>CM067356.1:62583161-62640661 GCA_034190875.2 Urechis unicinctus
CACATATCAACTTCTGTAGATCATCACAAATAATACAGTAGACCACATGGATGATTTGTCGGCATGACCCACTTTATTTTAAGTAATGTGCATTATGCTCTAAATTTTCCCCAAATCACATTCCTTTCAGATTATAAGCTTAACTATAATAAGTAAGATCACCTGCAGACAAGCTTTGATAACATAATTTAATCCTACGTCATGGGAGACGTCATTTAGTGCTATTCGATTCAATCAAAACGAAGCTCCAGATCGTGCTAGTTACAAGAACAATACAACACAATCTACTCGTTCCACTCTGTATTAACGATTACATGGATTTTCACTATTATCTAATGATGCAAACCAACTGTTTTATCTCTTTACAATCGTGAGACATCAGCCTATAATTATATGTAACAGACATCATCGGGATTAAACAATTCATGTAAATAAAAGATATGCAATAAAAGCATCAGTCAGCAGTCGCCGGTTCAATAGAGCGATAGCCAAAATGTACTTCAATCATTTCTAGCATTAGCTAGCTTCATTCGATCAGATTTTGTTCGCAAACGATGTCAGCTATGTGGCTAGGCTTGATATATTCACACGAATAAAGCAGATAATGTGTTAGAAGCATATGATCGCTTCCTCAATTGCGTTGAAATCCCATTAAGTCAGTTTTGCCCTGAATGGCTTCACAGCCCACTTAACATGGTTATATTAAATTGCTCAACCGGCAAAGTTCTAGTTTATCGTCTATTGCAAATGTCAAACGATATCCATTTGAATCCCTCGGTTAACGATCTATATATGTGCTTTAAGCTGGTATTTATGTCACAGCTGGCAAACTTAAACGACAGGGCAGTGCAGTCGCATGCTTTTGCTCTTTTCCAACCGTAAATCAGTTATGTGTACCAACGATCTCGAAGTATTTGGGCAACCATGTGCATAAAGGTGACGAAATAACTTGTTTAACACAGATCAATAAACGCGCAACCTTAAAAGCACCGAAATGCATGTCTGCAAAAATCGAATGTGGATGACGAACGTCCCATAAATTTTGCCTATGTATGTTGTATATATATATATATTTATATATATATATATATATATATATATATATATATATATATATATATATATATATGTATGTATATACATTTATATGTATATATATATGTATATGTATATATATACATATATATATATATACGTATATATATATATATATATATATAATCTATATATACGTTTATATATATACCCTATATATATCTATATCTGTATCTATATATATGTATATCTCTCTATATATATCTATATATATATATATATATCTCTATATATATATATATATATATATATATATATATATATATATATATTTATGCTGCAAAAATAATGTCGCTATTGTTTCATTTCGAAAACTCGCACCTCTGTAGGTTTAAAAGAATAACAATGCCTTCATACGATAATTCCCAACCGGTAGGATTTTATACATTCTCAAATGTCTACATTGTATAAATCTACATTGTGAATATTCTTAAATATTTTCGAAGGAATATTATCAAATGATCGTGCTCGGCTTGCTAACTAGCACTTAGTGCATAGGCTACACTTCATTCTATATCCTAATCAGGGCCACAAATAGTCCACTTCTCACGTTAAAGCATCAGAGAGATGCATGTTCATGTGCGGGCATATATATATATATAAGTAAGCTCTGTAAAATGCATAAACCTAATCGTGTATCACACTAAATATACAATTACTTTTGTTATTGCCTGGATTACATCCCATGTTGCCGCTACAGAGAGTCAATCGAGGAAGAAATGCGTTTACAAGCACTTGATAGTGCCAGAGACTGGTCGATTGCCGACTCAGATGGTGGTGTGAATAAGTTCCCTTTGTATCGCTGATTGAATTATGCACGTATTCAATATTTTAAATGCATGCATGTTTGCGGTCGAATCATCTCGATTTACTCATTTGCGTCTCCCAAAAAAGCCTCTGATATTTGTTTTAGCATTTTATGCGATGGGTACGATTGGTATTTTGCTAACATATATTCCTCCTCGGATTCGATTGATCATAAAGGAATCAATGAATGCTCTATGCTCAGCCCATCCCGGTATGTAATTTAGCTAGAACATGTTTGAGTACCGCATGGATTTGCCTGCGAAGTTGATGAACGTCAAAAACAACATAACATTACCCTGTTAGATCTATTAATTGAGCCAATGTTAGAATCGTCGATTGAACCAGTGAGAAAGACAAATGGCCATGCATTGCAGGCTTGAAGGCGATAAATCCACAATATTTTGGGTGGTGGTAACAAACCGGTAAACATTCTACGAACCTAAATGTAACATTCAACTAAGGAGAAGCGGGACAAATTATATTTCAGTTATTGCTGAATTGTGATGCATCGCTGAGTCCTATCGTGACCCTTCAGTAAAGACATATAATGACCCAGTCAAAATAACCAGTTGAGTGTCAGCCGTTATTTCTTTTTGCAAGTAAACAAGAGAGAGAGGACCATTATCTCAGCTCATCGCCAAGCCTTGATATAACGACGAAATGCGAGGTCACATGACCATCTATGGAGGCATAGTTTAGATTACTTTTGAATAAAATAGTCTTGTTCGCTGACTGTTGGTTTTCCATAAACAAATAGCGGATAACATGCTGTACGTTACGTTCTATGCAATGCGCCGACCTCAATTCACTGTTATATCCGGTGTTGCTATGAACTCGCTTTATGAGTATAGCTAAACATACTTTACTGCCAAACGTTAGTAAAGTTAAATTTTAATATATTATGAGACCTATCATTTGATCTTGACGGGCATTGGTAGCGAAACCTCAGTTTATCGCTCTATAAATGTGTAACTTCATTATCAAATGCGAATAAGAAGCATCAAAACACCCTCATCTAAGACGATTAGTCGACAGTTTGGATAACAATGTTAAAAACTGCCCAGTCTATTCAGTGATAATGGACAGTTAAATATTGATATGTAGATGACAATTATATAGAGGCATCAAGGCGATGAAAATAATGACTGTACAATAATATTTCTAAGCCAAATAAAAGCTTGTAAGTTCCTACGGTATATATATACTATGCCAAATGTTCAGCATATTGTACTATAGATTGCGACGTTCAATGTGCAACCTCAGCAACCAAAAATATTATCCCACGGTCAAATTAAAGCCACTTTCTACGGCTTGTTAGATATATGATTAAGTACTCGGGGAACTCTGAATAGGGCAATAAGCCATGTAAAAAGAAGTTGATTTGAGCTAGGAATGATGTAATCTTATAAACTCTTATATACATGTTATGAAATATTGTATATACGATCGACCACGGACTTAGTAAAGAGTTAATTTTTAGAATGATTTCTGATATATGTACTGCAAAGCAGAATTAGACCCTAAGCTTATATATACCGATATAACATAAAGCAAATGACTAACAAATTCCACAGTATGTGTCCATAATTTAATACTCTCTTCAGTTTTCACTACAACTTTAAACGTTTTATTATATTTTAGGTTACCAATAGGTTCAATCGTGTAAGTGAAAGGAATTTGACTTAACCAGAACAGTTTTACGCCTGTATGATGGTGAAATACAGGTTTTGTTAGCAAAGGCACCTGTTTGCAGCCATCTATTAAGAGCTCTTGGACGATGCAGCATTGATTGATTGATTGCGCAATTACGGTAACCGTAGCATCGAAGGATTGTTTACTCCACCGACGTTAAATGCTCGCAATATAAAGTATATCGCTAAAATCTCAGCGTGTGATAACAATAACTATAATCACTATGGAATGTTGCAGTGTGCATCATTCAGCGGTGAAACATCTGCCATCGTCCGGACAAGATATAATCTGATAAAATCTTCATGGATTTGTAAATCAATAACAAATATATTTGCTTACTGAAAGTTTGTGCAACTGTTGTTGAGCACGATAAATGTTTCCTATTGTTTATGTCCGTTCTACTGAAACTGAATGATATACATCAATCAATGACATGACCCCTTCGTTTTGCTGATCTTCCTTTGTATGTCGATACGGATAAACATTGCACACACACAAGCCCAAACAAACAGAGTAATATGCTAGGTCGATGGTAGGCATATGGTTATGTTGATCGAAGCATATCATACACTGGTTACAACCGTGGCATATGCGATGACATTATCTCTAAATTAATAGACAAGTACACTAATGTGCACTGCAATTCACTGTCAACATTTCATTCTGAGTCCAATGATATTTATTCCTATCAGATATGCTTTGAGAATGGATGGGATATTAAAAGGCAACTAAAAGAAATAATTTTGTTAGCAAGTTATATCGAAAGCATATTTTTACTTTAATGAGCAAAACAAAACAGATAGCTGATTTACAATTAATAACGCTTACTCTGAACGTCAATCACACTGACTAAACTAACATCACAAATAACAAGTATTTAAAGCATGGCCCGGAAAAGGTTCAGAAAGTGTTATCATCATTGCACCACCTAACGCTCTAAGATTCGGTACTTAATTTACCAATAGCGTTCCATATAGTGGATATGTTTGCAAAACGTGATAGCTTTGAATGACATGGCCTTTACGTTGGTATTGCACACCTTGTTGATGACAGTTCTTAATTTCATGGTTATTTAAGGGTTTCGTTAGGGATCTGGTGAGAGGAGGGAATGTGTTCAAGGATTACCATTCGGAAATCTCGATTATTTATGAGTGGATGACAGCTAGTTCTTATCTATTCAATGACAGGTGAAATAAATTCTGCCACAACTGATCTACAACCGTTTTGCCACATTTCTTTACAGAGTACTTTTGTAAAACTAATTAACATAAATCTATCATAACTCATGGTCGCCACGCCCGGTGATTAGCCGATCTACACCAGGAGTACTAAATGTTCTATAAGTGGTCATATCGGTCCAGTTTGGTAGCTGTAACGCACTTGAAATATGTGTGGCTACAATAAGTACCAACTTAGCGGTATCAATAGGTTCATGTCAATTTACATGACGTTACATGCTAAGTCTTTGTGGCTGGCGTTTCAAAATGATAGTTAATCCTGCTAATGTCACTCTCACCACTATATCGTACCATGTGTTTGTATTTAGAAAACGAATATTATCTTCAGCAATGCCTCTTTTCTCCTCGTCTTTGGTACTGTTGCAAACATTTGTGCCTCAAGACAATTTATCTATTTAACCTGTATCTATATATTCTTATAACGCTTGGTCGTTTTTACGGCGCTTACAGTATAACAGCATGGATCCTCTATCACGTTGTTATGACCTCAGTGGCAGAGAACAATATACGCGACAAAATAGACACAGACAAATCAAAGAGAGAGCCAGTATCACAGCTACAAGATACATGCGGTTTTGCAAATATGATGCATCCATTCACCAAGTCTTCAATCGTCGCATAACATTACCTCTTGTTCATGCCCTGGTACCATTAAACTATTCCGTCCAAGTCATTGCTCTAGGCTGGTGAATTCTAACATACATCATGCGGCAGCACTGACCTTGCCACAGACGGACTGGTTCATGAAGGCCATCCGGTCTTTTAAGATTGACGCCATGTCATTCACAAACTCTTGAGCATCAACTACTGAATCAATTTTTCCCGGGGTAATTGAGCCAACTGAGTAAAGGGGAAAGATTATTCACAAAGTCATCGATATATATTCGATTTTAAATAGGTACATATATGCTTTTACAATATTCATCTACTAATCATTATGGCAAAGTCGTTGGGTTTTTAGTTATTCTTATTTTATTAAGCTATCAAGTTCCATTGAGTCATATTCAGCAACCTGAGTAGTACCAAGTCCCTCGTATGAGAGTTATTATGAAGAAAAAAAATATTTTTTGTCTTTCTATCAGCTCGGTAACCAAGCTACCTCATCGTTTGTCGAGAACACATTTGAGAGGCAACATTTATATCGCAATGACAATTAGCAATGGGAAGTATAAAAAAAACATAGATAATCAATGAGTCTGCAACATACATATCCCTCCGCTCGAAAAAAGATGCTCGTTGGATGTACGCAGTTACCTTTACTTCTTAATTCTAATACTATGAACAATTTGAGCCATGCTGATCATTCAACTTGTGATGCCCAAATAGTTCAATAAGCCCAAACCTAAATTACAATATGCTCTCAATAGTTTGAAATTTATCTCACATAATAAACCATCAAATATAAGCCAAACCTGCACTTGGGTTACAAACATCATTGCGTATGCTTCGGACGCAGGTCAGATTGGTCTGTGTTATCAACTATTGGTATTTATGATCATTCGAACGCATTCAAGCGCAATAAGGGAATGCCTAGCATACCTGTAGAAATAAGAACTTGGCTATCAAGTAATTAGTCACCATCACCTATCTATAAAGAACTTTCACCGTCTTGGAAAAAAAAGTGTGTAGCTGCTCATTCCCCCTGTACTGTTCTCTCGCTTTGGCATTATTCGTTGTGCAATGTGCGATGGAATATATGTGGTTTAAGATCATGGTTGCTATGAAATAAATCAAAACATGATGCATATAATGAGCGTCAAGTTGCTTCGTTCCATTAAAGCAATGATCAAATAAGGATATATGTCACACTTCGCACTTATAATGCATAAACGGATATTAAGTAACCACACACATGTGTGTGTGTGTGTGTGTGTGTGTGTGTGTGTGTGTGTGTGTGTGTGTGTGTGTGTGTGTGTGTGTGTGTGTGTGTGTATGTGTATGTGTATGTGTGCGTGTGCGTTGAACGTTATCAATAACCTATGTTGATGCTTCAAAAAGACCTTTAAATTGTAAAAAATGACATAGATGTTGGAAGTGCAATCATTATAACCCATGTGGCTTGCACAAAGAAGTCGTTTGACTTTATAAAATCAAGCGGAACATTGCCGATCAATTGCCTATGCAATTACACATGAACAAGTAAAATGGGATGTAACACAACTTGGAACGAAATTGTTTCTATAGGAAGAACAAGGGACTTCTGAGTTATTCCTGTGAATATCTCCTGCATAACCGCATGATTAGTGTTTATGTAACTTATTCAGATGTACGGAAGATTAATGTAAAGATTTTATATATCAATGGGAAAGCAAATTCAAATGAGTAATTTGACATGCTTTAAATTATAAAATGAAAAGTTAAATGCATTACCAATTATTTATGTCAGGTTTTATTATTATACGTGCAAACCCAACCTTTCATATCCATATACATTATTAATGACCCTAAGTAGCATTTCGCGATATAATTCGATGGTGTAGATAAATAACTAATGAGTGCTAATGTTTTATTATAACAATCCAATCGTTTAATACTTCCAAAACATATACATTCACCACTCATGATTAAACATTACTACGACCACATTAGGATTTTTGGGTTATGTCATCGAATGGTTTATTGCTAAGACTTGACTTCGCTGTGATAATCACAATCAAAAGAAATCATTTGTAAGTTATTAAAATGGTCAAACCAAAATATTTTGGAACATTATGAAATCAACTGTTGATTGACTTTACGGGACGTCTTCATAGCATTGAAATCGGCTAGCTGGCACTTCACGTGTAATGCTTTTTCATTATAGTACTGTTAATCAGATGAACGATGCTATGAACTATGTACACGTTGCCAACATCACTTGCTCTTTGAAGCGTCAGACGTTGGATGGTGAAGGAACTGCAGAGCGGAACATTCGAGGTTTTTACAAAATATAAACTATGCCTCACATCTACTTCAGGTATGCCGTCCGTTAATTGCAGTGAGTCGTGCTCAACTATACGAGTCGCCTGATGAATTTGGTCACAGAGAGATGGGCAAATGACATGTGGCGGTACATTTCATGCTTTCGCCTAATAGACCATGCATACTGGTTAACATTGAGAGCACTAATTTATAGATACATCAGTAAGTCTATTATTAATTATCAGATATCAGTTTAATTAAGTTGCCACACGCATATTTTGAAGGCCTCTTTGTTTGACTTTGTGCACGGCGCATGCATTGGAGATTCACTTAGTTTGCAGCCAGGTATCGATGCATCGCGGCACTAAATTAACCTTGAAATAATCATTTTGTTCTTTCATGCAAGATCTCCCTGTATTCTTTCATATAAAAGTATAGCATTAAATCATCTCTAAAGAATTTTAACACGTTACAAACCACATAACACATGCTAAATTTGTGCTGTCTTATTGACAACAAATCGAACATGAAGCTGGAAGTAGGTTATACATCTGAAAGCCAGTGAGGCACCAATATCCCTAGCTCTACCGATTGGGGTAAACAAGATTACATTAATCATTCCTAGCACGAATCAGCCTACTTGGGCTTGCCTTATTTCCCTATTCACAGTTTCTCGAGTTCTTGATCAGCTACCTAACAAGCGACAATTTGACCGCGCGAGAATGTTGTTGGTTGCTGAGGTATACACATTGAATATTGCAATGTATAATAAATAAATGCTGAAAATTTTGCCTTGCATTTATTCCGTTGTAACTTGCAAGCGTTTATGCTGCATAGATAATTCGGAATGTTTACAGGTTTGGACATCAAGAATACTGCAATATCAATGCCCACAGAGGTTTTGCGGGGGTTGCTCGGTCGCTGTTCACGGTCTTAGTTGCTCCAATTGTAGATGGTACAACCCAGGTTTTATTATATCTTCCTGACGTCACGGAACGTTTAAAGTAGATGGCCGTTCATAATATTGAGACAAATTAGAAACATAATGTATTATACACCATACATCCATAACCGAAGTATTGTCTTCCACATTGGATAAATAACGCTTTTCCACTTATCTATGAAGCGATTTTTAAGCTATGTAATTCACAATTTTCTTGACTTTCTCGATGTTCTTATATATCATACATATTGTGCTCAGTCTTAGCTGACGGGGCTTCAAAATGAATGTAAATCATGCAAATGTCATTCTCATCTCTGTATTGCCTGGTTTGATTGATTTACATTATCCGATTCACCAACTCGTATTTTAGTTTTGCTTTGATGATTGACTAGGTCAATTCTATACTCTATGTATGACGGCTGTGGTAGATCTGGTAATATTCGATCGTCTATGGATATTAACAATGGTATATCATCAGCCAAAATTATGTGTCATCAGGAAACTCTTTCATTCGGCGTTAGGAATGATGAGTAGATTATTTCCATAAACGTATATTATCCTCAGCAATGGCTCTTCTAGCGGGAGAACATGGGAATTGGTGGGGAAGTAATCAACGGAGCTTTCGAGTATTTACAGAATTATGCAGAATAAGTATCAAGATTCAATTTACAAAGTGACCAGTGGGAATGAAGTAATCAGACAGTGAATGTAACTATGGAAATCTGACGGTATCTTCCATTTATTCTAAGCCATCGTCATTGTTAGTGGCAAATTAACACATACAGTTTAGATAAATGCTGAGATTTCAACAACCCACAGCATTAAGCTTGTGTATTTGAACTGGATATCTAATCAAGCGAGTAATATATATATTATTCAGATCGCTCGGTGCCTATAGATAATACTTTTGTGCTGGTACATCGCAACTCAAGGTGAGGAAACCAATTTCGGGTTGCATCACATCTTAGTTTTCCATTTATTTATTCCCATTTATTAATTTCAAAGAAGCAATTCCCCCAGATCTTTGTTCGACGATTTGCTCTGTAAATGTAGATTACAAGGCCTGTACAAGGCAGATAATGGCGGTGGCAGCATAAAACATGTAAGTATTCCGTACACATTTTCCTTAAGAGCAGCATGGTCTTTATAAATGCGCTTTAGGTCATCTTCGGAACAGTTTTTTTTATATCATAATATGTTGCATATGTTATCGATTACTATTGCGGAATACGTGGGCAATGCACGTGATTTATATAGGGTAATTTAGTTATTTAACCTGCACAAATATATTCTCATAAATCTTGGTGGATTTTATAGCCCTTAAAATATGATAGCAAGAATTATCAATCTCATTGTATTGACCTCAGTGGCAGAGAACAATACGCGCGCCATCACAGACACAGCCAAACAGTAGACAGAGCCAATATCACAGCTACAACAGACATGCGGTTATGCATATATGATGTATACATTCACCAGAGAGTGGTTTATTATAGCAAAGCATTCCTACTTACCCAAACCCAGGTTCCAGTTAAAAAAAAAAATCCGCAAATGTCATTTCCCCAGGCAGGCGAATGCTATCACACCTCAAACAGAAGCGCAGACATAACTACAGAGGGGCTGGTTCATGAAGGCTAGCCGGCCATGCATGATTGACGCAGCAACTGAATCAATAAAGACGGGATTGCTGAGCTCACTGAGTCACGCCCATTCATCTCAATGGAAAGCTAGAAAGTACCAAAATCCCCAATATGTATATGAACCCCACGCAAATCGTAAATGCTTAAGATATTCGTATATATTCATGTCGTGTAACAAATTAAATTAAATTTACATATTTAGTTAAGGTTGGATGTGGATGTTTCAGGGATTTCTACAGATATCTCCCGTGCATTCTACAGTGACGATCGGCTTTCTTATACAATCATAAAGGTCTTAACCGTATGTTGGAGACAATGCATGATTGGCTGCCAGGATATCGTGTTCTTTGTCATCAATGCACTACTTTTAAATCAGAACATATATGCTTTTGCAGGAATATACAATATCGACATAACAAACATTTTGGCTAAGTCGTTGGGTACCATCAACTTTGTTTTAGTCATTCTTACTTTGTTAAAGCTGCATAAATCAATAGTTAACAAGAAATTTGCTTTACAACAGCAAAGACTATCTAATTATTGGGTGCATACGACGTCTATTTCGGATATAATTTTATATTGCTTTGATACACTGCGCTTTCATACCTATCAAAAGTACTGGAAATATCGAGTTGTGTGCTATGGTTGTTGGCGATACTTTGTGTTAATATGTTATGCAAATACGGCAATTCAAGCAACATGTGGTCGAGCGTTAAGCATATTATGCACATTGTGTTCTATAGAGTCATATTTAGCAATCCGAGTGATGTGACTTCCCTCATAATAGACATACATAACGAAGTACAATGCATTACACGGTCCCAACTTGCAGCTGTGACCATTGTATATTACATAGACAGGGCACCATGTAACGGCGTTGTCAAAACAACATGGCCGGCTAGGAGTGATAATGTAGGTGTAAGAGCGCGAGGCAAAAGATAAGCAGGTTGTTTATCCATCAAATTTCGCCGATGAAGTGTCCAAAAACAATTAAATGTGGCGATACTATTTAGAGAAAAGTTCCGTCACGTAGTGCTGACTAATTGCGCAAATCTATTAACACGCAATATAAAGAATAACGCTGAAATATTCAAGACTCTCTATAATACTCCAGGTGGTAAGATTGATGGAATGATTCGATGATATTGAATAAATCATGAAATGAAATACGCTTCCTAAAGTTAGTACAATAATTATTTCTGAACAACCATTTTTCTGCAGAGCATAAGCGATGATATAGAATATTTTGCTACTGAAGTCAATTATTGCTTGCTTTTAGTGCTTAGTAGTGCTTCTAATCAAATACCAATTCGTTGTGTTGGTCAAAATTAGTTGACTGGAGTTTGTCGGACCAACAATAAGCTTGGGTGGTTATTTCATATTGCATATAACATTTTGGGTGCTGCAAAATATAACGCGCATATGCAGCGCATTAAACTAACCCTCATCAGTGCCTATACCTCAAATGTCGCATTGTTGACGATTTTTAACCCCATGACTATTGCTTCATTTAAAATGACACAACCTCAATCATTGAACATTCCAATTAAACATATCATTCTAAAACAAACAACACGTGGGAACTGCCTTTGTCATTGCAATATAATACTTTCTCTTACATTCAATGTGTTGATCTGATTTGTGCAACGGCTTCTACCCCCGATAACATTCCCTCACTTTTATATTATTCGCTGTACAAGGAGAGATGGGGTCAAATGTCAATCCTCTCTGATGTGCCTACTGTAGTTAAACTTAGCCATCTGCAGTGGCGCTGTATCCAGCACCATAAATAGTATAACATGACCCCTTCATTTTGCTGGTCTGCCATTGTATGTCGATAACGTTAAATGTTATACATTCTCTCGGTTCATTGATGTTTCATAATTGTGTCGCAGGAGGGGGTGACAAAAGTATGGCACGAATGAAGCATTATTTATTACCCTTTGGTAACACCAGTTAATGAAAATCCTATTCCTTTGTCGATAGTTAATTATAATTAATTATATGTATAAAGGTATAACCTTGGGTTGGACCGATCAAATTATTGTGAACCACATAACACATATTATTGATAACAAATCTGACACAAAGCTGAGAGAAGGAAATATATCTGAAAACCAGCGAGGTTCTTGAAGTGGAGGACTTTTGTCCCCAGATCTACCGACTGGGGTAAATAAGATTATCTTCATCATTGCTAGCACGAATCAACTTCTTTTTATGTGCCTTATTTCCCCATTCAGAGTTTCTCGAGTACTGTATCAGATATCCATCAAGCAGTAGAAAGTGACGTCAATTTGACCGTGGGAGAATATTAAACATTGAACGTCGCAATGTATTGTACGAATATGCGGAACATTTGGCATTGCATACTTTCCGTTGAAACTTACAAGCTTCAGTGTTGCATAAGAATATAATTGAACAGTCATCGTTTTGATGCCACGGTATAATTGATCACTGATTAGGCTTGGTAGAATTTTACCGTCGAATCCCTACGACACCCTCGATTTATTGCATTCCATATCGGCAAACGAGGCAATCAAACATGAACAAATATTGACCAAGCAACTTGTGCATGCCAGTTAGCCATGCTTAACATAGCTCATAAACTCCGCTGTCGAAATTCATCACAGCTTCGCGTCACTGAAGCGGGTCGTTCTTGCCTATAACTGCTTTCCCTTTGATCAGCTAGGCGAAATATATGGGACTTTTGTCATTTACACTCACGTTTTGCATAATATCATTTTGGTGCTTTTACGGTTGCGCAAACTATTTTGTGTCAACAATTGTTTATTGATCCGCCAGAAACTGGTTTTTTCATCATCTTTATTCGCATGGCTGCCCAAATACCTTCAAGATTGTTGGTACAAATAACTGATTTACGGATGGAATTGAGCAATTAACTTGGAAGCATTATCTGAAAGCCAAATTGACTGCTCTGCCCTGTTGTTTAAGTTTGCCAGCTGCAACATAAATCTAAGCTTAAAGCACAAATGTTGAGCGTTAACCTAGGTATTTAAATGCAAATGGACTTTGTTTGACATTTGCTAAAAAAAGATAAGCTAGAACTTTGCCGGTTGAGCAGTTTAATATATCTAGATTAAGCGGGCTGTGAAGTAATTCAGGACAAAACTGACTCTATGAAAGCATCTTGGGACTTTAACGCAATAGAGAAAGCGATCAAATTTTTGAAACACAGCAGTATCTTTTTTTCGTGTGAATATCTCCGGCATAGCAACATAGCTGAGATCGTTTGCGATCACAATCTGATCGAATGAAGCTAGCTCATGCTATCGCTCTGTTGAATGGGTGACTACTGGCTTAAGCCTTTTTTGCATGTCTAGCATTGATTTGATGGCCGGGATGCATTCGAAGGGACCGTAGCGAAAGTTGGATTTGCATTGCACAAAGCATAACAAACTAAGGATGTCGATGCAAGTGATCTTCTATTGTATAATCTCTATTTCATAAGTTGAAGATTTCATAATTTGAATATTGAGCTCTCAATAATCATTGCGATGTACAAGCGGGTGGAGGACGAACTGCTCCGCCAAAGGCAACAAATTTTCGTTCATGTGAAAGCGAGACTGTTCATTTAGTTGATAAATTATGTGAATGGCGTGATTACGCCTGCGATGCTTTGCAACCATAACAAATATGGCATACAACTGTTTCAGATGTGTCGTCCTTTTGTTGCAGTGAGTCTTTTATAAGGAAATATGGGCCAACGACATGCAGTGGAAGATTGCGTAGGCTCATTAAATAGACCAAGCATACTGCTTAACATGTATAGTACTTACCTACAAACGCATCATTAAGATCATTATCAATTATCAGTTTTCTATTGAAGTAAGCAACCATACTCTAATGAGCACATTGTAAAGGCCTCCTTGCATGACTTTGTGTCGGGTGCATGTGTAAGGGAAAATCAAATGAAGCAACTCCAAATGCATTACTGCACTAAATGAACCTCGAATAATTGATGTAGTGGATGGAACATGGTAACTGGTGATAAACAAGTGCGTTCACCGGGATATTCTTGTAATGAGTCTTAACATAGCGTTGTTATATATGCCTATTATGCTTTCTAGTGTGACACCCATCTTATATGAAACGCTATATATCACAATAATAAAGACTGACCACACGCATTGAGGGCGTCGCTATAGCCTAAACCACAAGGTTATGACGTTTAGAGAAAGTAATTTATCTGAAAGTCAGAAAATAGAAAACTTAAGCATAATATGAAAGTCACCCACACTTCGCTTTTGAGAATCCCGACGGTTGACTCAAATGTACAACCGCCAGAGAAACTCCGCCACTAAACTCATTACTACCACAGGTGAGCTATGACAAATTTGCCGCATTTCCTTGAAATACTATCCAAGTTGCGTCAAATAAAAGTCGCCTGGCTCGTTAGAGAGGGTTTTTACACGAAGGGCTACAAGTTCATGTTGTGCTTGTTTGGCAATATCAATATCGAAATATGTATTGATGATTAGCACCGAATCAATGAAATCAATAGGATCATGACAAGTTGCTTGTCATTAATGTGTCCGTGTCATGATAAAAGCAAATACCTTAAATGTCTCTCAGGTCCCTACATCCCACCGAGGGCTGCCATGATTTGACACATTTGCATTATCTAATTCACCCAAGCGTATTATGGCTAGGACTATTTGCCCTCTTTATAATATCAAGTGTGTATAATCGCTGCTTAGATAAAAAGGCTCGTAAGCTTACCTGGGTAGATACGTATATATTTGATAGCCTACTGACATCCACCACGGTATGTCACTGGCCATGCATTCAGCGTCGATTCAATTCATTAAAGTTCTGTTTTGAAACTCACCACGCTTTGTCCACTATTTAGAATATCTGTGCAACTGGTGTGTACTGATGTGTATTGTAGCTCCTGCACTTTTAAGTTAATTACATAAAATAACAATGCAGGTATTCAAACGAATTAATGCTTCAGCATGCTCGATTTCTGGTCCACGGTTTACCTTGGAGTAGAGGCGTATACTATCTGACAATGACCAGCGATATATGGGACCTATAGTAAAAAGAAGATATCATACAGCTAATAATATCACCACTTTGGAGTGCAGTTGTTGATTTGGTGGTGTTCAGCATTCTGGAATACTCCTTGACGATATTACAGCTCCGTTTACGTCTAAAACCGGTTGGTAATGGACACATTATGCGAATTTGTTACTTTTACGTGAGGAAATATTCACTAATACGATGCTTACTAAACGTGATATGCGCATGTGAATCGTCTTGGTCGAAATAGTTAACATTTACATGCATTTTCCCCAGCAGCAATATTGATGGTTACAATATACACAAACGATCGATTTAATAGTATAGCACCATATAGCACTGCACTCAATTGTTCCTGTGCATACATATCTAACGATAGTAGACAGAAATTAATGAGAAGGTGTTCATCAGAGCGTTTGTGTATTTATCAAATTATAGAGAGTACGTATCCAGATTCAATTTATGAAGTGTCTAGCAGGGTTAACAGGTCATTGAGAGTCGACAAATTCTGGTGTGATAGACATATTGATATCATTTGGCATCGTCCATTAATCGGAAGTCTTCATCGCTTTGGAATTATCTCACATAGTACATATTAACGCCGCAATGCCCAAACCCCACAGGATATTATTAGTTTCCTTTGATTGAGTATCTAATGTAAATAATTAATAATGACGCGTAATTCATTGCAAGATTATATATCTTTTTAAATTAATGATACCTTTATTGTTAAAACTTTTAATTCCCGTACCAACGTTTCTCCAGTTATGAACATTATTCGAATATGCTCTGTGCATGATTTTGAATGGTGTGGTTAATTTCCACAAATCCATAATCAGAATTTTGCAATTAACTAGAACATGTTCATGACAAGAACTATTCGCAAAAGAATAGAAACCGACGAGGTTATTTTAAACAGTACTACCTAGATTTAGCGCAGAATAAGGAAATACGTGTTTGTCACGTGTTGAATATTGCACCACATGATAATACTAATAATATAAGTTATTCATTATTGCAGTTTATGATTTCTACAGTGATCTATGTTCTCAATCAATAGGAGCTTGAAGCTCTGGTTATAAACGGCAATGATCAAATGTAAAGAGATGGCAAAGCCTCCAGCTCATATAAAAGGCGACCTCAAGAATTCCCCGCACCAGCTGGCTTCTCGTAACAGCCTGATTACGATAATTGCATTCACCAAAGTGTCTCTGACGAAGTGAGTTTTACGTTTGACGTCCTCAGTGGTAAGATCTAAATAACGGATGTACAGTGACTTTCTAACTGTCATTGTCTATCGCATTGCAGTTGCTTACATTGACAGCAAGTATAACATAACAAAAACGGGTGGTACATGGCAGCATTTATAGACGCTTCGTCAAATACGATTATTATAAAATGCATCTAACGCCTAACGAAAAGCATTAATATTTTAAAGCAAATTGAATTATAAATACTTACATTTTGATTGGTGATCGATTTCGAATAATCTAATGGGGCAGGTCGGTTCGTTACTACTCATGGCTGGTAGCAATTGCGATTAATGAAATTTGATTCTGAAAGGTACGTTCATTGTCTTATTCATAACATTGTGTATGTACTCAACGGATTTAATTCATCTAATACCCAATTATGGGGAGGCTTAACTAGGCACAACATTGTATTATTCCAATCGAGTCTGGAGCACCTATGCCACCGCTTGCTAAATTGGTCATTACGAAAATATGTTATCATGTCTAGGAAGTAAAGAGTTTTTATAGATGTCATAATTCATTCGGTCATTAGTTAGACAACATATTCTAATTGCTGTCATTATATGAATATATCCCTTCATACAAATCCACAGGCTTAATGTATTGAACAATGATACGACCATAGACATAAGTCACCGCTTACCGCGACTGGTCGCCATTTATGAGGATGGTTCGATGCTAATCATCAATATAGGACGTTTTACACATTCATATATATCATAATGTTTCCCTCGAAATACGCCTTGGTATTAAATAAGAAATTTGGCAATCTAGTGTGCTGAATGGGTTATAAAGCTCATAAACGGAGTGCAGTTTTCATATTTATGCATATAAGATAGCACTATGCGCCAATCACGTTTTTTTTAATGAGGCAATGTAGGATCCGATTGATGGAAATCATAACTAAATATGAATACCGCTTCTCAGTTAACAATGTTAAACGTATGCCTTCTTTTTTTCGCTAAGTTATCTGTCATATACATTCGTATTATTTATCCGCATAAATCAAGTCTGAGTAGATCAGGGCGGTAAAATGTTGTCGGAAAGCGCCAGCGCGTGTTCACCCATACCACCGGCTGGCATAGTAGCACCGCGCTGCTTTTAGTTCTGCGCCCTGTATATTCTTTAACATAAAACGTCGTGTTGCTGTCAACGATCTTTTTCCTCAATAACGACATTTAGTCATTTCTGTTTGAACGCGAGATAAATTATTCCCCGCTAAGTGTCATGTAACCTGCTGTAACCGTCGTGATATAATGGCGTGTCGATGAGCCGGAGGAATTGTTCTCTCTCATGCAATATATCACCTCTTTGATGTCAAAATTAAAAGCAGACTGATGTTCAGGTAATTATTGTGCATTGACCCGATCCTTATATTTCACGACTAAAAGGGCACAATTTGGCTCAGCGATGCATCACACTTCGATGCATAGTTAGTCAGCAACAATTGGCAAGTAGGTAATAAGGCTCTTCGGTAGCTGAATGTCACGCGCAGATTCGTATAATATTAATCGATGTACACCGGCCCCAAGTATTGCTTATTTATCCTCGTCAAGCCTGCAAAGCATTGATATTCGTCATTGTCTCTCCTTACCGTATCCCGCTCAATAGATCAAATTGGGTAACGATATGTTTTCGCTGATGCTCATCTACTTGGGCGACGATTCCACGCCCTGCTCTTATATTTTCCTGATAACAAACAAGTTGGGATGGGCAGGGCATAGATAACTCTTGTTACTCTCTATGAGCAGTCTATGTAAGCACTATGTCTGTCTAAACCGAATATCAGAGGCCCTTTTCGGAAAACAAACATAAGCAAATCGAATAGATATAACAGTTAACATGTATGCAATGACACGAATAAACAAATGCATGATACAGTCAGCGAGATGTTAATATATCGAAGGGAACTAATGAAGTTTTATAACTGCTAACTGGCAAGTAGCTGTCGTTTGACAGCAAACTATAGCCTCTGCCATACCATCTTACAGTGCCGCTCTAAATGTGCTAAAGACCTGCTGATGAAGTATATCTCATACATTTATGTGCTTTCTTGTCAGCATGAATAGGGCGAGAGAAAATCATTTCAATCCGATTAATGTTGCTTTCCTCTGTGGCAATACATGTACGTCTTTCACATCAGTTGAGCTGTTAGCGTGTGGAAATATGCATATGCTTGTTTTGCATATCTAGTGTATACATCGATTGTCTTACTCAAAATAGACGATTGTTGCTTCATACAATAAACCGCTGTTGTCTTACGATAGTAAAGATATAGATCAGAGCGCTTTGGCATCATTAAATAATTGTGAAAAGCGATTTAATCTGTAAAAAATGATAGGGTCGGGTAATTTGTGTTCCATTGTTCTTGTAATAAACATTTTTTTATGCTACGTTTTGATTGAATCGGTTAGCACTAAATGACTTCTCCGAACACGTAGGATAAAAAATCATGTTATCAAAGGTTGTCTGAAGTTGATCTAACTTAATACAGTTAAGCTTTTAATTCCATATATATATATAGCAGTTTAGCTTTTAACGCGAAATATATATATATATATATATATATATATATATATATATATATATATATATATATATATTTATATATATATATATATATATATATATATATATATATATATATATATATATATATATATATATATTTCGCGTTAAAAGCTAAACTGTAATAAGTTAGATCAACTGGAGACATGCTTTGATAACATGATTTAATGATATATGTACATATATATATATATATATATATATATATATATATATATATATATATATATATATATATATACATATACATATATAAATATATATATGTGTGTGTGTGTGTGTATTTACATATATATGTATATACATATATGCATATATATATTTATATATATATATATATATATATTTATATATATATATATATATATATAATTTTGTTATATTTGGCTTTGCTGAACATGTTCTAACGACTGAGCTCAATGAAACACAGTTTCTGCAATCTGTATTTTATCTAGGTTGTGTGCTGCCAGATTTGCTTGATTTCCAAACAGCCTAAGTGAGCAACCGCAACCATTTTCGACTCATATCTAAAATAAATTAATAAAGCACCTAGTAAATTCCCTTTTTTATTCAATTGTAGATGGTGTGATATATAGCCGCCATTTAGTCCGAGGGGCGCACATATTGAAACATTAGTCACATATGGAATCTAAGGTGTCCAATAAATGTTATGGACCAACTGCATTGTCTATGTATGGGAGAGATCAGTGATATTAAATGTAATTAAAGACTTTCGAATAACACTTGCACTTTTCATACTCATTGCTTGGAACAATTGTATGCTGTGTGACGTTTATATTGGGTGTCTAGCTTATTCGTACATTTTCCTGTACAACGCATCAAACCTGTACGTGTTGATTGCAACATAATTAATAAATAATGGCCAAAAGGCGTATTGCCGCATTATCAATTGTAGATGATGTGGCACACTGTTATCCATCCATCTTTTCACGACTACAGTTACGTTGCTGTTAATGAGTGGTTGTAAGTCAGCCATACACTTGTGCGTTCTGGACAACCCATATATATATATCAACACGTGCTACAAATTCGTTGCGAATACTTCAGCTTATATTGTCTGTGAATAATACAATTGAAATATATGCGATTGCATTTATCACGATCTAAAAGGTAAGGAATCTTAAGGCAAGCGACAAAATATATGTGCAACAGAAATGCGCATACATAATACCATCAACTGTGTGTCTCGATTCACAAAATTACAAATTATGGAAATGTCCTACACACTGTATGTTTATTAGAAATTGTTAGGTTCGTGAGGCATGATGAAGTTTCAGTAACATGTACAAATTCACAGAGAGAAAGAGTATGCCGAAGGCCATTAGTTTGGTTCTATGCAGCAACTATACAATCATTAAATTTGACTTGCTTGCACTTCACTTGAGCTTTAATGCCAGGATGTTTCATCATAAGAGCGTAATTCAAATTAACTATGTTTTAAGCTGTGTACTCTTTGAAAATCATCCATCACGGGTCAGAAGTCAAATGAACTGAAATCATCCCAAATTGAATAGCACGGCTGCATAGAGAGCATTAAATAGTCGGTTTATCAATCCTTCATCTGCGCGTCTGGAATGAGAATGAATACTTGTTCGCTACAGTAGTTGTGGATAAACAAGCATTGTTATAGTCTTAACAGTTGTCTTGGACTGGGGAGTTGAATATAACTTCTGAAGGCAAGTGGTAAAGCTTGGGTCTGCCTTGTATCCTATTAGAAGCGGTCTGCATGTGCATTGATATATTGTTTTCATATTTCGCTATTAGCTTCTAGTTATAGCAGACCTGTAATGACATTTGTAATAGAGCACAAGCCTTTATAGACCATGCGTTTATATGAAGGTCACTTAACTGGAATTCATTTATAATGCAAAGAAGTCTTTCTTTGGGTTTTACCTTGTCACTAGCAAACAGACCACAGAGGAATGAAAAATACTCACTTGTATCTTTGATGCATGTTTTGCTTAAGACATCCTGATCTGACTCTGCGACAAAAGAAATCAAGCTGTTTTTGTTAGCTTCTTTAGGTCTACAGGGCTCGTTGTCAGAGGCTGACTTGTGGCATAGCTGGTACTAGCTTAGGCAGCTGCTGCAGTATCTAATTAACAAAAGCATATGCATTTTATAAAAAAATCATCGCAAAATTATTATAATTGACATATTACAGACTATGCATGAATTCAGAAGTGAACAATGAGGAACAATGTTTGTATCACTGCATATTTCTGCCATTGTATCACATTTGTTTATCATTATGTGACCTGCATATTGTGTGAGTTTTCATTTGATGAAAATCGGACCATGTTCCAACAATGCAGCATGGTTGCGGTACAAAATTGAAAAATACTTCATTATATAATGTCCCTCAATACAAGCAAACAAACTGACTGTGTCAAGGCAATCCATTTGTGCCGAGTACAAACCCACTTTAGTTATGGTCAATTCAGGCAGTGGTCTCTGATAGGTACCAAGGCTCACATCTAACATAGATATCGAAATTAATGAAACATATATGGGTAGATGTGTTGACATATGCATATCTGGTTGGTTCAGAATAGAATTTCTTCATATTCACAGTACTTGTGCCCAAACTTTAACAGAGCTCTATTTATAAACGGTAATGCATTTTAATTTGCATCGTTATTAGTGAACTGAATTTGAATGGAAGCTTGGAGAGCAATGCAGTTAGAAGATAGAGAGACCCAGTTTACAGATGCTGGTTATTTATTGTCACAAAAAACACTTCATAAAATGTTTCCACACTTACTTTTATGATACCTGCAAAGGTCAGATCACATAATTCAATGCCAGGAAATCTATGTGAGGTCACATCAGCTGTTCAGCTGAAAACATTCAATATTAGCTACTGTCAAATTACATAATAATAACTGTCATGGTTTTTATAGCACAGATGCTCATTTATAATACAATTAAATAGTTATGCAGTTCAGAGGCTGTTTATTTAATAGCTTGTATTATTTGTATTAGGTGACCCTGTGGGGATATCTGACACTTCAAGTTTGTATTTGCACCATCAACTTATTCGCTCTTTTGATCGACCATCACATTGGCCATTGCCTGAATAGGCAACAGCTTGTGAAGTTTTGACCTCAAATTGTAATTGATAATTGGTCATGACATCAGACAACACTTTACAATTTAGATCCAACATCAGAAATATGACTGCCCCAAATACTGTTATAATTGCAATCTGAGGATCCTTTGACCTTTTAGGTCTATCGTGTTCAGATTATTGGCAATAGTTAGATTTATGAAACACCAAGTGACAGTGGATAAGTGTTGATAAGTTTATAAAACCTACCATGCAAATCATGCAGGGCAGTTAAACCCATCAATGGTGCTGCAACATTAGTCTCTTCAATCACAACTTGCCAAACAGCGCAGTACCATACTCATTATTGTTATGTCTGATATCCGGACAGGGTTTTTCCTTGGCCTCATGCTATGTTACCGGACATCGGTTATTTTATGGGGGGGAGGGGGGGGGGGGTGACCACAACGGTGGTCGGCATGGGGTGGGGTTGTGACCCGGAAGGGAGCGGACAAGGTCTTGACCAGTAGATATGTCTTCCAGATAACCAGGTATTTAAGTCAACTTTCAGCGCCGTCGAACTCTCGTCAGCAACTTATCTAATCCACGTAGCATCCGAGCCTATCTGTTTTTTTTCTAGTCATCTTGCCTCTTGAAAAGGACATTATGGCAGAGTCAATCACTCCTGCTTCCATTGCAAGAAGCCACTTCTCAGAGATTTTGACATCTACATGAGGCCCTTTGGCACCACAGATCGCGACACCTGTGCCGATCACTCAGAGCCCGGCCACAGTTGCCAGTAACTCCACAGCAGCACATCCAAGACCTACTTCTACGTTCCTTACAACCATAAGGGGAAGCAGCGGTGGAGCCAACGCTGATAGTTTAACTGAATGGTTGACATTGCAAGGTGTAGATGAATGCAATTTTGAAACATTGAAGTCTAACGGCTTCACCACGCTGCCAACCCTCGCCCTACTAAAGCCACAAGATATCCTAGACACCTCTGGAACAGGTCAGTCTGTTATAATCTCATCCCCGGTACCGACGCAGACAAACGTCAGCGCTCCCACTCTCGGGCCAGTGGAATTTGTCGCGCAGCTCTTCCAACCTAACGTTCAACAAGCCAAAACAGGTGACTATCGTTTTGCTAGGCTCACTCGTCACCTGGCCATTATGGACGACATTCTCTCTCTCTCGTCATCGGAGCGCTTGATATTCAATGACGGTGACGAGCGCGTCGTCCTCCACTCAGATGCCAGCAAACCCCGCCTGGAATCTACCATGCCTCTACAGTGGATGTGTGCCAGCCTAACAATCATGCGAGAACTCATGGCGCGAGGCGATCTGTCCCTTCAGAACATTAACTTGTACTTCAACAATATGGAGAAGATTGCCGGGCTGGCCACCAATTATACCTGGCCATCGCTTCTCGACACCTACGAAGTCTGGACACAAGCTCATTCAATCAAATTGCACACTTGACCATTTAAACTCAAATCAGCACCACATTACTAGACTTTGTTTAAAATTTGGGGAACTTTTCCAAAACAAATATGGAAAAGAATATAATAAAGTTTTCTCGGGACAGTTACCACGGTGTATGATGATGGTCGCTTGTTGGATAAGGATAGAAGAGCATTTTTGCGTTGGAGTTGGATGCGTAAGGGGTTTAGGAACATACAGTGCTGTCTGGGGGTATATGAATCGTTTGGAGGTTTTAGCGGACTGGATGGGCGCATAGGCGCTCGTGTCACTCAGAGCGCGAGAGCAGCTTGTGTGTGGGGAACAGCAAAATAACGCTTTTGGTGGTTGTGTGATATCAATGGCTGTTAGTGATGGGCTATGAATAAGTGTGCAAACATTCCTCGATTCTATGAAATCAATAAATCTATCACTTTTGCTTCCCAATGTAACGGTAGGTTGGGGATAAGAGTTTCTTGTGAATCAACATGACACTTTTAGCAATAAATAGTTATCCCATTTTATACCATATATGATGCATCCCGGTTTTTGTGAAGTTTTAAGTCGTCTTATGTCCAAAAATCCACCTATGAAAGAAAATAATCATTAAAATTTGCCCTGATAAATTTAAATGAGGCTCTCACTCCATGAGATCGTTGTGCTTAAATAAGACTCCAATTACACTGGCGCTTAGGATGTCTACATATATTGTAGCAAAACTTTGCAATTCGATGAGCTACACAATGATGTAAATTTTGTAACAATCCGACCATGATTAACGGAGTTATTTGAGATACTAGTTTTTCACTTATTCGATGACTTTGACGTTAGTTTCATTTCAAGGTCAAAACAAAACCTGTCGGTTGTGCACATTATTGACGCCTAACGATTAAAAAAAAAGATTGTGACCTGTATTGCGGGTCATAAAATTGTTTACATACGTACATTATGACAAACGCGACTAACCTTGACTCTGAATAGCTAAAGTAAAGTACTTCAAACATTGACCATATTCTATTTATATGTCAGATTGAGTATACTGCACAATATATCCAATCTATCGAACCAGCGTTGTCATAATTTAAGTCAACGATAAAATGTCACAGTGGGCGATATTTGAAAAGCCAGGCTAAGAACCCAGGTTGTCAAGTCACTTTAGCGACATTATATATATTTTCTCGCTATCATCTGGTTGACTCGGGTATAAGCGTCCTAAATAACGCCATAATATGTTCAAAAGTTGTGGCTATTGCTTACCAAATCATTAGATGTTCTCGGCCAGCAACGCAACTTCAACTCAAAGCACAGGTTGTCTTACTCATTATCCGACCAGCCGAAGCATGTCGGTTTGTCCGAAATATATATATATTTACATATATATATACATATATCACATCGGATTAGCGCTAAAGCTGTCTGCGTCGTTGATAAAAATTCACTAAAGACAACCAATACCAAATGCAGCCCACAATGATATCAATCTTGAAAGCGCTGACTAGTTGTTTATCCAATATTCATTATAAATTTACACACACACACACAACCCCTCACCCGACCCCTAACACATAGTAAGATACGAGGTTTGCATATGACCGAACTAGGCTCTGACCCGAATGTTTCTTCATTTGCATTTTCTCAAGTAAACTTTTACATATTTCCAATTGTTTATGGAGTATCGTGAACACGAAAATGTATCTTAAGCGTACCATATATAAGACCTTACCTTTGCATATAGGCGTATAATAACGTAAATCGATGCACATCATACATTAGTACCGACCGAAAACCTTGATATGAGCGCCCATCGGTCCTTTATAATATTCGGCAGCATGTCAGTTCTTCATTTCCGCATTATCGAGATTAGTGCCACCGGATCTGCGTCAACTACGGGATTTACCGACTATCAAATATATACCATATCCATGTGGTCAGTAGTATGGCTGGGTAAAACCATCGTGGGTTGAACTGAGAAGACTAACATCAGTGCATGAATTACAACCACTGAACATTAACGTAATAAATTCAGTCGTGGAATGGGAGATTGTTGAACACTGTTTTACATCATGCGACCAGACGTTATCTGATCTGCATTGAATAAATATTCAGAATGTTCAATATGTTTGAGTGTGGTGCATCATGCAAAAAGGTAAAGCATTTTGATCAGACACCAAATCACGACTGCAATGCAATATTTACAGGGGTAATTGACGTTTGAGCAGTCATTTCGTCATTTTTGAATCTGCCGATGAGGCTGGCCTTTTAAAGTGTTATTAACTGTTTTTAAATCACATTGTTGCCAAATTGACTTGCCGGTTTACCCTCCATGATTAGAGTGACTGTTCAGCCCCATAAATGTAACGATGTTTGCTGGCAAGATGATTGGCAACCGCACCTTGGAAACAGTTTTAAAAAGTTTTAAGTTTTAAGACGTTTAGTCGCTAAGTGACCCGGCGGTGTCTGAAAATAGATCCTCACTGCGGCTGTCGCTATTTTCGTTGACGGAAATTGCCCTTTTTGCTTGTCGGTTGAAATTTTTCGCAATAATGCCGACAACTTTAATAAGTTGAGATTTGATGAAATCTACATTTTGTAACCTAAGCGGAAGTATATACATCGATAGCGCGGTACGTCTCTAGTGCGTAACGATTTACAGATAACATTTGTGTGGTTCACGGTTTCAGGGAGCAACACAATTGAATAAAACAGTCAAATAATGATGTTAAAAATTTATTAGCACGATTTTTGATCAAGTCAATGTAGCCGCACCAATTAAATTACTGCATTATTTATGTCTGCGTTAAACGTAGAAATGTATTAATCAAATGATCTCTGAAGGCCCGATATAGGACTGAACAGCCTCTTTAAGTAAAGATGATGAAGTGCGATTTCATACTTTCTTATGGGACTTACACGCTCATTTTAAGTGAACAAAACATACATTCAATATCAACTTGCACTTGAGTTATTGAGTGTAAACTTCCTTTAAAGAGTGCTCCAAATGAGCAGACAAACACACTATAATGCAATCGAATTAAGTAGTGCAGAGTGGGGGGAGGATTACGATTGACATTTAAAAATCTCAATTGTTTAACGGTAGATTGTACTTGTCTATTTCATGGAAACTAAATTCTACCACAGGTGAGCTTTTACCTCTTCGATATTTAAGCTGTGTAATTTGTCAAGCAACATAACATAAACTTATCAGCACTAAGCGTCGCCAAGCCGGTTTATTGGCGGATTTACACCCGCCGTAATATCAACTATCAAGGCGTACCTTTGAGTATTTATAATGCGTACCAAATTAAAGAAATAAATAGGATCATGGTAAGTGTCGATTTGCTTCTACGTCAGAAGTGTACTGACATTAAAACGCTCCAATAATTGCTCACTTTCAGCTGCTTGCTTAACTGAGCCATGCGTGGTCCGAAGCAAAATATTCAACATGCCTTAACCGAATTTGCAGGACGATGCACAAGCGATCCATTTTGCAATATAGTTCTCTGTGCTCAAGAGGTCATCTTAATAGAATACCAGCAAGAGAAATCAGGAATCCGTGCAGAAGGTAATCAACGGACCTTTTGTGTATTAATTAAATTATTAGGCCATCGTATCCAGATTCAATTTACATGCTGTACAGTGAACGTTAATGACAGGTCAATGAACTTATGGACATCAGATGGAATATTCTGCATATCACAACCCATAGTAGCTGTTAGTCGCGAATTAACACACTTAGTTAACATCAACTTTGATATTTCCAAAACCCACAGCATAGTATTGGTGTACTTGAATTAGATATCAAGTAAGTATTCATGATGTAGTATAAGACAGCGTAGTCCACCATTGCTCGAGTAATTCATATTATTTAGAATGATCTGTGGTTGTGGATATATAAATGTGTTTTTAATATTATCTCAACCCACGGAAAGGGAACCAGTTCCAGGTTTGAATATATAACATCACCAAGACTGTTGTGGCTCCTTAAATTGACACTGGACTATTTTGAATAATCGGATAACATAAAGTGGCTATTGACACCGACCAACCGTATTGTATGAGAGTGTGTTGGTGTTTCTGATTCATATATGTTAATTAATATAACCATATTTATAAAACGGTTAACTGACGTTTCCCTACAAATGCACTTCCGAATTGAACAGGATTTTGCATGGCACTGTGGGCAACAAAGTTATTAACGCAGTGCCGTTTTCATATATCTGCACACATTATGACACGATGCGTCAATCATCATAACGTTCTCGTTTTATTGAAGCACAATAAAGTAAAACGCTGTGGTTTTAGATTTATAGAGATTGATATTTAATTTGATTATTATGCTTCCACCGGAACTCTATGTGTCACGACTGAATGGGCACATTCGGTCTCAGCGATGAGTAGCATCGCGATGCTTAGTATTAAGCAAGACGTGCAGGTACAAAGATTATTAAGCGATTCGTTAGAACCTGCCTCAAATATCATTGATTTTTACCTTTCATGTCTGCAATACATTGGTACCCGCCATTGTCTCAGCTGAAAGTCTTTCCTTACCAACGAAATCAGACGAAAAATCTATATTAATCATCGGATAAAAAGCTCCATCTTAAACGGGCATCAGAGGCCCTTTTAGGTCGCCGCAAATGAGCAAATCGAGTTGATGTGTATGTATCGAAACAAATGAACCACTATATAATTCAATTCGTGGTGCATTACAATCTCAAAGGGAAATCGTGCTGTTACGAGATGAAACCTTGCCATGCGTCCACAATCGGTTGTCACGATATCTTGCTAAATGGGTACTACAACTTGATAATCACTACGTCTATCTTGATGGGTGGTATATTTGAAGGCCAAAATATCATAAATATTAGCTAATACGCTGTGTAGGTTCCCTGCAGGGGCATATTGTGATATCAACTAAAGTTCCATCCTTGGACATTATTAGTGTATCATGCGATCCTTCTGTGGCAATCGAACAACATCTGACAGCAGCAGCTAAACGGACACTCATTTATCTTGCAGTCAATGGTCACAAAAGTGATGCTGTATGTAGCGAAACGCATTGCGCGGACATGTATCTTGATAATGCTTCAGTCGGACAAATGGACTTTTTGTGGTTTTTGTGGCCCTCATTATGGCGTTTTATGATTACTATCCTTTGCACACAGTGCTAGTTAGCAATTACACATAGCAGCTTACTTTGCTACAATTACTAAGTTATAGCTCATGCATTGAGAGCGATTACTTGCCAATATTTGTTGGGAAATAATAACCACGATTACATGCGGGATTATAGAGCAAAAGAGGATGAACATGCATTGGCGCATTGAGACATTGCAACCAGCATGCGGCTGTTCCCAATGTGAACTGTCGGTTTTATAACTTTACCACGGTTTTTCATGTTTATGCAAAATAATTTCATACAATATTCCATTGCACGTGTAGGGAACTGCTTTGTATGGTTAAAGCAAACACATTGTTTAAACTTCAACAAAGGCAATAACCCAGCAATATTAATTAGCAGCATTTATTCTTCATAGTTTTATTAGAGCAACGGTATATAAGTTTTTCTAATGCTACAATAATAATCGAATTGTCAAAGCGTTTAAATATATGGAACATCTCAGTAATTAAGCTACAGCAGTCCGACGCATCTCCTGAAGAACATTCTTACCCATTTAACTAGTTGCATTAAATGATATGAACACGATTGAATGACTAGTGGTGCTGAGACCACGCCAGCTAGAGACAGCAATCATAGCCTCTTTCGCAGTATGCTGTACAGTGTAAAAATGTTTAAGGGTCTGTATAAAGGTTGTCTCATAGGATCTTTCATCATTTTAGAACTGATAACTAGATATAAAACTTTCATTTGAAAGCAATTTGTTATATTAAGGTAGTGATCGATGCTGCTGTTCTTTCTGGAATACATACACGCTAGCCTTTCAAACCTATCGACTCCTGCTTTGGTTCAATTCATTCGAATTGACAAACAGGGCAGCCAACCATGCACTTATATTGACCAAGCTAATCGCGTTAACCAGTGAACCATGCTTATGTAGCTCATAAACTCCGATGTAGATATTCATTGCTGCTTCACCTCATTGATGCGGGCAATTCTTGTTAATGTTGTCCCAGTTGATCACCCAGGCGGAATTAATACGGCTTTTGTCATCCATGCTTTTGCGTACTGACGTGCATTTAGTTGCTTGTAAGGTTGCACGAAACATATTTTGCAAACAACCTTTTATTTATCTGTTTAATCACCTCTAAAGGATAAATCAGCCGATAACATTCTATGTAATAGGTTAAGGCGTAGAAACCTAGATGATTGTATATCTCTAATGCAGTCAGGTTGTGTTGAAGGTTGCTATCAATTTATTCCAGGTGGTCAATCAGGAAACAATCGTGAAGCTTCGGCAAGTAATTCGACATCAGTAACAGCCATAAGCACTAGCCATTTTCACGTTTATTTACTTCGTCATGACTGGTCAAAATATATAGACTTTAGTAAATTTACGCCTCAAACAAAGAGACTAAGACTCACGTATTTCTAGCAGCAATCACTATCCAATGTAAAGCGCCCCAAACGCAAACATATAATAATTGCGGAAGATGATATGAAAAGCGTTGCATTTGGATTTAAAAAGCATCTGAATAACAACGACAATTTACCGCATGGCTTGTAGCAGCTTTATCTTCCCTAGCATATGCAAAACGCAAACACCCCGGCGTAAATCATGTATACAGCTTAGACCTTTAACTCATGTCAGGCTTGTTACTTCGCAGCGTAACGTTTTGTAACTCAGAATGTTCAGTTCACGATGTTGCAATTCCATAAACAATTAACTTTAATCATCCGCACATTGACTATTTTACGATGCATTAAAATACCATTATGGCATACATGTCAAATCCTTATCTAGATATATTGGCTTATATGACAGTAGGTCAAACAAATATGATTATTTAACTTACAGAAAGAGAAATTGCATGCTTACAACTGTGCTCGAGCTCAATCAAATGTTCGAGGAGCCAAGCCAAAGATACTACAATGATAAAGGTAAACCATGTTGTCAAATAGTCGGGATAGCAAATATCCTCCTTTGACAGCCACCTAGGCCACCTAGGGAAAACACGTGGCTAAATGAGTACGGGTGGGCTTATGATTACAGTCATACATAAAGGATCATAATTGGTAAGATGTTACTTTTGTTGCCCTAATAGGACCGAGTAGGGTATGTTAGTACAGTTTCCATGGCGTGGCTATGCCCCTCAATTAATCAAAACAATAAGGCGCAAAAAATAAGCGAAAGATTGACTGTATATTTTGTTAATATGGTCCTAAATGCAACGGTTGTAGTTATCGTGTGCTCTATAACTAGCATTGCTCATTAGTTTATATGCTAATTATGGCATTGCAGTTGTTATCCACTATAAGCATGCACAACATGGATTTAAAGTAAATCAAGGTAGTTGTTGCAATGATCACAGATGCCGAGACGAACTTAATGCTATTTAACCGCACTTTTAGAACAATTGCAACACAGTTAATAGCTGCAACTGTGTCGAGACAATGGTGAGGCGATTACCTCATTGAATAAGACGTTCTTAGCTATTAAATCAATGTGTATATAAATGAAAGTCACAATTGGCCTGTTGACTAATTATTTAACAAGAACCAACATTAGTTAATTTATTTTCATTCTTAGCCTTTGTCAAACTCTTAATTTGTCAAAACCATTTTGCTGCTGTCAATCTAAATTATTGTGAACAGTTCATTGCGCATCATCGATCAATTATACGATATGAGTATGATTTATTTAACACTTGCTAACGGTGGAAAGTTTTCAATGTGCATCGTTCAACAATAAAACAGATGTCATGACTTTCTTCTTGTTGTTACCAAAACCTATTGATAACTGAATTCATGATGCGCCTAGAACTAATTCGTGTGGGCACAGATAGTTTTGCTTTTGCCAAAAGAGAAATAAGCTCGTAGAAAATTTTGAAGCCTGCATATTTCAGTGGAGCTCGCAAAGAACACCCGACCGAAGCTTACCGTTGTTTAACCAAGCTCTTGGCAGTATATGATTGCTACACAACGGACAAATCTCTGCATTTAGGAAGTTGCAAAATGTGTATAATCATAGTCAAGTAAATATGGCATATATTTTAAGCGCCAAACAAATCGTCAGTTTGCCTCTTAAGATAACATATACTCACTCAAACGCCCACGTGCTGTAATCTGGCTACTGTCGGCAATAGAACACAATGGATATATGTATTTATACATATATATATGTATATATGTATATAAATATACACATATATATGTTTATAAATTTATATATATATATATATATATATATATATATATATATATGTGTGCGTGTGTGTGTGTGCATATGTATAATTATATCTTTATATATATCGACAGATGGTTTAGTAAAATAATGCTAGACATCAATGATTAAATGACAAGGATGGATGTCCAGGACTTTGATTGGATTGAGCAAGAGATGAGATCAGAATTATTCAGACGATAAATATAATAATAGAGTTTCGAATAACAACAAATGTACGCATCAAGATGTCCCACACTTCAGGAAATGTCGAATCGATGTCTAGTTTGTATGTCCAGCCACGATAGTATATTTTCCTGCACAACGCTTTTATCGATTCGTAGGATGATAAGTCAAAAATAGGCATGTAGCGTAATATTGTAATAAGATATTTGCATGATGTAGCAATTGTCTCTAATTTTTTCTTTTCACGACGAAATGTACAGTGAGGCACATATATTTTAAAATTCGTGGCAACTCAGATATTTCTTTAGGCAACTCAGATATTTCCACTCGTACTGCCATTCCTTGGCGAATGTTAAATATTTGATTGGCTGTGAATAATACCACTTTATTATAATTAATGGCACTTGTCTAAGTCTATCAGCTTAATAACCACAGCAAAATATCTGCAATACACATTCGCATCCATCTAAACATTTTCACCGCTATTAGCGTGTTAATTGTCCAGGTTTACATTATTATAGGCCTACAAATAAGTAATGCCCTATTGTGCGTTGATTGAAAAGTACTGTGTGCTAAAGTATCAAACATGTGCCATTCAATTGCACCAAGGAAGAGAAGGCCGAAAGTCTTAGCCTGGTGATATGTGCATAAATACTTGGCGTCAGCAACTACCCAAGTAATGAAATTGGCATGCTTGCACTTTAGTTGAGCTTTTCATCACAGTACCGCTATTCAGATAAACTATCCCTTGAACTCTGTACTCTTTGAATCCATGGCTCTATCAAGCGTCAGACGTTTGATGAATGCTTCTTAAAGCGTCTCTGAATGACCAGCATGGCGAAATTGGGAGCATTAACTTGTCGATTAAGAGGTCTTCCAACTGAGGAACTTGGATGTTGGTGTATATAACCTAGAATTGTTATCGAATTGTCTAAACTACAGTATTGATTCGACAGTTGTGTTGGGTTAGAATGGTCCACAGCCGACTACAAGTATCAATGTATCCGTAATGATGCGGTTGAATTACCTACGATGTAAATTCTCCGATGTGTGACGTGGTCGATATAATCTACATTGCGCAAAACATGCCACTAAGTAACGTCTATGCACTGTATCTTCTGCCATTCAAGCACTATTTCAAATACTGACAGACAACTGAGCGTTTGAATATTGGGTTATCTTATTGTGATACCCAACCAAGCGGACGGAGAACAATCTCCACAGCTGAACGCAGGTAATAGCAGAAAACTACGTTCATGTGAATGCTTACTCTCAATATGATGTAGGAGAAAAGTCCGGTCACTTAAGTTATTATGACTGCGACGATTAATTACAACCATACAAAATATGCCTCTCAACAACGGCTGGTATGATGCATTTCGTCAAAGAAATATAGGCTAACGTCATGCAGCGAGATATTGCATGGATCCGTAAATATATCATGCATAGTAACTTACATACACAACACTTATTTGCATAATCAACGGTAAGACCTTTGCTAATAATGATATTTGGGTTGAATTAAGCAATCACAATCTTTGTTTTGCCACTGTGCATGATGCTTGTGCATGAGATTCACCGATAGAGATTCAAAATGTCTAATGTTGATATTGCGAACATGTATCCGCTAAATGAATCTAGAATAATTGATTAAGTGGGTGGGCTGGTGACAGACATGTGCATTCATGCAAGTCACCCCCAGTAATCAGTCTTTACGTGGGTTATACTCAGAATATATATGCCCATTATACCAAAATGGGTTTGTTGTGCGCGCGTAGCTACCATCCAAGTGCTTTAGCAGCACAGAGGCGACTATCGTTTTCGGGGGGAGGCTCGCGGGGAGGGCTCAAGTGGGCGTTTTCACCATTTTAACGGTATTTTCGTCCACCTTGACTAATTTCCTGCACCGAATCATAACATCGGGGGTCCACTTCGACTGTTCTTTGGCACAGAGTGTGCCTAAATGGGACCGCGAGCCCTGGCCGAGCCTTGTAAAACCCCCAACAGGACTAATGAATCGCCCACTTACACTAATGAATCAACACTTCGAGGAAGGGGAGGCTCGAGCCGGACCTGGAGGCACGGTATTTTCGTCCAGCACAGGGAGCCCCGCGGGTCATAGTCTCCCGGCTCCTCTGTGACCATATTTGACAAGCATTTAGACTAATGTAAAACATATGGTATACACAATGACTCATGTACGCAAAGAATTGGAAGCAAATACTGGGAAGCGTCCACCGTATGCCTCTTCTAAGACAGCCTTGAAAGAACAGGAGGCACAGTTGAAGGCCCTAGGCTATTTTGCTCCTGCGCCCGAGAGAGACACACAAATGACTCATGCAGAGAGAGCAAATGCCTAGATCCTGGATCTTTAAATAAGCTGATCGGAAAATGATTAGAAATCATAACTATATATTTTGTTAAAATGGTCATAAATGCAGCAATTGTAATAATCATGCTGTACATTCTAAACGTTGTTCATCATTTAAGTTAATATGCTAAATTTGGAGTTGTAGTTGATCTCTACTATAGGCCTGCGCAGCATGAATTACAATTGATTGCAATATATTGAAGTACCGGTTGGTGGCATCACATATGTTGAGAAGAACATTAATGCTATTTAATTGTACTTACACTACAATTTGAATACAATAACTAGCAACAAACTGGATGAGACACCTGTGAATCGATCAGTTCTTTGTGAGGAACCATCTGGCTGTGGCTAATTCTTAGCTTTAAAGTCCACACGCTATTGTGTTCAATATTGCGTAGTTAACTGAATATATAACAGGAACGAACACGAACTGCGCTATATAATTTTCTATATCCCTATTCGGACCCTTATTGCTGTCGATCTCAACTTATATGAGCAGTTCATTTTGCATTCGAATCCCGTTCAATAACTAATCAAATTAATAAACAAAAGCTGCATAAAATCATTTTCATCCTTTGTTGGATCATAATTGTGTTAAAAATATTTTGCTGATGTCAATCTGCATTATTTTGAACAGTTCACTGTACATTTAAATTATGTTCAATATTGCGCGTTTAACAAACAACATGTTACCATCGCCCGGTCCTATTTAGACCACACCCTGTTGATTATGGAAGTCATGATGATCATTGTTCTTATTGATTTCATGCAGCTGACTTGAAACGCTTGCTTTTGTACAAAAATGAAATGAAAAGTAATTTATTTTTATCATATGCATAGTTTTATCGCAGAATCTCGAAAAACACAGCTGTAATCTCGAGTTAGTTTTCTCAATATATCATATTGATGTGTTGCCAATGTGCATGCTCTTGTTCAAGTAAAGTGGGGGATGCCGACAATGCATCCATGTGGTCAACAGTATTACTTTTGATGACCTACATGAGCTAAATTGCAGAACGTAAGGTTATTATTATATTTCTTTGCTCAAAGTCTATAGCAATCGCTGTGGCTTCAAGCGAATCGAATTTATCTGTAGTTCTTTAATTGAGAGTATGTCATCAATTTTCATTTAGCAGTGTGGTACAATCAATGAGCGGTTAAAAGCACAAGGGGCAACGAAAATAAAATCTTGAAAGACAGTATGCAGCGGGTAGACACAGACAAGGTATATATCCAGTGTGTTTGTGTGCCTTTGTGAGCATCGTTTTTTTTGTGTGTGTGAGTGCTTGTGTGTGTGTGTGTGTGTGTGTGCATGCGTGTGCGTCTGTGAGCGTGTGTTTGTATTTATACTTTCATGATGATGCTGCATTAACATGAATGTGCATTTCCTGAGATTGAAGTTTTATATCAGGTTCAATTTGCTCCGGTTACCACATTTATATATATTATAACGTACCCCTCAAAATACACCTTTATATTTAATGATAGTAATTTGGCTATCTAGCATGCTGAATTGGCTTAAAAGGTTATAAACCAAGTACCATCTTCTTATTTATTCATATAAGATGGCAATATACCAATCACTTTGTCACGTTCTCCTTTTGATGAAGCAATGTAGAATCCGATTGATGGAAATCAAAACTTAATATGAATAACGGTTGTCAGTTTACCACGTTTAGCTTGTGCCTTCCTTTTTTAGCTATGTTATGCATATGTCATATACATTCGAAGTATTTGTCTACATCAACCTTGTCTGAATAGATCAGGGCGGTAAAACGCTGTAAGAAAAGCGCCAACGCGTGTTCATCCATACTACCTACTGGCATAACAGCACCGTGCTGCTTTTGAATCTGCGCCCTGTATATTCCCTTGCACAAAATGTCATGTGCAGACTATTGTCAACGATTGCTTTTTCGGAATAACGACATTTAGTCATTTCTGCTTGAACGCGAGATAAATTATTCATCCCCTGCGAATCATGCATTCCGCTGTAACCGGAGTGATATCATGACATGTCGATTAGCTGGAAGAATTGTTCTCTCTCATGCAATATGTATCATCTTTGATGTCAAATTAAAAGCTGGCTGACGTTTAGCATTGACCTGGAACTTATATGTCGCGACTGAAAGAGCACAATTTGGATCAGCGATGAATCACACTTCGACGCAGAGTTAGTCAGTATAAATTGGTAAGTAAGTAATCAGGCTCTTTGGTAGCTGAATGTCACGCGCAGGTTCGTATAATATTTAGCGATTCGTTCGCACCCGTCCCAAGTATTGTTGATTTATCCTCGTCAAGACTGCAAATCATTGATGTTCGTCAATAGCTCTCCATACCGTTACCGGCTTAATATATCGAATTGGGTAATGTTATGTTATTGCTGATGCTCATCTACTTCCATGCCATGCTGTAAGATTTTCCTGATAACAAACAAGCCGGGATGGGCAGAGCAAAGAGCACTCATGGTATCTTTGTGATCAATCTAGACCGACAAGGTATCTATGTCATTCATAAGATAAAAAGCTCTATCAAAACCGAATATCAGAACCTTTTAAGGGAAACGAACATTAGCAAATCGAGTTGATCTTACAGCAAACATGTATGCAATGAAACTAATGAAAAAATGCAAGATTTAAACAGCGGTATATATATATATCGAAAGGAAACTAATGCTGCATCGAGACGCAAACTTGCAATGCGTACAATATCTATTTTCACTTCGAATTAAAACCATTGCTTGATAATGTATATCGTGATGAGTGATAAATAGGAAGACTAAAATATCCTACAGAACGAGTAAAAGTTGTCTGCTGTAGGTTTTTTTGCGGATGTGTATTTATTTACCAGCGGAACCAAAATTCCTATTGTGGGCATTATCAGTTTATCATGTCATCCTTCGTCGGCAATCGCAGCTAGCGATAACAGCTTGATTGAGACTCATCTCTCTTTCTCGGCTGATTGTCATCGAATTTGTAACGCTGACGTGAAATATATTCCAGACAGGGATCACAGACATGATGTTGTGTGTAGTAAAAGCATGATCATATAAATGCATTGCGTATCTTGCTGTTGCTTCAACCTGATTCAGTCACTGATCATGGTATTCAATAATGGGTTTCCAGTGCTTATTAGCAAGTACACATAGAACATCGCGTGGAATATATTTCATACAGTTATTACAAACTTGATGGTGTGTGGAGTAACAGATACGATTATATAAATTCATTGCATGGATTTAACGAATAATGAGCCCTTTCATATGAGCATGCATCTTGCTGATGCTTCCGCCTGGGGTATGCTGGGTATCCTATGCACACAGAGGTTGTTAGCAAGTATACGTAGAGCTTTACGCTGCAACACGTGCACTCAACAATGCGGGTTTATGCAACATAGACGGTTGAAAATCTGATCATATCCTTGTATAAATGCATTTGCGAATTGATGCATTGTATTCTGTGGTAATGCCACACAATTATGCGGATATTCCAAATGTGGTCTGTCTATTGCGAAACGTCGTGGAATAATGGCATATATTTACTATGTTACTCCCCAAAGTTTGCCGTCACTCCAATAATAATAAAATTCTTGATGCGTTTCAATATATGGAACATATAAATTAAACGACAGGTTTCACCCTTTTTACTAATTGCATTTTGTAGTATCTACCATATTGAAAGGATGGTCGGTCTTGAGATACGCCAGTGAGCACGAAGTAACAGTTTTAGTATCTTTTGCAGTTCGCCGTAGCATGTACTAAGATTTTTAGCATTTTAGAAATTCTCCCCGTTACGGCCTTGATTCAATTCATTCCAAATTGGCAAACGAAGCCGCAAACCGTGAACTTATTTTGAGTTAGCAAATACAGTTTTCCAGTAAGCATAATTAAAGTAGCTCATAAACCCAGGTGTCGATGTCGATTGCAGTTTCCCCTAGTTGATTCGGGTCATTCCCGACTATTAATGTTGCCCCAATGGAATAGTCAGGCAAAATATATGGTAATTCTATCAAGCGAGCCATATTTTTTCCAACAACTTATATAAACTATGTAAACCATGCTGCATCGTCACTTCTATTCGCATACCTGCTCAAATACCCTTTATGAAACATATATACTTTACTTGATATTATGCACTAATGTGGTGCTGTGCGCGGCACGGTCGATTATGTTGTATCATGCGATGCATTATCAATCTTAACTTGCCTCGTTCTCTTGAATATACAATATCAAGTCCATCGCCACTTTTATATAGATCCACATAAGCATATAACTGTAAGCTTTCACTCTGCTGTACGTCCTTGCTTACACTGAACACAATATATTGTTATAGTTATTCAGAGCCTCAACCACGACTAACCCATCGAAAGGCCGTTGCGCAAATTAAGTGTAAAATATATAAAACGTTTTCATGTAAGATAATCCAATCATGCATACAATAGCATCATCCTATAGAACGGTTCCCAAACGTACACATATAGTCAAGACAAATATCAATATTTAGGACATAAAAAAGAATCAATCTGGGTGGCAAAGATTTACTCACATTCATACCTTAATTGTGCTGATAAGGGTACAACGATTTATTATTGCTGAATCAGAGACATGCGTTTATGATAAAGGTGTGGGATTAAATGCTTCTCAAAGCAAAATGCTCATGGTGTAGATATGTATATTTGTATCGTAAGATGCAATGAATTACTTCAGAATTGTTGGTACATAGAACTACTTTACACAATCTAATACCACTTGTAGTGTATGAGATAACCATGTGACAAGAACATGAAGATCACGCCCGTTTGCTTACAATATGTAAAACCAACAGGCGTATCTTATGGATGCCGCTTGATATTTGCACAGGTGAAGTAAACTCTTCTTGATAACAACGCAAAGAGTTGTGAGAATTAATGTCAATCGATGTTCACACTCAGACACGTTAAATATTTAGATGGAGATGCGTCTGATATAACGTCAAACTGATGCTCACACACCCAGGCATGTGAAATAAATGGCAGTCGATATATTCAAAACGAAATATGACTAATGCAAACTCTTCGAAGGTCAGAGAAGAAACGAAATGACTGTCAGCTACTTGTGAACGATGGCGACTGGCATGAGTAAATGTCGGCAAACTGGGAATTGCTATCTTACGTAAATATCGTGGTATTACAAACAGACGAATGTTATCAATACTCGACAATAAAGTAAATTAACAGAGCAAGATAGCAAAGTCTCATATTTTACACCGATTCGACTGTTGATTTAAGCATGTTAAACTGCACTATCAAGTGATAATCTGACCTGTACATCCGGTTGACCCGTAATACAGCAGACTGACTGATTAAATCGATTCATCTGTTTCCTACTCTGTCGTGATAATAGTTGGTTAGCTAAGTCACAGCGGATTGATGAACCAATTGAATGAGATTTCGCTAGAGACATGGAACCAATCTCAGTAGCGGACCGGTGGCGATAGTCTTACACGGTTTAACTCTCGGATGGCTACTATGCTATTGCTTCCAGGCGGCTACTAGATTGATATCGTCAGCGCTTCCTCTTGAATAAAGTTGAGCCGTGCACTGGTCATATGCCTACCTCAGCAGCTTTAACGTGTATTGACACTTTGTTTGTTAAGTTTTGGATTAGATGTATAATAAAGGTTCGTAGAAGACAAAATTCTAACTTTCAATGACTTAAAGACAATGCCTGATGTCCAGGGCTTTGATTGGCTCTGCGAGCAGAACATGAAATCCGAATTATTCAGAAGATAATTATTATCATAGATGTTTGAATAATAGCAAATGTACGCGTTCAGATGTCCCTCACCCCCGGAAATTAGAATCGGTGCCTAGTTTGTGTGTCTAGCCACGATACTATATTTTCCTGCACAACGCTTCAAACTTCTAAATATCTATCGTAGCATAATAATCGAAAATAGGCAACAAGCGTAGTATTGTATTTTAATTTGTGCATAATGTAGCATATTGTTTATCAATCGCTATTTTCAGGACAAAATTAACGTTGCTAATGTTGATAATATGGCATTTCTGGCAACTCAGATATTTCCCTTTCAAACTGCCATTCCACGGCGAATGCTTTATACTCGATTATCTGTAGATAATATCACTGAAATGTAATTGATGGCAATTATCATTGTATAGCAGCCTAACCGAACAATAAACTATAAATTTTGCATACATATTACAATTATTACCATTATCAGTGAGTGAATTGTCCAAGTTTACATCATTATAGGCCTACAAGCAATATCCTATCACGTTGAGTGTAAAGTACTGCATGCTGAAGTATCTGACATATGCTATAAATGTGCACCAAGAAAGAGTAAGCCGAATGTCATTAGCCGGGTTATGTGCGCAGAAATACTGGGCCTCCGCGACTACCCATGTATGGAAATCGGCTTGCTTGCACTTTAGTGGAGCTTTTACCGTTATTCAAATCAACTATCCTTTGAACTTTGTGCTCTTTGAAAACTTCCATTGCTCCATCATGAGTCAGACGTTCAATTAATGCTGCTGAAAGCAATTTTAAATGCCTATCATGGCTAAATTGGACAGCATTAATTAGTCGATTAAGCAGTCTTGCAACTTAGCAACTGGGATGTGAATGAAAGCTCGTTCGCTACAGTTGATGTATATAACGAAGTGTCTAAGTACAGTATTGATTTGGAGTCGGGTTGCGTTAGAATGGTCCACAGCGAACTGTATGTATCCATTTATTATTTATGATGCAGTTAGAATTTCTACAATGTATATTCATTCGATGTGTGACGTGGTCGATAAAACCTGCATTGCACAAAACAAACCCCACTAATGAACGTCGATGATCTTCTGTCATTCAAGCACTATTTCAAATGCTGACTGACATGTTAATGTTTGACAATTGGGCTCTCAATAATCATTGTGATACCCAAATAAGCGGACGGAGAACAAACTGCACAGCTGAACACAGACAATGACGGAAAACTACGGTCATGTGAATGCATGCGAGACTTATCCTAATTTTATTGAGTTGAACAGTTCGGTCACTCACGTTATCACGTCTGCGATGATGATTTACAAACGTACAAAATATGCCTCACATTAACGTCAGGTATGATGCGTTCAGCGCGATATTGCATGGATTCGTAGATATACCATGTACAATGACTCACTTATTTGCCTAAGCAAGGGTAAGACCATTACCTATAATGACTTATTGGTTGAATAAAGCAATCATAAGGCCTATTTATTTGACAGTGCGTATGGTGCATGTGCATGAGATTCACTGATAGAAATTGAAAATGCTTGATTTTTATATAACAAACATGTGTTCACTAAATGAACCTAAATTAGTTGATTATAAGGATGGGCTGGTGATAGACATGTGTATTCATGCAGGTTGCCCAAAATAATCAGACTTGAAGTGGTACTATACTTACAATATATAGGGCTATTATGCCTAAATGGGTTAATTGGGGTGATATAACTCTGATATGCAGCGATATATATAGCGCACATAAAGACTGAAGCACACGCTGTGCGTGCCTAGCTACAACCCAAGTGTTATTTAATCCACTAATGGAAGTATAAAACAAGTTGTATGCAGACATATCTTTTGTACCTTTTAATTCCACACGACTTCCTCTGCTCAGCTTTGTATTACCAAAGTATGTGCTCAGCCATATGCTAGCACACACGTTAATATGTAAAGGAATATAGTGTGATTACATGTATTTGCATTGAAACAAGTTGCACGATGTTTCTAAAGAATTTTGCGAGATGCTTAAGGATGCGACTACAGAAGCATTTCGAACAATGGCAATGGTACGCAACAAAAGGTCGCATTGGGGGAAGACTAAGTGGTATTTTAGATCGACTTTACGTAAATGCGGTCGTGTTTTGCTTTTATCGCACACACAACTGTGTGATTGCAGCTGCAACCAGCTGTTTTTCCCTAATATTATCTTGTTAAATTGCCAATTTTTTGTAGAGCTTTGTCGAACAGCACGCTCCTCTATGCATGCAAGCTCTTAATGAGAGGAGAGAGAAGCAAATGTCAGCTTCAGAGCAGAGTAAGACTCATATGTAGAATTATAGGTGGACAGCTTATACAGGTAGAGTCGTTCACAGCTAAGGAAAATTAAGTGACCATGTCGGTGGCAAATGTATGCTGAATCATGATCGTATCAAACAAATCTATCTAGTATTTGGTTACCGCAATGGTATTATTTCACGCGTACTGTGCAAGAAACAAATGGCATTCAGACGCTTTGTAGCACAATGCCACGACTTTCGTTGCATGCGGTAACACAAAACCGATTATTCCGATAGGACGTGCTTATATCTGCTGGTATCAATAAAGCAAAGGAGAGAACAAACACAATATGTGACCGTAATTGTATCCTCCCAATATTGTTAATTACAGCTATGCACGCTATTTTAATCTAATGTAACCCATACATTCAATCGACTAAGTGTTTCATGGATTTGAAATGTAATGATGCTTCCTCTGCAGTTTCGAGCAACGAAGCGCATTAGATGCACTTCGTATAGGAAATCGACTAAATCAGACAGTTTTTGCGCATGTTGGTTGGCGAAATATCCGTTTTTTGTTGGCAAGGGCACTTGTTTGCAACCATCTATTAAGTGCTTTTTAACGGTGTAGCAGCAAAATACAATTTCGCAGTAAATGATGATATTGTTGATACACACCGTCCATGCTTTCTATTCGTGCAGACCGAATGTGAACCGATTCTTGCAGCTGCGAAAATGCATTATTGATGTCTATGTAACTTTGATACGATAACATCTGACAGATATATCAGTCTCCTGGTAAAGAACCAGAGACTGTGCAGTAGGATTAGCGACTGAATATCCTCTACGTGGTATATCGCTTTGGGAAAAACCAATGGTATCTTCGACATATATCTTCACAGAACTGCAATGTTTTGAACAAACGAAGCAATAACGCCTGATAGAATGCAATATAGAGGTGACTTTGATTATTTGTAATTTGTCATTAAACATGTCACGGAATCTTTTTTTATGGCATTGGTAAAAAAGTATATGACGATTTAATCGGTTTTATGTGAGATCTCGGAAGACCTTGGGCTGGTAGTTATGATTTTACATACTTCATTTGTGATAATAGTTCATTAAAGATGCTGACTTAATATCCCCTGCCAAAAACGCTTGCCTCAAATAACTATTGCAATAACAGCAAAATGCTGCAGAAAGAATATATGGTGTACAATATTTTTTTTCATTAGTCAATCACTCATGTATTTGGTTGTGATAAGGAATGGAAACACACACAATTAACTTGATCGGAGACCCCAGTAAATCAACCATAACACGCATGAATATCTTTGTTACTTTGACTTAAAGAATGTCGTCATTACTCTGTGTTTGTGTGCGTGTGTATAGTGCGTGTGTATGTGTTCATTTGTGGTATATGTTGTAATATAGATAACAAATCTATCACGACACTACGAGAATGTGACACATCAGCAAATCAGCGATTTACTCGAAGTAGATAACGAACGTACCCAGGTATGACACTTGGAGTAATCAGGGTAAACGTCATCATTCCCAGCATGGATCAGTTTCATTTGACCTGCGTTAATTCCCTATTCAGAATTTGAGTTTTATATCAGCTACCCAACCAACCTTAGAAAGTCGCTGCAACTTGACAGTGGGAGATTCCTGTCGGTTTCTAAGTATGCCCTATGAAGTATGCAATCTATAGTAGAAAAATACTTAATATTTTGCATTGCATTTACGCCGCTCAAACATGCATATTTTAATGATGCGTTGATAACTATGAAGGCATGCATTAAGCAAAGATAGCAGGAAACTTATATATATATCCCTCTTCGAGTCTAAGAGTGAATTGTAATACCGCAACGTCTATTAGCAACGGGAATTAGTATATAACGCTGAACTACGTTTTGGTCCATTGGTGCTCTGTAAAGGATTTCTGTTCGATGTAAGCACTTAAATCGTTGTTTGCTTAAATCTAAGACGATAAAAGACAGGTTTGATCATATCTCCAAGGAGTCATAGCATCCATAATGTAGATGGCCGCTTCTAACATTGATACAAAAATATTCCAGTTCCAATTCAGATATCAAGGACCGAAGTGTTGTCTTTCGCATCGGATGAATGCGAAAGCTGTTTGCGTCGTTGAATATCAATGAACACAACCAATACTAAGTGCATCTCACAATGATATAAATTTTGAAAGCGTTGATTTGTTGCTTATTTCTACTATAGATATCATCATTGACAGGATATTGTATTTCTCTGCAACATCGTCTAAAAGCACTTAATAAATGGTTGCAAACAAGTGTCTTTGCCAACGTATTTTACCATCCTGCAGTCACAAAAACAATCTGATTGAGTCAATTTCCTATTCGAAGCGCAACTCATGCGCATCGTTGCTCGAAACTGCACCATTACATTTTAAATTCCATTAAACACGTGCTCGATTGAAATATAATATAACGTGTATAGTGGTAATTACTGTTATTGGGAGGATACAATTACGCACATTACGATATTGCTGTTTTTGTTGGTCATTTGCTTTATATTATATCAGCAGATACAAGTACGTCCTTTCGGAGTAATCGGTTCTCTGTGAGCGAATGCGACAAAAGTCAAAGCGTTGTGGTACGAGCGTCTGAATGTCATTTGACACAGTACGCATGAAATAATATCATTGCTTGGGAGATTTGTATAATTCGATCATGATTCTGCGTACATTTACCATCGACATGACCACACTACTCTCTGTTTTATTTTAACTTAAACTTATCAGCTTAAAGGGTCGCCATGCACGCCAATGGTGGATCTACACCCGCAACAATAAAACCTATTAAGGCGTACTTATGTGTGATAACAATGAGTACCTAATTATAGTTATAAATAGGATCATAATAACTGACGATTTGCTTTTATGCCAGAAATATATTGAAATTTAAACGATCCGGTGAGAAATATGTAACATGGTCAAGGAACTTATGGTAATCAGACGGAATATTCGGCATATCACGACCCGTAGTAGCTGTTAGTCACCAATTAATACACATAGTTAAAATCCACTCTGAGATTTCCAAAACCCACAGTATTTGATTGGTGTCCTTGAATTAGATAGCTACGGTAAATATTTATGATGTTGCATAATACGGTGTAATCCACCATTCCTCGAGTAATGCATATTACCTAAAATACTCTGTGACTGCATATATATTAGTGTGTTTTAAACATCAACTCAACCCTAGGAGAGGAAACCAATTCCAGGTTTGCACCACGCCATGGTTGATATATAACATCACTAAGACTTTTGTGGCCCCACAAATTAACACTGGACTATATAAATAAATCCGAATATCATAAAATGCATCAAACACCATTTGGTGAAATGAATGGGCTCTCGGAACAATATATGCTCATTGCCTCTGAGTCTAGTTCACACAAGAAAATGGAGATGAAACCTTGCGATGCGTACACAATCGGTTGTCAAGATATCTAGGTAAATTGGTACTACAACGTGATGAGCGGTATATTTGAAGGCTAAAATATCATAAATATTAGCAAATACAAGTAGTTCTTGTGATCATCACAGATGCTGGGGCGCATTTTGATATCAAGCAAAGTTCCATCCTTAGACATTATAAGTGTGTTATGCGATCCTTCTTTGGCAAGCGAACAACCTCTGAGAGCAGCAGATACATAGAAACTCATTCATCTTACTGTCATTGACCCTTAACGCTGACGAGGAATACATTCCCGTCAATGGTCACAAATGTGAAGGTATACGTAGCAAAACGCATTGCGCGGAATGCATCTTGATGATGCTTCATTCTGATAAGTGGACTTTTTGGCCCTCATTATGGTATTCAATGATGATTATCCTTTGCACACAGTGCTAGATAGCAAGTATATATAGTAGCTTACTTTGCTTATATTACTAAGTTATAACTCGTGCATTGAGAGCGATTATTTGCTAATATTTGTTGGGAAATGATAACCACGATTTACGTGCGGGATTTTACAGCAAAGACGGTTTAACATACATTTGCGTATTGAGACATTGCAAATAGCATGCGTTTGTTCTCACTGTGAACTGCCGGTTTTTTAACTTTACAACGGTTTTATCATGTTTATTCAAAATAATTTCATAAAATATTCCATTGCACGTGTAGGGAACTGCTTTGTACGGTTAAAGCAAACACATTGTTTAAACACATACTTCAAAAGAGACAATTTCAACACCAATATTCATTAGCAGCATGTATTCGTCGTTATTTTATTGGATCAACGGCATATATATAATATGTTCCTCCCAAGTTTTGCCGTCACTGCAATGATAATCAAATTGTCGAAGCGTACATATATGAAACATATCAATAATTATACCACAGCAGTCCGACGCATCTTCTAAATAACATTTTTACCCTTGTCATAAGTAGTATTAACATGATGGAATGACTCGTGATATTGAGACCACGCCGGCTAGAGACAGCAATTATAGCCTCTTTCGTAGTGTGCTGTGGCGTGTAAAAAGGCAAATGGTCTGTATTCTCATAAGATCTTTCATCATTTTATAACTGATAAATAGATATAAAACATTCATTTGAAAGCAAAGCATGGTTTCGGCTATGCGCATCTTACTGTGTCGCCCTTAATGTACACAAGACTCGCTGATGATTTTCTGTTTAGGTAGTGATCAATGCTGCTAATCTCTTGCTTTGGTTCAATTCATTCTGAATTGGCAAACAGGGCAGCCAGCCATGCACTTATATTGACCAAGCAAATCTTGTTAACCAGTGAGCCATGTATATGTAGCTCATTAACTCTGATGCCGACATTTATTGCAGCTTCCCCTCAATGATGCGGGTCATTCTTTCCTGTAAATGTTGTCCCAATTGATCACCCAGGCGGAATTAATACGGCTTTTGTTACCCACGCTTTTTTGTCTGCTGACATGCATTTTGGTGCTTGTAAGGTTGCACGAAGCATATGTGGCAAACTACCTTTTAATTATCGTCATGAAACATGCTGTTTAATCTCCTCTATACGCATACCTTCTTAAAAATCCTATTTGAACATACAAGGTGATCTGATACATGAATGTGTAGCGATTAAAAACTCTGTGATAAGTCAACGTGTTGAAACCTAGATCTATGTATGTCTCAGAAGTAGTCATGTTTTTCTGTAAGTGACAAATGAAGCTTAGCTGTTTTTCGATTTATTCCTGGTGTTGAATACAGGAACAATTGTGTAGTTTTGGCACTTAATTTCACATCAGTAATATCAATAAGCTTAAGCCATTTTCACATTATTATACTTCTGTATGACTGATCAAAATATAAACTGTAATTATTTTGCGCCTCAAACAAAGAGACCACGACTCACATATTTCTAACAGCAATCGCCATCCAATGTAAAGCGTCCCAAACGCAATCATATAATAATGGCGGAAGTCGATATGAAAAGCGTTGCATTTGGGTTTATATAACAAATTACAGCAAAAAATTTACTCCATGGCTTGTAGCAGCTTTATCTTCCCTAGCATATGCAAAACGCAAACACCCCGGCGTAAATCATGTATACAGCTCAGACTTTTAACTCATATCATGCTAGTTACTTCACAACGTAACGATTTATTACTCAGATTGTTCAGATCAGTAAACGTATCCACAAGATGTTGCAATTCCTTAAACGAAGAGTAGAAGATAATGACCATCGTCTTGCAATTAACTTTAATCATCAGCACATTAACTATTTACGATGCATCATAATACCCTTCTGGCATATACGTCAGATCCTTATCTAGATATGCTGGTTTATATGATAGTTAGTCATGCAAATATGATCATTTCACTTACCGATAGAAAAATTACATGCTTACAATGGTGTTTAATTAAATGTTAGATGAGACAAGCCAGAGATGCTACAATGAAAAAGGTAAACCCATGTCGTCAATTAGTGGGACTAGCAAATATCCTCCTTTGATAGCCACCGAGGCCCCCTAGGGAAAACATGAGGCTAAATAAGCACTGGTGGGCTTGTGATCACATTCATCCAAAAAGGAGCAACATTGTTTAGATGGATTTAATTACTTTTGTTACCCTTATAAGACCGATAAGGGTATAAAAGGGTATATCACTGAGGCAGTGTGGGATGAAAATTTAGCATTGCACGCTTCCTCCGTGTACAATTTCCATGGTGTGGCTATGTTACTCAATTAATCAAATAAATACGGAGCCAAAAAAAGTGAAAGATTAACTATATATTTTGTTTATATGCTCATAAATGCAACAGCTGTATATTTGTGTGTGCTATAACTAGCATTGCTCATTACTTTAGTTAATATGCTAATTATGGCATTGCAGTTGTTATCAACTATAAGCAGGCACATCCTGGCTTTCAGTTGATTGAAGCAAATACAAGTAGTTCTTGCGATCATCACAGATGCTGAGACGAACATTAATGTTATTCAACAGCACTGTAAAAACAATTGCATTACAATTACTATCAGCTAGTTTGTCTAGTCAATGGTGAGTCGATAACTTCTTTGACTGGGATTATCCGACGTTCGTTAATTTTAAGCTATTAAATCAATGCGCATTTAAATGTTAGTCACAATTGGCTTGTTGACTAATTATTCAACAAGAACTAATTGTTTTATTTTCATTCTTAGCCTTTGTTTTACCTTCTTGCTGTGGTCAAATTTAATTATTGTGAACAGTTCATTGCGCCTCGCCGATCAAATATACGGTATGAGTAGAATTTATTTAAAATTAGCTAACAGGAAAGTTTTCAATGTGCATCGTTTAACAATAAAACATGTACCACCATCCTGACTTTCTGCATATTGTAACCAAAACTGACTGATACTAGAATTCATGATGCGTCTGTTGCTCATCCATGTGGGCACAGCACAGCTACCTTGAAACAGTTGCTTTTGTCAAATGAGAAATATACTAGAAGGAAATTGTGATGCCTGCATATTTCAATGGGACTAGCAAAACACACCCCGCCGAAGCATACTATTGTTTACCCAAGCTACTGGCAGTATATGATTTCTACTGGACGTTTGTAATCTCTGTATTGAGTGTGTTGCTAAATGTGTTCGACCATAGTCAAGTAAATATGGCAGTACCGACCATGCATCTATGTTCTACGCATCAAGACGTCAATTGTCCTTATTGTTCTTCAAATTAGGGTTGAGCATCAACAATCATTAAACCCTGTTCTATTTTAAGCATCGATCCAATCGTCAGTCTGCCCTTAAAGTCACTCAAACGCCAACGTGCTGTAATCCGGCTACGGTCGGCGATGAAACGCAATGGATATATATATATATACATGTACATTTTTATATATATATACTTCTATATATATAGGAGATATATATATATATATATATAGATATATAGATATATATATATAGATATATAAATATATAGATATATTTATACATATCTATATATATATATATATAAGAACACAAAAATATATATAAATATATATATATATATTTATATATATATATATGTAAAAATATTTATATAGAGATATCTATATATATATATATACATATATATATATATACATTATATATATATATATATATGTATATATATATATATATATATATATATATCTCTATCTATATATATATATATATATATATATATATATATATATATATATATATATATATATATATATATAAGTATAGATTGTGGGGATACTGAAACCGAACCCCCCCCCCCCCCCCCATCTACACTATCTGCCCCTTGGTAGCTTATACAAACTTTTTGGCTCACCTTAATTAAGAGCATGGCGCCTCGGACCCGACCCAAAACGGGGCCGAGGGGCTAGTTTGTTGTCGATCTAGTGTGCCGTTTGCAACCTGCAAACAAGCTCCTCTAGGTGTTCCACTCGCTCCATTAGATCATCATTCTTAACCTCCAGATCTCTCACCATGTCTTTCAGTTCCACAAGGTCATCATACATCTTTCATATTATCTCTATTTAGCTTGGGCGACATCACCTTTGTTTGTGGGCGGAGTGGGGGTGTTTGGACTAGCATTGTATTGTAACAGGCAGAGAGTTGTAACCTCACCCCCTAAACCGATTGTGCCCAGGAGAGAGCCAGCGAAGTCAGTACCTACGGACGCTCTTTTCAAGGATCCGTTTTACATGGAATAAGATGACAACACCAACTACTGATGGAAAAATGCTCGTCAACGCAGTTGTTTCCGGTATATCTATAGGTTATGCCAAGCTTGCTAAGATGCTTCTGGGTGGCGGGACTCCGCGTCTTGATTTTACCCCACGCGACCTGGCTATGGCTGTTGCTGATTTATCACTAGCTATGGCTACAAAGGACATGCTAATTAAACAAGGGATTATACCAGTTGATATACTAAAGTAATGGCCACAATCGCGTTACTTGTTGGAGTGCTCTTGTTAACGCCCTTGCATTCTCTGGGGGAGCAACTTTTTATTCACTTAATTACGAAGCAGCCAAGTGGACGCAAAACGTAAGGGCCATGATATGGCAATCGAGCAGCTTTAATCTGCTCAGGCAGCATGGGCCAAGAAGTGAACTAAGAGTTTAGACTTCATCAATGAGCAACTTTGCCCCCAGTGATATGCCGAGCATACTTTTCGGGATGTGAACGAGGCTATGCGTGAGTACTACTTTGATGGGTAAATCCGTTGACAAGGTGGATATCTGAGCCGCACATTTCAGACTTATTCAAGCCCTCAGATGGTCAAAAAGGCCGTGAGGTGGCGTTCATTATACTGGGTATGGCTGCGACTGGGCTGGTTGCATACAGGCTTACTAAGTGGGTCATTTGGAGACTCGGGCGCGTTTACTTTGTATGGATCGTCGCATGCAAAACATCTACTATAGTCCTAAGGGCTACTGGAAAGGCATTACAGCTATCAAGAAGCTTGCAACAGAAGCGAGGGTTTCTTGGTCACCCTTATCCTCAGGGACAGATGCAGTTTGAGGTTCCTGTAGTGGAGTACGTACTATTCCCTGTTCCTCAGGTTCGGGACCAGCTTCCTGAACCCGTGGCCATCGTATTCGTCAAGAACGTTTCTGAGAGGTAGTCGAGAGCCACTCGTTCTGGACTTTGTGAAGCTCGTGAAGCTCGGCTGGATACTCCAGGTCGACCTCAAGGAAGAACCCGGTCTCGGCATCGTCAGGGTGGGTGCGGACCATTCTGGAGAGCGACTCTGGCTTGTCCACCCACTCTATGTTCGAGGTAGGTAGAGCCTGGCTCATTGCCAATCTATAGAGGTTTGTTAGCGTCGAGGTACTGGATATAGCTCGTGGGATTATCCTGATCGAAGATTCCTACGTTTGTTCGCCTTGTGTGGCGCCGCGAGACCATACTTATTCCTCAGGGCAAACCCTTCTCGATGAAGAGGTGTTTGTCGTAGTCAGTGAGGAGCTCGAGTTTTACCCTTGTGCTCTTGAGTAGAGCAGCCCACGAAAGGCTTGGTCTGTAAAGTAGTGGGCTGGGTCCATACCGTACTGCTTTAGGCAGCTCTTCTGGAAGGTTTCAAATACGTCCGCCAGGAGGTGGACGTCTGTCCGGAGGTAAAGGTTGTGTTAGTCGCCCATGTTCTTGCAATCGAACGTGCTCCAGACCTTTTGCACGTGGGCGTAGTCTGTGGCTGATATGCTCGGTTCTGAGAGCTTGCTGTAGATGTCTCTTGATGGGCGGGAGGGGAGATTTAAAATTGTCCCAGCTGTTCATAAACTCGTAGGGGAAGACTCCCTTGCGCAATAGTAACCCTCACCGAGTCTGGTCTGCTTCATACTCTGTTGTCACAGTGAAGGCATCTGGGCTGTTGGTTGAGACCAGCTTGTCGAGGGAGGCCAGAGAGGAACTGTGCTCTGTCTATGGAGCAGAGCTGTCCAAGGGATAGGGATATGTACTTCTCCATATTATTAGGTATACAGTTGATGTCTCCCTCTACCTTGCTTATACCCTGCATCAGGAGTCATAGGCGGTGGAAGACCATGGGGATAGGGGTTGTCTTGGGGCTCAAAGTAAGCTTTAGGATGCAGGCATTGTGAGCTGGCCCTTTGTACTTGCCGGTTATGTGGCAGCGGTCACGGACCCGGTCGGTCAGAGTGGTTTGCTGCAGACGTGGAATTGGGTTGCTGTCTTGTGGAGTCTTTGGTCATCCCTGGTCATCCGTTTGGGGACTGGCTTTGAGAGAATCGCTTTGATCTTTTTCTCCTCCTGCTGTAGGGCCTTGATGAACTTCTCCACCGTGTCTCTTCCCCTCTAGACTACTGGGGGTGAGGTCTTTTCATCGCTCTACCCACAGCCCTGGTGTTCCTGGGTCTTCTGGGTATTACTCTTATCAGGATTGACGCAGGCCCTGGGAGCTTTATTGTGAGCGCCTCAAGGTCAGCGTAGATGACATAGGGGGCCGAAAGCTGCTTCTGCCAGTTCTGGAAGAATAATATGTTTTTCCCCTCCTCAGGCATATCCACCCGCACGGCAGTTTGCCCTACCCCTGCTCACTCAGGCTTGTAAGCCAGGAGCAGTGTTTTTCGTTGGTGTACCCGTGGAGGCAAAGCTCGCAGAATTATTTGCGACCCTTGTACTTTGTCTGGTCGTAGAGTAGGCGGTTCAGGTCTATGAAGTGAGTATAGTATAACCTGTCGTCTTTCTCAATCAGCATGACGTTAATGCGGGTGCAGGGGTGTTTGCTTATCCGGTGTACTACGGTGGTTTTCCCATCCCAGCCAAATACGTTTAGGGCTAGGTTAAGATGCTTTTCTATTTTACCAAAGTGGGAGACCGGGGTAGGGAGCTCCACCCCCTAACCCTCGAGCTTATCTAGCAACCCACGGAGGTTATATTTTGTGGGCTCCTGTGGATCTTTAGCAACTAGGCGGAGGGCTGCTGCTATTGAACATAGTATGCACAAGTCGTCTTGGATCTTTACGTTTATAATGGCCTTCTTGTTTGCTAGGGATGGTGGTAGCTTAATGTAGGAGCCCCCCTTGAGTGGTTGATACTTGGCGATGTCGATCCAGATAGTTGTTACCGCCTCAAAGACCCACCCATAACCTTGGTTTGTCCACTTCTCAAGCCTCTGTTGAATTTCAACGTTGGACTGCTTCAGTGCGGTGTTGATGTCTTCGAGTTCTAGAATCACCTCCTGCTTATTTTTTTTTTGCAAGACTGGTTCAACGTACTCTGTGGTGCCCTCTTTACCATACTTGTAGAGTCTTACCTTGATTGCGAACTGACACTTGAGGCAGCCTAACTCATACAGCTTCCCAGTCAGAACTTTGCGGATTTTTTAGTATACGGCTTTCTAGAAGATCATGAAGTCTGCGACATCCATCACCCATCCCCGCAGGTAGTTCTTTTCGGCCTGCTTGGTCATCCTGAAGCTGAGGCGGGGGTTGGCTAGCACCCCTATTACCTATACTACTAGGGCATCCCCAACCATCTCTATGCCCAAGGCATGCGTGACTACAAGCAGTGGGGTGAGGTGAAGAAGGCATTTGCATCAACGAGTAAATGAGACCCCAGTGTAGCAATAGCTGCAAAAGACTTGGCATCGTGGGACGTGTCCCTAGGAGAGTACCTAACCAGTAAGCATGCTCTGTGGCTCGACTTAGGGACGAGTGATGACGACCAGCTGCACGGTTGTAGCAGGGCTGTGGAGAATGCGTCTGAGTGTATCACCATACAGATCACAAAATAATGACAGGCAGCTGGTGCATTGAACGTCTATATGTATAATGTTATGGATGCACAGCTTAACACTAAAAATGGCAGGTTCGGCAGCGCAGTCTACTAAGTTTACATTTCTAGATGGTCCCTGTTCGGCTATTGCTTGTGGGCAGACAGGATGCGGGAAATCCTTATTCATCATCGACCTGCTTGAAGGGCCCTTTTTCGGCGCCTTCGAACATATAGATATCCTCTGCCCCACCATATGTTTCAACGAGGCCTATCAGTCGCGGTCATGGGTGTGGGATGATTCAGAGGTGTACGTCGTTAATCCAGGGGAGCGGCTCCATGACCACTTGAGGACTTTCTACCATTGTTTTAAGGGCGAGCCAAACCTGTACATTATTGATGACTGTTCGGAAAAAAAGCCCTAACCAAGAAGAGATATCAAGTACGCCAACTACTAGCAAAGACCAAGCACGCAAAACTGCTGCTGAAGACTGATCAACCTACTGCATATGCCGTCGATTGACGTAGCTGGTTATCGTTACGTAGGACCGATCTTTTTACCAGCAGAATTCCATATAGTCCTCTAGAGGTACACTTGATAGACTTCTAACGACAAAACACTGGCATAGGAATGGAAACAGTCAACGCAGCGTCAATGCATTTACAAAAGTACAGTAATCAGACGTCTGTGTAATTATGGATAGCGGACGGAATCTTCCACTTAGAATAAGCCATCGTGGCAAATTAACACATACAGTTTACATCAACGCTGAGATACCCAAACCCCATAGACTTTTATTGGTGTCTTTGAATTGGATATATAATGTAATGTTATGATACAGTATAATCAAGCGCAGGATTACACAATTGTTTCCAGTTATTATTATCAGTGTTGTACATCTTTTCGTTCACGTACCAACGTTTCTCTAGTTATTCAGAATGCTCGGTGCCTGTAGATAAATTATGGTGCTTAACAAATGATCTCAACCTACGGAGAAGACACCAATCCCAAGTTTGTATCAAATCGTTGTTGTGATATGACATCATAAAGACTACTGATGCTCCAAAAGTATTCCATTATTCCTTTGCAACATTCGTTCTTTATGGTCTTGAATATAGAATGATGGCATATATTTAATAAGCTCTCGAGGTTGGTCACCATCTCAATATAAACCAAAATTGTAAAGGCATTTTAATATGTTGAACATTTCAGTAGTTCAACAATAAGAGACCGAAGAAGCATCCTCCGAAGATCATTCTCAACATTTTAATTACCGTAATGTAGTAGTATCAACAGGATTACATGGATAGCTGTCTTGAGACCACGTCAGTGAGCTAGATACAGTCTTTCGCGGTCTGCATTAGCGTGTAAAAGGGCATGTGGTTTGTATTACAAAGCGTATCGTGATATCTTCCATCATTTTACAACTGATATTAACAGTCATTTCAGAACCATGCATGTTCGGCTTTACACACCCATACACTGTAGCCATAGACTCACTGATGAAGAATCTGTCGCATTTAGGTATTGTCGCGCGATTTAGCTATAGTGCGAGAGAACGTACTATAGATCTGATTTATGCTGCCTTTCTATTGGCAATTTATACATTAACGCCATTCAAATCTATCGCCTGTTAGAACGTGGGATCGGATAACCAAGAGAATTTAACCGTCGAATCCATAAGACTCCCTCGATTTAATGAATACAAATCAGCTAATTGGACAGCCAAACACGAACATATATTGACCAAGACACTTGCGTGAACCATGCTTAACATAGCTCATTAACGTCGCTGTGGTCATTATTGCCTATTACTGCTTTCCCATTGATCAGCTAGGCGAAATTTATGGGATTTTCGTTATCAACACTCTCAGTTTGCAGACAAGCTTTTGGTGCTTTTAAGGTTGCAGAAGCAAAAATTTGCCAGCAACCGTTGATAGATCGCCGTGAAACATGTTGTTTCATCACCTTTTTACTCATCGCTACCCGATCAGTAATCAGACGTTCGGTGTTATTATGGACAGTGTACGGAATATTCCACTAATCATAAGCTATCGTGGCAAATTAACACACGCAGTTTACATCAACGCTGAGATTTCAAAACCCCATATTTCTGCAAAAGACGCGTTGCCTAACATTGCCTCGTTTAATTAAAGTAATGGCCAAACAGCAGCAATAATTTTTTCACTCTCAAAGCCCAATGTCGACGCTTAAAACAATTGTATTATTATTTAATGTGAAGTATGTTACAATAGTATTCGTTGTAACTAAATTCGCTTGCAAAAGAACGTCGCTTGACATTTGCGATAGCAAATAAACTAGAACTTGGCCTGTTTAGCAATTTAATATAACCAGGAAAAGTATGCTGCGAAGCCATTCACAACAAAACTTACTCTATGGCAACATCTTTGGATTTCAATGCAATTAACGAAGCGATCACAAGTGTGTTACACATTATCTGTGTGATTCGTGTGAATATCACCAGCATAGCCAAAAAGCTGATATTGCCTGCGAGCAAAAACAAATTCAATGAAGGTAGCTCTTGCTAGGAACGATTGAGGTAACATTTTGCCTTTCGATCTGCTGACCCGGTGACACGGGCTTATTTTTCGTTTTACATATCTTTTATTTGCATCGATTGTCTTGTTCAATCCCGAACATTGTCTAATGAGAGTAACGCGATAGAACAGAGTGCATTGTAAAATGGTACATTTGGTCCTATTTTTCTTGTAATTAACTGGTTCTGGTGCTTCGTTTAGATTGATTCTTATTACAGTTTAGCTTATAATCTGAACGGAGTGTCTTATCTGGAGCAAATTGACAGCATAATGCGTCAGCATTCGTTCTTCAGTAACAATTACCTCATAGAACCTTATGTTCATAAACCTGCAATACGCCCTTTGTTAACGACAATGAAATCAATATATGACATTTTGTGAATATGAGCTATTATTCAAATGTTCATTCTATTCCTAATAGCTTACCGTGGGCATCTAGCGTAAATCCTAGTAGCTAGTGAATAAGCTCACACAGTTCATATCAACGCTGTAATGTCCAAACTCCACAGGATATTATTAGTATCCTTGGATTGGAATTCTAATGTAATTGACGCGTAATCCATTGCAGGATTGTACATATTTT
>CM067356.1:62648161-62698161 GCA_034190875.2 Urechis unicinctus
GAATGCATTCCAGTCAATGGTCACAAAAGTGATGCTATATGCAGTGAAACGCATTGCGGGGACATGCATCTTGATGATGCTTCAGTCGGATAAATAGACTTCTTGGGTTTTTGTGACCCTCATTATGGTGTTTAAGGTTAATATCCTTTGCACACAGTACTAGTTAGCAGGTATACATATAAGCTTACTTTGCTACAATTACTAATTTTTAGCTCGTGCATTGAGAACAATTATTTGCCAATATTTGTTGTGAAATAATAACCACGATTACATGCGGTACTATAGAGAAAATACAGATGAACATGCAATTGCGCATTTAGATATTTCAACCAGCATGCGGTTGTTCCCATTGTGAACGGTCAGTTTTATAACTTTACAACGGTTTTTCATGCTTATGCAGAATAAGTTCATACAATTTTCCATTGCACTAGTAGGTTAAAGCAAACACATTATTTCAACTGGCAAGTACTTCAGCGGAGACAATGGCATAGCCATATCCATTAGCAGCATGCATTCTTCATTGTTTTATAGGAACAACGGCATATATATAATATGATGCTCCCAGGTTTGCAACCACTACAAAAATAAACGAATTGTCGAAGCGTTTAAATGACTCGTGGTATTGAGACCACGCTAGCTAGAGACAGCAATTATAGCCTCTTTCACAGTCTGTTGTAACGTGTAAAAAGGGCAAATGGTCTGTATATGGGTTGTCTCATAAGACATTTGCACGAATCATATTACGCAAGGATCCTTTCAATTATCGCTATGAAACATGCTGTTCAATTAACACTATTTGCATACCTTCTCAGATATCCTACTTGAATATACTAGGTGATCTGATACGCGAACGTTGTGCGATTTAAAACAAGGTCACCTCTTTTAGGCCGTGAGATGGATTATACATCCATTAGGGGAGGGGGCCTAGGGGTTAATCGGCCGACAGCAGTCTCTGTGATAAACCTAGATGAATGTATATCTCGCAACCAGGTTTAGTTGTTGGTAACAAATGAAGCTCAGTAGTTTTTCGACTTGCTCCTGTTGGTCAATCCTTGAACAACTGTGTAGTTTTGGCACTTAATTCCACATCAGTAATATTAATAAGCACCAGCCATTTTCACATTATAATATTTTTTTTATGACTGATCACAATATAAACTGCAGATATTTTATCAAGACTCAAGTATTTTTTTACAGCATTTGCCATCCAATGTAAAGCGCCCCAAACGCAAACATATAATATTAGAGGAAGTCGATATGAAAAGCGTTGCATTTTGGTTTAAAAAGCAACTGAATAACAATGAAAATTTACTTCATGGCTTGTTAAAGCTTATCTTCCCTAGCCTAAGCAAAATGGAAACACCCCGGTGTACATCATGTATACAGCTCAGAAATTTAACTCATTTCATGCTAGTTGCTTTACAGTGTAACGATTTGCAACTCAGATTTGTCAGTTAAGTAAACGTATCAACAAGATGTTGCAATTCCTTAAACAAAGAGTGGAAGATAATAACCCTCGTCTTGCTATTAACATTTATCATCAGCACATTGACTATTTACGATTCATCAAAATACCTTATCTAGATATGCTGGCTTTTATGACAGTTGGGTAAACAAATATGATCATTTCACTAACAGTAAGAGAAATTGCATGCCGACAAATGTGCTTGAGCTTAGTCAATTCTAGATTAGCCCAGCGTCAGAGACTGCAATAAAAACGGATAACTAATGCCGTCAATAATTTGGATAACAAACGTCCTTCTTTGACAGCCATCCAGGCCACCCATGGAGAATATGTGGCTAAAGAAGTAATGATCGATTCCTCCGAGTGCCATTTACATTGTGTGGCTATGCCACTCAATTAATCGAAACAACATGGCACAAAACTAGCATTTAAGAGAGTGTTCAGGAAGATTTACTATATATTTTGTTAATATGGTAATTAATGCGACAATTGTAATTATCGTGTGTTCTATAGCTAGCATTGTTCATGACTTAATATGCAAATAACGGCATTGTAAGTGCTGTCCACTATAAGCATGCACATCATGGATTTCAATTAATTGAAATAAATCAAGGTAGTTGCTGCGATCATCAAAGATCCTGAGTCGAACATTAATGCTATTTAACCGCACTTTTAAACAATTGGCAACACAATTACTAGCAGTTACTTGCTTAGACAATTGTGAGTCGATTACTTCTTCGAGTGGGACTATCCGGCGTTCGTTAATTCTTAGCTATTAAATCAATGTGCATTTAAATGTAACTCACAATTGGCTTGTTGACTAATTATTTAACAAGAACAACCATTAATTGCTATATTTTCCTTCCTCGCCTTTGACATACTTTTAATGTTTCAAAAAAATTTTGCTACGGTCATTCTTAATTATTGTGAACATGTCATTGCGCCTACACGATATGTGTATGAATTAATTAACACTTGCTAACAGTGGAAAGTTTTCAATGTGCATCGTTTAGTAATCAAACAGATGCCATTGTCCCAATTGTCTGCATATTGTAACCAAAACCTATTGATAATCGAATTTATGATTCGTCTGGTACTAATTAATGTTGGCACATATAGCTAGCTTGTAACAGATGCTTTTGTCAAAAGAGAAATAAAGTTGAAGAAAATTGTAAAGCCTACATATTTCAGTGGAACTCGCAAATTACACCCTGCCAAAGCTTACTGTTGTTTACCCAAGCTCCTGGAAGTACGAGATGGCTACTTGACAGTTGTAGTCTCTGTATCCAGTGTGTCGCAAAATGTCTATGTTCATAGTCAAGTAAATATGGCTGTACCGACAATGCATCTATGTTCTACACATCATCACACCAGATGTCCCTATCGTTCTTCGTATTAGGGTGGGGCATTAACTATCATTAAGACCTGAATGAATACTTTGAATGGTGCTTATTGTGGTTAAGTTGGTTAACGAGTCGTATCAAACTACCGATCAGCAAATGCATACTGGCTCAAAGGAATGGCGATCAGTCATTTGAACAAACTCGAATTGTATATCGGTCAAAGCAAACATATTGCTGCAATATTTGTATTTACACGACGTTTGTATAGAATTTCTTATCAGCTAATGTATACTGATTGCGAGGTGCTTAAGGACTGAAATGCAGAAGCATCCATAGGGCAGGTACACAAGAGTATAATAATTGGCCCTTTCATATGGGAATGCATCTTGCTGACGCTTCAGCCTGATTTCTTGCACTCAATTATGGGTATCTTCGGCAAACAGTGCTTGTTAGCAAGTATGAATGGACGCGTACGCTGTTAACGTTGCACCACGTGAATTGAACAATACCGGTTTATACAACATAGACGGTTGGGAATGTGATCATATCCTTGTGTTCGTGCATATGCGTATTGAGGCGTTGTAATTTGTGCTGAGGGCACACAATTATGCAGCTGTTCCCGATGTGGTCCGCCTCTTGCGAAATGTTACGGAATGATGAAATATATTTACTATTATATTCCTCAAGGTTTGCCGTCACTACAATGACTATAAAATTATTTAAGCAATTATATATGGAACATATGAGTAATTGAACGACTGGAGTCCGACGCATCTCTTGAAGAACATTCTCACATTTGTAGCCTCAAGGCTACAACGTTTAATTATTACTGGGCCAGAAATATGCGTGTATGTTAAAGGTGAGAGATTATGTACTTCCAGAAGCAATTTGTCGATATGTCCATTTGTATTAAAGCTATCGCCGAGTTTGTAGATGCATTGAATTACTTCAAGATTGTTGGTACATAAAACTTCTTTACATAATTAAACGCAGTGCACGAAAATAAGCGTGTGAGACGAACGTAACTTGAAGTTCATGCCTGATTGAGGGAATTTCACTTGATGATTTCGCAAAGGAAATGTTTACAAATATCATGACTCAACAAACGTGCATTATGGCTGCCACGTGCTATTCACACACGTGTTATAATGGCCTTCTGATGATTACGCAAAGAGGAGTGAGGAATAAATGCCAGTTGATGTTAACACACAGACTACTACGTTTGAAATAAATGATATTTACGTGTAGAAAGAATGCCATTATGATATACAGACAACCTGATGCTCACACATTATGGCATTCGGAATGTGAATATTAATCTAGATAACTTTCATGAGAAGTGACTGATACAAGCTCTTCAAAGGTATAAATTCTCAATTCAGGCTGCATGGCCCGTGTCAGAGAAAAAGCAAAATCGCTGCACGCTGCTTGTGAACGATAGCGACAGACCTGAGTAAAATGGCGGCAAACTGGGAATTGCTCCTTAATACAGTATTTAAGTGTTACGTAAATACTGTAATAATACAAAGAGACAATAGAGTGAGTTAACTGAACAACAAAGTAAAGTCTCACATTTCAAGCCGATTCGACTGATGAATTAAGCATGTTAGAACCTTACTATCAAGTGCTCATCTGACATGTACATCCGGTTGACCCATAACGCACCAGACTGACTGATTAAACTGGTTAAACTGCTTCCCACACTGCCATGGCAATCCCAGCGGATTGATGCACCTATTGAACGAAATTTTGTCGGAAACATGGAACCAATTTCAGAAGCGGACCGATGAATACTTTTTTACACTCTCGAATGGCTACTATGCTGTTGCTTCCAGACGGCTGAATAAATAATATCGCTTCTTCTTAAATAAAGTTTATTTGTTTATTGCGTCACCTACTCATATTCCGACTTCACCGGGTTAAACGTGCATTAATTCTTTGTGTGTGGATTTTTAGATTGGATATCTTATAAAGGTACTTAGAGCAAAAAGAAATCCTATACATCAATGATCAAATGACAGCGACGGATGTCCTGGACTTTGATTGGCTTCTGTGAGCAAGAGATTAAATCACAATTAGTTTAGATGTCCCTCACCTCCGGAAATGTCGAAATCGGTGTCTAGTTTTAATGTCCAGCCACGATACTATATTTTCCTGCACATCGCTTTTTTCTTTGGATAGTTAATCAAAATAGACATGCAGTGTAGTATTGTATTATAATGTTTGCATGATGTAGCAATTGTCTATCAATATCTCTTTTCACGACAAAATTTACGTTGTTCAGTTAGGCCCATATATTTTGAAATTCTGGTCAACTCAGATATTTCCACTCGTACTGCCATTCCTAGCAGAATGTTCTGAATTTGATTGTCTGTAAATAATACCACTTTGATATAAGTGAAGACACTTATCAGGATCTAGCAGCTTAGTGACCACAACAAAATAATGTGCAGCACACATTCTCGTGCATATAATCATTATTACCGCTATTAGTGAGTGAATTATCTAGGTTTACATTATTATAGGCCTACATATAAGAAATGTCCTATCAATTGTGTGTTGACTAAAACGTACTGCGCGCCGAAGTACCAAGCATGTGCTCTTCATTTGCACTGAGGAAATGCAGGCCAAATGCCATTAGTCTGGTAATATGTGAAAGAAATACTTGGCGTCCGTAACTACCAAAGCAATGAAATTGGCATGCTTGCACTTTAGTTGAGCTGTTCATCACAGTACCGTTATTCTTTTAATTCATTGCTCCACCAAGCCTTAGACGTTCGATGAATGATGTAGAAAGCATCTCGAAATGACTAGCATGACTACATTTGGAGCATTAACTAGTCGATTCAGAGGTCTTTTAACTGCGGAACTGGGATGTGCCTAGAATTATTGTCGAAGTGTCTTAACTGCAGTATTGAATTGAGAGCTGCGTTGTGCTAGAATGGTCCACAGCGGACTATAAGTATCAATGTATTCTATATAATGCGGTTGAATAATCTATGATGTATATTCGATTTTTGACGTGGTCGTATAATCTGCGTTGCTCAAAACAAACCAGTAAGCAACGTCGATGCACGGTATCTTCTGCCATTCAAGCACTATTTCAAATACTGACAGACAACTGCGCGTTTGAATATTGGGCTATCATAACTCATGGTGACACACAAACTAGCGGACGGAGAACACTACACAGCGGAACACAGGCAAAGGCAGAAAACTACGTTCATGGGAATGCTCAATCTCAGTATAATGTAGTTGAAAAGTCCGGTCACTCAAATTATTATGCTTACGATGATGATTAACAGCCATACAAAATATGCCTCGCCACCTGGTATGATGCATTTCGTGCAAAGAAATATAGGCTAACGGCAGGTAGCGAGATATTGCATGGATTCGTAAATATATCATACCTAGTTACCTAAATCGACAGCATTTATTTGCATAAGCATTAGTAGGACCTTTGCGATTAATGATCATTGGGTTGAATTAAGCAATCACAAGGTCTTTTTGTTTGACAGTGTGCATGATGGTTGTGCATGAGATTCACCGATAGAGATTCAAAATGTCTGATGTGTATGTTGCAGACATGTCTCCGCTAAAGTAACCTAAAATAACTGATTTATTCTGTGGACTGTTGAAAGAAATGTGCGTTAATGCAAGTTGCCCCTTGTAATGAGTCTTGAAGTGGCGCTATACTTAGAATATATAAGCCTATTATACCTCAATGGGTTCATTGGGATGATATATCTCTTATATGCAGCGATATATATAGCGCACATAAAGACTGAATCACACCATGTGCGTGCGTAGCTACAATCCAAGTGCTGTTTTATCCACTATTGGAAGTATAAGATTGCTCAAGGTGCATGCAAATGACATATCTAAGGCAAGTGTGATCGATTACATCCGTTCGCATTGAAATAAGTTACACGGTGTTTGCAAAGAATTTGGCGGGGAGCTTTAGGATAAAAATACAGGAGCATTTCGAACAAAGGCAATAGTACGCACTTACAGGTCTCATTGGAGGATGACTAAGTGGTATTTTAGATCGTCTGTACGTTAATGTGTTCGTGTTTTGCTCTAATCTCCCACACAACTTTGTGATTGAAACGAAAACATCTGACAGATGTATGAGTCTCCAGGTAGAGAACCAGAGACTGTCAGTAGGATTAGCCGACTGAACATCCTCTAGTCGGTAACACCTAAAGATATCTTCGACATAAATCTCCACAGAACTTGCAAGTTATGACACAACGGAGCAATATCCGATAGAGCGCAATACAGAGGTGCCTTTGATTATTTGTAAATTGTCATTAAACATGTCATGAAATGTGGTGTCGCTTGCAAGGTCATATCTTTAATGGCGAACACTGTGTTGATAGACAGCAGCTAACATTTTTTACTAATCAGCCGACGAAGCAATATTATCGGTTTCTCTAAGCTACGTATCGATTGGTGTGGTTACGTATAGAAAATATGTATGACGACGTAGTCGCTTTTATTGGAGACCTCAAAAGAATGTTGGCTGTTTTTGTTGACTTTACATAATTCATTTGTGGTAATAGTTTATTATAGACGCTGACTATATATTTCTTGTCAAATAAAGTCCCCTCAAATAACTAATGGCATAAGGAATGGTAACCCACTTAATTGATTTGATGTGTGTTTGTGTGTGTTTGTGTGTGTGTGTTTGTGTGTGTGTTTGTGTGTGTGTGAGTGTGTGTGTGTGTGTGTGTGTGTGTGTGTATGCAAGAGAGAGTGTGTGTTTGTGTGATACATGTTGTATTATAGATAACAAATCTGTCACGAAACTGAGAAAAGGTAACACATCAGCGATGTACTCGAAGTAGATAATGGATGTACTCGGGTCTCTATGTGATCTCTAAGCAGTGTTATGCTGTCAAACTACGTAATATAAACGATACCTAGGCGTTCATATTCATCTTGTTTGGCAGCTGTTATGCATCTGAAATATATGTGGCTACAATCAGAACTATGTCGACTTTATTTTTTTGTCAGTCGTATAATGATAGATACATGTTTGTGTGGTTGCTTAGTCTTTGTTACTGGTGTTTCAATATGAAAGTAAATCCTGGAAATTTTCCCCCGGCCGCTATATCTTACTTTGTGTTTCTATGATTTGATACATTTGTCTGATTCACCAAAGCGTTTTTTATATTGGATACTATTATTGGCCCGGTCCACTCAATATTTCCTGTATAAATCCATAGGCCCCTCATTTACTGTGGCAGATACGTAAATATCTAATAATATAAAACGTGACTCGAATATAATTGCCCCAGATATCAGTTTGAACAAGAAATAGCATTGAACAGTCATCGTTTTTATCGCTTTTTTGTCCCTATTTTATTGAGCATCGACATATCAACGATCAGTTGGTATATTCTTTAGGAACTAATAATAAAGTTGTACAAAATAAACCAAATAATTAAGGCGTTTCAATATGTTGAACATATCAGAAGTTCAACAACAGGAGACCGAAGAAGCATCCTCCGATGACGATTTTCAACATTTCCACTACCTTAATGCTGTAGTATGAACGTGATTAAATGGACATTTGTTAAGAGACCACGCCAGTGAGCTAGAGAAGTTCGCAGTCTGCATTAGCGTTTAAAAAGGCATGTGGTCTGCATTTAATATGTATCCTGATACCTTCCATCACTTCAGAACTGCTATAAGCTGTCATTTCAGAACAGTGCATGTTCGGCTATACACATAATGCACTGCAGCCCTAAATGTGCATGATGACGAATTTGTCGTATTTAGTTATTGTTGCGTCAGCATTAGTGCGAGAGAACATACTTTTAATCTGATTTATGCTGCCTTTCTTTTGGCTATGCAATCAATTACGCAGTTCAAATCTATCGCCTCAATAGCTGTTAGAAACTGGGAATGGGTCACAAAATTGACCGTCGAATCCAAAAGACTGGATTCAATGCATTCCAAATCACCAAACGGGACAGCCAAATATGAACATATTGACCAAGCACTTGCGTTTGCCCGTGAACCATGCCTAACGTAGCTCATAAACTCCAACGTTGACATTTATTGCAGTTTCCCTCCCCTGATTCGGTTCATTCTTGCCTATTATTGCCCATTAATAAGCAAAGCAAAATGTATGGGATTTTTGTCATCAGACATGCTTTTGGCGCGAACCATAGTTTGTCTACTGTTGTTTATTAATCTGCCTGAATCATGTTGTTTCACCCTCTTATACACATTGCTGCCCAAATACCTTCAATATTGTTGGTACACATTGCGGGTGTTAATGAGCAATAAACTACAAAGCATTATCTGAGCAATATAGCAGGTTATAAGTATGCATAAAAGGTCGATACAACTATATAGTCCCATAGAGGGAAGGTATTCAACAGAGCTTATGTGTACTAATCACATTAGGAAGAGTACGTATCCATATTCAATTTATGAAGTGTCAAGCAGGGTTGACAGTTCATTGAGAGTCGACGAATTCTGACTGTTGGTGCAAGAAACATATGGATATTAATTGGCATCGTCCGCATATCAGAAGTCCTCGTCGCTAGGGAATTAGATCACACAGTACATATTCACGCTGCAATATCCAAAACCTACAGGATATTATTAGTATCTTTGGATTGGATATCTAATGTAAATTAATAATAATTACGCGTTATCCATTGCAAAATTATACATCTTTTTAACTTAATGATAACTTTATTGTGAAACTCTTCCATCACTTACCAACGACTCTCCCGCTATGAATATTATTCAAAAATGCTCTGTCCTTGATTTGTAATGGTATAATAAATAGCTACAAATCTTTAGTCAGAAAATTGCAATTTAATAGAACGTGGTAAGAGAACTATTTGGATGAATCGATGAAACTATCTTGAACAGTATTAGCAACATTCAGCGCAGGATATTGCCATCCAACGGCAGTCCGTGCTTGTCGCGTGTTGAATATTGCACACCATTATAACACTAATAATATATCGTTATTCAATACTGCGGTTCATAATTTTTTTTATTGACCCATGTTTTTAGTCAATAGGACATTGAAGCTCTGGATAAACTGCGAGGGAAAAGCATCCAGGTCCATATAATAGGCGACTTCGAGAATTCCTGCACCAGCTGGCTTCTCTTGACTGCCTGATATCGATAATTGCATTCACCCAAGTATCTCAGTTACCAAACAACCCTGACGAAGTGAGTTTTATTGACGTTTGAAGTCCTCAGTGGTTAGATCTGAATATCCGATGTACACTAACTTTCTAACTGTCATTGTTTATCGCATTGCAGTTGCTTACATTAACAGCAAGTATATAAAAAAGGGGGGTACCTCACATTATTTATAGACGCTGCATCAAATTCGATAATTGTAAAATGTATGTATCTAGGCAGGCATATAGCGCATACGGAAATGCATTTATATTATAAAGAAAGTTAAATTAGCGATATAGTCACCATGTTTTGGCGGACCTAAGAAGTAAAGTTAATTATTACGCAACAAGAAACATAAGATGCACATTTAGATTGGTGACCTATTTCGAATAATTTAATGGAGATGGTCGATTCGATACTACCCATAGCTGATAGCAATTGCGATTAATGAAATTCGATTGCGACCATGTTTGAGCGGTGCGTTCGTTGCCTTATTCATAACAGTGTTTAATGTACTTAACGAGGCACATCACTGGATTATCCCAAAATAATCTGGAGCACATACGCAACCGCTTGCTGAATCGGTCATTACCGACTTATCACGACGAAAATATGTTGTCACCCCCAGGAAGTAAATTGCTTTTCTTGATGTGGACAACGTCATAATTTATACCGTCATTAGATAGACAGCTTATTCTTATTGTAATTATTATATGAATATATTCCCTCATACCAATCCACAGGGTCATTGTATTGTACATCATTATCCACCGGTTACCTCGACTGGTCGTCTTTTATTAGGGTTTAATGTTGCTCACTCATATATGATAAGCACGTGTAGCACATTTATCGAACGGTAAACTAATGTTACCCTCCAAATACACCTTCGAATTGATTACGACATTTGGCAATCAAGTAAGTGTTATTAGTTAAAAGGGTTATAAACGGGGTACAGGTTTCGTATTTAAGCATTCAAGATGGCAATATGCGCCAATCACCTTAGCGCTCTCTTTTTATGATGAAGCTATATGGGATCTGATTGATGGAAATCAAAACTAAATATGAATAACGGTTGTCAGTGAACCATGTTTAGCTTATGCCTTCCTTCTTAGGCTATATTATGCATCTGTCATATACATTCGTAGTTTTGTCCACTTAAATCTTGTCTGAATAGATAAGGGCGGTAACATATTGGTGGAAAGCGCCAACGCGTGCTCGTCCATGCTACTTGCTGGCAAAACAGCGTCGAGCTCCTTTCGGTTCTGCGCCTTGTATATTCTCTTTCAAAAAACACATTGCTGTAAGCGATATGTTTTCTCGGAATAACGACGCTTAGTTATTTCTGTTTGAATGCGAGATAAATTATTCCTCCCCTGAGACTTATGTAACCCGCTGTTACCATCGTGATATCATGGTACGTCGATGAGCTGGAGGAATTGTTCTCTCTCATGTTATATCTCTCACCTTTGATGTCAAATTAAAAGCCGGCTGACTTCAGCTGATTAATGTGCATTAAACCGGACCGTATATGTTACAACTGAAAGGGCACAGTTTGGCTCAGCGATGCAGCGCACTTCGATGCACAGTTTATCAGCAAGAATTGGTAAATTTGAAATCAGGCTCTTCGGTAGCAGAATGTCACGGACAGGTTCGTGTAACATTTAGCGATGAACACCAGCCCCAAGTATTGTCGATTTATCCTCGTTAAGTCTGCAAAGCACTGATATTCTTCATCGTCTATCGTTACTGTATCCCGCTTGATAGATCAAATTGGGTAATGTTATGTTTTTGCATATACTTATTTACTTCGTCGCCGATTTTACGCCATGCTTTAATATTTTCCAGATAACAAACAAGCCAGGATTGGCCGAGCATAGAGCTCTTTTGTTATGCTCTATGATCAACCCTCACCTATAAGGAATCTATGTCAGCACTATGTCAACAATCGGATAATAGGCGAAACAGAATAGCAGAGACCCTTTTAGAGAAACGAACATTAACAAATCGAGTTGATTCAACAACAAACATGTATGCAATGAAACGAATGTATATTTACATATCAAAGGGAACTTGCGCTGCTGCGAGATAAAAACTAGCAATGCGTACACAGTCTATTTTCACTTCGTATTGAAAATATTGCTTGGTGTCATAATGTTCATCGTGATGAGTGATAAATCTAAAGACTAAAATATACTAAAGAGCCGGAACAAAAATGTCTACTGTAAGTTGTCTGTAGATGTGTATTTTTTTATCAGCAGAACCCTATTTCCCTGATTGGACATAATCAGTTTATCATGTAATCCTTCGTCGATCATTGCATCTGGCAATAGAAGCTGGAATGAAACTCATTTATCTTCATCGACTGATTGTCATTGATCTCTGTAGCGCTGAAGTGGAATATGTTCCAGACAGTAATCCCATATGTGATGGTATGTTTAGTGAGAGATACGATTATATAAATGTATTGAACGGATCTAACGAATGATTAGCCGGTTAAGACGGGCATGCATCTCGCTGATTCTTTAGTCTTATTTATGGCACTGATTATGGTTTTCAACGATTGGTATCCTATGAAAAGCGTTTTAATGTATGGAAAATATCAGTAATTAAACGACAGGAGGCCGACGCAGCTTCTGAAGAACATTCTCATCCTTTTAACTAATTGCATTTAGTTATATCTGAACGACTGAATGGATGGTTGTCTTGAGACTACGAAAGTGAACACGAAGCAACATTTATAGTAACTTTCACAGTCTGCAGTAGCATGTACACAAATTTGTCATCGTTTTAGAACTGCTAGCTGGCAATAAGCTGTTGTCTGAGAACAAACCATCGCCTCGGCTATCCATGTCTTACTGTGCCGCCATAAATTCGCTAAAACCCTGCAGGTGATGAATATGTTATGTTAAGGTGTTGTCGGGCAAGCATGAATAGTACAAGAGAATATCATTTCTATCTGATTGGTGCGGTTTTCCTTTGTTGCAATACATACATGTTAGCCTTTCGAATCACTAGAGCTTTAACCGGCTGGAAATAGGTAAGTCAGAGAATTTGACCAACGAATCCTCGTAACAGAATTAATTCAATTCATTCTAAATTGGCAAACGGTACATCTAACCGTTAACATATATTGACTGAGCAAATTGAGTTTACCAGTGAACCATGCTTAACGTAGCTCATAAACTCCGGTGTCGATATCGATTGCAACTTCTCCTCGTTGATTCGGGCCATTCCCGACTATTACTGTTGTCCCAGTCGTATAGCCCGGCCAAAATACGGTAATTTAGTCAAGCAAGCCATATTTCGCCAAAAACTAAATCACGTCTATCGGAATACCTGCTCAAATACCCTATATGAACGTATTATTTGATATAATGCACTATTGTGGTGTGTGTATGGCACCTAAAATGTTATATCATGCGATGTATTATAAATCTTAGCTTGCCTAACCATTGAATATACAATAGCAAAGCCATCGCCTCTTCTATATAAGATCAACATTCGTACATAAATGTTAACTTTTACACTGATGTATGCCCTTGCCTACATTGATCACAATGTGTTGTTGTAGTGATTCATAGCCTCACCCGAGACTATATTATCCTAAAGGCTATTACACAACATCAGCTAAAAATATATATAACGTTTTTAATGCAAGGTAATCCAATCATGCATACTATAGCATCATCATAGAACGGTTCCCAAACGTAAACATATAGTCATGACGGACATCATTATTCAGGACTATGCCATATGCTTTTCATTGAAATAATTATTAACCAACATGGAACCCATCAAGACTCCGCTGAATGATATGTAACTAGACTTGATGTTAAATTTATTATTCCATGCTATCTATTTTCCAGTTTGTAGGGCAATTTAGATTGCAATAAATCGTACCCCTTTGCAAAAACAGAAACTGACGTGCGATAGCATTGGTCGGTAATCAATGGCAGATATAACATAATAGAACAACGAAATAACTAATCGCAGGTCGTTAATCAGTCGGAGAAGCAAACATTCTCCAACGAGACCCTGAGGCTAAATGAGCAACTGTGGGCGTTTGATCTTATTCATCAAAAATAATTCAAAGTGGGTAGGGTAGATTTACTTACTTTCGTGCCTTAATGGTGCCAATAAGGGTACAATGTGTCATTATTGCTGAGTCAGAGGTATGCAAAAATGAATAAGGTGTGGGATCAAGTGCATCCCCAATCAAAATGTTTATGGTGAAGATATGTCTATTTGTATTGTTAGTTGCAATAAATCACTTCATGATTGTTGATACGTAGAATCGCTTTACAAAATCTAATGCCACTTGCAATGCAGAAGAATAACCGTGTAAAAGAACTTGGAGATCACACATGATTGATTCCGTAATGGGAATGCTTATATGTGTAATCAACAGGCGTGTATCATGAATGCCGCATGATATTCGCACAGTTAAACCAAATGCTTAATGTAGTTCATAAACTACGGTGTCGATATCGATTGCAGCTTACCCTCGTTGTTTCGGGTCATTACCGACTATTAATGTTATTCACATTAAATAACCAGGCGATATCTACGGAAATATTGTCAAACGAGCCATATTTTGCAAAAACATATAAATCTATGTAAACAATGCTGGATCATCACGTCTATTAGAATACCTGCTCAAATGTCCTATATGAGCACATTACTTGATATTATGCACTAATGTGGTGCTGTGTGAGGCACTATCGATTATGTTATATCATGCGATGTATTGCACATCTAAGCTTGCATAGTTGTTTGTCTATCAAATTAGAGTGGTTTGGCAACTTTGGCTATGTACCATGAGTATATACAATAGCCAAGTCCTCGCCATATTTATATATATAAGATCAGAATTCGCGCATTACTGTAAGTTTTCGCACTGTTGTATTTCCTTGCACACTCTGATCACAATATGTTGTTATAGCTATTCAGAGCCTCAACCGAGACTATCCTTTCCTAAAGGCCAGTGTGCAACATAAGCTTAAAATATATAAAAAGTTATTATGCAAAAAATCAGGCATATAGAAGCATCATCCAATATATCGGCTCATAAACTCGAGCATATATTCATGATGGATATCATTAATTAGGACAATGCCATATTTTGTTCATTCAATTAAACATAGCCCAATATGGAACCCATCAAGACTCCGCTGAATGAATTGTAATAACTTGGCTTCTTGGTTAATTTATTATGCCATATTTTCTAGTTAAGCAATGTTTAGAACCATTCAGACTGCTATGAATCGTAGCTATTTGCAATTACTTACGTCTATGACTATTGCTAGACCGCATTGTTTAGTTCGACACAGGTATCCGTCCTGCAACCATTTGCATCATCACATTTACTCTTCAAGATGTAGCATAAATACAGGTCTGGTAAATAACCCAAAGCATTATTTGCACACGCTCACTTGTATGATAGTTGGTTGGAAAAAACATCATTTCACATACAAAAACAGAAACTGCCTTCTGACAAGTGTGCTCGCTCCATAGTAATGGTCCATAAGCAATGCCAGATCGAAGATAATGGCACAAAGAAAAAAAAGCTATGTCGTCTATTACTCGGATTAGCAAACATCCTCCTTTGACAGGTCGGCTCTGAAGACTCTGGCGCTAAATGAGCACTTGTGATCTGATTCATCTTAAAGAATGTGGGTAAGGACTGGTTTACTTACTTTCATGCCCTAATGGCGCCGATAAGGGTACAATGTTTTATTATTGCTGAGTCAGAGGTATGCGTGTATGGTAAAGGCGTGTGCTTGTGCGCTTCCCCAAGCTAAATGGCTAAGATGTCTATATGTCCATTTTATTTGTAGCTATCGCCGACTTGTTAGATGCAAATTTTTACTTTAAGAATGCTGGAACTTGCTTTACCCAACCTAATGCCACTTGCAGTGTACGAAACGAACCGTGTGAAACCTTAAGTTAACGCCAGGTTGATGATATTCAACTTGTTGATTCTGTAAAGGGAATGCTTACCAATATCCGCACCTAACATACGTGAATAATGGATGCCACTTGAGATTCACATATGCGAGTTAAATGCCTCTTGATATTTTTGCCAAGAGGTGTGAAAAATAAATGTCAGTTGATGTTTACATACAGACACGTGCATTCTAAATAAATGCCACACGATATTCACGTGGGGAACGAATGCCACTTTATGTTAACATACACCAGGGCATGTGAAATAAATGCCAGTCGATATACTCGAAAAGAGGAATGTGAAGCATATTCTAGATAGCGTACACGTAAAGTGACTGCTACTAACTCTTCTAATGCAAACATTCTAAATTCAGGCTTAATGGCCCGAGTCAGTGAATGAAAAAGTACTTGGGAGCAATGGCTACTGGCATGAGTAAAATGACGGCAAACTTGTAACTGCTCTTTCACTAAAAAGGTCGCCTTACGTAAATACTGAGTAATACAAACCGACAAATAATGCTAATTTTCAACTATAAAGGTAGTTAACAGAACCAGATAGTAACGTTTAAATTTTTACACCGATTCGTACGTTGATTTAAGTATGTTACAACTGCACTGTCACGTGGTTAAACGACCTGTACATCCGGTTGACCCATAACGCTGCAGACCGATTAAACTGATTAAACTGCTCCCTTCCTGTCGTGGCAACTGCTAGTTAGCTAAGTTCCAGCGGATCAATGCACCAATTGAACGCAATTTTGTTGAAAACATGGTACCAATTTCAGGAGCTAATCGTTGACAATAGTCTTACACGGTTTAACTCTCAGAGAGCTACTATGCTATTGCTTCCAAGCGCCTACTAAATTCATATCGTCAGTGTTTCCTCTTGAATCGAGTTGAGTTGTTCATTGCGTCACTCATTCATATTCCTTCCTCGCCGGATTTAACGTGTATCAATACTTTGTTTGTTGAATTTTGGATTTGATATCTAATAAAGGTACTTAAACACAATCCTGAACATCAATGACTAAGTGACAATAATAGAGATTCAAAATGTTTGATGTTGATATTGCACTCATGTCTCCAACAAATGACCCTCGAATAATTGATTTAGTGGGAGGACTGGTGATAGACATATGCGTTCATACAAGCTGCCCCTTGTAATGAGCCATGACGAGGCGTTATACTCAAAATATATATGCCTATTATACCTAAATGGGTTCATTGGGGTGATATATCTCTGATATGCAGCGATATATAACGCACACATAAGGACTAAAGTACGAGTTTTGCCTGGGTTGCTACAATCCAAACCGATTGTTATTAAATAGCCTGATTGAAGTTTACAATTGCTGAAGGTGTTTGCAAATAATTCTTTTTAACTTTCTAATTCCAAATAACGTCCTGTGCAACGATTTAAGCGAGTGTGGTATTAGTTACGCATGTTGGCGTCTTGGAGACATGTTGCACGATGTTTGTAAAGAATGTCTCGAGGTGCTTGAGGATTATAATACAAAAGCATTTCGAACAATCGCAATAGTACACAAGTATAGGTAGCATTGGAAGATGCTTAGTGATATGTTAACTCATCTGCCAATAATGCAGTCATGTTTAGCTTGAATCGCACACAAAAGTCGATGACTACGGCTCGATCGAACAGCACGCTACTCGAATATGAGTTTCGATTCGAAAAGGTAATCAGATGGTTTTTGCACATGTATATTTGTGAAATATGGGTTTCGTTGGCAAAGTCATATGTTTGCAGCTATATATTAAGTGCATTTTCGACGATGTACCATATCCCGGTCGAGAATGATACACACAGGCCTTGCTTTCTATTCGTGCAGACCGAATATGCAACCGATTCGTGCAGCTGCGAAGATGCATATTGATCTTTATGCGTCCTTGAGACTTTGTACCGCTGGTGGTGAACTGCACCTTGGTACGATAACATCTGACAGATATATGAGTCTCCGGGTATAAAACCAGAGACTGCGCAGTAGAATTAGTCGACTGAACATCCTCTAGTCGGTTTATCCCTTCAGGAAAGCCCAATGGTATCTTCGACATATATCTTTACAGAACTGCAATGTTTTGAACAAGCGAATCAATAACGCCTGATAGAGCGCAATATATCGGTGCCATTGATTATTTGTAATTTGTCATGAAACGTGCAATTGAATGTACTGTCTGTTTGCCATGTCATGTATTTAATGGCGAACACTGGGTGGATACACAGTAGCCAAAATGTTTTTTACAAATCAACCGACAAAGCCATATTATCAGTTTCTCTACACCGCGGATCGATTGGTGTGGTATCATATATACAAGACATATGACGATGTTGGCTGATATTTATGATTTTACATGCTTCATTTGTGATAATAATTCATTGTGGATAGTGACTAGATATTTCTTGTAAAAATAAACTCGCCTTAAATAACCAACGCAATAACAGCAATATTCTGCAGAAAGAATAAATGGTGCATAATCCAGTTGAAAGCCTAGAACAAATAAAAAATGGCATCTTCTGGTATCCTATTATAAGGTATCCAATGCGTTTAGAAGTTATGATAACCGCCTGGTAGACTTGCATAAAAATTGGAGGCTATAAATATTTTGCCGTATAAAACAGCAGATGCTTGGACCGTACGATGATAATCAAGCTGCAGTGTTACCTATGTAGTAAATTTAGTTTCTTGTGGCAGCTTTGCATTCTTACCTTAGCAGCAACATATTTTTTTTTAAATACCAGTGACATTATCGCATAAGATACAACATATGAGCACTATATTATTGACGCCCGGTCATACCCCTACTAAGAGTTTAGAGTTTTGCTAGTTATCACAATTTCACTATCGAGCAAACAGATATTCAGATTATTTTATACATTTATCCTTAACCAATCCCTTAATGTATAATGGTTGTGATGAGGAACGGCAATCGGATGATGATGAGCGATCTTATGCCGTCATATTGGACCTACATGCTCATATAATGTGAACAAAACTTTCAATGATGCAATTATTGTGCATGGGTGCAATATCATCTTGCACTTGAGTTCTTAATGTGAGTGCAAACTTCCTTTGAGCAGTGCTTTAAATGAGTCGACTGGCACATTAAAATGCTATCGAATCGAGTGGTGCTGAGAGTGGGTAGGTACACGATTGACATTCGGAAAGCTCAACTGTAGAACGGTCGAGGGTTAATAGTACTTGTCTATTTCTTGCAAACATAGTTTACATACACTCCGAGATTTCCAAAACCCAAAGCATTTGATTGGTTTCCTTGAATTTGATATGTACGGTAAATATTTATGATGTTGCATAATACGGCGTAATCCACCATTCCTCGAATAATGCATATTACCTAGAATACTCTGTGACTATATATATATCAGTGTGTTTTTAATATCATCTCAACCCACGGAGAAAAACCCAATTCCAGGTTTGCAGCACACCATGGTGGATATATAACATCACTGAGACTGTTGTGTGCTTCACAAATTGACACTGGACTATATAAATAAATCCGAATATCATAAAATGCATCAAGCACCAGTTGGTGAAATTAGTGGGCCCTCTGTAGACTTAATGCTACAATTGCACAACCTCTGAGACTAGATTACACAAGAAATTTGGGTTTGTGTTTCGTTAAAATCCCTTTATATGAATTGGCAGATGAGGTTATTTGTAGCGACCAACCGTTTTGTATGAAGTTGTTTTGGTGCTTCCCATTCATGTATGTTAATGAAGATTACCACATCTATATAACTGGTAAATCCACTTCAGAATTGGTAATCTGTGGGTAACAACGTTATTCATGGAGTACTGTTTTCATATATCGGCACATAATATAACACGATGCGTCAATCACCATAACGTGTTCTCTTTTTATTGAAGCACAATAATGTAAAACACTGTAATATTAGATTTATGGAGATCAAAATTTAATTTCATGAAAATTTGTAAGTCTGCTATGATGGCAATATTGAAAATTACTTGATACACCTTCTACATTCCATCGTATAGAACGTCTCACGCAGACTGTTGTCACTTATTCTTGTTGGAGTACCTACCATTACTGATCAAGTCTATTTCAACGTGAGATACAATATGAATATCCTTCAGAGATCCGTACTCTGGTAGTTCGTTGTGATATCATGGCGTGGCGATGATCTGGAGGATTACCTCGTGCAATATGTATTTACTTTGATGTCACATTAAATGCCTGCTGATGTTCAGTTGATTATCATGCTTCGACCGGGACCTTATATGTCACGACTGAATGGGCACAGTTGGGCTCAGCGATAAATCACATCTCGATGCTTAATACTAAGCAAGACGTGCTGTGTAATATATTACGGCCATCGGTTACTGAATCTTACGTGGTACAAAGAATATTACGCGATTCGTTAGAACCTGCCCCAAATATTGTTGATTTATCCCTTGCAGGTCTGCAATACATTGTTACCCGTCATTGTCTCAGCAAAGAGACTTTCCTTACCTTAACTTGATAAGGTAAACTTATGTTGCTACTAATGTTCATCTATTTCGATATGTTGCGGCCTACAATCAAACATTGGGCGTTCATGGTAACCTCTGTCATCAACCAAATCAGACGAGGAATCTTTGTCAATCATCGGATAAAAAGCTCCATCTAAACCAAATAGCAGATTCCCTTTTAAGGCGCCGTAAATAAGCAAATTTAGTTGATTTGTATGCATTGAAACGAATGAACAACTGTATAATTTTATCCGTGGTGCATTACAATCTCAAAGGGAAATAATGCTGTTTTCTGCATGGGCGCATTTTATATCAAGTTCCATCCGTGGACATTAATAGTGCATCATGCGATCCTTCTTTGGCAATCGAACAACCTCTGACATTAGCAGCTACATAGTAACTCATTTATCTACCTCGGTTGATTGTCATTAATCATTTTTAGCGCTGACGTGGAATATATTCCAGCCAATAATCACAAATGTGATGGTATATGTAGCGAAACGCATTGCGCGGACATGCTTCTTGGTGATGCTTCAGTATGATAAGTGAACTTCTTGGGTTTTCCCGGCCCTCATTATTGAATTCAATGATAATTATCCTTTGCACACAGCGCTAGTTAGTAAGTATATATAGAAGGTTAATATGCTAAAATTACTAAGTTACAACTCGTGCATTGAGGGCGATTATTTGCTTATATTTGTTGGGAAAATAATAACCACGATTTATGTGCGGGATTTTACAGCAAGGACGATTTAACATGCCTTTGCGCATAGAGACATTGCAACTAGCATGCGGTTGTTTCCATTATGAACTGCCGTTTTTACAACGGTTTTTCATGTTTATTCAAAACAATTTCATAAAATATTCCAGTGTGCGTGTAGAAAACAGCTATGTACGGTTGGTGCAAACACATTGTTTCAACTAGCAAATACTCCGAAAGAGACAATTGCACGTATCCTTCATTGTTGTATTGGAACAACTGCATATGTATATTATGTTCGTACCAAGGGTTTTCCATCACTACAATTATAATCAAATTGTCTTAGCGTTTAAATATATGGAACAATTCAGTAATTAAACTACAGTAGTCCGACGCATCTCATGAAGAATATAAATTGCATTTAGTCGTATCAGCACGATTAAGTGACTCGTGGTATTGAGACTACGCCAGCTACAGACAGCAATTATAGCCTCTTTCGCAGTCTGCTCTAGCGTGTAAAAAGGCAAATGGCCTGTATTCAGGTTGTCTCATAAGATCTTCCATCATTTAAGAACTGAGAGCGACATATAAAACTTTCATTTGAAAGCAAAGCATGGTTTCGGCTATACGCTTCTTACTGTGTCGCCCTTATATACCTATGACTCACTTATGAAAAATGCGTTGTATTTAGGTGGTGATCGATGCTGCTTTTTTTCTTTTGGCTATACATACACGCATGCCTGTCAGATCTATCGATTTCTTGCCTTGGTTGAATTAATTCCGAATGGGCAGCCAATCATGCGCTTATATTGACCAAGCAAATCGCGTTAACCAGTGAGCCATGCTGATGTAGCCAATAAACTCCCATGTCGACATTTATTGCAGCTTTCCCTTATTGATGCGGGTCATTCTTTTCAGTTAATGTTGTCCCAGTTGATCACCCAGGCGGAATTTATAAGGCTTTTGTCATCTATGCTTTCTGTGTGCTGACGTGCATTTTGGTGCTTGTAAGGCTGCACGAAACATATTTCTCCAACAACCTTTTATATATCGTTATGAAACATGCTGTTTAATCACCTCTATTTGCATACCTTCTTAAATATCCTTATTGAATATACTAGGTGATGTGATACATGAATTTTCCGATATTTGAAACAAGGTCACGTCGGTTAGGTCGTGCGATGGATTATACACCCATGAGAGGGAGGGAGCATAAAGGTTAATCGACCGATAACAGACTCTGTGATAAGTTACCGTGCAGAAACCTAGATGATGCAGTCAGGTATGGTTGTAAGTGGCAAATAAAACTCAAATGTGGTCGCTTTATTCCTGGTGGTGAATCATGGATTAATTGCGTAGCTTTTGCTTTCAATTCGACATCAATAACATCAATAAGTACAAGCCATTTTCACATTATTATACTTCTTTATGACTGATCACGATATATAGACTGTAGTTATTGTGCGCCAAAAACAAAGTGACCAAGACACACTTATTTCTAGCAGCAATGATCACCCGATGTAAAGCGCCACATAAGCAAACATAAAATAATGGCAAAAGTCGACATGAAAAACTTTGATTTTGGTTTTTTCAAAGAACCATAGGCAGATCAGGCGCATCTGAATTACAATAAAAATGTACTGCATTGTTTGTAATAGCTTCAGCTGTCCCTTCTCTCTAATACGCATTCACCCCGGTGTAAATCAAAGCCGATTGCAAATATTTCTGTCTATCATGTACACCGCTAAGACTTAAAACTCATGTCTTGGTAGTTACTTGGCAGCGTAACGATTTGCAACTCAGATTGTTCAGTTCAGTAAAAGTATCCACACGATGTTTCAATTCCTTGAACAAAGAGTAGAGCATAATGACCCTCGTCCTGCAATTACCTTTTATCATCAGCACATCGATTTACAATGCATCAAAATACCATTCCAGCATATACGCTAAATCTTTATCTAGACATGCTTGCTTACATGACAGTTGGTCAATGAAATATGATCATTTCACGTACAGAAAGAGAAATTGCATACCATCGAGCTAAATCAATGTTAGATGAGCCAAGCCTGAAGACTACACTGAAAAAAGAAGACCCATGTCGTCAAGCGAACATTCCCTTTTGACAGCCACACTGGCCACATAGGAAGAATATGCAGCTAAATGAGCACTGGTGGGCTTATAAACACATTCATTCCAAATATTTACTTTGGTTACTCTTATGGGACAGATAAGGGTATGAAAGGGTATATCACTGAAGCAGTGTGGGATGAAAATATAGTAATGCACGCTTCCTCCGTGCACAATTTCCATAGTGTGGCTAAGCCACTGAATTAATCGAACAAGATCGAGCACAAAACTAGCATTTTAGAAAGTGTTCAGAAAGATTAACTATATATTTGCTTGATATGGTCATAAGTTCAGCAATTGTAATCATCGTATGTTCCATTACTAGCATTGTTCATTACTTCAGTAAATATGCTAATTATGGCATTGTAGTTGCTATCCACTATATGCATACAAATAATGGATTTCAGTTAATTGTGTCCCTTTGTAAATAGGTAGATGTTGCTGTCATCACAGATGCCAAGACGAACATGAGATGTACTTAACCGCACTTTTACAACAATTTCAACACAATTACTGTCGATTACTTCTTTGAATGAGACCATCGGGTGTTGGTTAATTCTTATCTATTAAATCAATGTGCATTTAAATCAAAATTGGCTTGTTAACTAATTATATAACAAGAAAGAACATAAGTTGCATTATTTTCATTATTGTCCTTTGTCATACTCTTATTGTGTCAAAAATATTTTACTGCTGTTAATCTCCATTATTTTGAACAGTTCTTTGTGCCTCTTCGATCAATTATACGATATGAGTATGATTTAATCAATACACAACTGCACATACGTTTCTTATACGTTTTAATTGCCACACCATATGTAACAGTATATGATAACTGTAACAACGCCAACCGTGGAAAATTTTCAGTGTGCATCGTTTAATAATAAAACAGCTGCCATCGTCCTGACTTTGTGTTTAGTGTAACCAAAACCTATTGATAATAGAATTCATTGTGCGTCATGCGCTTATTCATGTTGGCACAAATAGTTAGCTTGAAACAGTTGCTTCTGTCCAAAGGTAAAGCAATTAGGAGGAAATTGTAGCACCTGCGTATTGCAGTGAAACTCGTCAAACACACCCTGTCGACGCTTACTGTTATATACCAAAGCTCCTGGCAGTACATGATGGCTACTTGACGGTTGCAAACTCTGTGTCTGGTGTGTTGCAAAATGTGTATGATCATATTCAAGTAAATATAGCAGTACCGAAATTGAACCTATGTGCTCTACATTATTTCTTCTGATGAACGATAAGAATAGTAGACAGTAAGGTCATAATTATGTTTCATGGTTTAAAGGATATTGTTGAATTCGGTAATGGAAATTGATGCAGTCTCACTGATGTCTCTATTGTTCTTCAAATTAAGGTGGGGCATCGACTATCATTAAGCCCTGTGCTATTTTAAGCATCGAACCAATCATCAGTCTGCCTCTAAATACCACGTCTACTCACTCAAACGCCCACGTGCTGTAACCCGGCTACTGTCGGCGATAGAACGCAATGAATGAATGAAGAGAGTATATATATATAGATATATATATAGATATATATATAGATATATATATATATCAGAGAGAGAGAGAGATAGAGAGATATAGATATAGATAGAGAGAGATATATAGAGAGAGAGATATATATATATATATATATATATATATATATATATAGAGTATATATATCTAGTAATATATATATATATATCTAAATATATATATAAATATATATATATATATATATATAAATGTATATATATCTATACATATATACATACATATTTATATATATGTTATACCTATATATGTTTATATATATTAATATATATATATGTATATGTATTTATATATATATATATATATATAAATATATGTAATATATATTAATATAGAAAATATATATATATATTATATAATATATATATATATATATATATATCTCTATATATATTTATATATATATGTCTCTATATATATATATTCTATATATATATATCTTGAAAGAGAATGAGAAAGAGAGAGAGAGATAGAGAGAGAGAGAGAGAGAGAGAGAGAGATAGAGAGAGAGAGAGAGAGAGAGAGAGGGAGAGAGAGAGAGAGAGAGAGAGAGATCCCTGTGGATCCTTCTTCATTTCTGTCTTTAAGCATCTCGCAATCAGTATACATTAGCTTGTGGGAAATTTTATACAAACGTCGTGTAAATACAAAGACTGTAGCAACTTCGAGTGTGTTCAAATGACTGATCGTCTAATATGCATTTGCTGATCGGTGGTTTTATCCGTCTCGTTCACCAACTTAATCCCTACAAGCACTATTCAGATGTCATTGTAAAGTAAATCCATCACAAAATAAATTCGGTGAATACATTTAATCGATTGTACAATTGTTAATGACGTTACCACGCGATGTTCAATAAATTAATAAAGCGTTAGCCAGCTGGTCCACGCATTAGTAGTATAATATCGCTAAGAACGTCGCGCGTTTATTTATTGTTTAAATCAAACACGCAACAATGTGACTTCGGCTTCTTTAGCGATATCATTAAAATGGTCATTTGTACATTAATTTTCGATATTGAAAAGCATGCTCATCTTAGCAAATAAGAGTTTGACGAAATAAGAGTAGCGAGTAGGAGATATCAATTGCAAAGCCGAATTATACTCTAAACAGAATAAGACTCAAAGCAGCATTGGGCTCACACCATAATCAGCAGCGGACAGGTTATACCATAATAATCATTCACAATTATAAGAGAGTAAAATGACCAAGTCCATGGCCTATGTAATTGAAATCTTCATCGTATTAAAAAATGTATCTCTAGTTAGCGGTCATCGCCATGGTATTATACGACGTGTACCCGGTAGGATACTTCAATTAAATATCAGACGCTTGTAGCACAAACAACAAACCGATTATCCCGATATAACGTGCTAATATCTACCAATATAATACACAGCAAATGACTAACAATCAGCAAAATATGTGAAAGCAGTTTTATCCTCTTGACTAATTACATTGCGACTATACACTTAATGTCGTGACCCACACTTCCATCATCAGTGCCTGCATTTGTGGGCAGCGATGCGCATGAGTTGTGCTTCGAATAAGAGTTCGAAATTATGAGATGTTTTTGTACATGTGTGCTGGTGGAAAACAGGTTTCTTGGGCAAGGGCACTTATGTAAAGCCATCTTTCAAATGATTTAAAGATGATGTACCTGCGGTATGCAATATTTGCCTCAACGATAATGTTGTTGATTCACGCAATAAACGAAAGTGCAACCGATTTCAACGACTGAAAAGATGAAATATTTATCTGTTTGTGTCCTTGCATCTTTCAACCACTGAGAGGAAACTGCACCGTGGTAAGATAGTATCTGACAGATACATGAGTATGGAACTAGGTTCTGTAGAGTAGGATCAGTCAACTGAACATCATAGAAGCGCGTTATATATTGGTAAAAGTAAATTGCATCTATGTGCTGCAATGTTTTCAATTAGAGGCGCACTATTTCCTGGCAGATGGCGAATCGCGTGCAATATATATGTGCCTTTGATTAATTATAAATGGACGATAGAAATGTCCTTGAATGTCGCCTCTTTTTCCATTTGCAATCATTGTTTTCGAACAATAGGGAGGTTCATGGTTTATAATGCAGTTTAACAAATCAAAATTAGATAGCGGTTTCTGTTGGTATTCTATTGTAGGGTCTCCAATAATATGAGACTTAATGATAATAGCTTGATCCACTGTCATATCAAATGGTGGATGCGACTATCTTACCCGAATGAGATACTCCTAAGCAATGCTATACTTTGTACTTAAAATCAGCAGCATTATCACAAACATGCAACATATTGGCAATATACTGCTCACGCCCGGGTCAGATTCTTGCCACTTGGCTTTCAGATTGTTTTTTCACATTTTAAGAATTCTACGTGAGATAAGGCAATGTAACCGAAGTAAGACATTTGACGTGAGCTCCCTTTTATTGAGTCATGCAATGCATGAATAGCTGTGCTACCAAGGCGTTGTGCAAGATGTAATTACTGAGACGATTCGAGGTTCGTTTTCATTTTGGTTAATATATATGTATATATATATGCATATAAACCTATATATATATATATATATATATATATATATATATATATATATATATATATATATATATATATATATATATATATATATATATATATATTATATATATGTGTATATATATATATATATATATATATATATATAAATAATCATATATATATACACATATAGATATATATATAAAACATATGTATATGATTATATATATATAAATATATTTATATGTGTGTGTATATATGTTTATGCATATATATATATGAATATCAATGAACACAAAATTTATATATGCATGAATTTGTGCGTGAGTGTGCGTGCGTGCGCGTGTGTGAGTGTGTGTGTGAGTGTGAGTGTGGGTATGTATGTGTTTGTGTTTGAGAGTGTACGTGTTTGTAATTGATTACTCGTCTATCCCAGTGCATGGAGTATCTCATGCTAATGTCACGACGAGCAATGGGGGGCCTATCTAGTGCCAACCATCGACTCAATATGTATTGCCTATTTAAATGTCCATTCGCATTGTGCTAATTAACCGAGGCAACCGTGAGTTATAAGTAATACAGACGAAAATGAATGCACAATATACGGAATATCTATGAAATATACATGACTTAATTATATGACTGATGGGATAATTCTGCGATATTGCATAATTCAAACTAATCATGCAAACCAATCGCCACTTCGTATTGCTGAACTGCCATTGTAGGTCCACAGAGATAAACATTATGCATTCGCTTGGTTTATTGATAATACATAGTAGCTTTCGGGGAGGGGAAGAAATAAAGGGCGTTTAGGCAATTTATTCATTCTTCTTTGGTTAGACCAGGAAATTAGTACCTTGATATACACGAAGAAGAGGATTTGTGTCCCTAGCTCGGCCGAGTGAAGTAAACAAAGTTACATTAATCCTGCCTTATTTCTCTATTCAGAGTTGCTCCAGTACTTCGTCAGCAACCTAAAACGTCTTCGAAAATGGCTATAATTCGACCGTGGTAAACTGTTGATTGCTAAGGTTATACAATGAATGGTGCAATCTGTAGTAAGAACATGCGGAACACTTCTCACTGGATTTATACCGTTCAAACTTACAATCTTCAATGTTGCGAAGATTCTTTGGAATGCATAAAGGCATGTATATAGCTAATATACCAGACAGTTTCTTTTAATTTTGTAAATAGAGCCACCTTCGAATCTAAAAGTCACCCGTTATGAAGCAACGGGAAGTATGAAAATACGCTGGACTACAGGATTATACATTAATGAAACGTCAATATCACAGTCCGACGGGTCTTTGAAGGGTTCGTTCGCTGTACTTACTTCGGACTTTATTGCACCAGTTTTAGACGGTAAAACACAGTTTAGATATTATCTCCTAGGAGCCATGAAACCACGGAAGTAGATGAGAGCGTCTAATGTTGATACATAGAATCTCAGTTGGCATTATAGACCAGATATTAAGTTCTGAAGTGTTGCCGTTCACACTGGATGAGTGATATTCGACTGTTGATAAGGAGATGGCAGGGATACATTATGCGATTACAGAATGAGCAAACTCATTCCTACCGCAGGTGAGCTATAACCGATTTACCATATTTCTTTTAGGTGGTCTCAAAGCCACGTGACGATTAAAATCGTAGGTCGCCACACTCGTTTGTTATCGGATTTACGCACGAAGTGCTTAGATTCTTATACAGCTTGTTAATCAGTATTAATACGCCCGAATCATCAAACTCAATAAGATCATGACAATTGTCCTTAATCGACCTTTCTGCGTCTGTGTCAAATGTAAGCGAATGCTATAACCATCACCCTTATCCCTACACCCTACTTAGAGCTGCCATGATTTGATAAATTAATTCACCAAAGCGCGTTATTTTTGGCTATAATTATTGACCTAACATATAATGTTAATAGTATGCAATCGCTGCATAAATAGAGAGTCTCCCAACTTTACTGGGGTAGATACGTATATATCTGATAGCCAATTGACATCCACCGAGGTATATTACTGGTCATATATCTGCTTTAATTACAATGTATCGATTTAGTCTATTTGAAGATCTGTTTGAAGTTGTGTTATCAACAATGCCTCTTTTTCTCCTCGCTTAGTCCATTGTTGCGAATAATTGTACCACTCCTGTGTACCGATGTGTATTGGAGCGCTTGTGACGTTTGGTTAATTGTTAGTAAACGAAACCGATCCAAGTATCCAGAACAACGGATGCTTTATAATATGAATTTTGATGTCCACGTTACTATAAGACACATTAAACTGAAGTCAGAAGTGTTTTGTGTGCAATATTCTACATTCGCATGCAACATCCTAACTCCCAGCAGCAACGCAGCAGGTTATAATTATGCACAAGCACACATTAACCCTTATAGTTCCATATAGGGCTGTCCTCAAGAGGTCATCAGAATTGAACTCCAACAAATGAAGACAGGAATTGGAGCGGGAGGTAATAAGCGGAGCTTTCGTGCATTGTATCGAGTAACGGACGAAGTGTCTAATGGGATAAACAGTTAATTGACAGGCGAAGTGATCAAACGGATAATTAAAAATTATGGACATTAGTCCGAATGTTCCACATTTCAAAAGTCCCTTTGCCTTAAGTAGCGAATAAGCTCGCACAGTACATATTTGTAATGCCCAACACTCGTGAGATTAGTTTGAACAGCAAGTAATGCTTAACTATCTAAATATTTATAAAATGCCTCAGTACAAATGAGCATCACACATATGTGCGTTATCACCTAATAGGCTTGATTGTTTTTCAGAAAATACCGCCATTGACATTGTTCATTAGTAGCTTCGAGTTATCATCTTGTATGCGAGTGGTGTGACTTCTTACTCATATACCACATATATACAACGGTTTACTGTCATTACACTAGAAATTCACCTCGGAATTGAATGATAGGTTGGGTTATCCCGAAAAGTGTCTAAAAAGGTTATAATTAGGGAACAGTTTTTATATCTCCACACATAATATGACACTATGCGTCAATCACCTTATCTTTTTGTTGATGGACAATTATTCACATCGCATTATAGTATCCGACCAATTGAAATTAAACTTTTCGTATATTAACGTTTGTCAATCAACCATGTTTAACTTTATCTGTGCGTTAGTTATGGGGATATGACGGCATTATTGAATATAATTATTGTCTGAATAGATCAGGGCGGCTAAATGTTGTCGTATAGTGCCTACGCGTATCCTACTAACAGTTTTGATTCTGCCCCTTTTCACGTTCCCTCGTTTAAAACGACTGTATAGCCTGTTGTCATCCAGTATTTTAGGGCTACAGATAATAATCGAACCAAATTTTTGGAGGCGAAATTTCACAATATGAAGTATACGCAAGGCCTATTTGAAACCCATTGCTGGTACCCTGAATAAAGCTTACCCGATTCACGCGGAACATATTCCACGGAGGTAACGAACAACACGTTCCTATCAACTATCCTTTATGATGTGTAAACATATTTCTTAATGTAGAACAGAGCCGTTAATGATCTACATCTGTGTGCATCATACTCCGTGTACATTGTAGCGTTGATGAAATGCGACTGCCTGATCAGATCGATTTCGGGCCATCTCGTGCGTACCGTTATCAAGTGATATTCTGAACTTGACATCTGGTCGACCCACAATGCTGCTGATTGATGTATTATACTGTATAGTTTGTTCAGTCCCAACAGACTGATATCAAATTATACTAATTTTTCCGGTTATTAAAATTGTTTTTGTGATAAGAGTTTCCATTGAATTAAATTATTGGTCAGCAAAGCGGATGAATAAATGAATATATATACGGAGTAGCAATGAGATGTTCGAATAGTTATACGTTGCTGCTATAATTGCCATATGCTGACGTATACATTGCTTAAATGCTTCCTTAAAGGTATAGAAAACATGCGTCCTAAAGACATTATAAATGATCATAGAATTCGCCAGAAATATTTAATATAGTTTAATTTTATTCGCCCTCCTTACCAACAGTCTCAAACGTTGGTCGATGCTAGCGTTAAATTGTTTTTTATCGATATTTGAACATTAAGCTGCTGGAGATTGGTTAACAATCAGCGCCACGCTATACAGAAACACTTTGTGGCAATGTTCATCGCTATGGTAAATGATGCTGCTGCTAATAATAAGCTGCCTCTGTACCTGTGCATAATAAAGACTTAATTGCAGTACAAGATTAGGCGACCAAGCGAGGCACATCCTCACATTAATTGTTTCATTTCAATTAGGTGATAGACTGATCCTTATATCACACCACCTCAGCCACATTTCCACAACACATCGACAACAACAGATTGGTCTACGACAAACAGTTCTCCCTAAGCTAAAGCCTGAAGCTACCAGATTAAACACGCTAACCTCGCCAACCTCTGCACCAAATAAATATACGTATTTTCATTCAACAAAATGAATGCATCAAAGAATCAATATGTCAGATGATGTAACTTATATCAGTTTGCATAGAATCATGGTTGGATGAAATTCTGCAGAAGACGCGTTGCGTTATATTGCCTCGTTTAATTTAAGCAATGACCAAACAGCAACAAGATGCTTCGAACAGATTTGTTGCTATTTCGTGTGAGGGATATTAGATTAGTAAATTCGCTTGCAAATGGACGGCGATGACGTTTGCTATAGCCAATAAGCTAGAACTTGGCCGGTTAAGCAATTGAATATAACCAGGAAAAGTATGCTGCGAAGCAATTCGCAACAAAATTGACTCAATGGCAACGTCTTGGGATTTCAATGCATTTGACGAAGCGATCACTAGTGTGTTACACATTATCCATGTTATTCGTGTGAGTATCTCCATCATAGCCAAATAGCTGAGATTGTTTGCGAGCAAAATCAAACGCAATGAAAGTAGCTCATGCTAGGAATGATTGAGGTAACATTTTGCCGTTCGTTCTGTTGAACCTGTGACTACTGGCTTATGCTTCGTTTTGCATATCTATTATTTGCATCGTTTGTCGTGTTCAATCCCGATGATTGTTGTTTTATACAATAAAAAGCTGTTGTCTCATGAGAGTAACGAGCGCGTGAGCATCATTAAATCAATGCAAAAAGCGTTTTGATTTGTAAATACAGAGTAAAACAGTAAGTTTTGTCCTATTGTTCTTGTAATAAGCTTCTCCTGGTGCTTCGTTTTGATTGAATATTATTACAGTAAGGTATATAAACTGAAAGGAGTGTCTTATCTGGAGAAAACTGACAGCATACTGCCTGATGCGATGTTTGCGTATTACATCGTTAGCATTCATAATTCAATAACGATTACCTCGAAGCACTTTTTGCTCTTAAACCAGCAATATGTTAACAACAATGAAATCAATATTTAACATCTTGTGACTAGAGCGATCATTAAATAATCATTCGTCATATCTAATATTCTCAAATATCAACTGACGTCGTCACACCATGTAGGAGCAGAGACAGGGGGCGGTTGTGAGTGAGAGGCGAGGCATGGAAGGCGACAGCGTTCAAGGCGGCTGTTAATCCAAACTATTTTGAGCAGTTCATTGTGCATTTAAATCCCGTTTTATAACTTATCATATAAAAAACAATATTATCAGCAAAAAATAAATTTCATCCTTTGTCGGACCATTATTGTAGTAAAAATATTTTGTTGAAGTCAATCTGAATTATTTTGAGCAGTTCATTGTACATTTAAATATTGCGATGTTAATTAAATATATGACAACAAAGAACGTTAGCCACATTACTATTATTTATACATACAGCAATGCAAATCGTGGCAAAATTGTTAGTGTGCATCGTGTAACAAACAACGTGCCGCCATCGTCCAGACTTGTTGTATATTTAGACCAAGTCCTCTTGATAATAAAGTCAATTTGTCTCTGGTACTTATTGATGTGGGCACATGTTGCTAGCTTGAAAGACTTGCTTTTGTGCAAATGAAAACATAGTTTTATTGACGGAGATGTAATCTCGTAGTACAGTGTGTTTCTCTATAGATCATACCGATGTGTTGTAGATGCGCATGCTGTTATTCGAGTTAAGTGAGGAATGCCGACAATGCACATATGTGGTATACAGTATTCCTCTGATGACCAACAATAGTTAATATGTGAAACGTAAGGTTATTATTGTTTCTTGGTTCAAAGTCTATGGATGTAGCTTCAAGTAACTGTAGTTCTTTAAATAAGAGTATGTCATAAACTTTCATAGAGCAGTGTGCTGTTTTGAGCCAAGCATCAGTCGTAAGTCGCTCCCTAATGACCAGGTCTATGTCCTACTAACTCAAACGCCCACGTGCTGTTATCCGGCTACTGTAAGAGCAACTATGACTTGAGCTCCGTACCGCCGGTCAGATTACAATGCAATTCCTAATTAGCATGATACTTATATAACGCATAACGGCTGAGGAAACATAAATGAGCTGTTAAAAGCCCTAATAACTTTTATTATAAAAGCTGAGGCCCGAAAAATATCACCTTGGAAGACTATTCAAATGATGTGAAACCGATAGTATGCAACGGGTAGACACAGACAAGGTACAGATACATCGTGTGTGTGTATGTGTTAGTGTGTTTGTGTGTGTTTGTGTGTGTGTGGGGGGTGGAGGGGGTGCGTGTGTGGATGTGTGTGGGTGTGTTTGAGCATATACTTTTATGAGGATGTTGCATTAACATGAATGCGCATTTTCCTTCGAATGAAGATTTATTTAAGGTTCTATTTGTTTCTATTTAACCCTGCTGGAACTGCCTGACGGAGCGACTATTCAACAGAAATCGAGCTATCCCATTAGTTCGCTTTAACGGCTGCATTAGGTCTAACAGGTTTGGGCATCATCAAATACAATACAATTTTTACAGGTAAAATAACTGTGTTGGTACGCAGGCCAAGGACTTTGCATTCATCATTATCCGCCTTATAAATCAATATTTACAGGCATAATCAGCAAGATTGGTGAACCTATTCAGCCTATTCCGTATCCCATTTGATCAGATGAATAGACGCTCGTTGTTCCACCGATATCTCGTGCTATCAATATTACGGTGCTTATAATTGTGCTCGAAATCTATCCTTCAATCGATGCAATGCTAATGTACAACGCACACTTTACACGACACCATTCTACGGAGCTATCCGCTTGGACTTTTTGTAATGGGGTCTTGAACTCAACAGCTGTCTGGCTAAGATGTCCTGATATCATGTCAGATGATGTCAGTAATTGTGTTTTAGACTTTGTCCATCGCCCTCAACCTGCTACTATCATGCTGCTGTGTATATAGTACTGGTCGGTGTTATCTTTAGTTATTCTTAACATGTTCTACTGAGGTAAAAAAAACGCAACATCAGCAATGTTATACAGGTTAGTGCTGCCAGTATTACCTATTTTCTAAACAGCCAAAGTGATCAACTACAACCTATATTTAATGGGTCACAAGCAGCAGAGTACAATGCTGCAGCCAAAAAGCTGGCCCATTTGGCATGCGTATTAAGGCTGCTACATCGGACTATTGTGCAACCTGTCCTAGTTGCGTTCTGGACAAACCATATATATCAAACCTTACAACCAATCTGTGGCGAATGTTTTATCTTGGACTATCTGAGAATAATGCAATTGAAATATAATCGATTGCACTGATCCCGATGTAGCGGGTTATGGAGCTTCATGCCATACTGCTTTACACGGACAGCACTAATTTTGAGACGCATCATTCATCGGTTTTCTATTGAACCAAGCATCCATACTCTAATGAGGACATTTTAAAGGCCTCTTTGTTGACTTTGTGCACGGTGCGCGCGCAGGATAATCAATGCTTTCATGCAAGATATCCCTGTAATCAGTCATGACACACTCAGAATATATGTGCCCTTTGTGCTTGCTAGGGTGAAACTTAACCTATATGCGCCGATATATATTTTGCACTTATAAAGAGAGACAGCACGCGTGGAGTGCGTCGCTATAGCCTAAATCACAAGTTAGGGATTTGACGTTTAGAGAAAGTAATACATATGAAGGTCAGCGATGTATTCGAAGTAGAGAACTAACGCATGATATGAAAGTCACCCACACTGAGCTACAGAGAGTTTCGAAAGTGGACTCATTTAACCCATCGCCAGCGAAACACACCCTGCAAACTGCACATTTTTATCACAGGTGAGCTATGACCAATTTGCCACATTTCTTTTAAATATTATCCAAGTTGCGTCAAATAAAAGCCGCCACGCTCGTTTTAGAGGATTACTTACAAGTTCATATTTTGCTTGTTTGCCAATATAAAAATTGAAATGCAATCAATAATATCATGACAAGTTTCTTGACTTTGCTGCGTCTGGGTCAAGATGAAACCAACTGCCGTCAACATCACTCAGGCCCCTACATCCTACCAGGGTTGCCATGCTTTGACAAATTTCCATTATCTGATTTAGCAGGGCGTATTATATATTGGCTAGGAATTATTTGCCCTCTCGATTATATCAAATGTGTTTAATCGCTGCTTATATAAAAATGCTTACTGTGGTAGATACTTAATATTTGATAGCCTTCTAACATCCACCACGGTATAGCACTGGCCATGTCTCAGCGCCAAGAACAATGTGTCGATTCAATTCATTAAAGTTCTGTTTTGAATTCTCATTTTCTCCTCGCGTTGTCCACGGTTGTGGATATCTGTACAACTGGTGTGTAACGAAGTGTATTATAGCTCTTGTAACTATTGGTTAATTAAATACCAAACTATGCATGTATCCAACCAAGCTAATGCTTCATCATACGCGATTTCTTGTCCACGGTATTCATTTGAGTAGAGGCGTGCATAATCTCACAATGGCCAGCTAATATGTGGGGCCTATAATTAACAAAAAATATATTATACAGCTTATGATACCACCCCGTTGCAGTGCAGCTGTTGATTTGGTGGTGCTTAGCATTCTGGAATACCCCTCGACGATATCACAGCCCAACTTACGTCCAATAACGATGACGAATGGACGCATTATACTAATCTGTTACCTTTACACGAGAAAATATTCACTGATACCAAGCTCGCTAAACGTGTTATGCGCATATAAAGCGTTTTGGTCGAAATATTTCACATTTGCATGAATTTTCCCAGCAGCAATATAGCCGGTTATAAGTATGCAAAAACGGTCGATACAGACCCATTGAAGGAAGGTTATCAACAGAGCTTATGTGTATTTATCAAATTATGGAGAGTACGTATCCCGATCCAGCAGGGCTGACAGTTCATTGATAGTCGACGAATTCTGACGGTTGGTGTAATAAACATGGATATTTATTGTCATTGTCCGCATATCGGAAGTCCTCGTCGCTAAGGAATTAGCTCACACAACATATATCAACGCTGTAATGTCCAAAACCCACAGGATATTATTAATACCCTTCGATTGGATATCAAATGTAAATTAATAATAATGACACGTTATCCGTTGCAAGATTAAACATCTTTTTTACTTAATGATACCTTTATTTTGAAACTATTCATTCACGTACCAACGACTCTCCAGTTATTAATATTATTCGAAAAAGCTATGTGCTTGATTTGTAATGGTATAATAAATTGTCACAAAACCAGAGTCAGAAAATTGCAATTTAAAACATGGTAATTAAGAGAATTATTCGCGATAATTGAATTCCACGAAGCTATCTCGAACAGTAATACCTAGATTCAACGCAGAATATTGCCATCAAAGGTCGCTGAAGTGGAACATATTCCAGACAGTTATCACAAATATGATGGTAAGTGTAGTGAAAGACACGATTATATAAATGCATTGAGCGGATCTAACGAAAAAATGGCCGGTTAATACGGGCATGCATCTTACTGGTTCTTTAGTCTAATTTCGCGCACTGATAAGGGTTTTCAACGATCATATCCTAGTATTGGTGCATTTGCTCATTGAGGCATAGTACTTTGTGGTGAGTGCGGCTGTTCTTAGTGTGGTCCGCCTGTTGCAAAATGTTGAGGAATAATGGCATGTTTATATTATGTAATTACTACAGTAATAGATGGTGAAAGCGTTTTAATATATGGAACGTATCAGTAATTACACGACAGGAGACCGACGCAGCTTCTGAAGAACATTCTCACCCTTTAAACTAATTTCATTAAGATGTATCTAAACGACTGAATGGATAGTTGTCTTGAGACTACGCGAGTGAGCACGAAGCAACAGTTTTAGTATCTTTTGCAGTCCGCAGTAGCATGTGCAAAGATTTTTAATCGTTTAACTGCTAACTGGCAATAAGCTGTCGTTTGACAACAAACGCTGGTATCGTCGATATATATCTCGACAGAACAGCAATATTTTGTAACAAGCTAGTCAATAACGCCTGATAGAGTGCAATATAGAGGAGCCTTTGATTATTTTTTTCATAAAACGTTGTCATTGAATAAAGTGTCTGTTCGTTTTTAAGGTCATATACTTGATGGTGAATACTGGGCTGAGGCACAGTTACAGGTTTTAAAAAAAACAGCGACGAAGCAATATTATCAGTTTCTCTACATTGCAGATCAAATGGTGTGGTACCCTACATACAAGACACCTGACGGTGTTATCGTTTTTACTGAAGAAATCGGAAGACTGTTGGCTGTTATTTATGATTCTACATACTTTATTTGTAGTAATAATTCATTATATATGGCGACTAGATATTTCTTGTAAAACAAAACTCGCCTTAAATAACTGATGCGTTAACTGCAATATTGTACAGGAAGAATAAAAAGTGCATAATCCAATTAAAAGCCTAGAACAAATATAAATTAGCATATTCTGGTATCCTATTATAAGTGGTCTAATACGTTTAGACGTTATGATAACTGTCTGGTAGACTGGCAGGTAAATTGGGTGCTATCACTATTTATGCCCAAAAGAAAACAGCCGATGCTTGGCCTGCATGATGTTAACCATGCTGCAGTGTAACCCATGTAGTAAATTCAGTTTCTTTTGGCAGCTTTGCATTCTTACCTTAGCAGCACAATACGGATTTTTAAACAACAGTGACATCATTGCATAGCATGCAACATATGATTACTATATTATTGACGCCCGGTCATACCCCTGCTGAGATTAGCTATTGTCTGATTTTCAAAATTCTATCTTCGGGCCAACAGATTGTCAGATTATTTTTCAAATTTATCCTTAGTCAATCACTTAATGTATTAGCAACGAGGATTATTATATAACGCTAGACTGCCGGTTTGGACATGTATTACAATGCAATACCACTGTCCATTGAGGCTCCGTAGAGGATTTCTGTGCACTGTATGCACTTAAATGTTTGTTTTCTCGAATTTAAGACGGTTAATCACTGGTTTGAGGCGTTACACCCCTAAACAAGATAGCCGCTTCTAACATTGATACAAAGATATTCCCGTTGGCAAAATAAGTCGGATATCAAGCACCAAAGTGTAGTCTTTCCCACCGGATGAGTGCTCAAACTATCTGCGTCGTTGTTAAATCAATAAACACAACAAGTACCAAACTCAGCCCACAACGATATCAGTCTTGGAAGCGTTGACTAGTTGCTTTATCCAATATTTATTATAAATTTACAAACACACACACACAACCCCTCACCCGGCCACCCACACATAGTAAGATACTAAATGTGCATATAACCATGCTAAACTGTGACCGAAACGGTTGTTAATTTGCTTTTTTCTCAAGTAAACTATGTAGCATAGTTGCCGTAGTTGATGAAAAATCATTAACACGATAACGTATCTTAAGCGTAACATGTACCAGACCTAATGCTTGCTTGTATGCATATGACAGCGTAAATCGATGCACATCATACATTTGTACCGATAAAAAAATCCTTGATATGAACGCGCATTGGCCCTTGATAATATGCTGCAGTATTTCAGTCAATTACGGGATTTACCGACTACCAAATATATAGCATTTCCATATGATCGGCAGTATGGCTGGGTAAAACCATAGTAGGTTAACCATAGTAGATAAACATCAGTGTATGACTAATAACCACTGAACATTGACAAAATAAATTCAGTCGTGAAATGGCAGATTGGTGAACACTGTTCTACATTATGCACCAACTGTTAAGCGACCACACGTTATCTGATCTGCATTGAATAATAATTCAATAGGCAGTGTGTGGTGTATCATGCCATAGGATACAGCATTTAAGTCAGACACTCAATCAGGACAGCAACGCATTATTTACGGGGATAATTGACGTTTGAGCCGTCATTGCGTCATTTTCGTATCTACTGATTAGGTTTGCCTTTCCAAATATTATTCTCGGTTATGTAATCACTTTGTTGCCAATTCGACTTGCCGGCTTACCCCCTATGACGTGTCTAAAAAGCGCCTAGGGAATACCTAATTAATGCTGCTATCACACACAATTGACCCAAATGAAAAGGTCGTTAGTCACAACCAACCAGCTTTCGGCTTTGATGATACCGATAATGAAAAAAAAAATCGAATCGCGACTGAAGGATTCCACACAACTACAAAACATACATGACAATAATGCACCATCACAGGTTGCCAATACGAAGTGAACTAGACTGCATACTTGAGACAATAGAGAGCTAGTAAATCAACCTAATTTGTTGTGCCAAATAACGCTTGCTAATGTTCTGCCCTATTCACGCTCTTGCGTGCATTATACGTGCTGTTATAACAGACTGGTTGATCGGCTACTCTTTTGTCTCCCGTTACGGCATCAATAAGTAATGTAGAACCCTTTAAAGAATGGCTTTGTACGCATGTGAAATCTCAAACAGCCTCAACAACAGTCGATTTGGATTTACCCCAGATGAGCGGTCGTAATTATGGCTTTTATGTAGGCTTTTAACAACTACCATGTAATATCATAACATTATAACATTTAATTCTATATCGCCTATATAGTAAAACTCGTATTAATTAATCGTATTTTACATTAATTTTCTCTCCCATAACGGCTTCGGTGTCTTTAACTATTGTGCCTGTATGAGTCGAAAAAAGATGAGAAACGTTATCACAAATAAAAGCTGCTTAGTATCAACAATGTTATCCAATATTTCCACTTTCAGAAAAAAAACTGCTAAATTTACATATATAACGTGATGATATTGTATGTGCTACAAACACTGCTCAAGTCCATTAACAAAAGGCAAGCTAAAGAAAACTACATGCCCCAAGAAAGATAGCATATGCGTAAATTACTAGAAAAAGCTATCGTTATCAACAGATGGATATGATCCATGGGGCTTACTACTTTTGTACTGCAACACCAAATAAGCTCGAATAATCAAATGTTGATATGACAAGCAAACTGCAAGCCGATCGGGCATAACAACAGACATTTCGCGAGCAAAAACCAGTTGATTGGCTGAAAATCGACGCTAGATTTGAAAACGCAAGCACATCATCTTGATGGCTTATGCAAAACAACGCTACATCATTGAATAGGTAGGAGTAATTCTCCACTACCAATAGCAACATACCCGCTTTCGTCGACTTTAATGGTAAAACCACGGTGCTTCATGAGCCAAAAGGCGTACGTCGTCCGAGATAATTTATTGTACCGGAGTCAATGACGAACAGCGATGCATTTATGACTTTTATTGTATAAATATATAAGACTGCGGTCGAGCGCTGAAGTTACACATACATGTTCCACATGCCTTCGAGTGACAATCAGCATTAGAATCTCATGATAAATTATATGATAATGAGACTCGATGACAAAGATAGGCATCTCTTATTTTCGGTCATCGCAGGTGTTTTCTTTCAGCTTTGTTTATCGAGGCATCGGCTAAGATTTTTCAAAAGATAGTATGAGATTACATGAATTCCAAACAAGTTCTTTCACGGTCTGAAAGCAAACTGCAAGCCGATCGGGCATAACAACAGACATTTCGCGAGCAAAAACCAGTTGATTGGCTGAAAATCGACGCTAGATTTGAAAACGCAAGCACATCATCTTGATGGCTTATGCAAAACAACGCTACATCATTGAATAGGTAGGAGTAATTCTCCACTACCAATAGCAACATACCCGCTTTCGTCGACTTTAATGGTAAAACCACGGTGCTTCATGAGCCAAAAGGCGTACGTCGTCCGAGATAATTTATTGTACCGGAGTCAATGACGAACAGCGATGCATTTATGACTTTTATTGTATAAATATATAAGACTGGCGGTCGAGCGCTGAAGTTACACATACATGTTCCACATGCCTTCGAGTGACAATCAGCATTAGAATCTCATGATAAATTATATGATAATGAGACTCGATGACAAAGATAGGCATCTCTTATTTTCGGTCATCGCAGGTGTTTTCTTTCAGCTTTGTTTATCGAGGCATCGGCTAAGATTTTTCAAAAGATAGTATGAGATTACATGAATTCCAAACAAGTTCTTTCACGGTCTTGATCATATAGATAGCACAAGGAACATGCGGGATCACAATTCGGCACTTGTCTCGAAGCTACCGAACCTCAGAAAAAGCAGACCGATAATAAATATGGCCGTCATTGAAGACAAAACTGAGACTACATGTGTGCCAATTGAGATCCTAGCATAAACATAGCAACGATCACCAGTAACTTTACTATGGCTGTCTTTAAAACCTTGGAAGGAGTTTGTCGTTTATAATGCTCATAAGACACACGCAGGAGATGACTGAGCACCAATTATTTAGACAGCAAGTGCGGCTCGCCTTTTTAGGCAGTCAACACATGGACCTATTTGACATTTTTCGGGAAGACTTCAAAGCCGAAGCTAAAAGAAGGTTCATCAACTTAATGCCTACTCTTTACTTATCTTAATCAAACTTTGGGAACTAGTATGAAGGTCAAGATATAAAAATGGTGATTGACGCTTTGTGCTTACCAGAAATGGTTTGAGCGATTGGTTAGACAAAAAGGACAACTGACACAAACCAGGGTGGTACCATAACTTTGCAAAGAATATCTGGTGCATTACTCCACCAAAAATAACCATGTTCATCGTATATATAGTTCAAAAACCAAATAGACTACATCGATATCACTGAAACTGTTTTGCGAAGAGCAGGTTTCTAGATCAAATTGTCAGCCTGGATACATTGGGCCACGTTGATTGTAATTCCTTATTCTAGGTATGTAAATATAGAAACCCAATCAATACAAGTTACATCCAATAAATTACATATCCTCGCTTAGTTAACAATGTGTATGATTTTATCAACACAAAGTAATACCGAAACAAATGTACCTATGTTGGTATACTGAAAAGCGTGAGAACGTATTACTGATACAAACTCATTATTGTTCTACAGACAAAACTCAGACAACTCTGTCTCACTTGATTAAAGTTATGTCTTTCACCCTACAATTGCATGTAGCCTTGTTCTACCAATGAACAAGTAAATGGTACGAGCAAACTATACATATCCATGCAGCTATGGAAATAGCCGAAATGATCTGATGATGCTGCAATGATGCCAGGTAAGCAGCAAGCTAATTATTTGCCCGCAAAATTATCATTGAAAGTTACTTTATAGAGTATGCCATGATAACGGCTTATCGAGTCATTCTCTCGTCAGCCTCGGGTTATATGGCTGGGCAGTACAAGATACATTGACCTCCATAACAGGACTAAGTAATAAGATTGGAATCTGATTGAATTCATTGCACTTGCAGAGAGGCGCCTTGTATGTCACACTAGAGTCATTTGTATGTTACAACGATTGTATAGCCTTATCCTGTTTGGTAAGTCACTACAGCGCGTTCAGTATCATTGTATCGACGCTGATGTCACTGCACTTCCTGCATTGCTTGGATCAAATATTCGAGGCGCGCGTGACCGTTTTTTGTTGCCCTTCGGTTGACCCCTGACAAATTAAACGTAATTATCTTAATATGCAAAGTGTCAGGAGGTATATGTAAGTAGTTTGTGAAAACGTCGCTTAACAACAGTTACGATTTCTTTACGCTCTCCACCACTCTCCATATTAGTCAAATATGAAGAAAAGCATTGCCCGAAACGTGCAATAATTATACTCAATCGTGGTTGTACTAGATCGTCATCCAGAGAAAAGAAATAGCGAGCTCTGATTGGAGCTGATAATTAGCTTGTCCAATAAGAGCTCGCAATTTGTTTTACCCGGACGACGGGCAGACAATTAATGAACTTCCGGGTACAGTAAATTGCCTGAACGGCTAAACTAATGTTTGAACTCGAAACAAAGTACTCTTTTAGGTGGCAAATGTCGGAGCGGATGGTTTTGCTAGGTAGAAAAACATGTTCTTAATGAATATGGGGCGCGCAAGGCTCGTGAACGGGTCTGAAGTTAGAAACATTTGGTGAGCTGAATGCAAAATCGTTTTCCCCCTTGGGTTTATGTATATGTTTATGCAGGACAATGCAAATCACTGTGCTCCGACGATATTTATTGTACCAACAAATTGCGATGCTTGGATGACTGCTAAGGCATAAATCCAGGCGGGTGCTAATCAAGACAAACATATTTAATACATCTTTGTGTGGCATGCAGCTTTAGTGCTGCTTGATATATAACATGTCAGTTCCTGTTGACAGCCGCGCATCCGCGTATGAGGCTTTGCTGCGCTTTAAAGGTCTCAACTGGTTTATAGAAAGCTAAATGATGGAGTGATCTGAATGCTTAAAGCATTTGTTGATTGTACTGGTGTTTCATACCTCAGCGTTAAATCATAAATTAGTAATGACTTTCTTTTAATATGGACGCTGAATGCAACGACTAATGTGTAAGTGACAATTAAATAATTATAATAATTGTAGTCAAATATCCCCATGGGTATTCAGTGGAACTATGCCAAGAACGCCGAAGTGCGACAAGGTGATTAGGATACGTTTACGGACAATAGATGTGAGTGATGTTATGCATGCATTAATTGATCAGCTCTCATTTAAAGCTCCCGCCATTTAAATCGATTGATAAAACTGTTGACCAAAGTATGTACCAATAATTATAGCATTTGACGATAGAATAGTGGAAACATTTCTACATATTATGGAAAATGGTAATCGTATAAATGACCCAAGATTGGTTTCTGATTGTATTTGTTTTTCTTATTTGTGTCTACCGTATCCGGTCAGGTGAGGTTAATCATGCACATAACGGTAGATTGTTGATTCAGTGTAATCATACTTTCTAACGATGTCTACTTGTACAGGTGCACAATTTATGTTTGGATTTTATATTTCGCAGAGCAGAATGTTGGCTCATAGGACAAAATTATTGACAGCTAAAACTCGACTTGGTCGACCCCATCTGTAGAGCCTTTGAAATGAGGCATTAATGAACATATAATGGGCCTCCAAAGTGTTTACATGACCACATATCGCATGTGGCGTGCAAGTGTACATAAGCATAGTTTGTGTCGTTGTATATAATATGGATACACATATGCGCCACATTAATATTCAGAATGGTCTGTAATCAGAACCTAGTATTGATGTCGCTAATAATTTCACAAATGGAGTATACATTCGTCATTTTTGCGACGGAAGCCTTGCATAGACCGTTGTGCGTTGGGTGCGTGGACTGTATTAAGTAAATCATATGACCGCTTAGCGAAAATCATACAGTCTGATTATTTCAGCTATTCTACATAGATTATATGACCATGCACACATGTCTATAATAGGGTCTTTTTTCCACTTATGAAATGTTATATGTCATTATGCATCACTGTGCAAGACAGGTTGTCTGGTGTGTCGGAATCCTGCGCCTCGACTCCAGACCAGTCGTGACGTTCCTTGTATCAAGACTTCACTTCGTCCCCAACCCCTTGTTAATAGAATGCTGCATAAACCATTCATTGGGTGGAAAACATGATGAGCTTTCATAGTTAATACCAATATTTGCTGTTTTACAGTTTTACTGACAAATTCATGAAGCAGATGCAGCTGTGAACGCAAGTATATCCTAGTATGCCTTGTTCTTTATATTGCGGCTCATAATTTGTGGGGTCTGTTGAAAGGCAACTTTAGAATGTGATTGTTGAGACATTTGTTGACTGAATTCAACATTTGATATGCAATATAGGAGAGAATAAACGTTGCCTTGGCTGAGGGGTCGTTGCCGGCTTACTTACGACCACAACTCGTTTATAGAATCACTTTTGTCCTCGGAATTCGTCAATTGTCTATGAACTGGGGTGAATGTAGACTCTATAAATTAAGTAAACGTTGGACAGTTCATTACAATAATTCGATCGATGAAATATTTCTCTATTACTTATTTGGCCTGATAGAATCGACGGTAATGTGTCGCAATATGCATTTACGATAAGCTTGAAAACATTGATAATATCAGGAAATCTTTCATACAACGGTATTAATATGATGGGTTCGATATTGGGATCAGGGTTGTATCCAATTTACAATAAAATACCTGAATACTCAACATGACATTACCCAGTATCAGTAATTTTCTGGAAGTCGCGGGTGTTGGGTTGGTGGGAGGTGGTCGGTGGACAAACAAGTTTGCTATTAAATCTTAGATGATCATAGTAGTGTAATCACCACTTCACCATTAAATAATTTAAGAATATCTACACTCGAGTGACAGTAAGTATTTATTGATTTAGAACACAACAATGTGGAAAGGCAGAGGAATAGAATCAATTGTGGACACATTCATTGACCTTCTGTGGTCGATACCTGAGTTGTAAATACTTTTGACTGTAAAGGGAAAAATAGTTATTCAAAGTATATTTAGACTACTTGAGTGTTATGAGTACTTGTAATTAATGTCTACAAATAAATAAGAATGGTTAAGCTCATTTACATAAAGCATGTTTGTATAAACTGGCTTCATCATGAGAAGGTGGACGCTTTCATTTCGCATCAGTCTCACTCCTAATGCCTGTCAGCTTTGATAGTGATCCTATTTATTATTCTTTTGAGTACACAGCAATTAAAATTCTACGATTCACTGAGCCTAATATTAGGCATGGATATATTGTTTACTCAGCTAGACCTAGAAACTGGTGATTGGCGCCTTGTGCTTATCAGAAATTGATTGGAAAACGGATGGACAAAGCGATGGTATACAACAAACAGACAAGCCGAATCGCTTCCAGGTGAATTATCCCGCTAAAAGAAACCGTTGTTTTGTTTTGTTTTGCCTATGCTACAGATCGAAAAAAAACGAAACCTAATTGAACCAAACAATTGACACTAAGGTTAAATATGCTCGTTTCAGTCAAAGAAATAATCTGCTAGTTGCAGGATGATTAATGCAAACGCTACAAGGTGTCAATCTTCAATTACACACACGTATGACTTCATGCGCCTTGTTCAGTGTAAGCCAAAATTAATGGTATTGATAGTTTACATTTCCAAGTAACCTTTGCGAAAGTGATTGGCACCAACAAACTTTACGCATCTATAGAAACAAGGGCGGTAGTGTTAGTTGAAACCATCTCATGATGGTGCGTTCATGTCTGGATAGTGAGTGTGTTAATTATATTATAAAGTTAGACCAACGTAGCGACTGCACGTTCAAATCACAAAGAAAACCGTTTTAGCGCCAGTCAAGGCTTGACCAAATGCACTTCGCTACAGCGCATTGGTCCTCTCACTTGTTGCTACCATGGAGTTGTTGCTATATACCACACCAACAAGATTGAAATAGAAAACCGAGCTAGTCTTGTTATGCTTTGCTTGAAATCCAACGTGGCACTGTAGAGTGAAACGAAACCATTAACATGTGCAAAAATTGTAATCTTGTAATGCAGAGGGTTTTACAGTTGAGCAAGACCGGTGAGTTCGGAACTGGTTTGTAGCGATTAAGCAAATGTTATCTAACAACTGAGATATTCGCTGCATTCTTTCTAACGTATGCATATATAGACGACCAGGCGAATGATTGGTGAAGCATAGAGTGGTCCACGTGATGAAGTTGTTTTTTTATATAGATCATGGGAAGGAAGAACGATATTAAACTACGCATTCTGTATTCCGTGCATGAAGACATGCTAATGTTCATATATTTTGAATCAATGTGGAGATGATGGTTTTTGCTCCAATTTATCTTAGTTGCAGAATTAAATTATGCGACCAACATTGGGTACAACTCATGGTTGTATTTCCATTCATTAGCGATCTCACAACTAGAGCCAAATAACCACAACTTCACGTTAGCTATCCCTAACGGAAATAACAATAATATCTAATCGAGAGAACGAAGGGGCTTAATAAGACTACGACCATCGAACACGTCAGATTTATTCAATGCTATTGCTACATACGTCCTTGCTAGTCCCTTATATGCAGTGGGCTATTTATTGAATAAATGTAGAAGACTGCCGTGACTTAAATGGTCGCTTTATTCCGTTGTTACTACTGACACAATAGTTAGGCGCATACTTTAAGAGGTGTGTAAGCAGATTCCCTCTACATATTGACCATTGAGTAGTTTAATAGTATAACTAATTAAAGGTTTTTAAAAATCAACGTGGGCGCTTTGTTTTTCATTCAGGGCTCATAGGGGGATAGCAAAGAGTCATCTTTGATAGTCTCGGTATCCGTGGTTTGATACAAAACCTGTGTAAATCATATTTAATATTAATTGCTTCCTGTTAGGGTTATATATACTTGGCAGAACATAGTGCCGGTGAAATGTTCTGTCGAATACGAGGCCCATGTTGTGCATTTTCTGAAACCTTACCAATTTTGTATGTGTCCACAAATCTATTCCCGATTAGTTGGTATAGTTACTAAGTTTCATTACATTTATTTTCCATTGCTTCCTCATTGAAACCAACACCAGAGCAATATTGTTATTATTCTAATATATTGCTGGTCATGAAAAAACGTCTTGGGCATTAATTGAAATATCAGCAAGCTTTATTTATAGTTTACTCAGGTTGTCCAATCGGCCGGTGGTGGGCCGTCATGTCAGTGTAGTACAAAGAGATTAGTTATATAAAGACACTTAGTTTACAACTAGAAGGACGGGTATGATTCAAATCTGACCTGCTCAATTTGAATGCGTCATGGACAGCAACTTGTAAATATGTAGACCGCATTATAAGCCCGGATCAAGGCTTGACTGCGATGCCTATCGAATTTCACATGACTCAACAACCTTTCTCTGCTTAATGGCTTACCATGATTATTGCGTGCCCTTCACACAAAAATACAACGACAGCTATGTTCGAAAATACTCCAGTTATACCAAGGATTTTTACTGGTTTGTGTCAGCTAGTCGAATTGATATAATGCAGTAGCGTATACAAGGGCGTTTCTGGCGCACTTGGACCCTCACACCTTGACCCTAGATGGAGTATAGAGGCAATAAAAGTAGTCATATAGCTTATGACGTAAAATAAATGTTAAACCATGAAATAGCATGGAACGATATCCGATTAGCCTTGGTTGACATTTCATATGTTATAGCATTATAATAAGCACAGCAGTCTATCCCTTCCAAACGTCTTCTGAACAAACAACACCCAATTTAATGAAAAGAAAATACACAAAGGGAAAATAACGGCCCACAAAACGATATCACTCACAGCCGTCTGTTTGATGTGAAGACATTTCTTGCTGTCTAATATTGCTTTGGTGACACGGAAACTCGCCTTGTCAAATACATCACTCTCTGATATAAATAGAACGCACCCACCAAATCGCAAAAAACCGCCAACATTTCAATCTTTACAGATTTCAATGTCCAAGTTTATTGCATCTTCCGATCCGTAGTGTCCAGTAGATGAAATGTTGCGCAGTCAGCAGCCTTGATGATGTCCCCAGGGAGCAATCTCTTAATGTTCTTATATTGAAATAGTATGACGAAGATGGACTGTGATCAACTCTATACCAGTAGAACAGCGTGTTTATTATACACACAGCGCTATATTGACATCGTGAGATATCGAAGAGATGATACGCAGGGCTTTTTGGAGCAAGTTGTTCTTTACCAGCTCGTTTAGTGCGATTTTAGGGATTCCGATTGTCTAATTGTTTACCCCAACTCACTATCGCACAACATGCGCTGTCACTCACCTGAGTGCTGACACGTACCTGCCTGCAACACTAAGATCTATATGGATTAACGGGGGTTTGTAGAGTTGTTTGTGGTATGGTATGTAATTAAGTGTGGCGTAGGGGGGTGGTGTGTCTGGGCGAGTGTAGCAGGGTGGTGGGTAGCCATAGAGGTTGTCCAAAATTGCTCCCTTGATAAAACCCTTCAGCTTCATTAAGGTTAAGGTACAAAAGAGCTTTTTACCAAGACTAGCAGGATTTACACGCACAAGGCGTACATCAAAACGTATATAACAGTGTACATTGTGTTCCCAGTCAAAATACATCACATTAATCGTCCCACCAAACGCATGTGTCACCCGGCACACCATAAGGGACTATGAGCTTTAGGCTGGGCTTGACAATCATGCTGGTGCATTGTAAGGTAGATATATTGTTTATATAATACAATACAATCAAGTTACCAAAATGCACCACCAGATGTACACGACTTGTGGCTTTCAACAAAGGTAGTACGTTTCCAAAGACCAGGATCGGAGCTGAACCACTGTGCGCAAGATATCATTCGCTTGATATTATTGCCAGCATTCAATACATTCATGTCAACTGGTATTTGCCAAGATCTTGGTATGTCGAGTCCATCACACAAAGT
>CM067356.1:62703161-62728499 GCA_034190875.2 Urechis unicinctus
CCCTGCACTATAATGTTACCGCTTGATTATGCTGCATGTTGTCACTCGCCTTAGACAGGCGGAATGGTTCTTTTACGACTGATGGATTATGGCTGTGGCTTGATCGTGTTTCTTCATCCTCAGAGGTACGTTTGCATATGACCTAAACATTAGAATACATTCGCCGCTTTGCAAATCAATCGAACAAAATGTAATTTTCATTTCCACTATGGGTAGGTAGTAAATTAGTGCATCTACTTCATACATTTTGTGGCCATGGTCTCTTACAAAACAACCAAAAGATCAAGATCGCCGTTTGTGCGGTCATTTTACACTGACATCTATTTAATGTATAACAGCGCTTCGTACAAAAAAGAAAGATCATTTTTGTTCAATACTGGTAAGGAAATACCGATAAATACATCACCAAAGCTGAACTATACACAGTTGGCATAGTTGATGGTTGGCACAAATGGTGGGCCAAGTTTGTAGCAGGCTGTTATTTCTGTGTAGAAAGTTTTTTTTATCTACGTACAGAATACTTTACTGTATATAACGCTGTCTAATCAATCCAAATCATAATTGCCTGATTTGTCGGTATCACAGATAGAAATCGTAATCGCACAGGACGCATTATAAGCCCGAAACATATAGTAATGCCCGTCAACGAATGTCGACCAAACATTTACAGCAAAACAGATAGTAACAGGCTCTGTCACATAAGTACATCTTATATGCTGCATAATCATGCACAATTGAGAACATCTTCTGTTGTCCAGGTATTGTCACTATTTTTGGTGCATTTTTGGCGCATTTTCCAAACGAGTGGAACGTGGCATCTGCTTATGACTTTGTATTACTGGATCCATATAAGCAAATGAGGCGGATCTATGCCAACATAAGTTTGATAACGCGTTAACCTTATTTAAAGCGACATGACACTACCGTATGAGTATGCGTGGATTTACAGGACTGGCTGATCACATTGCGTGCTTCCGACACAGAAACAGGGCTCGAACGTTGTTCCACATAAATGTGCAATATGTATTCGTGACATATTTTTGTCTGAGGTACAGTTTGGCATTGCTCAGTTAGATGCAGTCATGTCCGCGAATTGCCCTGAATGATAGGTTTGTGCAGAAGTAGATGCTCTGCTTTATGTGTACTACCAACATCAGGTATTTGCCAGTGATTGATGGTTGTTTGCTAGTGGCAAAGCCCCGATGGTGATAAGTAAATACAAACTCGGGTCAATTTCATAAAGAGAGGCTTGACTGTGACTGGAATTAATACTGGATTGCTATTTGCACTGCGGTACCATTGTGCGATGATGAAAACTACGTCTGTGTCTAGTAAATTATCGACCATTGATTGCAGCAGAGGGGATAGAAAATGATCAAAAGCTGACTAAATTGTAGTGAGCAAACAAACGAAATTCAGCGCGGCACTTGAGGACATTCTCACAAAAACGATTTTAGTTGCGAACATTGATTGCGCAATGTCGACACGATCCTATTGGCTGTGTCCAATGCACACAATATGCATATCGCTTGTTCAGTCAATTTGTTTTGTAGGCCCCACAACACCATGGCGACACAATCCAGGTATATTCAAAGATAAGCTTGTGCATCATAACTTGCTAATAAATTGCTAATTGACGGGACGTTCTCAAACTTCTAGGTAAAAAGCCATGTAGCGGGTTCATAACGGCTTATAAGATACAATGGTTGTAATGACACATTGACTTCATATTCAACCTTTAACGATGCTCTAAAAGTCACTAATCTCTTTCGGGACATTGAGGGTGAAATGACCTACACTATGTTTATGCTGTTCTTGTTCCAACGAAAGCAAATGTTGAGTTAAATGTTTATTTATGAATCTCAAATTTCCAGAAGGAACAAAACCAAGACGCTCATAATTTACACCTTAAAGTACATGCTGTTCACGATTGCCTCAGCGCTGTGGGACTTACCGAGAAAAGTTTTGGGGTAAGGAAGTTGGTTAACTAAATTTGGAGGTAACAGGAAGCTATAAACTCTATCGTAAAAGGACGTGTTATGAATTGGAAAGCGTGTTAATGTTAAGTCGTGGGTAATTGTCGGTGACTTATATCTGTCCATACATAATTAGCATTTTGTTGTTTTGATTATATTTAGAATGCAAAGCGGCAATCTATTAACCCCAACGAATGTAAGTCTGTGTGAATGATTAATTGTCATGGCATTTCAGCTGTTGCATAGACAAATAAGACAAACGAATTAGCCGGCGGCTATTAAGTCTGTTCTCACATAATATCTCGACTACATTTAGAACGATTTCAAAAGTAAATTAAGATCGGTAGTTATTAACGCAATGTCTACTGGAAAAAAACAAACACAAATGCAGCGATGCAAACTAAATCTTTTGCTCATTTAATTCGTGTTTCTAAAACAAACAGCATAAACATATAACCCCCCCAGATGGTTATTGGGTTGTGACGGTCAAATCTAATGTGTGCTATGTATCAAAAGTTCATAGTAAATATTAATAATCAACGGATCAATCAAATAGCCAAATCTGTATGACAATTTCTTTTTGACGAATGGGCCGATAGCAGCAAAACGATTGTCTTCGTTTGGTAATATACCCTTCTCAAAAATCGGTATTTGCTTCGCTACAAAAGCGTCAATCATAGCATTGAGCCAAAGTACAATGCTGCAGCACCGAATCCCCAGTCCTGTTTTGGACCGGATGGGTTCTTTGCAATCGTAGTTAATGGATTACTGCTGTTTGATTTCATAACCTGGTTCCTGGTCAGTGATCTTTTTATTTTAAAAGAGGGGGGCGATTTCCAAGTGATCTTATTTGTACTAGGCATATATTTAATGAGAGAGTTTATTCCACGTCAAACTTCTTTTGTTCTTAATGACGCAAGCTGCCCATCCAGCGCATTCATTTGTTATATAGCTTTAACTTAAGCCAATGTGATTATGTACCTAGAATGCCAAGGTGCCCATGTTATTCGTAGCATAGAAACAAGGCATTACCCTGCATCGGTAAATTACTAGAGGGCGCGTGCTGGGTGAAGGGGGTTCGCAAAAACGTCGTAGCATTCAATAGACATAGTCATCATTTCTGCTATTTACCCTTAGATAATCACAGAAGTGTAATCACCACTTCACAATCAAATGAATATCTTAAAGACTCTCATACACTCTAGTCATTGTAAGACAAGCACTTATTTATTAAGAATACAGAATGTTAGTGCACAAACTAGAAGCAGTTATGAACGTCTTGATCTTTTCAACAATATAAAAAAAAATCGATCGACCTAATTTGATTGATACATCATAAGCTCTGCGCACTTTTTGCTGTAATGAGAGAAATAGTTATTTGATGCATATCTACACTATAAGAGTGTTGCGAATACTTGTTATTAATGTACAGCTGGACTAGCTCGAAACACAGTAGAAAGCATATAATCGAGATCTATAGGATTTTTCTTGCATTTTGTGAGAAACTACTTTATGGGCATGATTATATAGTACATGATAATCTTTTGCTAAATCAGTAATGCTTTCAATTCACAATATTGATAAAGATTGATGTCAAAAAGCTACAAGCAAAAATATGTCAGTTTATGTTCCTTTTACAGTTTGGGTGGATATTACTCCATGTTGACGAGGACTGATGTCAAATACTCGTTCAGTTACAACTATGCATGTCCGTACAGCTACAAGATTTCCTTTTATACGGTACGCCTAATTGTATGTACCAATGCATAGCTAAAACAATAAAGCATAACTTTTCGATGCAACTTCCTTTATGTTCAAATTGTAACCAGCTCGCATTTCATATGTTGTGACACCATAGTAAGCGTCGCAGTCACTCCCTTCCAAACCTTTTCTAAATACAGAAATACCGTCTCACAAATATTCACTTGTCACTCACAGTCGTCTGCTTTATTCACCGACAGTACGTAGCGGTCTAGGTGAAAAATGTTTCAATCTTCCTGATATCTCTCTTGGTAATAAGTGTAGATATGCATTGCATCTCTCGTTCCTGGGGGTCATATCAGATTAGTTTCGGCAACGTAAGCGGCCTTGATGATCTCCCCAGGGAGCAATCTCTCAAAGGGTCGTCTTAAACTGTTTATATATTTAAATTATATTGAATAAAATGGAATGTGATTAGATGCAATGGGTGTTAACTGACTCATTCGTTCATTGATGAATTCAATCAAACAAGATTATTAGTTTAACATGCGTTTATAATATGACCCATTAAACAGAAAGTAGCCTTTTGGCAGGCAGAGCATGTTATAGAAACACCTAGTGCATGGTTATGTACGATGTGTTATCTGCTTTTTCCAAGGTTCGATAAATTAATGTGAACACGTTTTTACTTTTATTGCATTGACACTGAATTATACACACTGGAGTGTGCTCAATACTGACTTTCGCATTACTAGAATTGCAGTGAGGTTTGGGTTTGATTAAAGACACAGTCACAAAAAATAATAAGTGATTACGTAAATGCAGCAGTTGTTTTAGTTTTGCAATCTTTATATGTGCACGTTTGAATATAATAAAATAATTTGGATGCAATTGTGCATTTCATTTTATGGATCCGATTGCAGTGACCAAAAATGGCCATGACTGAGTTATAAATCATTCTAGGTTTTCTTGTCGTAACACCGGGTTTTGCATACAATCACATGCTGGAGCTATTTGACATTTTTTATTTTCCCGCCATTCATATCACTGCGTCCGTGGCAATCGGCAAACAATTTGAAAACTAACACAAATTATGTATCTTTGGGGTATCATGTAAATACGGACCAATTACAATGCAACTCAGTAATTGTATGTATAATGCTACATTACGTGTGTGGCAACTTCCATGTGTTGTGCATGATGTCACTCACATTAATGCTGTATTGTTGACTGCTATTTGTCGCTTACATTACACCTGTTGTGAAACTATAGTAAGCGCCTCAGTCCATCCCGTCTAACCATTTATATGAATAGACGACACCCACTTGAAAAAGCAGAATAAGCAGAGAAAGCACAAAACGAAGGAGCTGTCTCACAAATATTCACATCTCACACTCAGTCGTCAACTGTCTGAGATATCCCAGTAACACGGAACAACCTGGCCATATTACCACCCTCTTTGATACACAGAAAACGACCAACAAATATTGTAATCAACTAAAAACGTTTCAATCTTCCTGATGCTTCTCATGGTCAAATGTCCACGTTTATTGCGTTTGTCGTGCCTTCGTGTGACTAAAAACCTCAAATGCCAATTGAAACATGTCATTTATGGCAGACAAAACACATCGTAATCATTGAGAACTGGAAATATGAGGTAACATTATTATAAGCTAAGCAGTTAATAACAACTATGGATAACAATATCTATGCCTAGCAACTTTCTGTTGCACCCACTGACCATCCGCTCGTCACGAAACGTCATTGCCAACAATCAAAATTGCATGCATCGAGTCATGCGGAGTCTGCACACTCCATCATAGAGCATTGACTTGCTACAATTCTGTGCATGTGCAGTGATTTGGGTTGCTTTAAAACACTAAAGATCGTGGCGTTAAGTGTTGTAGATGTAGCGGCATGCGAACATTCACCGCTCAGACGTTAGCATTCGGCTACCATCAGTCATTGTGCTGAGTAATGTGAACTGTGAGTTTGAAAAACCTGTTAATACGATCCATTAAAATGGACATGCAAACAGGTAAGCCAAGAGCGCCTCAACGTGACACGGCAAATACACTTCTTTAAGCAAAACATGGAATACATGAGAGTTGCCAAGTGAGTTTCGCCACATAATACAGGTATGTTCCCACATATTGAATCTCAACGAAAGTTGGGCATCATTTAATTATGCGTTCATCGGAAGTAAAACGGTATTTTTGATAAGATACGATCACTATTACGCATTGTCTCACCTAAAAAGCAACTTCATCTAAGTGAATGCAATAAGAAAAATGAACTGCATGCTTAGAAGTGGTTATTAACGTCTATTGCTGCACATGGCATATATATATATATATATATATATCTGCCATATATATATATGTATATATATATGTATATATATATATATATATATATATATATATATATATATATATATATATATATATATATATATATATATATATATATATATATATATATGTGTACATATATATATGAACATATATATATATATATATATATATATATATATATATATATATATATATTATATATATATATATATATTACCGTCGAACATTGAACAATAGGTTGAATGGTGCATGAAATTAATGGTACAGAATATATACCAGCTTTGCCCCGCTAAATAACGAAGGATTGGGTTTAGAGCGACAATATGTCATTATGGTATAGAAGGCGATCACGAACGTATATTATGTACGCCGATGCACAACATTTGGCGATGTTTGGTACTGAAAATGGTAATGGTAATTTTGGGGTTAAACGTCAGTTTCATCAGCGAGGTGATATCGCGACGGTGATTTATGAGGATGAATGTGATGCTTAGACAGCTGCCCAGTGGCCACTTGGCACATCCTCGTCGTCTAGACTGGCCTGCGTAACCCACATCGCTGGAACGAATGTCCATTTCTGTACTCTTGAGCGAACGTGTCGGGTGCATCTCCTTTCGAAGAAGGGATCGCAATTTAACAGGATCATTCAAGTCACGGGGAGTCAGTCAGGTATTCGCACTGTGGTACCGTACCCACAGCATGTGGGTTGAAAGGTGACGTTGTGTACAACTACGCCACGGGAACCGGCTCTTTGGCACTGAATCAAAACTCATCGTTGTTGATTATCGACAACCTGCCAGAGCCTCATTCCTAATGCGTGTCGGCTTTGATAGTGATCCTTCTAATTACTCGGTTGAAGGCTCAGCAGCCTAAATTCCATGCTTCACCAAGCCTGATATTAGGCCTGGATACTTTGTTTACATGGCGAGACATAGAATCTGGTGATTTGTGATTTGTGCTTATCAAAAATTACTCGGGGGACCGGATGGACAAAGCGATCGCAATAACACTAACTGGCAGTGTGGTACCATTACTCCGCCAAGTCAGTTTCCCGGTGAAATTGTATGCAAAGAAAAAACAATGATCTAAGTTTATTTAGGCACAAAATCGAAATGAAACAATACCTGTTTGAACCAAACCACTGTTTCAGTAATGTCAATCAACGGATCTGCCAATTAGAGATTAACAAAACGTCACTTTTGTCTGTTAAACTTGAGCTAAACCAACTAAATAGGAATAGGACAAGTTTACTTTTGTGCAAGTAAATGGTGCATAGATGTACAGGCGGTTGCATTAGTTGAAATGATCTCATGATGCGGCATTGATGCCTGGTTAGACGGCAAGCAAATGAGTTACCCTCGACGTATTCTATGGACGTTGCCATAATGATTATGGTAAATATATCATCAAATAACACTTGTCTGTAGTCAGTAGCAATGTCGGCTATGTTTTCATCTTTACTGATTCAATGGACAGTCGCTCGTCACTGCACGATGACATTGTTGGGCAGCATGCGAGTGCGTATACGACCCCTTGACTGGTAATCACTGGAGAGCTATTTTATGCTCGCAACAGTTGCAAATCTCCCCCTCTCCTCGTATGTTCAGTCAACGGAGTGCTTTTCTAATGATCGTATCTAACTTGTCTATTTGCGTTGCTTGTATTGACTATATTTAGAAACACATATTACTTCTTTATTTGATGGTCGAGGCATTCCTGATTAGATTGAACTTGAGTATCTTGATACGAAGAGTGTCACTTTTTGCATACCCGTATCGTGAAGGAAAATGTGGCAATAGGAGAAAATGTCCGTTTTTAATTGATGGCAAAGAGTTTGATCCATTATACTTGCAACCAGTTACTGTTAGAATTCTATGAGTTAATAACCTCATTGTAACATCTATGTTTAACGTTTGATCATATGACGGGTCATATTTATGCTTAATCTCCGCATTTCATTACCATCCATCACAACATTGCAAAAGTTGCCTAACAGCTAATCGAGCCTTGCTGTAACTGTGTATCGTGGTTTGGCCGTTGATTATCCGTCTGTTTCTAGTGCCATCTTAACGGCAAATATATGTATTTCTTGCTTTGCATAACTTACTTATAAAAGTTTTCTTATTGTTAATATTCACGAATATTTGCCGGTACCGATACAGCTGGTCTAATTAGATGCTTTGAGAAGATCGTTACTGATCGACCTAAGAGTTATTGTATGTACAGGTTGTCAGAGGGTAATCGATACAGAAATATTTAAATCTAGCGATCCTTTGCAACAGCACTTTGTCTTCTCTTTTGTCGCTTTCATGTCGACGTCGGCCTGGAAACCTCCCCGATCGGAATGAAACTAAACCCTCAGCAAGCCGTTATATTCCTTGCTATTTTCGCGGCTCGCTATTGTAGAGTTAAGCACTGTACAAAAGGGCGCATAATATGCTAAAGCTTAGATACAAACATACACACAATCTACGAATCCGTGACACGTGACAGCGGCGATACATGACAACAAAAGATTAAATCTGCACTTGGAACGTGTGCGAGTTACTGATAGCTTTCGTGCAGTGCATATTGCAGAAAAGCTGGTGCGTTTTGTAGTTATTATCCAAATATTGTGATACTTGTAGTGATTAAGTAAATGATAGCTAACAATGTCCTTCACCGTTGGTTACTATCTAACGCATTTTATAGAAAGGGCTGTGAGAGATCCACGTTGTGATGTTAGTTTTTATACAGCATGGTGTAGAAAAATCATATTGTAAGCTCCAAGGTGATCTCCAACCATGCGTTGAGAGTAGGGCAATACTCTGCACCTCTAACTACTACGGAATTATTTGAGTTCATTTTTGGTACTTTGTTTTCAAACACATTTATGTATTTCCTGCTTTGCATAACTTACTTACATAGAAAGGGTTGTTGCTGGAATATTTTATGAATCTATGACCCGTCACATGGCACTTTTCTGGGAGGATTTTCTTGTCATTAATGTTGTCTGGTGTTATACATTTTCTTATTTAATGCAGAGCGTCTATCACATCATTCTTTTTCGCCAGTTATTGATTCGATAGAACTGACTTTACACTGCACTAGTCCTTAGTAGCGCATGCAATATTTAGCGCATGGAATTAAATTTTAGTCTTGTTCAAGCATTCTGCTTTTATCTACGCAAAGGGTCTTTACTTTTTGTACCTGTTGAAATCTATTCACAAGCAAATGATTATCAAATGGCTGCACATATAACTAGTTTAGTGTCAATGTACCACTTATAATAATCAAGGTTGATAATGATTGAGCCAATTACATTCCTAAGTAGATCGCAATTATCTGCAACGTTATATCCCTGTTTCAATGTCAGTGGAAATAACTAAATGTCGACGATGAATGACATGCAGCTCTGTATATCCGCATATCTGCTTATACGATGATTGCTAAACATATTATGTATAACTTAAGACGTACAATCAAGTGTTGAAAGAGATCAATATATACATTCAACAAGAGTGCATAGCTTCAAAATGCATCTTTGTGAATGGTTAAAGATAACAAACTACTGTAGTGCTATTGAATGCTACTTGCTCCCTTTTTTAACGTTTTCTGATCCGCCCATAATCTCTGGAATTAGCAGAGAATGAACAAACTGTTCCAAATAAATGGCACTCACTGTCGTTCATTTGAGGCGTCGGCAATGTCTAAGATGACAAAGATTATACGCATCACTTTCCTACATATACAGAAGTCGAAACCAAACTATAATCAAATGAAACTATTCCAATCTTTCTGATGATTCTCATTGTCGAATGACAACGTTTATCGCATTTGTCGCTCCTGAGTGTTACAGCAGATCGTATGTTGTACCGTTAGCGGCCTTGATTAGATCCACAGGGAGCAATGTCTTGAAGCGTCGTCGTTAACTATTTCTTACATTGGTGGAGAAGATGGAGAGTAACTACCTACATGTCATAAGAATAATGCTTTTATTATTAACACAGAGTTATATAGTCAGTCTGCATATTGAACGTTTCTATACAAACTTTGGGTAACATCTTTTGGTTTAGTCTACATCTTCGTTTAATAATTACCTTACCGTTTAATAATTACGGCGCTGTAACTGCTAGCAATCACAGACCATAATCGTATACTGTTTGATCATATTTCTTCCTTGAAATTTAATCGATTCTTCGACAATCGCATGCACAATGTTTCTTAACTACTTGGGTTATGCGTCACACACTTCGCTGCATCCAAATCATAATGTACACAAAGTGAGATAAATTACGGTTTTTCTAATGTTAATAATGGGCAACATAAAATGCCTATAGATGTGCTATAGAAAATGCTTATATGTGCTTATCTTATATGACCGAAACCTCATTATGAAAATATCATGTAGTCCAATTCGGATAAAATTATATTGCGTTAAGTGACTAGATATCTGCAATATCAGTGCGTCATAAAATTTAAGTGGGATTTGTTTAATTCAACATGAGATCAAGCAAAAAATATACAAGAAAATGAATACATCCCCTTTCGCGTTCTGTACTGTTGAATACTTGCGTTAAGATCCATATTCCCATATCTGATTGACTTCGCGCTTACAATTTTGAGGCAGCCAGAGAGATTGATCGCGGTGGTAAGGCTAGTTAATTTACTCAGGAGGTCCTGGGATATGTTGTGCATTGATACGACTCTGTGTTAAGGCTTCGGTAATGGTCTGTGGATAATGGCATTGTATATGTAAGTGGCGGTTTTAAGTGCTTGATATTTAGAGCGCAGGGCACCATACATCCCCACATTAACCCGTTTCCCTTGATATGTTGAATTTCTGGGGGAATAAGTTCATTGTCATTGACTGTCAGAGTTTGTAAAGCCTGCTGACGTTGACCAATAATCCATATGTCCTCCTGTCTATCGTGAACATTTGGGTTAAGCTCCAAGGTTAACTCCAACCATGCGTTGAGAGTAGGGCAATACTCTACCTCCTACTTTATTTATTTGTTTACTGTTTTCAAACACAAATCGCATGCTGAAGGACTGTTGTTGCAGATATCAAACGGATAATGGTCAAATATTTGACATTAAATGGGCAGGGTCAACAAATGTTTAGTCGATCAAGCGTTATGATTGAATTTAGACCCGGTGGCATTATTCAGGTAATGATACTAGCGAAGCATAATTACACACTGAACCTTTTTGTGTATTGTGTGTTTGCCTTTCCAGTTCTACTGGCGGACAAAACAATAACTCGCGGTACGATTGCCTATAAAAGAAATTGTGTAGTTATTCAGTCATAATCTGTATCAATACCCGATGCTTCAAACCATTTGCACTCAACATCTTTGGCAGGACAAACTGGTTTCTGGTCAAGGGTGATTGCTGTACCGAATATAGGGGCCATCACCAGACGGTCTAGTTTCCACCAACTATATACGTTATGATATATTCGGCAACAAACTTATTAATACAACGATGGACGAAGTCGAACATCCAAGATGCATCACGCAAAGGTTTAAGATATAAATTTCAATCTTCAGCATTTCATTGTTGATAAAAGAAAGAGATGTACTAGACTTCTTTTCTAAATAATATATGCTTGGAAGCGGTTTCATAGTTATTGTAATTCGAACTGCTTCGCTGTTCCAGAATTATCAATTTTCATCACATTAACTTACGAAGCGTGCTTCATTATATTATGTGCAGTGGGTCTCTGATTAAAGTATGTGTAAGTAGTTAATTGAATACGTGGAATGTGTGTTGATGTTGGACATGATGTCATTTTCTTGACCTTATCTAAAGAGAAGTACCAAATAAGGGGAACAACATTGGTGACGGCTGCCTACGAATGCCTGCATTTCTGTACATTGACAGACCCACAAATTTGTCACACGGCCACAGCGAAACATGACCAGAATACATTATTCACTCACGACGAATATATTATCTAAACAGTTATGCTGATGCTTACCGGTGTGCATAAACGCCTCACCCTACCGCAACAGCAGTTTACTGCACACTTATTGACGACTTTTTCAATACTTATTCTGCTAGCAAAGTGCAATTGACATTTCGTATGTCATCGCGCATTCACTTTATTACCATTAATGAAACACTTTCAGATATCAGCTTTTCCCGCATGATTTCCTCACCCTACCGCAACAAGCAGTTTAATCCTGTCTGAGAGTATGAGACTTAGCCTGTTTAAAGATGACCCTACTCCTTGGTTATCTTGTAACGGACTTGATCGTAATGAATACACAGACGTTCATGTTTTTTACTCGGTATGCTTTGATGCACTTGTTCAATGCTGCTGTCAAACAGAGCCAGCACAGTCAACCAGTCCCCCGCTCTGGTTAAATCCGATAATATCAATCTATCTACAGTGACAGAAGTATTAGTGGTGCGGATTTGGGATGTCAATTCGCGGATTGATTTTTTTAGCGATAGGCGGGAGCAGCATCATTAAACCCATACAGTCGCTTAAACATGAACCATTACCCAAATGAATAAGGTCCGTCAATATATACGACAATCACTCATGTTACTCTTCGTGTACCCGTATTTGTAAATGATTAGGTCGCGAAAACACAGATGTCATGTTAAAGTGTCATTTCCTCGTTAAGGTGGAATATTCTCAACGTTGAAAAGGATTTTTGAAGTTAATATCATAGCGAAGCAGTTAGGTCAAAGATGTCAAGTTTTATCGCTTTTGCAATACGAGTGAATATTACTATATGCTGACAAAAGTAGATGTCAAATATAGTTTTCGGTTTCAACTCCGCATATACTTTTTTCTTTACACGTCCCTTTAAAACATAATAGGCTACATTGTATGAAGCGTATGACTTAGAATGAAAATGTCCATAACGATATGGTGATCAAATATATGCCAATAACTCTTAAGCTTCGTCTTTGAAAGATGCTGTATGAATGATCAGCTGCGATAGGATTGCATAAAATTCGCTTAATCCTCACTATTTGGAGATGTAATAGTGAGCGTAAACGTCCATCACTTTAAAATATTTTCTGAATAAACAACAGTGAGGCACTCTATCATACAATTCATACTTCATTCACAGCCGTCGACTAGATAAGGCGACAGTAAATACTGTCTAAGAAATGCTTCAGTTCGAGGTACATATTTCTCTCATATAGTTATTGAAAACGACCAGCTGATCTTCATTCAAGGGAAAGCATTTCGTGTGTTTCTCATGGTCAGTTGTGAGCGTTTATTGCAGCTTCACAGCAGATAATATGCTGTTCCTACAGTGGCATTGATATTATTCAAAAGTAGCAATCTCTCACAGAACCATAATAAAAAATGTTGTTGAATTAGTTGGAATGTTATCACTTAAATGGAAATATACAAGTGCTCATGTTATTTGCGCCATTCTATGTAGTCCGTCATTGGCTGTCGAATGGTTGCTATGCCAACTATCATAAACATGCATGGATTCAGTCTAAAGCTTGATTTACTTCATGTCCCGTGTATTACGAAAGCATTAATATTTTTAGCAACCGCTGAGCATGATTACATGGCACAATCGCGTACTGTTCCTGCATATCATTGTATGCTTATTCATTAAAATGGTTGAATGATATTAGTTACTAGATATCTGTTAAAACACTTTGCAAACGTCACCTAGACTGCACGGCAACTGTCACGCCGATATGTTAGATGTCAATCGCAATGGATGAATGGATGACAAGCTGAATCAATTGTTTTAGGATTTTATAAGATATGCTCGTTAATTAATGTGTGCGTCTATAAACAACTAGTTGTGAAGATACAAAGCTGGTGGCAGACCTCAAATGCTCCCGCACACCGATAAGGTTCATTATCCCGTTTTATAGTATGATGCAAATAAGTCGATTAATGGCAAACGTTCAACGGCATCGTTACGGATATGTGTTGATCCAACGTTTTATAGTTTATAATCGTATGAATTTTAACCCCTTCACTCAACTGTATTAATCACGGTGGTGAGGTGAAATGTAGATACAGTTTCCTACATTGGCAATTGTCTGTGTAGTAAGATTTATAATTCGTCAAGCAGAATAATACGAGTACGCATACAGGTTCCCTATAAAAAGATTTACGTATAGCTAAAATATATGACAAACAATACATTTCTTAGACACTTAAACCAAAACGCAAGCCAAATCAAGGGACCATAACAAACTTGGCTGTCAATGATTTGATTTGATACGTTATAGTGCATTGAGTTATACAAGCAGTATACCTGCATCAATGATAGGAGCACTCAATACCTGCATCAATGATAGGAGTTACAGCACTCAAAGCGTTAATTTCAATATTAGTGATGAAGTGGTTCTGTAACCCTCCTTGGAAAATTTTGCTAATCGATTTTATATTCACTGATTCGGTACATACACTGCATCCTTTCTATATACAAGCACCCCATATAATCGGATATAATCTCGCAATATATATATATATATATATATATATATATATATATATATATATATATATATATATATATCAGTAGTTAAATTCAGAAGAAGCCTTTCTCTTAGCGGATATACGTCAGGCTTCAGTAGCTATTAGCTATTAAACCCATTTCGTAACGCTCGTCGCTTGAATAAGATATACAACTAAAACATTGCTACTTGGTTGTGTTTAATTGCCTTTTATTTCTTAATGTACCCAAGTGCGTAACGTTGTAGAAGGGTCCTTTTTGAATGTCAGTTGAAGATCAGATGAACCGAACAATCAATATGTTGCTACAATATGATAAAATCCAACACCTTAAAAGTAACACTTCATTATAATCTGTATATTATCACTATAATTTAAAGAGAGATCTCATATTTTTTTGGAAAAGGAGCAACAAGTTCATATGGGGAATGGCCGTGAACATCATTGCAATAAGAAGTGTATTAGCCAACTATCACTTTTTTTTTCGTTCTGTTTATCAAGAGGTCACAATGAACTCATGATTGTCATTACTTTAGATCCTTTTAAGCAAATAAACGATGAATGATAAATTGTGGAATCTGAATGTTGGAACACAGCTCATAATAACAGTTAGTTGAATACAATAGATATGCCAATATATGCCAACAACTCAACTCGGCATATCCACAATAAATCTGTGGAATGTAATATTGTTGGATAATGCTGAGTAAGAAGCTTTGCAAGCGATCCGAGTAATTGTGCTCACGGTGCATTACCTTTACGCTGCATAAATCTCTTATCAAGGCTGCGTTGGTGGCCAAATGTCAACGTTAGTGCACCCATGCGCTGTACATTCATAACGGCTCCGGTATTGACCGTGGCTCATATCATTAAATCATTATTGAATAATTATAGCATCAGTGCCTTGCGCTTCTATTATTCACATATATCATTTTCATATGTTAAACCAGACCATTGGGACGAGCAAAATTGACAGCAGGTCACATTCATGACGAAACCGCAAACGAGCCATTAATGGAACTTGGACCGAGATGGGTACTCAGAAGAAAAATGGGGTGAGCTGCTTCTTCAAATTTCTTGGTATTCTTAACGTTAGTACAATAGCTTATTGACACATATTGGAAGCAGCAAGCCAATGGGATATTAACAGAAAGACCCAGGTTTATAGCAAACATCTATACGCATGCAATTACTTTGAAATAAGTACAGGTCAGAAGGTAGTTGCTCGAACAAACTATAGCCACAAATTTAATGTGTCCTCTGACTGTACCAAAAACGAAGAAAGTTTTCCCGATAACCTATATTTGTTCACTTTTGTATTGCTAGATGTTCACGTACATCTGCACCCTTCGGGCTGCTAGCATCGTATATGATCAGATCTGACGGTTCCTCAAGTCGTTCATATTTTCGAAGCAATAACATTAGCATTGTATTATTCCACAAGTGAGCTCAACATCAGTCGCTTCTAATCGACCCATGATTAATAGCTGTTATGATGACATTTATGTGTGTAACGAGTGACAATATTTTGCGTGCCAAAGTTACTATTTCAGGAAGCGGACGATGTTAGGGATGATGAGGATTTCTGATCCAAGCATACTGTGTTGGTTTGTACTCACTCAGGTATCAGATTGGCTATTATGTGTGAGACGTAGTATCGGCCTACTGCTCGCTTGATGCATACAGACACTCAAGCAGCAAAAGTACATGGTTTGGTTTCCTTAACGAGTGCCATCGCATGAGGCGCAAATGATTAGTAGAGCCAGCAGCACTGGGTACTGTAATGTATCTACCGCGTTATTAGTCACTTACATTGTTCAAATACTTTCCTGCAGAAGACAATTGTATTATGTACTTACATTAAACATTGTGCTACTTATTCACAAGCGCGTGAAAAGAATATATATATAAAAACTAATGTTCAAATTTATTCCAAATCGACCAGATGGATGTAACATGTCTCAACAAAGAAATAATACACACACGTCACGTTTGCTTAGAAGATACGGGGATTGTGCCCTAAATATTATCAGGTATGTTTTGGTACGACTGCCTTATGCGGCTTGTCACAGAGGAATGTCAGCTGCATGACGAAAGCTTGCCTTTGTTCAATGAATCTGGAATCATTTGATTGTGCAACGAATGAGATGGTATACAATGCGTAATATTGTTTAGGTTTATGCATAGCTTAGCTGTGACAAGCAGTCAATTCTATTGGTAGGAGTATTATTTGCTGAAGGCAACACATCTGCTAGCGTTTGGTTTATTGGCTTATCCAGGATGCTTTATGTGCCACGTGTCAGTCATCCAAGCATACATATTGCCTCAGTGATTATGACGAATAGCAATTCAGCGATGGGCGGATGCTCATAATTATTCATATATTCAAAATATCTTTGTCTAATATTTAACTAGCGAGCTGTGTTAAGATTCACTTAGCTCAATGCATTTCAAATAATCGTTGAATGATACCGGAAGGACCTTAATGTTTTCAAATGTGCAGTATCTCCACTAACGGATGTGATTTGTCAGATATAACATACCTCCACATTATGTCGATGCTTCAGTGAGCAACATTTTCTTGGGAAAATTTAATTACTAAGCGACTTACCTCGCCCTGACATGATGGCCTACGCATGTACTAAACTGAGACGAATATCGCGTGGTTCTATTACTCTGCTGCATAAATGTTGCACAATGTTTTCAGCTCATTTGTCGAATCATAACCCGTCTATCCTCTAGCTCAAGCATGGCGCTAATTTCAATATCAAATTGTTATTGGATTTATATAGCTGCGTGTTCCGTCAGCGTGTTCCAGAAACAAATCAGTGCCTACTCTCCGCATTTTGAACACAAAATGAGTGACTCTTTTTATAGTCATCTCGTTAACATACTTAATGTTCGTACATAATGAAAGTATCCAAGTGAGACACAAGCTGTACCAAACTCAAATTGCAGGCAACATTGACTATACACCCTTCAGTCAGCCACCATTCACCGAATAAGAAAACGAAAACCAGGCTACAGAGCCGATACTTTCTAAATTTAATTTTAGATATGAATCATTGTAAATGGTAGGTTATACATTCATATCCATTGTTGCTTGCCGTGCTTCTTAACTGTGCGTGGTGTTTATCATAGCCTGTAGTAGTTTTTACAGAATTTGTAAACTGGGACCGTTTAGTGATCAAATATTAATTTCGGCGTTCTGTGTAATAATCTAAAGAAAGCTGTAGCATGACAAAGTGGTTAGGAGCCATTTACTTGCCATTTTTCGTACTGGGAAAACGTGATTTCATATAGGCATCAATTCGTCTGCTAATAAAATAAATCGCTGGCTAAAATACATATCGGGATATATTCTGGATGGCCAAGATGATTAATTGACGCATTTCACATGGTTGAAGCAACATATATTGTGCTAAAAAATGGCATATTCTGTTAATCCAATATTTTGTAAACCTCTGTGTGAAACTGCTAGCTGCAAGGTGACAGCAATCTCTAGCAGGTACTGTCTCAACAGACTGTTATCCAGTTAAAATAGAGTTTGTGCGAGGCCAGGAACCTTTAACAGGAATAGACTAATTATCTAATGTATCCGCTCGCTATCATTGAATATGTGATAAGGGTTTCCATCGAACAAAATGAATGGTCAGCAAAGCAAATGAATGAATATATACACATATTAGATAACAATGAGATGTTTAAATTGTTATATGTTGCTGCTATGATTGCCATATGATGCTGTATACCGTGCCTATATGGTTCAATGAAAGTATAGAAATCACACATTCTAAAGACATTATAAATCATCCTAGAAATCGCCAAAAATATTTTTAGCACATACATTATTTAGGTTTTACACGCCGTCTAAACCAACAGTCTATAACGTTGGTCGATGTTTGTGTTACATAGCCCTTTATCGATAATTGAACATTCAAGACATGGCTGTCCTTAGCTGCTAAGTTATGGCTAGCAAACAGCACAGGATCAGTGCAACATTATGCAGATAACTGGTTGCTCAGCATGTGGCGATGCACATCACATTGGTAAATGATGTTGCAGCTAAAAGTAAGTTGCCGCAATACCCAGACTTAATTGCAGGAACAGTTTAAGGGACCAAGTAAGGTACAACCCAATGTGAATGGTTCTTTTTTAATTCGGTTATAGACTCACCTTTATGTCACGCAACCACAGCAAAATTTCCACAACACAATTCACAAGATCCGAATAGCAACTGATTAGAGATAAATATGCACTCACGAAATTCATGTTGATGCTTTGCAGTGCGCAGTATCCTTCGCCACGAAGCTGTTTCAAAAATAATCACCGACCAATATTACATGGTATTGATATGCTGCATGCAATGATGGGACAAGTATACATAGCCAGGGGTGATGGGCAATTTTGCGTTCCATTACATATGGTTCTCTAATTTAGGGCAACAATTCTAATCCTTCTTTGCGTTATCACATTTGGTGTCTAAATTATTTTGCTGCCAATGAACTGTTATCAAAGGGGTATCTACAACCTGAATTAATTTTAGTCAATTGATAACCATAATTTGATCATTGTTTTAAAGCCTTGTTTGTTATTCACCATAAAGAAAATCGACGTTCATTAGGTAAAGTTTGTGCATGAACTTGTCTGCTTTGTTTGGTAATGAGTTAGCAAAATAAATATCAAGCAAGTATACATAAAGTTTTGTAACTCACAGAATATTCATGGATTGAATATTTAACGAAATCCAGTATATATTTACTAACTTAACGTAGCAATCAGGAAGCTACATAAGTTTTCTAAGGGCATTTGACATAAATGGGATTGCAGTATCATAATTGTGATTTCCTCAGCGCTAACAAATAGGATGTTTGAAAGCCGTTCGTCGTCAAACCTGATGCTTTTGATTCAGTCGTACCTGATGTGTGGAATACGCTTGACTATTGAAAAACTATGACAAATAATTACAAGCAGCCATGTCAATGCATGTATCGCAAAGCTTCTAGAGAATTCCTGATTAATGCTTCTATCAAACTGAACTGACCCTAATGAAAAGGTCAATAATTACACACAACCAGCTTTCTGCTTTAATACCGATGATGTCAATCAATCGAATCGCGACGGAAGGACTCAGTATGTGGGCTGGGGATGGTACTTAGCGGTACTTTTGATGCACCAGGAAGAAAACCATACAACCGCACAAGTATGAATCTATCATAACACGCATTGCTTAAACAATGTCAGCCATCATGTACGACCGATTTATTATAATTCTCAACAGGATCAATGATACATACCTGCCAAAATGCACTTCAGGTTGAGAATTGAGAAATCATTGAGAGGTTTATTTAACTGGCTTGATATAGCACTGCCATACAATTCAACATTTTATGAAGTGAACTTGATTGCATACTTGAGACATGAGAGAGCATGCAAATCAACTCCATTTGTTGTGCCCATAGATGACGCGATCTAATGTTCTGCGCTGATCATATTCATGCGTGCATTATACGAGCATTTATGACGAGCTGGTTACTTTTTCGTCCCCTTTGACGTGGGCAATAACTGACGTGTATTTTTTAAACGTTTTTCAGAATGGTTTTGTATGCATGTGAAAGCATCTCAAAACAACCCAAACAACAGACCAAAATAAATGGTTGACACATTCATCAACAGGGTATATACAAATCTTTTGTATTGATCTCCACCTGTCAATCTTAAAGTGATGCAATGCTCCTAGAGATTATAATATAGTTTTGGAGACTCTTTTCTAGACATCAAATGAGTTAGCAAAGGTACGTTAGTATATGCGCAATATTCTGGGGTCTTAACATAACAGGTAGAGCAAGACAACTCTGCTTTAATAGTGATCCTTTAATTTAATCGCTTGCAGGCACAGGAACGTAATTCCTAAGCTTCACTGAGCTTGATTGGGATCGGATTAATTTGTTTGCTAGGCAAGACATAGAAACTTGCGATTGAATGAAAAAATATATTCTTCCTATCATGAACTCCAATAAATGAAATATATCAGTTTTTTTGCATCATCTCCGTCATATTGTTCACAATTGAACAGTTTTTTGTGCCATAAAGCTTATTAGATATGCGTTAGTTTGGTCGTCATTTCTGACGGGTGCTCGCTCGCATGACTTATTGTTCATATGATAATGGACAGATCATTGTAAATAGTAAACCACAGGCTGGTTGGGCATCAAACTCGACGACCTGCAAGCAAAAATCAGCCTTTTGGCGATGCCCCGAGGCAAGATTTCAAAACACCTAATTGCAAATCCATCAAGTGTTTATGCATAACATCGCTATAACATGCAGTATATTGAATTAGTAGCAGTATTGATCCGTTGCCAAATGAATCCACAGCGCTTAAAGTGCCAAAACGCGGCAATCCTCCAACGATATTCATTGTTCTGCAGTTAGCGAAACATGTTAGGGCATAAATCAATATGGCTCCGGGCGGGTGCTAATCAACACAAAATTATTCATATATCGTCGTGTTGCATTAGCTCTAGATTCTTGCCCGAAAATTTTTACCCACAATCGGATGCTTGTTGGTTCAGTGTAATTATACTTTCAACCAAGGTATAGTTTTACAGACAATGTATGCATCAATATAATATAAGGCAGAGCAGATAATTGGCTCATATCGTCCCTGCTATAAAGCTTGACGAACAATCCGATATTGGCGACTGAGCAAAAGGATTTACATTAAATAATTGACATATGGTCGACCGAATCATTAGGGCATTGGAAATGTGACAACAACGAACATATACAGGGCTTGCTAAGCGTTGACATGACCACGTATCGATTGAGGCGTACAAGTCTGCATCAGCGTAATTTGTCCCGTTGTATATAAAGTGGGTACACAGATTCGCTGGCGTGAACGTAGACTATATCAATTGTGTAAACGCTGGAAATTCATTACCATAATTCGATCCATGAAATATTTCTCTATTGATTATTCGGCCTCATAGAATCAACGAAATGAGTCTTAATATGCACTTACGATAATCTTGAATATATCGATAATATCAGGAAATCATTCATACGACGGTATTAGTAGCATAGGTTCGACATTGGGGATCAGGATGGTATCATATCTACAGGAAAATACTTGAATACTTAAATAAACGAGGTTTGTAACATTTTTGCGCAACAAAAACTGTGCTATTGATAACTGAGTGTCCCTTCAGATTCAGGTTAATTACTCGCAGAGAAGAACAACTATCCAGAATATCGATAGTTGGGATCACCGTTACCAATAGTTATCTCTGTCAAAGATCGGCATCGATGCATTGCTTCGAAATAGGTTCATCTGGTTGTGCGTCAGCCCGACGCAACGAAAACGCATTTATCCAGGTGGACTATCGATAAAATTAAATATTGTCAACGAAGGTCGCGCCGGCTATGCACCGAACTTGTGGGGGGCCCATACCAATTTTAGGGCATTATCTCAAAATGGTATCGGCATGACGCTGATTATGGATGGCTGTAACTCAAAGAGTTTTTTGTGAGTAGGAATTACTTGGCTACTCATGATACAATTTCACGATACAGGTTTTTATTCATGGTGGGAAAATGTATCTGGAGCGTCTTATCAAAAACACAACAGCTTGGGCAGAAGGCAAATTGGCAACATGTCCTTGCATATGCGTGCTGAGCTTTGGGTGATGGAACGTACTTTGCTTAGCCTGGATCGGATCGGTAGGGCTTTATTCGCAATCCCGGTAGAATGAAGCTGAGGCAATTGTAGTTCAGTCCAGATGTTGTAAAATCGGAAGGCTAGGGGGTCACATGTGACTGTATCAGTAACATACCATACAATATGACCATTTAAAATATCATCTTGAGAACAAGCAAATAACACCGAATTATTTATTTTCTCTGGAAATGTCGTTCGCCTATGGTATAAATTTGCATACCAAACTTTATGTTTTGATTATAGATATCATCCGTATGTAGAGGTCGGTCGTAGTTTGATTTAGGATGATACCTTTCGTAATGCATGTAGGTATTCATGGTGCAGCAATAGACCTGGAGCATAACCAGGTTAAAAACGCCTCCAATGTAGGAGTATGTGCAGTTCATGTATCAGGAAAATAAACTTTCGTCCTTTGTTGTGCGTTGTTATCAAATCAACTGACAGTAAGTGTGCGATTATTGCCTAAGCTCAGGTGACTATTGTCCAAATGTTTGGCAAATCCATTATCACTGTGATTGCAAACAGTACTGCCGTTCATCCTGGATGCACATTGCGCAAAGGATTATCCGGTAACACTTTCCACAAATGGTGGCTTTGAAGGGAGGAATAAGGAATGGGGTTAGTGGGTAAGGTGTTTACCTTACTTTACAGTGCCATAAACTAGGAATTGTAACTGCCTATTAACGCAAATATACTGTTTGCGTGTGGCGTTAAGAAAATGAATATAGAAAAACAATGTGATTCGGTTTACAATCAGTCACCTAATGCACACACATATTTAGTTGCTTTAAATCAAATTGTTGGATTTACCAAAATGTTATGTTTGGCTTATTTACCACAATGGTCGAGATCTGCAACCAGCAAACTAGTACAATTGGTAATCAATGCACACAATATAATATGTGGTGACTCAATATTAGCAGAGACTAAACGGATATTTAGATGTGAGAAGAAATAAAGTTCAGCGTATCAGCATCAGATCCGTCCTGTGGCTTCCAATTTTTATAGCACCCAACCTGTTTTATCTCTCAGTGGACCAATCATCACATGGCTTCGCAGACAGGACATCACAAACAGCAGACGCAGCAGTCTATCTCTCTCTCTCTCTCTCGATCTCTATATATCGCGCGATATATATCTCGCGATATATAGAGATAGAGATAGAGAGAGAGAGAGAGAGATATATAGAGAGAGAGAGATAGAGAGAGAGAGATAGAGAGAGATATAGATATATATATATATATATAGAGATTATAGATATATATACATATATATACTTATATATGTATATATATATATATATACACATATATATATATATATATGCATATATATATATATATGTATATATATACATGTATATATATATATATATGTTTATATATATAAATATATATATATATATATATATATACATATAGTATATGTATATATATATACCTGATATCTATGCATATGTTTATATATATATATATATATATATATATATATATATATATATATATATATATGATATATATATATATATATATATATATATATATATATATATATATATATATATATATATATATATATATATATATATATATATATATATATATATATATATATATATATATATATATATACTTCGGTCATAGATGAAGGAAGAATATATAGTCGGTAAAGTACAAATGTACATGATTACCGATTACAGTATATCACGAAGCTGGGGTTCCTACGTAAACAACTGCATTGCAACCCAAGTTAATTAACTGCGCCAACATAACCTCTGACTTCAATATGTGCTTGAAGCTGTTATTTAGATCGCTTGGTTTATCCTTGGGCTAAATTTGCTTTTTAAGGACACATGTTATATCCAGCCCCATCTCATCCTGGTGCATACTCTATGCTGCTTAACGATATCTGTATGGCAATATTAGGTGAACAGGAAGAGTTGATATCATAGTAGCAGATAATGTTATTTTCAGTGTCACCGGTGTTACAAGCTTAGTTATTTCTGTTTACTATAAATGTTCATTATAAAATCATATCGGACACACGCATGCCTGTGTTACGACGTACACTGCTTTCAGATTATGCACAATATATTTAGCCGATGATGAATAAACGAATCCAGCTCACGTTATGGGTACCATTAATTATTCTGCTGGTAAACTGACATTTACTGCACGTCTTCGTATGCTCGACGCGATGTATCTATTGGATATCCAGCTGTGTAGACACTAACCACAGACAGCTCAGTGATCAATTGCTCCCTCAGGATATAATCAAAGCCGTCAAAGACACATTACTTTGTCTATTGTGGGACATACGACAAGAGGAATTGATGAGCGTTATCTGTAACTATCTTGTAATGTGATTGTGCAATACAATATCAAATGATATTTGATGTGCCTTCATTAAGACCAAAACAGTAGAACCCATATAATCAAATCAGCCGAGTTAGTGGGTGTACTTTATTGCTGGTTGATAATGGCTTATACTCCATAAACCACATTATGTATGGATAATAGCTATCGACTTATATATTCCATATATGCTTGCAGGTAGTAGTTTCGATATACTTGCCTGAGGCATAGGCTACATTTAACTTACCTCGTATTGATAATGTCGTAAAAGAGTTGTTCGGCTGTGTTCGGATTGATGCATAATTGAGGCAAATTGGCAGGCTTGGTCTTTTATTAGGAAAGCATGGTCATGCCTGCGCGTTTATATTATAACAAGTACGTGTATGCCATAACAGTTCAGCGAATATTGTTGGATTTGCTCATTGACGTGGTCTCTTGGAACCCTCATCACAGTTTTAGTCCACGAATACACCCAATACAGCCACTCATTGTAGACACTTTCTCAGTAGTGCCTTATGTAGTCCTCGCGTTAATTTGACCTGGGAAATAGTGCAAATACGATACGTGCTAGCAATGATTAAGGTAACCTTGTTACCCCTACTTTGACGTTTAGAAAGGTTATCTATAAATCCCCAGCTCCAGTTCATCACTGATGAAGCACAGATCAATATAACAGTCGAAATATATTCTTACATTATTTGTATCGGGCCGCCTATGTCATATTACAGAAATTTTGCGCTGTATTAACGTGGAATAAGTGAAATGATGAGGTCTAATCTGATGCCTCTATGAG
>CM067356.1:62735809-62873309 GCA_034190875.2 Urechis unicinctus
AAGTCGCTGCGTATTGTGCTGCGTATTGAACCCATATAATACATTAATACGCCTGTAAACAACGTTGGCGCTTATTCAACCCGGTAGCATAAAATATGAACAGATGAATCAGTAGTAAAAAATGCATTACGAATGTGAAATACATCACATCTCTCCTTATGTCTAAGCAGAGCAGGTCGAGTAGAGCGTTTAAATACAGCGCCCCCACGATGCTTAGTTTTACATTTGTAATATGATCTTGAAAGTCACAATGAATTTGCCTGCATGTGATTATGCCGATTGTGAGTGATAGCACGCCTGTTACGCTTTCTATTTTCCATTTGAAAGAACAGTGTCCGATTATCTAATATTCCTACGGGGCAAAATAAAGCGAGGTAAATTAGTGTTGTGCGGACCAACGTAATAAATCATAATGTTAAACAAATGGAGACATTTGCTTATTTTGTCACTTTGCTTGTGCCAAACGTTTGTTATTGATAGCCTGAATTGTTTCCTGCAAAATTAATCGTTTTGGTCTACCCAACATAACAAGGAATCGAAGACATCCTACATTTATCAAGTGCTATCTTAGCTTGGTAACATTCCCCTGCAATGGCTCAAAGGCCCGAGGGCCAAATAAATCAATATCTCATGATAGCAGCTTTAAATTAACCGCAAAATTTGATGAAATACAGGCGATCGCAGTCGCAAGCCAGCAAGCTCGTCCGCTTATAATATGCATTACCAGTATTCTTGACAAGATTGCTGGTGCTGTCAATCAATGTTACTTCATATTTACGTTATTAGCTTTGCTTTCATCAATGTTGCTGAAGCAACATAGATTACTAATGTAACAAATCGTTCAGTTGTTGTATTCTTTTATATGACACATTTGGCGTGTTCTGCTTGTGGAGTAAGTGTAACAGTTCTACATTCATGCGTGCAAAGCGTGTGCCGCATATCTAAGATTACCTACGTGGACACAATCATATCGCTATATCGCTTTTGTTATGTGCCACCTTTTGTGCAATATAAATTACATAAACCACATCCATCGTCCAGTTTAGTAACGTTTCTAAAACCACTTACGTCGTCTAAACGCAGCCACCAGCTGAAGCAGCAGTTTCTGCATGCTTATATGCGCTCTGCTGGAACCCGCCAATAAATGACACCAATATTTGGCATGACATGCTTGCTAACCGTTGCTTGTTTTGAATATTGGTTAGACATGTCCACGCACGATAATGTCCAAATTGAAGAAATTATTCACATGAGTCTATTGTCAGATAAATAACCAGGACGCACATGAGACGTGAGTTAACAGCTACTGATATCGTTAATTACCCATTTCTATAACATCTGATTACTCGTACAACTATACCAAATTATCTTTATGAAGGTGCTCGACTGGTGCGCTACTTCTCATCCACGAAGATGTTAAGGCGACACAAGAGTCCAAAATGTGATTGGCCCGGTAAAAACCCTAGCGACGCGCAATGTGTGCATCGCCCAATGCTGCCATGTAAGCATTTAAAGTGGATTTACTATCTCAGCCTGATTTCTTAATTAACACCGAACCGTCCAGTGCAGTTATAGCCACATACTTTGATGCACAATAACATTACCAGGCGTGTCGTCTCGATTGGTATATGGTGGCTGTCCTTGTCGAATAAAGGAAATTTCATTTGTTTTCATGTACAAGCAATGCAATTAAGAACAGCAATGCGTATTGTTTCTTTTTCCCAACATAGTGAGGTTTCAAAATCAATAATCGGAAATTTCCGACTCTTCATTAACTGATGGATCGACAAACGCAATGAGACGTAGACATGTTTGTTCTCCGGCTGTGTTTCGCCTAAAATATACGGGAAACTTGACAAAATTGTAGGTGTATTTAATCAAATACATGTTTTCAAAATGTAAAATGGAAGCAGTTGATTGGATACCGTGCATCGGCGTAGAGTAACCATAATAGCCCGGAGAAAATGTTACCTAATACATACGATAGAAATATTTTGATTTGCTACTATCATGTAGCGAATAACGCATTAATGTCGGGTTCGTTAGCTATAAAATGCATTGCCCGTTTTGGGCAAAATATCTTTAATTCTTAACAACAATAAAGCATATTGTAATTCAGCATATGTGTGTCTTGTTTCAATATAGATTCATATGAAACTATTCTCAACAGGCCATACGGATCAATTACTAACGAAAGTCGATAATAGTCATAGGGATCCATAAAGAGAGATTTTGATTATTTGTCAAGTAATCAAATGAAGTATCCTGATTAAATATACGCGAGGTCCAGTGTGAGAGAGTTCGTTGACAAGCGAAGTGATTGGATGGTGAACGTAATTATGTAAGCAAGACGTGATCTTGTATCTTGCATTTAAAACGTGTCCCTTCATTGGATATCCGATGTAAATACAGTATAAAATCGCATAACACAAAATATAATGCACGTCATTTTGAGATATTATAATCGTAAATCCAAGTAAAGGAGCAGCATGTATCTATTATAAGTGTCAATCGAGAACGCTCTGTGCCTCGAGATATATGCTTGTGTTTTAAGAAACCAATCCCAGTTTCTGATTACGTTTGTGCTGTGGCATGACAACATCAAAAATGGTGAGTGGTATTGATTTCCAAAATACAAAATGACGCCCAAGTGCTTCTTCGAGTACTAAAATGGAAAAATGTGTAGTCTCGCCGAACCATGATATTTAATAGCTTCGGAGATTCCATGAATAATTTCCCGTTAATTTGGTTTAACAAGAGGAACTCGTTAACAGCCTTAATCTTTTTTTCTGTATACAGACCAAGCTATGTATCAGTTAAATAACATCACGTGGAATAAGTTATCATTTGGCTTACTATCACAACTAGTATAAAAAAGACGGATCTTGTGATGTTGGTGCGCAACGTTGATTCAACAGGTGACGAATAGCAATCAAGTAAAATATGCTAACGAGAATTATTTGATTCGAACAGAAACCAGCAAACACTACCAATTAACTTCAGCATTTGATATTACCGTTAGAGAGGGATGGCACGTATTTTACCTGTAGAACACTGTACAAAATAGTTATATATATAATAATGATAATTATTATAATGATCATATCAATAAGATGCCTTGATGACTATTACAGGTACTTAATTGAATACCCACTCTGAGCCAATAAAAAACCTGTCTGGATTGAAATACAAATGACCCGTAAAAACATTTAAATGCATTTGAAGGTCATATTAAAGGTGACCTACTCATAAATGATTTGCAAACGTGTATGGCCATTATAAATAAAGCAATTGCGCCTGTGGGTAAAATTTATACAGAAAATCTGTAACAAGCCAAAGATGATTAGATTTGTAGAATAACCGGCTATAATTTTATGACCTTAAGGTTTTTTCTCATCCACGTCATATAGCGATTGGTGACCTACCTCATAATGCAATGATGCCTTATTGTTTAGAGATAATCACCTCTGGCATGTTTGGGAAGCATATCCATTGTCACATAATAATCTCGCGAGGCGCAACGACGTAGCTTACTATAAAGAATTTATGATAAACTGATATTATATTTTGTCATTGATGATCATGCATGCATTACATTTAAATTACACATTCAACTCCGTGGCTGTTCATCAGACGGATTAAACTGGAATACAACATCCCATAATGACGTGGCATAGCATGGAACAACTCTGTAGTAGTCGCATATAATCAACTAAGTCAGTAGGCTTACTTGTGTCCTAGCTATGGTTTTAATCTGTTTCAAGATGGTGTTCAAGGACTCCACGAAAACATGCAGATACATTTCTCGCTGCTTTGAACGTAACTAAATTTTTCGACAACTTCACGAATGTGCCCCCACTGTGTTAATGATGTATGGAAATCAAGTTCGTCCAAGGTCGAATAACATTTGACGGATAACCATGCTTGTCTACCCTCATCTGTCTATCATAAGACGGAGATACTGTCATTCTCAATCATGTTCATTCTTGAGCATTACTCCTGCATGAAAAGGTCAGCTCGTCATGATGGTAAGGAGGGTTTCAAAACACACGCTGTGGTAATCAATGCCAACAGCCGTCGCAACAGCACCGCGATGGATTTGTAAAAACTATTATCTACACCTTCTACGCAGCATTTTATTGCAAGTGCAATATTCTCTCATCTTATCTTCGGGAAAATTCACAAATGCATTATTGTATATATATAATTGCATTACCGAAAAATTCTGTTCTATTCCACCCTACGGAAAATATTATATTGTTTGTAACGCTAAGGTGATAAGCAGGATAGAATTTTCTTGCTCATGCTATAGGTCTTTATGTTTGATGTAAAATGATATGCGTCGTGGAAACTGGTGATTCGTTGTATCATAATGGTATGACAAACAACCGGACCATCATCCTCTTCGTTTAATGTATAATAAAATTCCATCTGACCTTGAACAATCCAGGAATATTGCTACCGAAGACTTGTATCAAGAAACCATGGACAATATTGCTCCAATATACTTACATTTGAGGTATTTTCGAAGGTCAGAACGCGTTATCTACGTCTGTCTGCATATTTGCTACCAAATAAACGCATGCCGAATTTTTTAAGGAGCGAGATCGAAACCACTTATCGAGACTCATTTGACTTAGCGAGGAACCTTTCTTGACGCTCCCCTAAAAAAACAATTTAACAGACATTCCCACTGTTTGCTTTCAGGACTCACAATTGTGTCGCTTCCATCAATTTCATTTGCTAATCTTGTTAACCTAGATAACATGATTGAAAAAAAAAGCAGTGATAAAGATAATGATCTATATTCAAATGTTGATTACGGTTCGGGTCATAGCTTTGCAATGACGGGTGATATTTTGACGCCATCGATGTTTTTAACAAAACGACAGTTAAACGGGCTGTGATATGGATATTTATAATTCAAATTTGCAACGCGGAGAATTTGACTGATGCGGTCCAAATCTTTGTTTTAATTAGATTCATTGCCAATTGCCAAATTGGACAACCAACCATAACCTTACTATTGACTAAGCAAATTGCTTTTGCCAGTAAACCGTGCCTATCGTAGCTCATAGAATTAGCTGTCGATATTAACTGCAGCTTACCTCGTTGATTCAGATCATCTTGGCTTATTACTCTTTATCCAATCGACCAACAAGACAAATCTTATGCGAGCTTGCATCGCATCAAATCCACCATCATTTCTGAAGGCACCTCTGAGCGGATGTAACGTCATTGTGGTTCAGAAAACAATTTTCCCATATGCCTTTTTTAAGACTAAGTAAAGCACGTTGTTTAACTACTTTCACATGTATACCTGCTCATCTTCCTTAAAAAGTAGTATGTGATTAGACGCACCGTCAGACTTGATAGGTCCTTGGATCGATTTTATATCGGTGGGGCTTGCTAGGGTAACGGATTAGAAAACCTATTCAATTTGTTGGTATTGATAATTTTGACATACGACCACAATGGTTTTGCAGCTCTACTGCTTTGTTTATATTCATAGCCGCACCATTAAAATCACCTCTTGGGATAAGCTGTTGCTATTTATGCTTTTGAAAATAATCCACTGAAATATCTGGCACGCATTAACACTATGGTGATCATTAGCTATCTCGAGTCTAAAAAACCGTCTCCGTTTTCCTCGCATTGCATAGGATGTGGTTCGCGAGTCAAGAACCTTATTATCTCAATTTGACCCACGCATATTGCTCTCAAATAATAATTATTTGGCGTTAAGTATAACGAGGTAACACTTAAGAATTTTGTGGGATTTCTGGACAGAGAATGCACTATCCATGGTGAGCAATTTGCTCCCAAAAATAGTTGCATCAAACCAGACTTGTAAAAACAAGGATAAAGGCTCAGCAGTGAAACTCAATTATAGATGATGACCCCTAAAAACAAATCATATTGATGGAAATGAATATTAAAGACACTGCCGTTGTGTTATCAAATAAACATGATAATATCACATGCATATGGAACACAACGAGAAACTGCGATGTGAATTGACATAGCTTGGCATTTTAATTTGCTTATTAAATCATGTAAAACAATCTTGATCAAAGCAGCTGCAGGTATATTCTTTTCTGACCATCAATGTTAGCTCTCTCTCTCCATCTCCCTCTCTCTCCCTCTCCCTCTGTATCTCCCTATTTCCCTCGTTCTCGCTCTACATCTCTCACCTCTTTCACTCCCTCACTCTCCCTAGCTCTATCTCAATATTCCTCTATATATATCCCTCTCTATATATCTATATCTATATACTCTCTATTTATACATATATCTAAATATATACACATATATATATAAATTTATATCTGTATATATATATATATATATATATATTATATATATATATATATATATATATATATTATGTATATATATGTATGCACATATATATAGAGAAAATATATATATATATATATATATGTAAATATATAAATATATTAATCGATATATATATATATAAATATATATATATATATCTTATATACTAATATATATAAATATATATATATATATATAATATATATATATATTAATCTATATATATATACTATATATATATATATATATATATATATATATATATATATATGCATCAATATAGATATAAATACATCAATATATATATGTATATATGTTTGCGGATTTATATTTATTTTGATGCCTTAGTCAAATCAAAACACTCCGAATTTTGCATGGTGAGTTATATGATTTTCGGAAGCGATCCTGATATATGCACATACACCTTAAATGCCCTAATACTTTCATTAATCTAGGTTTTCTACGAGACGCATAGAACCTCGTAGGCAGATAATAACGAAACCCAATCTAGCGTCATAAAGATATTTGCCGTGTCTGCTGGCGTAGATAAAATGCTGAATGAAATGCACCTCAATAAACAGTAGGCAGATTTATTTGATTAGCGAATCTCTCGCGCTTAAATTTGCCCAAAGAGGGCCTTTGAACGATGAATGAGCGGCTGATATTAAGTAAGTTACTGAATAGTCGGTGGGTATTTAAATATACAGAAAACGGCTTATCGATAGAGACCTAACAGATGCATTCTAAGTACGTCAGAAAACTAAGTCTATTCACCGAACTCATGCAATGTTTCGCTGAATGCTTTGTGAGTCTACTATAAAATATTATTCATTACCCGGCGCTTTTAGGCTTACATGACTGATTGCAGTTGAGGGCAATATACCTAACGAATGTTTGCGGTATATAAGTTGTGGTTGCAGCTAAATCATCGTCAACATTTGCAATGTCGTACGCACGATTACTACATGTCTGTTTAAGTTACAGTATATACATTGCTTTACAGGGATCAAAATATTTTTTCAAACAGATGGTTCATACATTTCCAATAATAATGTGTGCAAATTGTATTCGTCTGTATGCGTGGTGTTGTTATGACTACGACTAGTGCATATTGCCTTCCCTAGTATGCTATGATTTTTGCTATGCTGACTTTATAGACCATTTCAAACATAATAGAGTATTCCACTTCGTCATAAAGAATATGCAGATAATTAATTACCACACATTTACTCACTGTATGTTATTGTTTGATAGGCTTCTGAAGTCACCAACATTAATTTGATATGGGTGTATGATACAATAGCTGTGATAAAGCTGTGGATCCTTCTTACACAACGTGACTATCAGGTCAACTTGTTCGTCATGAGACGTCTATAACAGTGCTATGTTCTATATTCCCACGATCGTGAACTCATGATAGAGGCACTTAGTTGAAAGACTAAAAAAGTGGGCGATTACTTTTCTTCGTGAACTTATGCTATCAATTTCATCATGGTTTCGATAACATTCATCACGCCGTTTGATTCTTGGTGTTATAAGGGAATACGAGAAATAGTATACTTTTAAAGATAACGTTTTCTCAGAATAAGGGCAATATTGTGATTAATGGCTCTGCTACAAAATCTCAAGTGGAGTGGCAGCGGAAAATAGTAAGCTGATTAACAGATGGTTGCAACCATTGTTGCACATATGACCAAGCTAAAATGTGGTCAAATCGGAAGAGTATATCATGATAATATGTCTGGTACGTATATCCTGCTTTAGATAATGGACAAAATCTCGAGAAAATTAGCATGTTGGCAATGGCTCATGATATCCGATGTCGATATTTATTGGAATTTCCCTCATTGATTCGGGTCATTCTTGCTTATTAATGTTGTCCCAATTGATCAGACTGGCAAAATGTGTTTGAACACAGTAAAACATACTTATATGCGCTTACATGCAATGTGCATCTTTTATAAATGTGCTAACAGTATTTTCCCAACAACGTTTTATCAATCTTTGTGAAATAAGCTGTGATATATTTTCTTTATGAAACCCTATCATTATATTAGCTGATGTAATGCAGTGTAAATTGCTGGCGTGCTGACACCTAGATGAAGCCTTCCCTCTAGAGTAATCAGGTTCTGTGTATGATGGCTTACGAAGCTTAAGTGTTATCCGTTATACTACATAGCGTGAATCATACCATTTATTGTATTGCTTTGCTGCTCTGGTTCATAAGTAGCATCAGAGAAGCTTTGTCAATCTTTAAGAATGAGCCGTTCCTGTTTATATTCTAAAGTGAATATGTTGGAATATCTCACAATTTGGCCTTACTATCTCGAATATACAATAAAAAGGTCATTCCCATGATAATTTGCTGCACGCTGTTTCATAGCTTGGCTTCTTGCTCCGTTTAAATTCGCACAAATAAGTGTCTCTTTCTTATCAGCCCGATATAAATCGTATCCTAGGTATATATTGCTAAAGGTGTATTAAAGGTTCCCATTAAGTACCTGTACCGCGTTTGGTCTTCCTTACAAGCATGTTTTACTAAATTCATCCGTCTTTCCCTGTGTAACAATACTTTCATTATTCATTATCAATCTTGTCTGAATATATCCGACAGGGAAATCAGATGTGATATCTGAAAGTCACGGGACCGGGTAATTAATTGTTTGGTTCTGAGGTGAATGAGTTATTGTCTCACATTTCGTTACGTTTGATGTAGAATAAAATACCGTCTGTTTATGACTAACCCGAAAATATTGCTGGATTGAGATGATAATTATTTTTGGACCTCATATGTCTCAACTAACTGAGAACTAGCATATGAAATTTTAATTCTAAGGTTGGGAATACAGAGGTAAAACCATTTATGTTGTGTTAATCTAACAACCGTTGTAACAGGAAGCTGACCACGATCAACCAGTGACGCATAATTCACGGATAGGGGATGTTGGCTTATTGATCTTGTACATTCATAATGTTGCTATCTATTCAAGGATGTCAATGAACCTAACCGTTGTTGATATATATATATATATATATATATATATATATATATATATATATATATATATATATATATAGATATATATATATATATATATATATATATATAGATATATATATATATATATATATATATATATATATATATATATATATATATATATATATATATATATATATGGTATATATATGGCATATATCTATATATATATCTATATAAATATATCTCTCTATATATGTATGTATATATAAGATGTTGAATAAAAATATACAATATGAGAGGTATCATAAACACAAATGTTAATGAAATTAATGCATGCTTCTTTGAACTGTAGGCTTTGTCATGGAAGACTGATAAACTGCAAAAACTCCCACAGGCGGTCTACCAAAAGCATTGATGTTAACGTGCAGCATTCCGAGATAATAATTATCATTTTTGGCTTCATTGTAATTACACCAGCAGAAATATGAGCTTTATTCGATATCTAATATATTTGAACATTGAATAGCAATAGTACCATTCTTGTCTTTTTCAGCACATCTGTAAAAAAGTTATTTTTCAGGACAACTTTTGCATGGATGTAATTCGGTTTCTTATTTACCGTTACTAGTACTACAAATTGCATCGAAAGATGCTTACAGCTAATGAGAAACACTAGGTTCTAAACGGCACATTCCCTGCTACAAGAATTGCTCGACTGTGTTAAGGTATTGGCATGCGGAATACAGCATATATGCTAGCCAGGCCCATATGGCTTTCTTTGTGCAGAGACGCACCTACGCATATGGCAGGTTGTCAGATCTTTAGTTTTATTTACATGCTTCATAAATATCAAGATGAACATTTGCTCAAATGGTTTTTGATATATAAACAGCGTATTATCTGCGCGCTACCGAGCCAAGGAGGGTCATTACGTCGTCTCGTAGTGGCACAAGTGATATCCCAGTGACAAACGCTCAATGTATTCACCTCTTATGCATCAACATCCGATTGTTTTCCGTTATGTAAGTTTAGACCTGATATGCATAGTAATCCTCTCAATATATTCAGTTACTGTGTGTTTTGGTGTTGACGTGAAGAAAATGGTAAAGTTTTCCCTGTCCTAGAGAGATTTTTTGGAAAACAACGACATCAACGCATTAACATCGGAATAAATTTTGCGATGACCCGACAATTTAGTATTTCACGAATAGTTCTAGTGATATTGACTACGGAGCAGACATTTGCGTAAAGTTTGTTTAAGAAGTCGCTCAATGCCAATAATTTATCATAATAATTACATTCACTTAGAGCTGTGCATAGTTTCCAGGACAAATGCATATTCTTGGAACCATGCCCTGTTTATGCATGTAAGTCTATTACATATTACGTGGGAACAGATACTTTATTTGGTAGCAAGCTGCGAGGAAGTAAAGTATATAACTGTGCAGCATTTGACGGTGAAATTCTACTATTAATATGTCCGTTATGTTGCCAATCCTGCATTTGCACAATAATTTATATACATGCGAAGAGCATTCGGAATTTTTTTGAACGCACTACTTGTGAAATAATGGTACTTGATCATTGAGATTTATAATATGTTATCAACTACCGCATGATACAAAGTTGGATAATGCTATATCAGAAATTATTATTTACATTACAAATATCCAATCGTATACAATGTATGTATACAATGCTGCCAATTAACTGTCTACCCCACTATACTATACACTTCGCACGCTGAATCGGGATTCGCACTCCTCGTAATATGCAAAAAAACTTCGCTGATTACCTCCCATTTCAATTATTTTTCTTTTGTTATAATTCAATTAAGAGGATCTCTTGAGGACAGCCCTATATGGAACTATAAAGGTTAATGGATGTTTGTGCATAATTATAACCTGCTACATTGCTGCTAGGAGTTCGGATATGGTATGCAAATATATATTTCGAAAAAAACGCTCCCTACGACGCATAACCCATTTAGTGAGCTACATACTAGTGGATATTTTCTCACGCTTAAGTACCAAATCAGTGATGCGTCCATTGACTACTTGTACTGGAAGCAAGCGAGGGGAATTCCTGACTGCTGAACGATAATTATTTGGTGTCAGTTTCTCAAGTAAATGTTACTTAGATCTTAAATAAATGCTTGCAATATGCAGAGCTATTACTAGGTTTGGAACAAGAATGTATTTCTAGCACATAGTGAACATAGCACGACCACCTCAAATGTAGGCATCACTGTTATCTGTTACGACACAATGTAAATCGTGCATAACGACCAACGCACACGCATCCACATTATATACTTCGCAAGATAACATAAACACTAGCTGTAAAATAAAATCGACCAAATTTGGCTTCACAATGTTCATTCTGACAAATACTGTATTTTGAACATCTGAGATTTAGATCTAAATAGTTTAATGCGTCAGCCTTTTCGTGCCTCAACATGTTATTCTACGCACGGATACTTTACCTTGGTTAGCTAGCATCTAATAATGTAGCAAGAGGGTAGATTCGTAAGTTATTATAGTAACCTTAGAAGTATTCTGATATATACTCTTTGTAATAGTGGTAGAAAGCGTCACAGTATCGGTAAAAAAAGGACAAATTCAAGTTGTCTGATCATCATCTACTATATAAATGAACCTGATCATACAAGAAAGCAAAACACCTTCAGTTTCATAAACACGCTACACAATCTACAGGACACAAACTGTCGTGGGGGACTCTCTATGCTGCACCAATCGGGTTATAAATTGTGAAACCTAATATATAAGGCTGGGTTCAGGGTTTGTTAATTCAAAACTTCAATACTACATGTGAATGACGGACTTTTGTTGAACTACTGATGACCATCCACGGAGGTTTACGACTGTATATATGCCAATATGCCACAGTAAATATAAACGATGCTGTACATACTCTATGCCTATCGGGACAACTGATTCGAACAGACATGCAATAGGCTATGCATGTGTTCAATTTCAGTTGATCAGGCGATAAGGTTCGTCGATGAGTACTCGAGGGAGCTATGTTACATATCTGGTCTACAAATGATGTTCTCTTTACGGCTTGGGAAAGAATGCAGCATTTCAAGCCATTAAATAAGGACCTGGTATTAACTGTCAAGCTACTGCATCGAGTAAACATACAATTGCCTCGGCAAGGGTTCAGGCCAAATGACATAAAAGAACTTTGCTCGTCTAGGAGTAAGCAAGTTACTTATGTAAAATATGTTGTCTACAAATGATGCCCTCTGTACGCGCACGGTTTGAATAAGAATACAGCAGCTCAAACCATAAAACAATGACATTAATTGGAACCGTCAAGCACGGTAGCATCTACATTACCTGTTACGCAGCAACGGGAGATGATACAAATGGTTAAAAACAATGCTAGTTTTCCTGTGTGTGCTATTCGTCACAATTCATATGATTGTCTTTATGGCCATCAATCTTGCAGTCAACATTTAATTTGCTGTTTACTGTAGCTGACGGGTTTGCTATTACGAAGCCTTACTCTAATTACGGTATATATCTGAATCCTAACTACACAATAACACAATCTGTATCAATAAATAGCTCGACAACGCACACATACATCATAAAATTACAGCAACACGCAGCCCAGAGATATTTACCAAACAGTAGAATTCTTCTTCACTAAGCGTGCACTTTAGCGCGGTCTATTGTCAGATAAAGAACCAGGAAGCACATTCGATGTTAGTTAACAGCTACTGATATCGTTAATTCAGGAGTACCCTTGTCGATTACATCTGATTGATCTTAAAACTATGCCAAATTATCTTTTTGAAGGTGCGCTATTTGTGCACTACTTCACGTCTATGAACGTGTCAAGGAGACACAGTAAAACTCAATGAATTGTTACCATCAGTGCAATTATCTGAAGTTCAAAATGCAATCGGCCCGGTAAACACTCTAGCAGCGCCCAATGTGTGTATCGCTCCATGCTGCCGCGTAGGCATTAAAGTGGATTTTGTATCTAAGCCCTATTTCTTAATTAACACCAAACCGTCTCAATTAGTATACGATGGCTTTCCTTGTCGAATAAAGGAATTTATTGTGCATTTTTATTCATTTGTTTATCCTGGAATAACTGTGCAATTAAGAACAGCAATGCAGTTTGTTCCTTTTTCCCAACATAGTGACTATGTTGTTTCACAATTGTATTTCGCCTGAAATATACGGGACACTTGATGAAATTATAGGTGCATTTAATCAAATACATGTTTTTAAAATGTAAGATTAAAGCAATTGATTGGATATCGTGCACCGGCGTAGAGTGATCTGCATAGCATGGAGAAAATCACGTCCAAAATGCTACCTAATACCTACGATATTAATATTTTGATATGCTACTATCTGGTAGCGAATAATGCAATAATGTCGGGCACGCTAACTATGCAATGCGACCGACCGCCAAGAATCCTGAAAACAAATGAAGCATATTGTAATTTAGCACATGTGTGTCCTGTTTCATCATAGAGTCATATAGCACTATTCTTAACAGGCTATCTGGATCTACTAACAGAAGTCGATAATAGTCAGAGGGATCCATAAAAAGAGCTTTTGATTATTTGTCCAATGAAGTATCCTGAATAAATATACGCGAGGTCCAGTGTGGGAGAGTACGTTGACGGGCGAATTGATTGGATGGTTAGCGTAATTATGTAAGTAATACGTAATCTTGTACCTAGCTGAACCCTCCGTCATCTATTAGGTCTCACAATACTACGCTGAAACGTCCAAGAGCCGCAGCATTTAAAACGTGTCCCTTGATTTGATATACAGTATCGCATAACACAAAATATAATGCACGTCATTTTGAGAAATTATTTGAGTAAATCCAATTGAAGGAGCAAGCTGTATCAATTATCACTGTCTATGGAGAACGCTCTGTGCTTCGAGATATATGCTTGTGCTTTAAGAAGCCAATCCCAGTTTCTGATTACTTTAGTGTGGTCGCATGACAACATCAGAAATGGTGAGTAGTATGGATTTTCCTGCCGCTATTGTTCAATAAATAAGATCTTCACGCCAAAATAGAAAGTGACGCCCACGTGCCTCAACGATTACTAACAGGATAGATGTGTAGCCTTGCTGAACCCTCTATGCTTATATTTTACAGCTTATGAGATGCCATGAATAATTTTCCGTTAACTTGGTTTTTCAAGAATAACTGTTTAACAGCCTTAATGTTTTTTGTGTATACAAACCAAGCTATGCATCAGTTAAATAACATCATGTGGAACAATTAATCATTTGGTTTACTATCAAAAATAGTAAAAACAAGAAGGATCTTGTGATGTTGGTGTGCGACTTTGATTCAACAGGCGACGAATTGAAATCGAATAGAACATGCTAACGAGAATTATTTGATTTCGAATAGAAACCAGCAAGCAGTACTTAAGCAATGGATAAAATAAACTGATTTTTTATTTTGTCATTGATGTTCATTCCATCAAAGAGAGATTTCCTTAGGGACTGCCTGTACAAGCATTGCGGCCAGTTAATTCAGTAATCCAGCTCCGATGGTTTTCGAGGACTCAACGGAAATATGTAGACACATTTCTTGCTGTTTTGAACGTAACCTTGAATTTTGCGACAACTTCACGAGTGTGCCCTCACTGTGTTAATCGATGTATGGAAATCAAGTTCGTTAAAGGGCGATTATATTTGACCGATAACCATGCTTATCTGCCTGTGTATCATTAGACGAAGATACTGTAATTCTCAATCATGTTCATTCTTAATAATTATTCCTGCCTGAATAGGTCCACTCGGCATCATGGTAGGGGGGTTTTCAAAACGCACGTTGTGGTAATCAGGGGAGACAGCCGTCGTGACAGCACCGCGATGCTTTAGGAAAACTTGTATCTACACCTTCTTCGCAGCATGTTATTGCAAGTGCAATATTCTGTCATCTTATCTTCGAGAAAATCCATAGATACATTATTTGTATATATTTAATTGTATTACCGAACAATTCTTTTCAACTCCAACCAACGTTAAATATTATATTGTTTGTAACATTAAAGTGATAATGTATATATCTCTTCGTTTGATATAAAATGCCGTCGCGGAACCAGGTGATTCCTTGTGACATAATGATGGTATTGCAAAGAACCGGAGGGGTTCCTGTCTCTAATGCAACATCCTCTTTGTTTGATGTATAATAACATTCCTTCTGACCTTGAACAATCCATCAATTTCGCTACCCAAAAACTAACCAAGATACCTTATACAATATCGCTCCTATGTACTTACATTTGAGGTATTTTCCAGGGTCAGAACGCGCTGCCACATGAATGCACGCCGAATTTCTTAAGGTGCGTGATCGAAACCAATTTTCTGAGATTCATTTGGCTTAGCGATTAACCTCTCTTACCGGTCCCCTATAAAGCAATTTAACTGACATTCCCATTATTTTGTGTTTTACGTCAGGACTCACACTTGTGACGCCTCCATCAATTTTATTTGTTAACCTTGTTCACCCAGATATCATGAATGAAAAAAAGCAGTGATAAAGATAATGATCCACATTCAAATGTTGACTGATTACGATTTGGGTCATAGGTTTGCAATGACGGGTGATATTTTGACACCATCGATGTTTCTAACGACAGAAAACGGGCTGTGATATGGATATATAGAGCTGGCTCAAATGGCCACCTTTACACGTGGTACATGCCCTGTAGTTTTCAGTAAATTGGTGATCCAATTGAAACAACGCTATTTGAAGATCAATTATTACAAGCGAAATATATGCTTTAACGTAATCAATATTTCCGCTGAAATAATCCAGCTTACGGACTAGTAGTACTGGTGCACAGTTTAACGGATCTTAAGTAACGCTTTGTCTGTATTCGAATTTATATTCCGCGGTGCAAACGTTTGTGTTTGATTAGCTTCATTTCTTGTCGTTAAATAAATTTCCTATACGATTTTTTACTGGAGCTGCAAACGTTTGAAAATAACACCCAATTGTTGATGCAGACAATATAAAACATTTGGAAATAGTTACATTTGCGAATGTGGGTCGTCAGTGGATTTATTGACCACCATCTATGCATACTTTTTTAAACGAACCCCTAAGGAATTGACGAATAAATTACATCGGCTAGTTTAAACCTCTAGACAGTCATAGTTTTCAAGTGCAGACAATTTATATAGACAGTGTACATAAACCATGTTACGTTTTTTATGGAATGGCGTGCTATAACTTTTTAAATCAATACGATGGTTAAGCGTGTATTGTAGATATATGTGAGTACACTTGGTGTTATTGTGTGATAGGAATTATTCAAGTTTATACCAACGAGTCGTACTTAAGTCCTTTTCTAAGATGCACTTATTTCATGCATATGTTATCAATTGACATATAAGTAAGCTATGGGTCTAAGTTTATCCTACTGAGCAGCCGAGAATGTGGAACATTATACACTTAGCTTGACTCAATCTGATTGTTTTCGCCCGGTAGAACCTCTGTAGAAATTATTTCGCGTCAAAGATAGTTAAATAATTTGTCACATTGCATCCACGCTCTCGCAATCCACGCGATATTGATATGATAAACACCTGCTACATAAATCAACTGAATGATTGCCCTGCTAGGCACTTTATTAACAACCATTGTCTTATGTATGTTTTGTCATAGCGCGAATAGTGCAAGTAAACATGATTTTATCAGAGTGATGCTGTTGTTGCTTTACTTTTTCATACGTGTAAGCCATTTAATAATAATTACCCCTGAACTGTAACGGGTATACCAATTCGTAACGCGGAGAATTTGACTGATGCGTACCAAACCTATCTTTTTATTAGACTCATTGGAATTGGCAAATTTGACAACCATCCATAAACTTATAATTGACAGTAAACCGTGCTTAACGTAGCTCATATAATGAGCTGTCGATATTTATTGCAGCTACCCATGGTGAATTAGGTCATCTTGGCTTATTACTCTTTATCTAATACACAAACAAGACCATTCTTTTGTGAGATAGCATCGCACCAAATCCACCATCCTTTTCGATGGCACATCTGACCGGATGTAACGTCATTGTGATTCAGAAAACTATTTTCCCACATGCCTATTTTAAGACAGTAAAGCGTGTTGTTCATTCACTTTCGTATGTATACCTGCTCATCTTTCTTAAAAAGAAGTATGTGATTAGACACACTGTCAGACTTAATAGGTCGTTGGATGGATTATACATCGGTGAGGTGGGAAATCAATTCAAATTTTGTTATTGATAATTCTTTTTGACATGCGACCGCAATGGTTTTGCAGCGCTACTGCTTTGTTTATATACTTAGCCGCAGAATTAAAAACACCTCCTTGGATAAGCTATTCCTGTATATACTATTGAAAATAATCCACTTAAATCTCTGGCACGTATTAACGCTATAATGATCATTAGCTACCTTGCGTCCACAAAATCAAATGCGTTTCCGCTTTCCTCGCATTGCTGACTCGCGAACCATGTCAAATGCAATGCGAAAAAAGCGTAAACGATTTTGATGTTTTAGACTCGAGGTAATAATCAAAATAGTGTCAAGACGTGCAAGAGATTTAAGTGGATTATTTTCAAGAGCATAAATAGGATTAACTTATCCCGAGAGGTGTGTTTAACAATTGGTCGCATGTCAATTAGAATATCAATACAATTATTTAAATAGGTCTCCCAATCCGTTACCCTAGCCCGCCCTACCGATGTATAATCTATCCTAGGACATATCAAGTCCGACATTGTGTCTAATCATATACTACTATTTACGGAAGATGAGCGCGTACACATAAGACAGTGATTAAACAACATGCTTTACTTAGTCGTAAAATATGCAAGAGGGGAAATTGTTTTCTAATATACAATGACTTTACATCCGGTAAGACGAGCCTCCGAAAAGGATGGTGAATTTGATGCCATGCAATCTCGCATACGATTTGTCTTGTTGGTCGGTTGGATAAAGCGTAATAAGCCAAGATGACCTGAATCAACGAGGGAAGCTGCAATAAATTTCGACAGCTATCTATGAACTTCGTTAGGCACGGTTTACTGCCAAACGTAATTTGCTTAGTCAACAGTAAGTTGATGGTTGGTTGTCCAATTTACCAATTGCCAATGAATCTAATTAAAGGATAGGTTTGGTAGGCATCAGCCACTTTTCCGTGTTACGAATTCGTATACCCGTTACAGCTTAGGGGTCATAGAAACTGGCTTACATGTTTGAAAAAGCAAAGCGACAAGCGCATCACTCAGATATAATCATGTTCACTCGCACTATTCAAGATAAGACAAAACATAATTAACACAATGGGTTGTTAATAAAGTTCCTAGCGGGGCAATCATTCAGTTAATTAATGTAGCAGGTGTGTATTATCGCGATATCGCGGTGGATTGTTTATGTAACGCTCAGTGACGTGAAATAATTTCTACGGAGGTTCTACTTGCGAAAGTGATCAGAATGAGCCAAGCTACGTTTGAACTGTTCCACATGCTCGGCAGTAGGATAACATATGCATGAAATTAGTGCATCTAAGCAAAGTGACTTAAGTACGGCCCGTTTGTATAAACTTGAATAATTCTTATCACAAAATAACACCAAGTGTATTCTCATGGAGCTGCAATACATGCTTATCTCATAATGATATGAAAAATTATAGCACGCCATTCTATAAAAGAACGTAACATGGTTTATGTACGCTGTATAAACTAAATGTGTGCAGTTAAAGGCTATGGCTGTCTAGAGATTTGAAATAGCAGATATAATATATTCGTCATTGCTTTAGGTGTATGTTTAAAAATATATGCATAGTTGGTGGTCGAGCCACACTCGCAAATGTTATTATTTCCCATTTCTCTATACTCTCTGCACCAATGACTGTGGCTTCAGTAAATATAAACATAAAGGAAATTCATTTAACAACAAGAAATGAGGCTAATCCAACACAATCCGTTGCACCGTTGAATATATGTCCGAATACATACAAAGCGTTTCGTATATATCTTCCAACTGAACACAATAACCACTAGCCCGTAGGCTAGATTATGCCATTTATCTGCAATTACATTGAAGCATGGAGTCGACGTTTAACGCTTGTTCTGACCCTAGCAAATACCTCAAATCGAAGTACATTGGAGCAATATTGTCCATGATATCTTGGTTAGTTTCGTCGGTAGCAATTTTGCTAGATTGTTCAAGGTCAGACGGAATTTTATCATACATTAAACGAAGAGAATGCTGCATAAGAGATAGGAACGTCTCCAGGTTATTTGCAATACCATTATGTTACAAAGAATCACTAGGTTCCGCGACGGCATATCATTTTACATCAAACATAGAGACATATTGCTTATCACCTTACTGTTACAAACAATATAATATTTGCCGTATGTTGTAGTAGAAAATAATTATTCGGTAATTCAATTAGATATATACCAATTATGCATTTGTGGATTTACCCAAAGATAAGATGCCAGAAAATTGCACTTGCAATGAATTGCTGCGTAGAAGGTGTAGATTCCCGTTTCCAAAAGCATCGCGGTGCTGTTTTGACGGCTGTTGGCATCGATAGCCACAGCGTGCGTTTTGAAACCCCCCTTCCATTCTGCCGACCTGACCTATTCAGGCAGGAATAATTGCAAACTATGATTGAGAATGACAGTATCGTCGTCTTATGATAGCTGACAGATGAAATAGGCATGGTTATAAGTCAAATGTTATTTGACCTTTAACGAACTTGATTTCAATACATAGGTTGATACTGTGACGACACACTCGGGAAGTTGTCGAAAAATTCAAAGTTACGCTCAAAGCAGCCAGAAATGTGTCTGCATGTTTCCGTGGAGTCACTGAAAAGCATAGTGAAAAAGATTTAGTCCATAGCTTGGGCACAAGCAAGCATAATAACCTAGTGGATTGTTGTTAATTAAGATCACATCGATTTGTAAAAGTACTTAAGTAACTTACGGCAGTCATGTTTACTGGTAAAACTAAGTTAAGACGTCCAGATTCAATCACCTTTTGCTACTATACACTAGATTATATTCGACTACTACAGAGTTGTTCCATGCGATGTCACGTTATTATGGGATGTTGTATACCAATTAAATCCATCTGATAAACAGTCATGGAGTTGAATGTGAAATTTAAATGTAATGCATACGTTAAAGATTATATTGTTGATCTTGTTATATTTAGGGGTTTATCACAAGGCGCAGTGGTCTCATTGTCATCACCCTGCCGATCACATCCATCTTTATTGAATTGATGCAAGCAAATGCAGCCAGGCGCCGGCTTATGTATTATCTAGCGCATACAAGTCTTGTGACAACAGTCGCGGAGTAGGTGCTATGTACGAACATTTATCATACCTTCAGTCATTCAAATAACGACCTAACTTGGTTCCATGCGCATCGGAGCTGGTATGCTAAATTAACAACCCACATAGCTTGTGCAGGCAGCCCCTAAGGCAATCTCTTCTTTTTGGAATGAACATCAATCACAAAAAAACAAATAAGTTTATTTTTTTGAATGCTTTAAAGTTTATGTTAAATAACAGGAAACAGCTACCAAGGTACGTCGTTGCATGCACGCCAGGTTAGTATTTGACGATGGATATACTTCCCAACCATGCAAGAGGTGTGTTCTAAGTACAAACTCATAATTGCATTATGAGGTAGGTCACCAATCGCAATGCGACAACGCGGCGTTTGAGTGGAGGAGATTATTAGCAAAAGGAAAAAGGAGGTTATTCTACAAATCCAATCATCTTTGACTTGTTACAGACTTTCTGTATACATTTTACCCACACGCGCAATTGTCTTATTTATAATGGTCATATACGATTGCACAGGACTAGGTCACCCTTAGTATGGCCGTAAAAAATGGATTTTCATTTTTTTATTGGTTATTTGAGTTTCAATCCAGACAGGTTGGTATTGGCTCAGATCGACCTGTATTGGATCAATTAAGTAACTGCTTATAGTCATCAATGCATCGTACTGTTATGATTATTATAATCATTATTATCATTATAAACATTACCATATTGTACAGTATTCTACAGATGAAACACGCACCATCCCTCTCTAACTGTAATATCCAATGCTGAACTTTACTGGTACTGCCTGCTGGTTTCTATTTAATCAAATAATTCTCTTTAGCATGTTCAATTTGATTGCAATTCGTCGCATGTTGAAACAACGTTGCACAAAAACATCACAAGATCCTTCTTTTTTATACTAGTTGTGATAGTAAGCCAAATGATAAATTATTCCTCATGATGTTATTTAACTGATGCATAGCTTGGTTTGTATACAGAAAAAAACATTAAGGCTGTTAAACAGTTATTCTTGTTAAACCAAATTGACGGGAAATTATTCATTGCATCACGGAAGCTGTAAATATTAGCATCGAGAGTTCGGCGAAACTACCCATTTATCCTATTAGTATTCGTTGAAGCACGTGGGCGTCACTTTCTATTTTGGCGTGAAGATCTTATTTATTGAACCACAAACTGGGATTGGCTTTTTGTAGCACAAGCATATATCTCGAGCCACAGAGCGTTCTCAATAGATTGTTGAAATAGATACATGTGGCACCTTCACTGGAATTTACGCTATTGAACGACAAAGAAGAGTTGCAACTATTAAGGACTTAAAAGTAAATGGTACAGAACAGACATATTTAGGTACAAAGCATCCACGGACCCGGGTAAATAGGTTTGGAACTATAGTGAAATGGCTATGATATAATTAGCAGAAATGTGGTAAATGTAGTTATACGTAAGTATATTACGAAATATGCATCACCTACCTTCACAGCATGGGTATTGATTACATAATACAACTATTGTGCAATATGTTAGCATAAGTTAATATCCTGAGGGATATAATCGGGTCTCTCAGCAAAAGATCAAGAGTTTGTTTATCAATGTTTTGAAATGTATTTATTTAAAGTGCCATTGACTCGAGTTCAAGCTAATACGCAGTCATTCAAGTTAATTTTACGATGGCTCCAATCCATGGCTTTGAACTTTTCAACCTCTATGCTCAAACACGTCATGTGTAAGTTACGTCGAGAGAGTTATTTTACGCTAATGCTACCATGGAGTTGTAGATAGAAACCCAAATCAAAGTGGACCTGCTGCTCGTTATTGAACGTTATGCCCTGGAATTAGAATACGAGCCTCCTGTTTTAGCAATATTCACTTCGTTAATACTATTGGTCAGTAGTACTTAGCTCTTCATTCAGTCGTAATGCTAAATGTGACTCCCATGACATGGGAACTGACGAGATACCGCATGTGATCTACCTTGAGCTAATACAAAACAGCCGAGCCAAACAAAGCCCCACAAATGCATGCAATTGTGCACCTTTATGAATGTTTGTATCTACAATTAAGATAATTAAGCTGTGTTATCATTACGTATTGATATTGTACCAAAGATACTGCGCACGCTAAACACACCGAAATATACGAGATGCATACGTTTAACTGTATTGATTTATATCGGTATGATTCTTCCTTTGTTTTTATAACAAAAAGTATACGACTGAAAGGATGGAAATGTGCCGATGTATTTGCATATGTCTAGTTTGCATACGAGATTGCTGGCTTGCGACTGCGATCGCCCATTGCTTTCTTAGTATTTCAAAACTTTTGCAGTACATATAAAACTACTATCATGCGATATTGATTTCTTTGGCTCTTGTGCCTGCGAACCATTGGAGGGGAGTTTTACCCAGCTAAGATAGCACTTGATAAATGTAGGATGACATTGATTCTTTGTTATGTTGGATTGACCTACTGTCTCATTAAACGATTAATATTGCAGGAAAAAACTCAGGCTATCAATAACTAACATTTGGCACAAGCAAAGTGAGAAAATATGCAAATGACTCCCTTTGTTAAACATTATGATTCATTAGGTAACTCCGCGGGATCAGTCTTAATAGTGTCATAGTTTTAGCTGTCAGAACAGGCGTACTATCACTCACAATCGGCATAATCACATGCAGAAAATATTCATTGTGACTATGAAGAGCATATTACTAATGTGAAACCGGGCATCGTGCGGCTCTTTTCTAATCAACCTGCTCTGCTGAGACACATGGAAAGATGTGTTGCATTTCACATTCATAATGCATTGTTTACTATTGATACATCTGTTAATCGTTGTTGCCGGGTTGAATGAGCGTCGTAGGTCGTGTACTGGCGTATTAATTTATCACAGCGGTTCAATATGCAGCACAATACGCAGAGACCTCTCATATCATTATTTTAGCAGGTAAATAAAGACCCTATGCTACATAACCCTAACTCAAACTTAAAGAGGGTAAAAATTCTCTTAGGGCATACACAGTGGGAATTTACTGTGACGATACCGCTATCATCTGGCTTCGTGTAATCAGGTCAAAAACCGCAGCATGTGTCCGATCCTTAGACTTATTGAACGTGGTATTGGAGTGAATAGCTGCAGCTAGATATTTGATTGGTTTGGCAAATAGGTTCTGCTTACTGTTGTACAGAGACCAGCAGGATCATTTGAGTTTTAAAACCTCTCGAATGATGTCTCAAATCACCAGAATATATATGCTGTGTTTTTGCTGAACAGATAATTTGGTATTGTACGTATAGCAACTGACCGATCTACAGCTTTGTTTTGAGTGTAGGATACGAAATTCCTATGTAAGCGCATGCCTTCGATACGATATTCAAATATAAACGCCTAATCAAGATATAAAGAGGACAATTTGGCTTCAATTACCGTTCATTTATGGAGGCAGGCAAGAAAGTCTGTCCCTAAATGGGGAAATTGAGTTGGTAGATGAAGTTCGAGAACTATTAAATAAAACGCAATTTACAATTGGGCCCCTCCAAGGTTACATCTATGGATATGCCTAAGGTCCCTTGGAAATTCTCCTTGACAGCATTTCGTTCTTAACCAGTGTGAGACTAAAGGTGGATGTTAAACGACAATAAACAAGTGCAATTCTGCTGCATCGGCGATGCACGCAAATACATTATATATATATATATATATATATATATATATATATATATATATATATATATATATATAGATATATATATATATATATATATATATATATATATATATATATATATATATATATATTATATATATATATATATATATATATATATATATATATATATATATACTATAGATGTATTTAAGATACAGACCAATGCCTTCTGTTCATCTGCTAACGATAACGACTCTTCTTGATAATTTGTGTGATAATTTGTTGATATTGAACCCCACCTCATTATGTACATTAATGCTGTATATGTGTCTAAGGTAAGCAATATTGCGACCCAAAGGTGGAAGGGCATTAGAACAAACATGTTTGATCACATACTTAACTACTGCATTGTCACTGTGATTCATTTGGAAAATCATTTTCAGCGTTTTTATGCATAAGGAAACGCTAATGTGTCGTTGGCCACTTAATGGCCCCAGTACCCAAGTATGCGAAGCAATTGGAAGGTTGAGTATTCGCTTAAAAGCCTTATTCCACTGAACACATATTTTTTTATAACCATCAGAATCAATGGTCCATAACTGGGAGCCATAAAAACTGCAGCAATAGGAATTAAATAATTTACACAATGTGTTTTTATGCAACTCTCCAAAGTTCCCCATCATTTTGTTAAAAGCATCATTAAACATAGAACATTTTGATGTGCAATCACTATTATCATTCAACATGTTATCAATGACGTTCCCTAAGTGTTTTATAGTTGTAGCCATTCAATAGTAGAGCCATACAATAACACCTTATCAAATTCATTTACTGCCCTGCCATATTTTATGCATTTTGTTTTCAAAGGATTAAAAACTACGTAATATTCATCAGCAAATCGTTCACATATTTTCAACATATTGTGCAGTGCAATGAGACTTGGAATGAGTAAGGTAATGTCATCAGCATAACCAAGCGCACCAATATATTTGCTGCCTATATGACAGCCTAGTCCAGACTTTTTTAACATTTGTATCAGCTCGTCAATGTACACAGTAAATAATATCGGTGATATGACACCACCTTGCTTGACGCCGTTTGATACATGACACTCTTTTGATAAGCATGCATTCCATTCAACAGATATAGTCTGTCTCGAATAGCTATCCATAAGAAACCTAACTATAAGCGGAGGCACTTTACACTGCAATAGCAATTAGAATAATTTTCTTAATGTACCCTACCAAAGACTTTACTATGTCATACACTGCTTCATTATGCCATACACAGTGCCTTTGTCAGGTTTGCCACACTCGATCCAAGTCCAATGCCAGAAAAGTGATCGTTCTTTCTCTGGTTTTACAATCTCTAACCATCCCGCAATTTTCCTTGAAACAGGCTTCTTTGACGGAATAGCTTCTTTACCAGCTTGAATACAACAGCCAACAATTGATTTACAAAATGCATCAATAGCGGTTTTGTGATTGCTATCTCGACACCGCTTATCGGTGCATTGAAACACAGCATGCGATACAAACACACCATCAAGCAAAATATCCAATTCATTCTTGTGCCGATTAACATATACTACTGTTGCCTGACTCCACGAGAGCCGATCATCACGCAAGAATCCCTGACTATCTGTAAACATAACGCTGTCAATATTTACATCTATTGTGATGAATATAGCATTATGGTTTGACGGGTTTGTTGGGTCACGAATAACATTATTTGAGGAGTTTTTACTGTTCCAAGAAACCCTCATACAATTTCTCTCTATAAATTCATTAAAACAGCGAGTCTGTGCATCGGTTCTTTCAAACGATGTGTTTAAATCAACGCGAATTACAACCGAGGTATAGCTAATTGAATTGACAACAGACTCAATTACATTAATAACCTCCTCATATTCGTTTGTTACTTTGTTTCTTGAATAATTATCACAAGGCATATATACGCAAATCAATAGCACACTCCCCAAAGAAGAATCATTAATCGTAATGCCACAAAAACGCCTGTGAGGTATATCTATATGTGACACATGCTTAGAAAGAGACTTTCGGTATAAAATTGCAGTCTCACCATAAGGGCGCCCTACTAGAATGTCAGATGTTGAGTCCATTCCAGACTTTCCAACAAATTGATAATCCTTATGCACATTATTTAACATCGAGACATTTTCTTTTAATAACCAATTTCTTGTAAACCCATTATATCACAACTGTAACGGTTCAAACAATCGCTAACATAGGGAGTACACCTCTTTATCCCTTCCACATTCAAAGAGCATATATTAAAACCATTGCTGTTTGGAATATTATCAATGAGTGAAATTACCTATTACGCGTTTCGTCCAATGCCTCCTGCATCCAATGCCTTCAGGCCAGAATTCCGGTTTGTAGAGCTTTGTAGAATTCCGATTTATATCTCCAGTCTCTAAAGCTATCCGGTATGAATGTGTCTAAGATTCTGGTTTAGATGCGCATTCAATTTCGAGCACCTTGATGCTCAGTTCTTCCAAAAACGATGTCAACACTGACGAGTCGATATCACGATGCACACGAAATACGAAGAGTTCATATCTTCTTGGACCTGCACGTAGTTTGGTATCAGTGCGGTTACCAAAAATGGCTCTAGGCCTATCCTGGATTGTCTCCTTATCTCGCGCTATCTGCCAATCCTTCTACTTCATTTTGCGCTGTTGACGCGGTTGAAGATGGAACTCATCTTCGTCTTGAGAGGTGCTTGACGAGGTCGTGGGTGTTTCTGGCCCGCCTTTATTCGGAAGGGGAGTGGAAGGAGAGGCTTGCTCCAAAACAATGTGCGCCACATGATGTGTCGGTTTCTGTGTTGCAATAGTAGTTGAATACAGCGGTTTCGGGGCTAGGGATGCCATTTGGGCTTCAAGTTTGCAAAGTCGTTTGTTTATCGCAACAGCGGTACATTTCTCGGGAATGCTGCGAGGCAACTTGTTTAAGTTGATTGCCACAAACGAGACCGGCAGCTTGGCATCGCAAATATTGAGTCGATTGTCTTCAGACTCTTCATTATATCATCCATCTCTTTCATATGTGCTTTCTTTAGCCCTCGGCTCTGGCGCTTTTTAATTGGTGGCAGATGATCTGAGTAATTCTCCCAGAGTATTGATTTCGCCTCCGCAATGGCCTCAAGACAGTAAAACCCGGCGATTACATCCTTGATACTGTCATTGGTAGCACTTTTCAAGTGGTGAAAGGCGTAGGTCAGCAGCTCATTCGCTACAATTTTGTCTTGGCTATCTGCTCGGGATCTGACGTATTGCAGTAAGGGAGTCTTAATGCAGCAGAACCGAGCAGGTTAACAGTCTTTAAGATTGAGTCGATCAAGATTGACACTTAGCTCAACTTTTTGTACGACTTTTCCCGATAATAAAAAAACCGCTACTCAGACAAATTCGTACATCGAATCACAGTTATATCCTCTTCTTCGCACGCGCGGTATGATCACCAATCCAAAGTACTAACTTCCGTCCTCATAAGTGGACAGTAACTGTCACAATATCCGTAAATATCAGAGCTCTCTGAGCGTGTGCTGTCACTCAATCAATGTGCTGTAATAAATGTATTTTATTAATCATGGTTTTGTTGTAATATTCTCGCGCATATTGTGGTAAATTACATCCATTCTTTAATCTAATAAACAGGTAATGTTATTTTAATTGTATGGGCAATGTGGTTAACTAAGTTCCATTGGACCATATATAACTCGAGCCCTACTGACATCACATGAGCGTGTTTTGCCTATATATCCCGCATTATTGCAAACATCTTCAACTTTTCATGCAACAACTGATAGCTCTAGGGAAATATATTATATCACAAACTATAACGAGATAAAACCAACGCAAAATGCAATCAAATGAGGCAATATTCCAAGCTCTGTGCTCATTCCGCATTCTCCCTGACCATCAGGGGGCTCTCATTGTCAGACAGTAGTCGCTTTATAGGCGTTTGTCGATAACTGAGATGGTTCGCCGGCGATATTCGATTGGGACAACAAGTCAAGACGAATGAAGATAGATCGTGTTGGGAATAATTAAGGTAGTATTGTGACTCTTGCTCTGTCAAACAGGTGACACCTGGCTTCTTCTTCGATTCTAACTCTAGTTTTTTAATCAATTGCATTGATTGAGTGAGCCAGCAGCTTGTAGTTCCGGACCGTAGAAAAGCTCAGTTTCGTGTAGCTAACTAGTGCTATTATATTAGTATACTTTCAAGATAGTATATAGCGCGTTCTCATAATGCCGTGAATAGTATCAGGAAGCGTTTACGTGGCTAATACGGAGTATTAATGGTGTTATACTTGGAATGCTTAGTTCACGTTTTCAGCATGTTCTGTTGCTGTTGTAGTGTGACTGATAAAATTTAAATAAGATATCTTCTAAGTAACGGATGAAGTGTCAAATACTTTCTACAAAGGTGGCAAATTTATAAATCGATCAATCAAAGACAAAACGCTCTATGTGCGATTGCCCTGACAGGTTATCTTTGAGCATATTATCTGAAGAGGTGTCGAATTGAGGGAGCACAGATAACAAATTAGTTGATGTTTCCGTATTATCATCCTCCGACCGACTCACTCAGAAATCCCACGCGAAAATAACTAAAACCTGCGGTTGGTTAGTCCGAAATGGGTTTAACAGAACAGAACATACCAGTCAACTCACCAACATCTTCTATAAGTCATGGACGTTGTTTATATATTCCAGCGAATCCAAATAATTTCATCTAACAGAATTATGACAGGAAATATATCTGACAATATAAATTCGCAAGATTCTAATTCTAATGAAATATTGAGCGAATCGGCAAATGTTAACTGGAGATGAAACTTAACAACCGATTTGATGCAAACCACCGCAATGTGTGTTTTTCAGCACGGACCCTCAAATGCTATCAACAGAGGTACACAACATCTAACGTCGGATATTATTCAATAGCACAGATATTCACCCGTGCAGGCCAACAAGCGATACATTCAATCAATATGAGTGTAAAGCGATGACGGTGGTATGACAAAAAAAAGCGTTTTAAAAAAAACATATAATGGCACTCAATGTGAACTCTTACCAAGCAGGGCGCATCACAGCAGCATTTGTTTATCAGGCTATGTGCAAAACTGACAAGCGATTTGGCATTGCCTAGGCTTAAGTACGGTTGTGTCATAAGACGAGCCTTGAATTGTCGATTATTAGATATGTATGAAGATGATTGAATTATCTCCTCAATCTGCTCTCTGATTGACCAAATTGTTCTTATATTCTGCGACGTGTAATTCTTATTCATCACCATACATTCACATGCTGCTCATGCAACGTACCCAAGGGTATACATGTAACATCACAGGACACTATATTCAAACAATGGTCTGCCTCTCAACCCAGTCTGATATTTGTCGATAATTCTCAAGAAAATGTGCTAATACAGTTATCGAATTATTCAATATGTGCGGCGAATGTAATCTGGCCATTGAAAGTATTAATAGCACAAATTGTATATTTGCAAGGAATAAGGATGACATGTAGATATATAATTGCTCTCTCGTTGCATATGAAGACCGATTACACTAAAATAAAGCATTTCCCCTCAATTGATTTTGACGATTTTACCATGGCTTATGCACGAATCCATCGCGTTGTTTAACTAACTGAGACGGATATCGGTGTCGCATTTGGACTGTGTAAAGGCTGAGCCCTGCATGTTATGGTCAACTCTCATGAGAGTGAGTGTGCTGATGATATTTATCTTGACCTAGAAGCATGTTGTATGTACAAGCCATTTGATGATATGCTGTTATCGAGCAGTAAGAATGCTATTTGATGAATTAGTGAAAAATGCAAGACGTCTTTTGTTAACATTATCGGAATCGCACCTTCAACGAGTTGACGTGGCCATTCATCATCGCTGACAGGCTCCGGTAAATCAGGTATTGTCAATCGATATCGTCTTGTCAGGCAAGAGACGATTAATGGGTTGGATGTGTGCGGGAGGAAATAAATGGTGGGGTGTGTGTCTGGAGGGCGAGGTGTTTGAGTTGCTATTATGGCGATACAGTTGTGGATTACGGAATGCCTGCGTATAAAGTTGGAGTCATCATTGGTGCTGTGAAGTATTATTAGAGCAATTTTACTGCAATTATACGACAATTCCGACGCAATAATCAGCAGCGGCAATGTCGAGTTACTACTGAATAAAATAAATGCTATGATGAAAGGGACCATCCGATATTTTGTCTAGAGTCCACGATGCATTGGTGCCCGATGTACACCAGTGTGACTTAAGTTGGGTCCAGTTATTCGCTTCACTAATCATTGAAATCATCATTTTCACGTGGCGCTAGGTTGCTGTCATAACGCGCAAGCTCCATGAAACTAATCCACCCTTGATAATATAAACGGATGCAGAGGGGCTGTTTACTTTGTAGCAGAAGCAGACTTTAAGCCAGTGCCCAGATTTAGCCCAGAGTGTCGTCTCTAATAACTGCGTACCTCAAAGACCTAATTGATTGCACGTGTACATGAAATCCTAATTATAACAATAGTCGGTGATAACTATGCCCTACAGAACACGCAGTTAGCAGAAAACTGCACATCAACTGGCACTATGACGCAACTGAGTACGGCTATAGCGCTACATTCCTACATCTGTTGTCCATTGATTGATGGCATTACAGAATACAACAGATTGCGTAATATGATATTTACCATTACAATGCACAAGCAGAGAGTAAATGCAGCACCTGGTTTGCTTGTGGAATTGCATCATCTTATTCACATGACTACAACTTACTTAATATAGGATTTCTGAATAATCATGCTTTAAATCCCCTGAAACGACACGATATTTTGTCTCTGGATAACCTCATCTGAATTGTATGCCCCTGCATATTAGATAGATACGTTTGAAAACCAGTGTTGATGGTGCAGCAGCGATATACAGTTAACCTTGTTCTCGACTGCTTGGTTGATGAACTCTAATTGTATATCATAGCTACCTAAATTAATATATGATAACCCAGTCCTCGCTTTATTACCGCTCAAACCGAATATGCGTTGGATTCCTGTGACTGCAAGCATACAATGTTGTGCTCTGGGTGTCCATGCGTCTTTGCGCCATTGGTGGTAATCTGCGCCGTATTGAATAACGCCTGGCAGATATATGCAGCTTGGGGTGAAGCACCATCGATGATACAGTGGGATTAGTCCCCCAAACATCCCGAGTCGAGTCCCCTAGGAAATAACCGATAGCATCTTAAACATATTTTTGCCATGCTGCAATATTTCTAACCAGGGAAGCAATAACGCCTTGCAGTTGTCTTATCTTATGAAATGCGTCTCCCTCTTGGATTACATCTGAATTACCGTATAAAACTGCCATGGAATGCTGCGTACTGATAACATAAGGAAGGTTATCAAGAAATAATACGTGATTTGTATCATTTTGGACTTTTATGTGCTTTTCTGGGTAACATATCACATTGCAATCGCCGACCGTAGACAGTTATAATGATTGTACATTCGTCTCAAAAATAAGTGTTAATTTTAGTGGTTGCGTATAGACGCGTTGAATGATTTCTTTAGATAACATCAAATAAATTTTACGACGTTATCATATATATGGTGTTCTTCTGAAGAATGTTTTCTCTGTGGTATGCTATTGGCTACTTAAGCTGTTAAAAGAGATCCTTATGATTGCTACGTCGAATGTTAGGTATTGGAAACATCACATGATAATCGCCAGTACAGTAGCATTGCGTAGGATGAGTAGAAATTGTGTAATCACATATAACACCTAACAAGACAAGTGAAAAATTTCTTTTCCTGGCATTATCTCATCAAGTGTATAGTACATGCAGACATAGTGATCAAACATTTCACACCGCCCTTTTTGATGTTACCACTGGTCATTACATAAATGGTAACACAAGCAGCATTGTACTGTCATTGCCTGCGACCTTAAAAGTAGGTATTGTCGAGAACGGGCATGAAACACGATCCAGGATGTATGATGCTTCAGTTATCTTGTGAGATAAGCTGGATAAGTAAAGCATTAGGGCACGTCAGGTTGTGAACCTTGCAAGAATGCGGGCGCCCATGCCGATAGATTTTTTGTTGTGTGGAATGAGTAAGGCTTCATAATAACTCTACTGAACTAAACGCTAATATTCAAACCCGATTTATGCTACATCTGATCAGCACTTATCATGTTATATCGCTATAGGCATTACAATAGGGAGTTGTGTGACCAACAGAGTGGACGAAACCCGTATGTATCAATATGTTAGCTTCCTTTTATTGTGATTCAATCGTATGTCGTAGGATGATATATTTAGGCATAAGCGCTTGCTTGCAATAAGATAATCAGACATAAACGCTTGTCGGCTGTACGTTTGACCAGATATATTAAGATGGCCCAAAATGTATCAACACTAGAAGGTGGTATGTATGTTATTGATATTGCATACCATATAAATCTGCCCAGTGCTTACAAAAATAATTGATAGTAAGTTATTCAGTATTGTTCCATGCAGTCGGGTTAAACATAACTTGAAATCTTCGGCTACAAATAAATGGTTGTTTTGTTAAAGATCCGACAGGATCTAACATGCAGAATTTTCAGCTAGATCGTACTCTGATCAATAACAAGTTAATGCGCGCGATGTATCATCAAGTCAGATTTAGCAACCCAAGTAGTTAGGCTACACGTGGGGTCATACAAACAGCAGGAGTTGATCGGAATTTAATCTAAAGATCCGAAGAATGCTGCGCAAAATTTCTGTATTATGTACGACTTATGTGGCACGATACGAACATTGTAACAATATATTTCCACGGTTATGTTGACCTGTGCTCCATAAGTTATAAACTGGAGTTAGGGGCTTATAGAAGATAATCTTTCTAAACGTCAGTGGTGCAATCGAAGCAGAGGGCGAATATACAGAGTTCGGCAGAGTGGGGGTAACAAGGTTACCTTAATCATTGCTAACACGAGTCGTATTTGCCCTATTGCCCAGATCTAATTAACCCGAGGAATACATAAGGCACCACTGAGAAAGTGACTACAATGAGTGGCTGTATGGGGTGTTTTCGTGGACTAAAACTGTAATAAGCACTGTGAGGGTTACAAGAGACCACGTCATTGAGCAAATCCAACAATATTCACTGAACTGCTATGACATACACGTACTTGTTTTAATATTAACGCGCAGTCATGGCCATTATTACCTAATAAAAGGCCTGACATGCCAGTTTGCCTAAATTATGCATCAATCCGAACTACCGAAAATCACAATACGCCATTAGTAAAATGTAGCCTATGCATCAGGGCCTGAGGCTCAGGCAAGTATATCGAAACCACTACCTGCAAGGATATACGGAATATATAAGTCGATAGCTATTATTCATATATAATGTTGGTTATGGAGCAAACCTACATTATCTAACCTTTGGGTTTCATGCATAGCATTCTATTACCTTGCGCTACATCGCAGCATATCAAGAAGGCACATCGCGCCGAAAAAACCAAGAAAATCGGAAAGCAGTCTACGTCATAATGCAAGGATGCGTGTGGCCGATATGATTTTCTTATGAACATTTATATTACACAGCAGTAACTAGGCTTGTAACGCCTGTGACACTGTAAGTTACATTATCAGCTCCTATGATATCATCTCTTCCTGTTCCTCCAATATTGCCATACAGATATCGTTAAGCATCCCAGAGAATGCACCAGGATGAGATGTGGCTTGTTATAACATTTGTCCTTCAGAAGCTAATTTAGCCGAGGGATAAACCAAGCGACCTTATGAACGTATAATTAGAGCTTCCTGATAGGGTCGAAGTCCGAGGTTGTGCTGGCGCAGTTAATCATCTTGGGTATTAATGCAGTTGTTAACGTAGGAAACCCAGCTTCGTAATATGCTGTAATCGGTATTCATGTACATCAGCCACATTATTTCTGCACCTATGACCGAAGTAATAAGCTGGACCATCCTCGTCGCTCTCATATATATATATATATATATATATATATATATATATATATATATATATATATATATATATATATAGAGATATATGCTCTATATATATATAATAGATATATATCCATATAGTTATATGTATATATATGATATATATATATATATGTATATTTATACTTATATATATATATATGTATATATATCTATATATCTCATTTTTTTACATATATATATATATATATATTATATATATATATACATGTTTATATGAATATATATATTTGTATATATATATATAGATATATATATATATATCTATATATATATATGTATAGAGTATATATATATATCTATATATATATATATCTATATATCTATATATATCTCTCTCTCTATATATATATATCTATCTCTCTCTATCTATATATATATCTATATATATCTCTCTCTATCTCTCTATCTATCTCTCTATATCTCTCTCTATCTATCTATATCTCTCTCTCTCTCTATCTCTATATCTCTATATATCTCTATAGGATTTGTCCACTTTATACGAAGCCATCTGATGATTTGTCCATTATCAAAACGTTTTTTTGGTAAATGTTACAGTTAATCGAATATTGCTGTGGTGAAGTTCTGTCAGCCTATTATTTTTTGTTGGCGTTCCTGAATTCGCTTCGAAGTATGCAAAATATCATAATTTGTCTTCGATCAAGCGACTATGAATTTTCATTTCGTATTTCCCTAAGACTACCTATGACTGTCAATGAGGTGTCCATTGACCATTATGAAATGTCGGGAAACTCTACAAAATTGTATTGAATGCACAATAAACTCGACGCTGGCACAACTTAGCCATAACTAGGTAGCTGTCGCGTGTCATAACTCGTACCAAGCTCCCTTTCCTAAAAATCTCCCTTGCACAACCAATTGCTTTTTTCCACCCTGCAATTTGTGTCCGATTTAAATCAGTGATACATCAAAGTGTTGATATGTTGTCAACGGGCACCGACATATAATCGGTCAAACCACAATTTTGCTGTTTAGCGCACCGCAGTTTAGAGGGCTATGGTTCTGGTCAATGGGTGCATTGTTTTTGCTGCAACAGTACTGCTGCATACAACCCAAGGTCGGTGGATGTGCCAATATTTGTCAAAACGCTATTGATTATCAGTCACTAGGGCAGTCGATTAATACAACATAGGTGCTATGTAGTGTGCATTGATGACCAATTGTACTGGCTTGCTGGTTGAAGATCTCGACCATTGTGGCAAATAAGCCAAACATAACATTGTCATACATGTGATTTGAAGCAACTAAATATGTGTGTGCATTTAGTGACTGATGATCAACCGAATCACATATGATTTTCTAATTTTTAATATTCATTCTCATCTTAACGCCCCACGCAAACAATAAATTTGCGTTAACAGGCAGTTAAAATTCCACGCTTATTGCACTGTAGAGTAAGGTAAACACCTTACCCACTATCCTAATTCTTTCTTTCATCCCTTCAAAGCCCAAGTGTAATCGGGCAATCCTTTGCACAATGTTTATCCATGATAAACGGCAGTACTGTCTGGAATAACATTGATAACTGATTTGCAAAAGCATTTAGATAATTGGCACCTGAGCTTAGGCAATAATCACACTCCTTACTGTCGGTTGATTTGATAACAACGTACAACAAAGGACGCAAGTTTATGGCCATGATACATGAACTGCACAAACTGTCTCCTACTTTTGAGGCGTTTTCAACTGGTTATGTTCCGGGTCGATTTCTGTACGATGAACACCTACATGCATCACGAAAGGTAGCATCCTAAATCAAACTACGATAATCAAAGTACAACGTACGGTTTGCAGATTTATACCATATGCAAGCGACATTTCTAGAAAAATAAATGTTATTTGCTCATTCTCAAGATGTTACTTTAAAAAGTCATATTGGCTGGTATATTTTTTATACAGTCACATGAACGACAATTGCCTCAGCATCATTGTTCCGGGATTGCAAATGAAAAGCCCTTCCGATCAAGAGGTAGTTCAGGCTAACGCCATGTTAGTGACACGTTCTAAATCAATTACCCAAATCTCATCCAGCTCAGGGAGACATGGATATCTCGAAAATGTATCCAAGGAATTCATATTGAGCTGGCTCTACTTCACTCTGCCGACAGTAAGTAGCTTACATACAACATGTGAATCATATCACTTTAAAAATATTATACATACGTATTTCCTAAGAGGACTTTCATAGATAATGAAGAAATTGTTATTGATGTTCTTTAAGTAACTGTATGCATATTAACGGGTCCCACATATCTCATGTACTGACAATTGTGTTCGAAATTGTTGCCAATCATTGCAATATCAAGCTACGTGCAACTACGTCAACTTACTCAATCTCAAATTCTAGAGGAGCGACTGCCAGTTTCGATTGAATTAGCCGAAATGTTTGATACAGAATAAGTAATGCAAAATAAGCATGTTAGGATACATTAAAAATAAAACAATTTTGCATATTTAATCACATATCATCAGCCTTTGATATCGTCATTGTGGTGAAAATGATTGAGGGAATAATGTGCACAAACACTTTCGCCCGGTCGACGGCGATGCATGCCAATCTGTATATTGGTGGTGGTGTCATTGCGCGTGATCAAACAAACAGCAAAACTACAAACTTGAATTTAATGACAATATAGTTGATTATGCCAGAATGTGGAGTAAAATTATAACAAATGGAGACAAGGTTCTATTTCTAACAACGAAAATATAAATCATTGTTGACAGCCTAGCTCATGTGGTAATGGGACAGTTCGTCGTTGGTCACTTTCTCTTACTCTACAATAATGCCGTGCGACTTATTGCTGTGGAATGGTGCAAAAAAAGAAACTGCTACTGGCACTACTGAAAACCACGATGGTTTCAATGTATTTCAGGCAAAAACGTCATGAAATATTAACAGCACAATTTGTCTTCTGCACATGCAGTTATTCTTTTGCTCCAGATCCACTTCCCCAACATGAGCTAAAACCTGTATAATGAACATAGATCATGAGTAGCCTCGTAATTCACTCACACAAAAACCCCTTACAGCTTACAGCTATCGATAATCAGAGTCACGCAGGTCATCCGTTGTTTCGTCTCTTTTATGATGATTACTTAATCATGTTACGCCCTAAATTTGTTATGGGCCCCACAGGTTAGATGTATAGCCGGCGCGACCTTCGGAGACAAAGTCTGACTTTTATGTGGTACAGCTTCCATCATCTGCTCCATAAATGCTTTTTCGCTGTGTCGGACCGACGCATCACCAGATGAACATATCTCCTATCTGACAGCAACCATACAAGACAGAAGTTAACACAAAGATCATACTTTCCAGCAACACATAGTTTCCTATCTACGTGCAGTCGTTGCATGCACATCTCGCGATACAAATTAAATATATCGGTTGTTTCAGTTTGCAGCATGTGTTACATAATGTGATGCACAATGAAACTTGAGCAACTGTTTTCCTTGCCGTGTACTTACCGCCAACGATATATAGCCTGATAAATCAATGACGACAGATGTTCACGTTCTCGCAATCAACCTTATTATCTGAAATAGTTTTAAACCACATGGAATGTTATTAAAATATTATGTCGACCAAAGATATCGGCTGCAAACTAGCCGTGTCCGTTTGATTTGATACGATGCATCTAGTTTATTCTGCCCGATGCATTTTTTTTGTTTCAATTGTAGGCGCGACGGAGCCAATCGATAATTGAAATGGTTTTATTTATGGCCACATTAACGACACTTTCTTCACATCGAGATGCTATATTTAAGGCATTGCATATTTCATCGACATCGCAAGCTACCTATTTTGTCTTATCAATCTCGCAGCCATGAAATACAGTTTCTGTTGCTCATAAATGTTGATTAACTCGTTCATTAGAGTATTCAAGTATTGTTTTGTAGATAGGATACAACCCAGATCCCCAATGTCTAACCCATGATTGTAATACCGTCGTATGAATGATTTTCTGGTATAACTGATGTATTCAAGACTGTCGTAGGTACATATTGTGACTCATTTCCGTAAATTCTATAAGGCCGAATAATTGATAGAGATATATTTCATTGATCGAATTATGGTAGGTAATTGTCCAAAGTTTACTCAATTTATAGAGTCTGCATTCACGCGAGTTCATTGACAATTGAAGTATTCAGAGGGCAAATGTGATTATTCAATCCGATGGGGACGAATTATGGTCGCAAGTACGCCGGCAACGTTCCCCAGCCAATCAACGTATATTCTATATTGCATAGCCAATGTTGAACTCAGGCATTCAAACTCATCGGAACGAAATGCATACACAGTGGCCTTTCAACAGACCCCACAAATAATGAGCCGCAATATAAAGAACAAAGTCATACCAGGATAGACTTGCGTTAACAGCTGCACCTGCTTGATGAATATGTCAGTAAAACTGCATAACAGCAAATATTGGTATTCACTTTGAGAGATCATCTTGTTTTTCGAACAATGAATGGTACATGCAGCCTTCTATTACAAAGGGTGGGGGACGAAGTGTAGCCTTTATACCATGGACGTTACGACTGGTCTGGAGCACGGCTTAGACAAACCTCACAACCTGTATTGCACAGTGGTGCATAATGGCGCATAACATTTCATAATTGGAAATATGCCCCTATTATGGACCTGTGTGCATGGTGATTGAATCTATGTAGAAAAGTTGTAATAATCAGACTGCATGATGTTCGCTAAGTGGACATATGATATAACCATACAGTCAACGCACCACGGTCTATGCAAGGACGAATGGATGCTTCATTAGTGAAAATCGCGACATCGATACTATGCAGGTTTTGGTAACGGACCATTCTAGATATTAATGTAGCGTATCCATTAATCAATAATATATGCAACGACAAAAACTTTGCTTATGTCGACTTGTACGCAACAAGCACTAAATGGTCATAGAAACGCTTGGCAGGCCCCGTTTGTGTTGTTTGCTGCCACATTGCCAATGCCCTATTGATAGGGTCTTTTTCTCAATCGCCAATATCCGGTTCTCAGCAAGATTTATAGCAGCTACGATATGATCCAACTTTCTCCCCTGCCAAATATGATATTAACACATAAAATGTGCAACTGTACAAATAGACATCGGTAGAAAGTATAATTACACTGAATCAACAAGCATCCGATTGTGGGCAAACATTTTCGGACAAGAATCTATGCAGTATCGATATGGTTCTTTGGGAAAGCCTTCCGTAATAAGGACTTTTTGTGCATGATCAATCTCACCTGACAGGATACGGTAGACATAGAAAAGGAAAAAAAAAATTACAATCAGAAACAAATGATTTGGGGACATTGATAAGATTACCATTTTTTATTGCATTCAGAAATTTTCCACTCTTCTTTCGTCTATTGTCCAAATTATTATTAGTACGAACAGTTTGCCAGCCCTATTCTGTTTTTTGTTGCTTCTGGCTGGTTCAAACAAAGTTATGCATGGGTGTCTAAAGGTCTTTGAGTTTTAATTGCAGTTCAACTAATATATCACTAATTTAATCATATAACAACGGGGTGGTCTCGAATACTGCTTCCTCCGTTGCTTACGACCACCAACTGCAGCAACTGTGAAGATATTCACATCAATTGGCTAAATATTATTAAAGTACATAGCGCATTTAACAGTGCGAAATTGGTCCATATATCGCAACAGCTTAAAGAGCGAAATGCGCACAGAACATGGAAGTATATTTAGGATACAGGAAAATTAAGTTTTGAAACTCATTATGATTTTGGTCGACATGGCAAAAGTGTACTCTTTGTATACTGAACCACCCCATTCATTTAGCATTAAATTGACGCTAGGGGTATGTACTTAATCAAACGTTCTGCAGATACGCAATAATTCTAAACGAGACAACCTTGTCTACTATAAGGTATGACATTCTCAGGGGCAGTTGTTGTATATTGAATGCAAGAATTACATCTTCGTCGTGATGCAATAGACTTAAGTCAATAAACCCATTAAATAGGAATGGTTTCATCTGACTGACAACACAATGCCTTGACGCTCATTACTTGTTGAATAGGAGTTACTTTTGGCGTTGACAGTTTCCATGCTTTTACTACATAGCAATGTTGATGACTGATTTGTAGTACGCATGCATAAGAATATGTTATAGCGTGTTGAAGTTGATCAACCTCAGCAGCATGATCTCTAGAAATAAACTTGGTTCGTAATCTCAATATCTCGCACTTAATTATTTCCATATCTTTATTTACATTTTTTTGCATTGTACGGTCTTGACTGTCTCCAAAGAGAAAAAAATCGTCTACAAAGCTGTCTGTTGGTATTTTCCACACAGCAATGGATGCCAGCTGGTTCATTCCTGGGAGTGGAAGGTGTGGATAAATAATGGGGCCGTCAAAGGTGCTTGCCCTGCGTTGTCGCATTCAAATGAAAATCATCAACAATGATAAAAAGTGGCAAGGGTAGAATATAAATGACTTGCGCATTAACACGAATCCTATATTGCTATAATGTTATCACGGCTATCTTTGGAGGAAAAATGCGCCAGGTTGCTTCAACCACCTAGTCCCTCAGGCAATTTCTGGCTAGCACAATGCGTCCATCGCCAGTTTCTATGTCTTGCCAAGCAAGCTAATTATCCCAGCCTAATCAAGCTCAGTGAAGCATAGAAATTAAGTTGCTGCGCATTCAAGCAAGTTATTAATAAGATCATTATCAAAGTTGACTTGGGTTTGGTTGTACCCACTAGGGTTGACACTTCAGCAAGGAAGTTAATTGTATCGCTCTTCTCATAGTGAACACGGGTACCTCTAGCGGCACGCAAAGAATTAACCTGAATGCTCAACAAAAAGTCTACAAAACATGAAATGAAATTTAAAGTGCAGGGCATAATTTGAGTTTGCTCTGCATTTCAAGATTGATATTCACACACGACTGATTACTGATTGGTATATTAGTAATTTCGAAACATCGTGATAATACTGTGTGCATATCGTCCAAAACAATGACAATTACGCATCTCTTCCCACTCTTGCCACGTTATAAATCCCCAGAACCAGGCATTAGTTTCCAAACGGTCTCGCGATTAGGTTCCAGGGTTCAGATGAATGCTGAACCTGTCTTACACCCTGGTTTGATGCTTAATGGTTCACAAAAGCCTTGAAGTATGTCCTATGTATCTCCTGCCAGATTTTTATACAATAAAGTATGTGAGTAAACCCTCCCGTTTTCTCGGCAAATCTAACTGCTCTTATATAAACTCACTGCTGTGGGCAGATATGTTTGATCATTTTAGCGCATAACTAGAATAACTAGATTGTATGTTTTACGCTTAGTTGACCATACTGATCTTTATATAGTTCTCACACCATATGTACAACGGTCAGTGCATAGCTTCCGTTGCAAAAATTACGAATGGGGTTCGCTTACCATAAGTGATGCGGAATAGCAACATCAAAACTTATGAATAACGGTCCAAATTAAGTAATTTAATTTGCATTACAATAACTGCTGAATATGTAAGCTCGTGAAGGCTTTCCCTACCGGTTGTAATTTACATATAAAATGTAAATCTATACAAAAACACATCGGTCGAAATTACGGAAAATGACTCGACCCTACGACTGGGTATCAATTATACACGTAATATTCGTGAATAATCTTATCGCAGGGCACGAATGAGGTATTCTTATCTATTAATGACCTGGGTTTATATGCGGCACTTTTTGATATTTTGATATCAGCTACGATCAACGCCTGGGGTCATATATCTACTGTTATGTTATAAATTGCTTCACCAACGCGGTCATATGACTGCACGGTCACCCTTGATAAGAGGTAATGGCGATTGATCGCGTTGGTGCAAATTGCTTTTGCAACTCAATCACGCTCAAATACTGGCCCAATATTCCCAGGGTCACACTTCATACATTGCCTAAATTAATGGTGTCTGTACACATGGGATTTTGTTCCTAAAGTCAGAAAAAAGAACGCAGATAGTGCAAGTAGCATTACATCATTGCCACAATAATCCCTATTCTATCCTAGTGGGGAAAATACTACAAAAACGTCGCATTGCTCCTACAACGATATGCTAGAAAATGTATTGCCCAACTTATAATACTTGACAATTTTTGTTATGTCTTATGTTTACCTAAAAATACATGAAGCAATCCATCAATTACGGATTACGTTTAAATGCAAATTGCCAGCCTTTAACTTCTGAATAATTATATGTGACACATCGAGTACAGTGCATGAACCAAATCATCAACAAATTCTTAATATCGCTAGATATTTGCATCAATTGTCCTGATGGCAATGAAGTAGGTTGCACTATTTACAGAGAGAAAATAGCCAATACAGAGGCAGGTGACATGGTGAATAATAACATAAAATGGAAGTAAATAAATCACACGGACATTTCGAAAGCTAGTATGCTTAAGCCGACCTTACACGTGAGAGAGGTTTTCTTGTTTATAGAACGAGTCCCTTCATTTTGCAATGTATTATATCGGCACTATAAGTATGCACTTGATCTGCGTTAGTGCGGATACAATCTATGCGACAGGTCTCTTCATAGCGAAATTCTCCCGATCTAAGTCTTACGGCTTGTCGTTATCTGAAGAATTTATCAAGACCTGAAATCAAATAGATATGCAATTTCTTTACGCAGTCCTACACAACTATTGTATTTCGAAGTGAATGCTAGAATGTTCACATACTCGTCTGTAATACTACAGCGTTACTTTGCATGACCATATAAAAAAAATTGACCCCTACAATTCGGGTTTTATCTGACTCACTGCATGATGCATTGACTCACGCATTACTGGTTAAATATGAGTTGTCTGATATGCTCATATGTTATCTACAGCACACATGACCACTGACTGGAATGAAACTTGTTAGCGTGGTTTTTCCGTTTTTCAAATTCAGAATCATGAAAATACATGGTTTACATACACAATACCAGTCAACAGTTGTTTCCACATAAAATTGAGTCGCTTGTACAAATAGTAGATCATTTCATCCGAGACTTTGTTTAGATTTACTTGGACATGAAACTACCGCCCTGTATTGGCCGGAGAGCTTTAGATCACCAATACCACTTGATTAATGCATTAGTTGATGTAAAAAAATGCACTGGGCAACCATTTCAATGTCATAAGTCGCCACCTGGAATATATGATACATTAATAAATTTCAATTCCTAATCAATCTCTTCTCTTCCCCAAGAGAGACAAATCTGTCTTCACTTGACGTCTTTGCTCGTCACCTAAGTAAGAGATTTGCCATTCAGCTGTCTGAGTGCATTCTTTTCACTGCATTGGGGCCAGCTGGTTCATTGCTGTAGAAAAATATGTGAGATTGGCATACCTCCAGGGTTTGATTAACAGAAAAACTAGCAAAAAGCTAATATTTGCAGAGGAAATTGCGTTGGGTAGCGAACTGTGTTAACCTTATCCCATATAATACAATCGGCTGTCGATATTGCGTGCTGCTTCCTGCATTAATGCTGTTATACTACTTGTATAGCTGTTTTTACATCTGATCTGCCGGACAAACGTATCATATCTAAACATTGCCAGCCAAGTTTGTTATGGTCATACGATTTGTGTTTCCCGTTGTATTACGTGTTATTGGAATGTATTGTTAGTCAAAGTTTTAACATACCAAAAACTAATATACTCTATAAACCGTTCAAAGAGCCTGTATACATGTTGGCATATATTTGTTTTCTTGTAACCAATTCAGGTAGAATATCTGTATATTCCTAGCAGCAAATCTAGGTGAAATGGTAAATACGACTTTTCCAATACACGCTGGTAATTTGTAACTACGTCTTTTACAACGAATAACTTATCCAAACACTCTTGCTGCTTGTCATTCAATTCCAATTCGGACTTGTAACTCACTTGTGCTTTTTTCGGACGAGGTTTTCACATCTGATTTAGAAACGCTTGACGGTCATGAATAGTCCGCGGAGCTTATTTTTCTGATAAATGCCTAATTTTGGGTCTACAGACAAGTTTTCTAATAGTACATTAATCTTCTTATCAAACAAAACTGAAAAAAAAAAAATAGCATTTAAAAATTTAGCCCAAAGCTATTAACATGGGGCAGAGGCGAATTGTAGCCTGCGCAGAAGCCGATGCGTAGGGAGATTGTAGTTACATGTCTTCCGGGTTTGAATTACACTACCCGACGAGACGAGGTACATATTTTTACCTACCAACTGCAACAAACCTTGTCTGTTAGTAACCCAAGTGGTTGTGAGATTATTCAGCTTGACTAATTACATCAATAAATCTAACTACACAGACCATTGCCCATGACGAAAAGAGTAGTCTTACCAATTCAATGCACATCCCAGTACCACCGGCCAATTAACTCACCTCACCACCGTGGTAAGTACCTCTGGCGGTTTCCCAATTGGCTTCAATTAGAAGGGAAAGTGGATGGGGGAGGTTCTGAACGTCTTTTAAGATTCTCTAATTGCTCATATACAGCTGAGTGAAGGGATAATAAACTCATATGAGTATAAACATATACACCGTTGTGATCAACACATCCTTAACGATGCCGCCAATGAACTAAACAATCAAAACCGTGGAATTCGTTGGAATGCCATTAATTATAGCCTTTCATAAGCTTGAAACTCATAAGCTATAAGATGTTATAAATTGAACACGTTGCAATACCATAGTGCGGGTGCAATTGTAGTCTGCACAAAGTTCGTATTTTCACAACTAGTTGTTTGTAGACGCACACAGTACCTATCCTACCATATCCTATAAAATCCTTAAACAATTGATTCAGCTTTTCATCCTCTCATTCATTGTGATTGACCTGTAGCATGTCGGCGTGACAGTTGTCATGCAGTCTGGGTGACGTTTGCAAAGTGTTTTAACAGATACGTAGTAACTAAATGCCATTCAACAATTTTAATGAATATGCTAGAACACCACGCCCTTATACCATGTAATCATGCTCAGTGGCCGCCAATAATATTAATGGTATCGTAATACACGGGGCATGAAGTAAATCAAGCTTTAGACTGAATCCATACATGTTTATGATAATTTGCATGGCGACCTTCCAACAACCGATAACGGGCTTCATAGAATGGTGCAAAAAATATGAGCACTTGAACATTGCCAAGTAATAACATTCCATCTGATCCAACTAAATTTCAATATTATTCTGTGAGAGATTGCTACCTCAAGGCCGTTGTAGGAACAACATATTATCTGCTGTGAAACCCAGGAACGAAAGATGCAATAAACGTGGACATTTGATCATGAGAAACACGAGAACAGCTTTCCCTTGATTGAAGATTTGCTGATCGTTTTCGATTAAAATATGAGCGAAATATATAACGTTAAGCTTTTTTGTATCTGCATCACTGAAACATTCTTAGACAGCATTCACTGTCGCCGGATTAAGTCAAAAGCTGTGTATGATTTATGAATTGTGTAATATAAAGTCCTACTTTCGCTGAAAACCAATCCGCGAATTGACATCCCTAATCCGCAACCCTAATACTTCTGTCACTATGAATGGATTACCATTAACGAGAGTGGGTAACTAGTTTATTGTGATTTTTGAACGAGTCCTTTGTGTCAATTCTGCTTGATAGCATGTTAATCAAGTGTATCAAAGCATGCTGAGTAAGGAATATGAATGCTTGGTATATCACAAGCCAGTGCAAAGCTTATTCTAGTCATGTTTCGCTGCGACCGTGTGACAAATTTGCGGGTCTGCCAATGTACAGAAATGTAGTCATTCGTAGGCAGTAACCCCCAATGTTGGCCCCTTATTTGGTGCTTCTCTTCAATTGAGGCGAAGCAATTTTCATCATATCCAACATCAACACACATTCCACGTATTTAATTTACACCTTACACGCACTTTAATCGGAGACCCAAAGCCTACAACGTTATGAACCAAACACAAGTGTCAATCAATATTCCCCTTAGCAAATAGCCATTGTGATTCAAGCGATGCACTCTTTGACTCGAATTGGACTAGGGTTCGGAGGTTTGCACATCGCCACGTGCTCAGTACCATGTGATTTTTCTTTGGCTGTTTGTGAGTCATATTTGCAGAAGCGCATTGTAAACACTTCTTGCCATGATAACCGATTATTTCATACTAACATGCGTTACAGAATGTGGCCTTAGTTGGCATGTGCTATGCCATTGACACATGCACTTATATGCTTAACAGTGAAATTACCTGATACTTAAGCATTAAATTGGCGCTTTGAGTTCTTTAGTAAAGTTAAACTGCAAGTTAGTTATAGCAAGAATGTTAATTAAATAAAAATGCATTTCCGTGGTAAAGGCAAATGACATAAGTTCTCAATGTCACGCAACTGTTGTTTTATCTGTGATTGCTAAAAATAACAGTCTAAGATAGACTGCCTTTAAAGACTGTCGTAATTTGATAACCGTTCACAAATTCACAAAAACGTCAAACACGTTGATATTGGTATATTTGCGTTATATCATATGCTTCAATAAGGTTAATATATCACACATTAACCCCTTTGGTTGAGCATAAGAAGAGAACTTTTTTTTCTCTTTCATATGTGCTTTCTTTAGCCCTCGGCTCTGGCGCTTTTCAATTGGTGGCAGATGATCTGAGTAATTCTCCCAGAGTATTGATTTCGCCTCCGCAATGGCCTCAAGACGGTAAAACCCGGCGATTACATCCTTGATACTGTCATTGGTAGCACTTTTCAAGTGGTGAAAGGCGTAGGTCAGCAGCTCATTCGCTACAATTTTGTCTTGGCTATCTGCTCGGGATCTGACGTATTGCAGCAGAACCGAGCAGGTTAACAGTCTTTAAGTTTGAGTCCTACCATTGAGTCGATCAAGATTGACACTTAGCTCAACTTTTTGTACGACTTTTCCCGATAAAAAAACCGCTACTCAGACAAATTCGTACATCGAATCACAGTTATATCCTCTTCTTCGCACGCGCGGTATGATCACCGATGCAAAGTACTTACTTTCGTCCACATAAGTGGACAGTAACTGTCACAATATCCGTAAATATCAGAGCTCTCTGAGCGTGTGCTGTCACTCAATCAATGTGCTGTAATAAATGTATTTTATTAATCATGGTTTTGTTGTAATATTCTCGCGCATATTGTGGTAAATTACCTGTTTATTAGATTAAAGATTGGATGTAATGTTATTTTAATTGTATGGGCAATGTGGTTGACTAAGTTTCATTGGACCATATATAACTCAAGCCCTACTAATATTACACGAACGTGTGTTGCCTATGTATCCCGCATCATTGCAAACATCTTCAACTTTTCATGCAACAACTGATAGCTCTAGGGAAATATATTATATCAGAAACAAAATATAACGAGATAAAACCAACGCAAAATGCAATCAAATGAGGCAATATTCCAAGCTCTGTGCTCATTCCGCATTCTCCCTGACCATCAGGGGGCTCTCATTGTCAGACAGTAGTCACTTTATAGGCGTTTGTCGATAACTGAGATGGTTCGCCGGCGATATTCGATTGGGACAACAAGTCAAGACGAATGAAGATAGATCGTGTTGGGAATAATTAAGGTAGTATTGTGACTCTTGCTCTGTCAAACAGGTGACACCTGGCTTCTTCTTCGATACTAACTCTAGTTTTTAAATCAATTGCATTGATTGAGTGAGCCAGCAGCTTGTAGTTCCGGACCGTAGAAGAGCTCAGTTTCGTGTAGCTAACTAGTGCTATTATATTAGTATACTTTCATGTATATGGCGCGTTCTCATAATGCCATGAATAGTATCAGGAAGCGTTTACGTGGCTAATACGGAGTATTAATGGTGTTATACATGGAATGCTTAGTTCACGTTTTCAGCATGTTCTGTTGCTGTTGTAGTGTGACTGATAAAATTTAAATAAGATATCTTCTAAGTAACGGATGAAGTGTCAAATAATTTCTACAAAGGTGGCAAATATATAAATCGATCAATCAAAGACAAAACGCTCTATGTGCGATTGCCCTGACAGGTTATCTTTGAGCATATTATCTGAAGAGGTGTCGAATTGAGGGAGCACAGATAACAAATTAGTTGATGTTTCCGTATTATCATCCTCCGACCGACTCACTCAGAAATCCCAACAGCACGCGAAAATAACTAAAACCTGCGGTTGGTTAGTCCGAAATGGGTTTAACAGAACAGAACATACCAGTCAACTCACCAACATCTTCTATAAGTCATGGACGTTGTTTATATATTCCAGCGAATCCAAATAATTTCATCTAACAGAATTATGACAGGAAATATATCTGACAATATAAATTCGCAAGATTCTAATTCTAATGAAACATTGAGCGAATCGGCAAATGTTAACTGGAGATGAAACTTAACAACCGATTTGATGCAAACCACCGCAATGTGTGCTTTTCAGCACGGACCCTCAAATGCTATCAACAGAGGTACACAACATCTAACGTCGGATATTATTCAATAGCACAGATATTCACCCGTGCAGGCCAACAAGCGATACATTCAATCATTATGAGTGTAAAGCGATGACGGTGGTATGACTAATAAAAGCGTTTAAAAAAAAAACATATAATGGCACTCAATGTGAACTCTTACCAAGCAGGGCGCATCACAGCAGCATTTGTTTATCAGGCTATGTGCAAAACTGACAAGCGATTTGGCATTGCCTAGGCTTAAGTACGGTTGTGTCATAAGACGAGCCTAGAATTGTCGATTATTAGATATGTATGAAGATGATTGAATTATCTCCTCAATCTGCTCTCTGATTGACCAAATTGTTCTTATATTCTGCGACGTGTAATTCTTATTCATCACCATACATTCACATGCTGCTCATGCAACGTACCCAAAGGTATACATGTAACATCACAGGACACTATATTCAAACAATGGTCTGCCTCTCAACCCAGTCTGATATTTGTCGATAATTCTCAAGGAAATGTGCTAATACAGTTATCGAATTATTCAATATGTGCGGCGAATGTAATCTGGCCATTGAAAGTATTAATAGCACAAATTGTATATTTGCAAGGAATAAGGATGACATGTAGATATATAATTGCTCCCTCGTTGCATATGGAGACCGATTACACTAATATAAAGCATTTCCCCTCAATTGATTTTGACGATTTTACCATGGCTTATGCACGAATCCATCGCGTTGTTTAACTAACTGAGACGGATATCGGTGTCGCATTTGGACTGTGTAAAGGCTGAGGCCCTGCATGTTATGGTAAACTCCGGTAAATCAGGTATTGTCAATCGATATCGTCTTGTCAGGTAAGAGACGATTAATGGGTTGGATGTGTGCGGGAGGAAAACAGTGGTGAGGTGTGTGTCTGGAGGGCGAGGTGGGGGGGGGGCGGGGGGCGGGGCGGGGTTGAGGCAGCAGAAAATTTAACGGATAAATAGCTGCTACATGTCAAACAATTATTAATCTATCTAATTTGCAGCACTTTACCAGCATCATAAAAAGTGTTCATGTATATTATTTATAGACGAAAGGATTTGTTTGGCGTTTGAGTTGCTATTATGGCGATACAGTAATGGGTTACGGAATGCCTGTGTATCAAGTTGGAGTCATCATTGGTGCTGTGAGGTATTATAAGTGCAATTTTACTGCAATTGTACGACAATTCCAACACAATAATCAGCAGCAGCAATGTCGAGTTACTACTAATAAAATAAATGCTATGATGAAAGGGACCATCTGATATTTTGTCTAGAATCCACTATGCATTGGTGCCCAATGTACACCAGTGTGACTTAAGTTGGGTCCAGCTATTCGCTTCACTAATCATTAAAATCATCATTTTCACGTGGCGCTAGGTTGCTGTCATAACGCGCAAGCTCCATGAAACTAATCCACCCTTGATAATTTAAACGGATGCAGAGGGGCTGGTTACTTTGTAGCAGAAGCAGACTTTAAGCCAGTGCCCAGAGTGTCGTCTCTAATAACTGCGTACCTCAAAGACCTAATTGATTGCACGTGTACATGAAATCCTAATTATAACAATAGTCGGTGATAACTATACCCTACAGAACACGCAGTTAGCAGAAATCTGCACATCAACTGGCATTATGACGCAACTGAGTACGGCTATAGCGCTACATTCCTACATCTGTTGTCCATTGATTGATGGCATTACAGAATACAACAGATTGCGTAATATGATATTTACCATTACAATGCACAAGCAGAGAGTAAATGCAGCACCTGGTTTGCTTGTGGAATTGCATCATCTTATTCACATGACTACAACTTACTTAATATAGGATTTCTGAATAATCATGCTTTAAATCCCCTGAAACGACACGATATTTGTCTCTGGATAACCTCATCTGAATTGTATGCCCCTGCATATTAGATAGATACGTTTGAAAACCAGTGTTGATGGTGCAGCAGCGATATACAGTTAACCTTGTTCTCGACTGCTTGGTTGATGAACTCTAATTGTATATCATAGCTACCTAAATTAATATATGATAACACAGTCCTCGCTTTATTACCGCTCAAACCGAATATGCGTTGGATTCCTGTGACTGCAAGCATACAATGTTGGGCTCTGGGTGTCCATGCGTCTTTGCGCCATTGGTGGTAATCTGCGCCGTATTAAATAACGCCTGGCAGATATATGCAGCTTTGGGTGAAGCACCATCGATGATACAGTGGGATTAGTCCCCCAAACATCCCGAGTCGAGTCCCCTAGGAAATAATCGATAGCATCTTAAACATAGTTTTGCCATGCTGCAATATTTCTAACCAGGGAAGCAATAACGCCTTGCAGTTGTCTTATCTTATGAAATGCGTCTGCGTCTTGGATTACATCTGAATTACCGTATAAAATTGCCATGGAATGCTGCGTACTGATAACATAAGGAAGGTTATCAAGAAATAATACGTGATTTGTATCATTTTGGACTTTTATGTGCTTTTCTGGGTAACATATCACATTGCAATCGCCGACCGTAGACAGTTATAATGATTGTACATTCGTCTCAAAAATAAGTGTTAATTTTAGTGGTTGCGTATAGACGCGTTGAATGATTTCTTTAGATAACATCAAATAAATTTTACGACGTTATCATATATATCGTGTTCTTCTGAAGAATATTTTCTCTGTGGTATGCTATTGGCTACTTAAGCTGTTGAAAGAGATCCTTATGATTGCTACGTCGAATGTTAGGTATTGGAAACATCACATGATAATCGCCAGTACATTAGCATTGCGTAGGATGAGTAGAAATTGTGTAATCACATATAACGCCTAACAAGACAAGTGAAAAATTTCTTTTCCTGGCATTATCTCATCAAGTGTAAGTACATGCAGACATAGTGATCAAACATTTCACACCGCCCTTTTTGATGTTACCACTGGACATTACATAAATGGTAACACAAGCAGCATTGTACTGTCATTGCCTTAAAAGTAGGTATTGTCGAGAACGGGCATGAAACACGATCCAGGATGTATGATGCTTCAGTTATCTTGTGAGATAAGCTGGATAAGTAAAGCATTAGGGCACATCAGGTTGGGGGAACCTTGCAAGAATGCGGGCGCCCATGCCGATAGATTTTGTGTTGTATGGAATGAGTAACACTTCATAACAACGGACATAACAACTCTACTGAACTAAACGCTAATATTCAAACCCGATTTATGCTACATCTGATCAGCACTTATCATGTTGTATCGCTATAGGCATTACAATAGGGAGTTGTGTGACCAACAGAGTGGACGAAACCCGTATGTATCAATATGTTAGCTTCCTTTTATTATGATTCAATCGTATGTCGTAGGATGATATATTTAGGCATAAGCGCTTGCTTGCAATAAGATAATCAGACATAAACGCTTGTCGGCTGTACATTTGACCAGATATATTACGATGGCCCAAAATGTATCAACACTAGAAGGTGGTATGTATGTTATTGATATTGCATACCATATAAATCTGCCCAGTGCTTACAAAAATAATTGATAGTAAGTTATTCAGTATTGTTCCATGCAGTCGGGTTAAACATAACTTGAAATCTTCGGCTACAAATAAATGGTTGTTTTGTTAAAGATCCGACAGGATCTAACATGCAGAATTTTCAGCTAGATCGTACTCTGATCAATAACAAGTTAATGCGCGCGATGTATCATCAAGTCAGATTTAGCAACCCAAGTAGTTAGGCTACACGTGGGGTCATACAAACAGCAGGAGTTGATCGGAATTTAATCTAAAGATCCGAAGAATGCTGCGCAAAATTTCTGTATTATGTACGACTTATGTGGCACGATACGAACATTGTAACAATATATTTCCACGGTTATGTTGACCTGTGCTCCATAAGTTATAAACTGGAGTTAGGGGCTTATAGACGATAATCTTTCTAAACGTCAGTGGTGCAATCGAAGCAACCTTAATCATTGCTAACACGAGTCGTATTTGCCCTATTGCCCAGATCTAATTAACCCGAGGAATACATAAGGCACCACTGAGAAAGTGACTACAATGAGTGGCTGTATGGGGTGTTTTCGTGGACTAAAACTGTAATAAGCACTGTGAGGGTTACAAGAGACCACGTCATTGAGCAAATCCAACAATATTCACTGAACTGCTATGACATACACGTACTTGTTTTAATATTAACGCGCAGTCATGGCCATTATTACCTAATAAAAGGCCTGACATGCCAGTTTGCCTAAATTATGCATCAATCCGAACTACCGAAAATCACAATACGCCATTAGTAAAATGTAGCCTATGCATCAGGGCCTGAGGCTCAGGCAAGTATATCGAAACCACTACCTGCAAGGATATACGGAATATATAAGTCGATAGCTATTATTCATATATAATGTTGGTTATGGAGCACACCTACATTATCTAACCTTTGGGTTTCATGCAGAGCATTCTATTACCTTGCGCTACATCGCAGTATATCAAGTAGGCACATCGCGCCGAAAAAACCAAGAAAATCGGAAAGCAGTCTACGTCATAATGCAAGGATGCGTGTGGCCGATATGATTTTCTTATGAACATTTATATTACACAGCAATAACTAGGCTTGTAACGCCTGTGACACTGTAAGTTACATTATCAGCTCCTATGATATCATCTCTTCCTGTTCCTCCAATATTGCCATACAGATATCGTTAAGCATCCCAGAGAATGCACCAGGATGAGATGTGGCTTGTTATAACATTTGTCCTTCAGAAGCTAATTTAGCCGAGGGATAAACCAAGCGACCTTATGAACGTATACTTAGAGCTTCCTGATAGGGTCGAAGTCCGAGGTTGTGCTGGCGCAGTTAATCATCTTGGGTATTAATGCAGTTGTTAACGTAGGAAACCCAGCTTCAGCGTACGGTTTGCAGATTTATACCATATGCAAGCAACATTTCTAGGGAAAATAAACGTTATTTGCTCATTCTCAAGATGTTACTTTAAAAAGTCATATTGGCTGGTATATTTTTTATACAGTCACATGTGATCTCCTAGCATTCCCATTTTGCAACATCTGGGCTGAACGACAATTGCCTCAGCATCATTGTTCCGGGATTGCAAATGAAAAGCCCTTCCGATCAAGAGGTAGTTCAGGCTAACGCTATGTTAGTGACACGTTCTAAATCAATTACCCAAATCTCATCCAGCTCAGGGAGACATGGATATCTCGAAAATGTATCCAAGGAATTCATATTGAGCTGGCTCTACTTCACTCTGCCGACAGTAAGTAGCTTACATACAACATGTGAATCATATCACTTTAAAAATATTATACATACGTATTTCCTAAGAGGACTTTCATAGATAATGAAGAAATTGTTATTGATGTTCTTTAAGTAACTGTATGCATATTAACGGGTCCCACATATCTCATGTACTGACAATTATGTTCGAAATTGTTGCCAATCATTGCAATATCAAGCTACTACGTCAACTTACTAAATCTCAAATTCTAGAGCAGCGACTGCCAGTTTCGATTAAATTAGCCGAAATGTTTGATACAGAATAAGTAATGCAAAATAAGCAAGTTAGGATACATTCAAAATAAAACGATTTTGCATATTTAATCACATATCATCAGCCTTTGATATCTTCATTGTGGTGAAAATGATTGAGGGAATAATGTGCACAAACACTTTCGCCCGGTCGACGGCGATGCATGCCAATCTGTATATTGGTGGTGGTGTCATTGCGCGTGATCAAACAAACAGCAAAACTACAAACTTGAATTTAATGACAATATAGTTGATTATGCCAGAATGTGGAGTTAAAATATAACAAATGGAGACAAGGTTCTATTTCTAACAACGAAAATATAAATCATTGTTGACAGCCTAGCTCATGTGGTAATGGGACAGTCCGTCGTTGGTCACTTTCTCTTACTCTACAATAATGCCGTGCGACTTATTGCTGTGGAATGGTGCAAAAAATGAAATTGCTACTGGCAATACTGAAAACCACGATGGTTTCAATGTATTTCAGGCAAAAACGTCATGAAATATTAACAGCACAATTTGTCTTCTGCACAAGCAGTTATTCTTTTGCTCCAGATCCACTTCCCCAACATGAGCTAAAACCTGTATAATGAACATAGATCATGAGTGGCCTCGTAATTCACTCACACAAAAACCCCTTAAAGTTACAGCTATCGATAATCGTTGTTTCGTCTCTTTTATGATGATTACTTAATCATGTTACGCCCTAAATTTGTTATGGGCCCCACAGGTTAGATGTATAGCCGGCGCGACCTTCGATGACAAAGTCTGACTTTTATGTGGTACAGCTTCCATCATCTGCTCCATAAATGTTTTTTCGCTGTGTCGGACCGACGCATTACCAGATGAACATATCTCCTATCTGACAGCAACCATACAAGACAGAAGTTAACACAAAGATCATACTTTCCAGCAACACATAGTTTCCTATCTACGTGCAGTCGTTGCATGCACATCTCGCGATCTACAAATTAAATATATCGGTTGTTTCAGTTTGCAGCATGTGTTACATAATGTGATGCACAATGAAACTTGAGCAACTGTTTTCCTTGCCGTGTACTTACAGCCAACGATATATAGCCTGATAAATCAATGACGCCAGATGTTTACGTTCTCGCAATCAACCTTATTATCTGAAATAGTTTTAAACCACATGGAATAATATTAAAATATTATGTCGACCAAAGATATCGGCTGCAAACTAGCCGTGTCCGTTTGATTTGATACGATGCATCTAGTTTATTCTGCCCGATGCATTTTTTTTGTTTCAATTGTAGGCGCGACGAAGCCAATCGATAATTGAAATGGTTTTATTTATGGCCACATTAACGACACTTTCTTCACATCGAGATGCTATATTTAAGGCATTGCATATTTCATCGACATCGCAAGCTACCTATTTTGTCTTATCAATCTCGCAGCCATGAAATACAGTTTCTGTTGCGCATAAATGTTGATTAACTCGTTCATTAGAGTATTCAAGTATTGTTTTGTAGATAGGATACAACCCAGATCCCCAATGTCTAACCCATGATTGTAATACCGTCGTATGAATGATTTTCTGATATAACTGATGTATTCAAGACTCGTAGGTACATATTGTGACTCATTTCCTTAAATTCTATAAGGCCGAATAATTGATAGAAATATATTTCATTGATCGAATTATGGTAGGTAATTGTCCAAAGTTTACTCAATTTATAGAGTCTGCATTCACGCAAGTTCATTGACAATTGAAGTATTCAGAGGGCAAATGTGATTATTCAATCCGATGGGGACGAATTATGGTCGCAAGTACGCCGGCAACGTTCCCCAGCCAATCAACGTATATTCTATATTGCATAGCCAATGTTGAACTCAGGCATTCAAACTCATCGGAACGAAATGCATACACAGTGGCCTTTCAACAGACCCCACAAATAATGAGCCGCAATATAAAGAACAAAGTCATACCAGGATAGACTTGCGTTAACAGCTGCACCTGCTTGATGAATATGTCAGTAAAACTGCATAACAGCAAATATTGGTATTCACTTTGAGAGATCATCTTGTTTTTCGAACAATGAATGGTACATGCAGCCTTCTATTTACAAGGGTAGGGGGACGAAGTGTAGCCTTTATACCATTGACGTTACGACTAGTCTGGAGTCGAGCCGCACGGCTTAGACAAACCTCACAACCTGTATTGCACAGTGGTGCATAATGGCGCATAACATTTCATAAGTGGAAATTTGCCCCTATTATGGACCTGTGTGCATGGTCATTGAATCTATGTAGAATAGCTGTAATAATCAGACTGCATGATATTCGCTAAGTGGACATATGATATAACCATACAGTCAACGCACCACGGCCTATGCAAGGACGAATGGATGCTTCATTAGTGAAAATCGCGACATCAATACTATGAAGGTTTTGGTTACGGACCATTCTAGATGATAATGTAGCGTATCCATTAATCAATAATATATGCAACGACAAAAACTTTGCTTATGTCGACTTGTACGCAACAAGCACTAAATGGTCATAGAAACGCTTGGCAGGCCCCGTTTGTGTTGTTTGCTGCCACATTGCCAATGCCCTATTGATAGGATCGTCTTTTTCTCAACGCCAATATCCGATTCTCAGCAAGCTTTATAGCAGCTACGATATGATCCAACTTTCTCCCCTGCCAAATATGATATTAACACATAAAATGTGCAACTGTACAAATAGACATCGGTAGAAAGTATAATTACACTGAATCAACAAGCATCCGATTGTGGGCAAACATTTTCGGACAAGAATCTATGCAGTATCGATATGGTTCTTTGGGAAAGCCTTCCGTAATAAGGACTTTTTGTGCATGATCAATCTCACCTGACAGGATACGGTAGACATAGAAAAGGAAAAAAAAACAATTACAATCAGAAACAAATGATTTGGGGACATTGATAAGATTACCATTTTTTATAGCATTGAGAAATTTTCCACTCTTCTTTCGTCTATTGTCAAAATTATTATTAGTACGAACTTTGCCAGCCCTATTCTGTTTTTTGTTGTTGGTTCCAAACAAAGTTATGCATGGGTGTCTAAAGGTCTTTGAGTTTTATTGCAGTTCAACTAATATATCACTAATTTAATCATATAACAACGGGGTGGTCTCGAATACTGCTTCCTCCGTTGCTTACGACCACCAACTGCAGCAACTGTGAAGATATTCACATCAATTGGCAAAATATTATTAAAGTACATTGCGCATTTAACAGTGCGAAATTGGTCCATATATCGCAACAGCTTAAAGAGTGAATTGCGCACAGAACATGGAAGTATATTTAAGATACAGGAAAATTAAGTTTTAAAACTCATTATGATTTTGGTCGATATGGCAAAAGTGCACTCTTTGTATACTGAACCACCCCATTCGTTTAGCATTAAATTGACGCTAGGGGTATGTACTTAATCAAACGTTCTGCAGATACACAATAATTCTAAACGAGACAACCTTGCCTTCTATAAGGTATGACATTCTCAGGGGCAGTTGTTGTATATTGAATGAAGAATTACATCTTCGTCGTGATGCAATAGACTTAACTCAATAAACCCATTAAATGGTTTCATCTGACTGACAACACAATGCCTTGACGCTCATTACTTGTTGAATAGGAGTTACTTTTGGCGTTGACAGTTTCCATGCTTTTACTACATAGCCATGTTGATGACTGATTTGTAGTACGCATGCATAAGAATATGTTATGGCGTGTTGAAGTTGATCAACCTCAGCAGCATGATCTCTAGAAATAAACTTGGTTCGTAGTCTCAATATCTCGCACCTAATTATTTTCATATCTTTATTTACATTTTTCTGCATTGTACGGTCTTGACTGTCTCCAAATTGAGAAATGTCTACAAAGCTGTCTGTTGGTATTTTCCACACAGCAATGGATGCCAGCTGGTTCATTCCTGGGAGAGGAAGGTGTGGATAAATAATGGGGCCGTCAAAGGTGCTTGCCCTGTGTTGTCGTATTCAAATAAAAATCATCAACAATAATAACAAGTGGCAAGGGTAGAATATAAACGACTTGCGCATTAACACGAATCCTATGTTGCTAAAATGTTATCACGGCTATCTTTGGAGGAAAAATGCGCCAGGTTGCTTCAACCACCTAGTCCCTCAGGCAATTTCTGGCTAGCACAATGCGTCCATCGCCAGTTTCTATGTCTTGCCAAGCAAGCTAATTATCCCAGCCTAATCAAGCTCAGTGAAGCATAGAAATTAAGTTGCTGCGCATTCAAGCATGTTATTAATAAGATTATTATCAAAGTTGACTTGGGTTTGGTTGTACCCACTAGGGTTGACACTTCAGCGAGGAAGTCAATTGTATCGCTCTTCTCATAGTGAACACGGTTAATTGTAGCGGCACGCAAAGAATTAACTTGAATGCTCAACAAAAAGTCTACAAAACATGAAATGAAGTTTAAAGTGCAGGGCATAATTTGAGTTTGCTCTGCATTTCAAGATTGATATTCACATACGACTGCCTTTGTTGGATTTGATGGACTCAAGTTAAACGCGATTTACTTGGGGGTAAACCTCGTGCAAATTGATGCCTAAGACTGTTGAGACTGTGCAATCTGGCAATAGGTGCGAAAATACTGAGAGAACTTCCGTAATAAGGACTGCAAATATCTGGTTAACCAGTTATGTTATAAATTGCTTCACCAACGCGGTCATATGACTGCACGGTCACCCTTGATAAGAGGTAATGGCGATTGATCGTGTTGGTGCAAATTGCTTTTGCCACTCAATCACGCTCAAATACTGGCCCAATATTCCCAGGGTCACACTTCATACATTGCCTAAATTAATGGTGTCTGTACACATGGGATTGTGTTCATAGAGTCAGAAAAAAGAACGCAGTTAGCGCGGTAGCATTATATCATTGCCACAATAATCCTTATTCTATCCTAGTGGGGAAATACACTGCTAAAACGTCGCGTTGCTCCTACAACGATATGCTAGACAAATGTATTGCCCAACTTATAATACTTGACAATTGTTGTTATGTCCTATGTTAACCTAAAAATACATGAAGCAATACATCAATTACGGATTATGTTTAAATGCAAATTGCCATCCTTTAACTTCTGAATAATTATATGTGACACATCGAGTACAGTGCATGAACCACATCATCAACAAATTCTTAATATCGCTAGATATTTGCATCAATTGTCCTGATGGCAATGAAGTAGGTTGCACTATTTACAGAGAGAAAATAGCCAATACAGAGGCAGGTGACATGGTGAATAATAACATAAAATGGAAGTAAAAAAATCACACGGACATTTCGAAAGCTAGTATGCTTAAGCCGACCTTACACGTGAGAGAGGTTGTCTTGTTTTTGAACGAGTCCCTTCATTTTGCAATGTATTATATCGGCACTATAAGTATGCACTTGATCTGCGTTAGTGCGGATACAATCTATGCGACAGGTCTCTTCATAGCGAAATTCTCCCGATCTAAGTCTTACGGCTTGTCGTTATCTGAAGAATTTATCAAGACCTGAAATCAAATAGATATGCAATTTCTTTACGCAGTCCTACACAACTATTGTATTTCGAAGTGAATGCTAGAATGTTCACATACTCGTCTGTAATACTACAGCGTTACTTTGCATGACCATGTAAAAAAAAAATTGACCCCTACAATTCGGGTTTTATCTGACTCACTGCATGATGCATTGACTCACGCATTACTGGTTAAATATGAGTTGTCTGATATGCTCATATGTTATCTACAGCACACATGACCACTGACTGGAATGAAACTTGTTAGCGTGGTTTTCCGTTTATCAAATTCAGAATCATGAAAATACATGGTTTACATACGCAATACCAGTCAACTGTTGTTTCCACATAACATTGAGTCGCTTGTACAAATAGTAGATCATTATGATATCTATCATCCGAGACTTTGTTTAGATTTACTTGGACATGAAATTACCGCCCTGTATTGGCCGGAGAGCTTTAGATCACCAATACCACTTGATTAATGCATTAGTTGATGTAAAAAAAATGCACTGGGCAACCATTTCAAGGTCATAAGTCGCCACCTGGAATATATGATATATTAATAAATTTCAATTCCTAATCAATCTCTTCTCTGCCCCGAGAGAGACAAATCTGTCTTCACCTGACGTCTTTGCTCGTCACCTAAGTAAGAGATTTGCCATTCACCTGTCTGAGTGCATTCTTTTCATTGCATTTGGGCCAGCTGGTTCATTGCTGTAGAAAGATATGTGAGATTGGCATACCTCCAGGGTTTGATTAACAGAAAAACTAGCCAAAAGCTAATATTTGCGGAGGGAATTGCGTTGGGTAGCGAACTGTGTTAACCTTATCCCATATAATACAATCGGCTGTCAATATTGCGTGCTGCTTCCTGCATTAATGCTGTTATACTACTTGTATAGCTGTTTTTACATCTGATCTGCCGGACAAACGTAGCAAATCTAAACATTGCCAGCCAAGTTTGTTATGGTCATACGATTTGTGTTTCCCGTTGTATTACGTGTTATTGGAATGTATTGTTAGTCAAAGTTTTAACATACCAAAAACTTAAATACTCTATAAACCGTTCAAAGAGCCTGTATGCATGTTGGCATATATTTGTTTTCTTGTAACCAATTCAGGTAGAATATCTGTATATTCCTAGCAGCAAATATGGGTGAAATGGTAAATACGACTCTTCCAATACACCGCTGGTAATTTGTAACTACGTCTTTTACAAAGAATAACTTCTCCAAACACTCTTGCTGCTTGTCATTCAATTCCAATTCAAAACTCACTTGTGCTTTTTTCGGACGAGGTTTTCACATCTGATTTTATAAACGCTTGACGGTCATGAATAGTCCGCGGAGCTTATTTTTCTGATAAATGCCTAATTTTGGGTCTACAGACAAGTTTTCTAATAGTACATTAATCTTTTTATCAAACAAAACTGAAAAAAAATTAGCATTTAAAAATTTGGCCCAAAGCTATTAACATGGGGCAGAGGCGAATCCTAGCCTGCGCAGAAGCCGATGCGTAGGGAGATTGTAGCAATATGTCTTCCGACGAGACGAGGTACATATTTTTACCTACCAACTGCAACAAACCTTGTCTGTTAGTAACCCAAGTGGTTGTGAGATTATTCAGCTTGACTAATTACATCAATAAATCTAACTACACAGACCATTGCCCATGACGAAAAGAGTAGTCTTACCAATTCAATGCACATCCCAGTACCACCGGCCAATTAACTCACCTCACCACCGTGGTAAATACCTCTGGCGGTTTCCCAATTGACTTCAATCAGACGGGAAAGTGGGTGGGGGAGGTTCTGAACGTTTTTCAAGGTTCTCTAACTGCTCATATACAGCTGAGTGAAGGGATAATAAACTCATATGAGTATAAACATATACACCGTTGTGATCAACACATCCGTAACGATGCCGCCAGTGAACTAAATAATCAAAACCGTGGAATTCGTTGGAATGCCATTAATTATAGCTATAAGATGTTATAAATTGAACACGTTGCAATCCCATAGTGCGGGTGCATTTGTAGTCTGCACAAAGTTCGTATTTTCACAACTAGTTGTTTGTAGACGCACACAGTACCTAACGACCATATCCTATAAAATCCTTAAACAATTGATTCAGCGTTTCATCCTGCCATTCATTGTGATTGACCTCTATCATGTCGGCGTGACAGTTGTCATGCAGTCTGGGTGACGTTTGCGTAGTGTTTTAACAGATACGTAGTAACTAAATGCCATTCAACAATTTTAATGAATATGCTAGAACACCACGCCCTTATACCATTTAATCATGCTCAGCGGCCGCCAATAATATTAATGGTATCGTAATACACGGGGCATGAAGTAAATCAAGCTTTAGACTTGGCGACCTTCCAACAACCGATAACGGGCTTCATAGAATGGTGCAAAAAATATGAGCACTTGAACATTGCCAAGTAATAACATTCCATCTAATCCAACTAAATTTCAATATTATTCTGTGAGAGATTGCTACCTCAAGGCCGTTGTAGGAACAACATATTATCTGCGGTGAAACCCAGGAACGATAGATGCAATAAACGTGGACATTTGATCACGAGAAACCCGAGGAATGTATTCCCTTGATTGAAGATGTGGTGGTCGTTTTCGATTAATATATGAGCGAAATATAAAACGTTAAGCTATTTTGTATCTGCATCACTGACACATTCTTAGACAGCATTCACTGTCGCCGGATTAAGTCAAAAGCTGTGTATGATTTATGAATTGTGTAATATAAAGTCTTACTTTCGCTGAAAACCAATTCGCGAATTGACATCCCTAATCCGCAACCCTAATACTTCTGTCACTATGAATGGATTACCATTAACCAGAGTGGGTAACTAGTCCTTTCTGTCAATTCTGCTTGATAGCATGCTAATCAAGTGTATCAAAGCATGCTGAGTAAGGAATATGAATGCTTGGTATATCACAAGCCAGTGCAAAGCTTATTCTAGTCATGTTTTGCTGCGACCGTGTGACAAATTTGCGGGTCTGCCAATGTACAGAAATGTAGTCATTCGTAGGCAGTAGCCACCAATGTTGGCCCCTTATTTGGTGCTTCTCTTCAATTGAGGCGAAGCAATTTTCATCATATCCAACATCAACACACATTCCACGTATTTAATTTACACCTTACACGCACTTTAATCGGAGACCCAAAGCCTACAACGTTATGAACCAAACACAAGTGTCAATCAATATTCCCCTTAGCAAATAGCCATTGTGATTCAAGCGATGCACTCTTTGACTCGAATTGGACTAGGGTTCGGAGGTTTGCACATCGCCACGTGCTCAGTACCATGTGATTTTTCTTTGGCTGTTTGTGAGCCATATTTGCAGAAGCGAATTGTAAACACTTCTTGCCATGATAACTGATTATTTCATACTAACATGCGTTACAGAATATGGCCTTAGTTGGCATGTGCTATGTCATTGACACATGCACTTCTATGCTTAACAGTGAAATTACCTGATACTTAAGCATTAAATTGGCGCTTTGAGTTCTTTAGTAAAGTTGAACTGCAAGTTAGTTATAGCAAGAATGTTAATTAAATAAAAATGCATTTCCGTGGTAAAGGCAAATGACCAAAGTTTTCAACGTCACGCAACTGTTGTTTTATCTGTGATTGCTATTAATAACAGTCTAAGATAGACTGCCTTTAAAGACTGTCGTAATTTGATAACCGTTCACAAATTCACAAAAACGTCAAACACGTTGATATTGGTATATTTGCGTTATATCATATGCTTCAATAAGGTTAATATATCACACTTTAACCCCTTTGGTTGAGCATAAGAAGAGAACTTTTTTTGTGATACCAGTCGTACTTATCCAAACATTACCAAGATACAATTTTGAAAACCTCGACTCCTGTGTGCTCTTTGATAGAATATATATATACTTCTGTTGAAAGAAAGCATCATTGTTCGGAAGGAATTTAATGCATATCTTTATCGACATATACGCCACTCCTTCGCTTTGTTGCCAGGCAATAGGGACGTTCATTAATATGTTATAATGCACGAGACAAACATTAGCCCATGAACATATTTTAGATACAAGTACTCCATCCAGTGTATAAAAGACCCTCATTGAACCTCACTTTTTGCCAAAACATGGGAGACACTTACACAAGGATGCGCGAAACAATGCTTGTTAACTGCAAAAGCAAATGTGCCGTTGTTGGAGCAAATGATACCGAACAATTTATCAAGCCAATTCTTTTATGGTACAAATATTGCCAACAACGTTTAAACACATATTTGAACACTTCCGAACACTACGCAGTAACTCTTCAAGACAATCCTTTTGTGTCTGCAATTGCTCGTAAAATGTTCGAATGCGTTTTCCACGGTCAGGAAACTGTCAAGGTTGCGCTAATGTAAACATGAAAGACACTTACACAAGAATGCGCAGAACAATGCTTCGCTACTGCGAAAGCAATAATAAATATGCGTATTAGGAGCAAATCACGCAAAACATTTGCCGTAAGCAAATTATTTAAGGTATATGAAGTAGTGCAACCAACGTTTAAACACTTGCTCGGCATGTGATTGTAATCACTCGTATAATGCCCCAAATACATTTCCTCGGTCTCTCATTAGTTTGTAAAAGATATAAAGAAATTGAGCTAGGCGCTAATAATTAATTGATATTGGTTTTCGATGTTTTTGGTTAGGTCCTAAGTATACTTTATATACACTGAGCATGGCCTCAAACAGCTTTAAACATTTGCCATTTGCATGCTGAATTATTTTGAATTATTTCTATCCTATCTTATTCTATTTGTCAGCATGTATTCACCAGACCAGAACTTACATTGTTATTGGTGTAGACTACAACGTCTGATTAGCTACAAAGTCTGAAAAGTGAACAATTAATTAGTCAATTGCTTAACTTGTTTAACGTGAGGCATCTTTCCTTGGCTGCAACAGCATAGTAGCCTTCTAGTGTAAAACTATCATCAACAGTCCGCTGCTGAAATTGTTTCCATGTCTCCAGCGAAAGGTCGTACAATTGGTGCATTAATCGGTAGGGACCGAACCAACTAGCAATTGCTACGACAGTGTAGGAAGAAGGTATATGATACAAACTGCCAATATCAGATAAGCACAGACAGCGTGTGTTACAACATATGCCCCGTATTCTTGCGCCTGTATTCGCGCGCCAGTTAGCACCCAGCGCCATTTCAATCAATACGAATAGCGAAGGGATTTGACATCGCAACGAAGAGAAACCAGTGATCAGATTTGTCAAAGAATGGTTAACATGGCAGCAACCTTGAACTCTTATTGGCTTAGCAAATTACTTCTGCCAGTGAACCATATTTGACTGACCTTATAAGATAGAATCGGTTATCAATATTGAGTGCCGGTTTCTGCATTCATAAAGGTCACCTGTGCCTATGAACGTTGTATCTCGCAGAGAGCGCATCCAGCCAAACAATCTTACTCTAATGTCACCGCATATTAGTCACCAATGCATATCAGTTGAATGCTTCTAGCAGGCTGTCACAACGTTCAGCGTCAGTTCCTATTACGGTGATGTCAAGCACTTGTCACCATTTTATAAGAACTGGCCGAATGCGACAATATGTACTTAGTGCGTGCTTCTGTATGTATTCGACTTGCATAGCAAGCCACTGCGTTGATGCCGACATAAAGTGGTGTCTCAATTAGTAACATGATAGAAAACGATGCATTACTGGACGTTCAATAGGATTGTCACAAAACATGCCATATCTTCATATATGCATTCACATAATACAATATATTTTCATTCTATACAATATTTGTTCACCACTTGCCTTGCGGCTCATATATTGTACAGACTGTTGAAAAAGATAATGAAACGGGAGTATTAACCATCCTTCATCGAGTATGTTATTTTATTGCCATAAATGGAATAATGCTGCCAAAGTGTCCTTCCTGAAGATATGTATTGGTAACTGCACAGCCAAAGCAGAGTTATGCGTATCATTTTATGTGGATTTTATGACGTATTATTAGATAACGTTTTTCCAGGCGGACCAATGCACCAGGGAGTTCTGCTGTTTGTTCGGCAAATAAGTGCTATCATTCCTATAGTACATCCGATACCTCGAACAATTTCTTGTAAAAACAACGTGTCAATCACATATTACTCGATCAGGGAACAAAGTATCCGGACCTGATCAAGTTCAGTGAAGCTTACAAATTAAGTTAATGTGCCTGTAAGCGAATCATTAGCAGGATCACTATTTAACGAATATATATATATATATATATATATATAGATATATATATAGAGAGATATATATAGATATATATAGAGATAGATATATATAGATATATATAGATATATATATATATATATATATATATATATATAGAGATATATATATATATATATATTTATATAAGTATATATATATGTATATATATATATGTATATATATTTATACATTTGTATGTATATATATACATGTAATACATATGTATATATAGAGAGATAGATATAAACATATATATGTATTTATATATATGTGTGTTATTGTGTCGATATATATACAGATATATAGATATTTTATATATGTATATATATATATATACATATATATATGCATTTTTATATACATTTATATATGTATATATATATTTTATATATATATATATATATGTATATATTAAAAATCAATATATATACATTTATGTGTGTGTGTGTTTGTTCGTGGATGTCTGTGTGTGCATGTCTGTGTGTGTGTGTGTGTGTGTTAGTTTGTGCACCAATAATGACCAATGGAGTATGAAAATAACGCATTGAACTGTGTATCTTTGAAAACAATTATATACAATGCCCCAACTTGATTGCCATTACTTCTTGATATGTATGCTTATGGAGGCTATACCACCACAAGCGATTTGTAATCATGTAAAAGCTGACCAGGTGTCTAGGATGTTTTTGGTTGCAGCTGTGCAAACGCCATTATAACTAGTGCGAACGGATATATATTATCACATGCTAATAATGTTGCCGTTGTATCCTATCGTAGTCGCCAGTTTCCTGTTCTCATTATGCTTAATTGCCGCCAATGACATGAGCCCAGTTCTCATCTCCCATAATGTAATATGTATTCGTAAAATGTAAACCTGTACGTGAACGTATCCCTCTCACCCTGTTACAGAATATCCAAGGTACAATAGACAACTTGGTTGTTTATCACTAATTCCTAAATTTTGATATTCGGTTGTTAATGAGTTATGCGTCGGTTGTTGTATTCAGCAATATGGTTAATGTTGTTGATCTTAACGTTTGGCATTAACCGGCTGTGTCGATTTCGGTTTTGTGTTTAGGGTCGGGACTCGTGACTGATTAATCTGGTCTATTTCATCATAAATGCGGCTTTCAATCGGAAGGTCGTGGAGCTCCTATTAACTGTACATATCAGAGAATTCCACATTATGTACGATATCACATTCACAGATGTAAGCGCTTAGCCAATTTACCAGTGGTCAAACTGTTGTGTATTTTGCGCGAAGATGTGGTCCACCGCGCTGATGGAACGCGTCGTTATGTATCAGTTAATTGATACATGTTAAAACAATCGCCAACGCATTTAAACGCACAAGTGGCATTCATTTACGCTTTGTAAGTTTGAAAGATCATTAAGAAGTGCGACTTGTAAATAAGGCAATCATTGCGTTCAAAATATCTGCCGTTCAAAATATCATGTCACGGCACAGGCTTCCACCATAAATTGGCTTACATTGGCTGACTTGTGCAGCATCCGCGGAGGTAATTTCGGTACAATCGAAGAATTTGTCAAACAAATTAATTCTTATACAACGAATCATCTTATTTCGTAATTTTACGATCATTCAATCATTCAGCTTACAGTAAACCGTTGCAGATCTGTTAAGCCCAGCAAAACCTCACACGCGGATGCACAGGCTGTCAATAAGAACTGACATGTAATATATCACGTATCTCTAAAGCTGAAGGTCACACGAAGACATATTGGATATTTTTGTGCTGATAAGCACCCGCCTGGAGTCATATCGATTCATACCCTACACGTCATTAATTCTTTGCTATTCGTCATTGTCCCCGGCACATTATATATCCCTGCAGGATGGCTGCGTTTTGACACATTAAGCACCGTGGGACTGCCATTACAACCGTTAAAAGCGAGTTTGTCGTCTTTGGCAACGGCGAAATCCTGCTACAGAGTCTATGGAGTGTGCGTTATAGCGTTGGGATGCATAAACCATCAAAATGATAGAATTGCAAATATGCCGTTTGAAAGCTAGTCTACTAAACGCTGATCGGGCATCAAAAATGACTGTGCTATCGGTGGTTTACTAGAAATATAATCCAGAGATCTGCTTTTTCTCATTTAAATTAATTTGGTTTGCAATGCTCAATATGGGATCATCTTTATATGTGATGATATGTTGACCAACACAATTCATAACTCATAATCTTGAGCGTTATGACGGAAAATAATGCAAAAATTAATTTTAGCGCTTGGGTTGTATATATCTGATGATTACTTACGATAACATTAGATATTATTGGATAAATATGCTATCGTTAATAATGCACATGTTTTGTCAAACTGGTTGATTGTGAATGAAGTTAATCAGTACTTGTATGAATATATTATCATTACTAGCAAATCATTGTCAAGAATCGTCGAGTAAAAAGTGCACTTATCTTCTGCAGTTAAGTTATTGTGAAATTTTGGAAAACATAGAAACTATTATGTCATACCAATATTTACGGCTATCTCTATCTTTGTCGTCTTATATGAACACAATCGATACGGACAATCGTTATTGATTAGGATTGACTTGAGTACAAATAATTAATAAGAGTTTATCTCTGTCAACAACCGAAATTTTTTTTTGATGTTATGCTGTTGTGAGGTACTTGTCATTCCATTCACACATCAATGCCACTATAACAACCACTCGTCTGTCCGATGTATATAATGGTTCGTATAGATCATCAAAATGCCAATATTTATCATTGACAACACTGACGACAAAAGGGTTTATAGGATTGACCAAATGGAATATAAACGCATGCATTATTTAGCAGGTTATTAGGCAATGCCTCCTCATATTGCTTATGAGTCCACTGAACATTGTGGGACTTTATAAAGCAACTACCTTTTTTACCTGCACGTATATGTATATATATATATATATATATATATATATATATATATATATATATATATATATATATATATATATATATATATATATATATATATATATATATATATATATATATATATATATATATATATATATATATATATATATATATATATATATATATATATATATAGATATATATATATATATATATATATATATATATATATATATATATATATATATATATATATATATATATATATATATATATCTCTATCTATATCTATATATCTATCTCTCTCTCTCTCTCTCTCTCTCTCTATATCTCTATTCTCTATCTATCTCTATCTATATATATATCAATTGTGTCAAGATATAAATTCAGTACGCTGCGCAATTAACCGCTCATAATAGGTCCAAATATATCGTTGCAGGTTAAAGGGCAAAATGCGCGAAAAACATGGGATTAAATTTAGGATAAAGGAAAATTTCATTTGGAAAATGCTTTAGGTTGACCTTGTATTTTAGTGTTTTGTTGGGTTGTTTGGTATATTGGAGCGAGCCTCTTCATTTAGCAATGTATTGAATTGACACTGGGAGTATGCACTTAATCAACGTTTCTGCTGATACGAAAGTCTCCAAAAAATGGACATTGTTCCTTACTCCATCAATTTGGTATGTCATTCTCACACAAATGTGGTATACTGAATGCAAGAATTATCATATATTCTTCGTGATGCAATCGATGTGAGTCAATAACCAATGAAATGGAAATTGTATACATCTTCAATTCAAAGGGTTATCAAAGGTGCCTGTCTAATGTTGTGGTGTGCAAATAAAGATCATTAACAATAACCTAAAATAGAAAAATATATACAACTTGCGCATTAACGCAAACGCTTATACCGTGTCCTGTACCATTGCATAATAGTAATGGTAATATTGGCGTTTGTCGTTACTTTCAACAACTAGTTGACATCGCAACGGCTGGTACAATTGCGATGGGTTTACGAGATGTAGAGCTACGATTGGCAGATGTTGAGAATAATCTCAGAAGGGTTGCCATATATTTAATAGGCAACATTTATTGGTGCATTGAGTCTTTATATATGGCTATATCTCATTTGAGTTTATATTCCTACAACAGAAGCATAACATGGTAGCAAGTATAAGGAATCAAACCCGTTGTTAAGCGTTTTACCCATGAATAACTAATATATTTCTCGCACCGATACTTCTACTTCTTAAGGATACGTATAGGCAAATTATGTCAATTGTCCAGTGCAACAAACCTACAATGCATTAACTAGCCATGTTCTTGCCATCAAACCTGGCATCAATGCAGCATCATAAGATCATTTCAGCTATTACCGTGGCTCAATTGTGGCATGTACCGTTTGCTCGTATCATTAACGTGCTTATCGGTCCAAGGTGCATCAATAACTCGTTTGCAGTCTTTGTCATGAGTGTGATATGCTGTTAATTTTGGTGGCCACATATCTAAATTTTATGTGTTAATAATAGAAGCGCAGTACATTGATGCTATAATTATTTGATAATAATATATTGATATGAGCCAAGCTCAATAACGGAGCCGCTATAAAAGCATACTTGGACATTGGCGTGCTGGCAGCCCTGATAAGATAAATATGCGACGCAAAAGTAATGCAATGTAAGCACAAATTACTCAAGTCACTTGCAAGGCTACTAAACTAACATTTTCCAGGATAGTTACATTCGACAGATTTATTGTGGATATCCCGAGCTGATTGGCCATCAGCTCAGCTCAGAAGATTTTATTAAGCTAACTGGTATTACGGGCTGTGTTACAACAGTCATACTCCACAATTGGTAATTCCTCGTTCATTTGCTAAAAAGGAACAAAAACAATGGCAATCGTGAGTCTATTGTGACCCATTGGTTAGCGAACGACCAAACGCGATGGTTGGTTGCAATGATTGTTCAAGGCCAAATATAATTACTCTACCGAGATTATATCCATTTATATGGGATGCTGGCATATCTAAAGGATGCAATGTATTGAATCGTGTCAAGCAATGATGTTCTTCGTCACTTTTGTTCCGTTCCTATTTGCATTTTACAATATATTTACATGTTATTGTAATGTTAGCATATATTTGTGATTGTGACCATTTTACCCTCTAGCTGTGCCGCAAACAAATAAGCAGGGAATATGAAATCGATTAGTAGAGAAACCCCTGCCTGCATTCTCCAGCCATTAGCTAATATTTGCTGAAGAAATTGCGTTCGGTGTTAACCTTATCCCATATAATACAATCGGCTGTCGATATTGAGTGCTGCTTCCTGCATTAATGTTAGTATACTACTTGTATAGCTGTTTTTACAATTGATCTGCTGGGCTCAATACAATACCGTATCAAATATGTGCCAGTCAAGTTTGTTATGGTCATACTATTGGTTTGGGTTTTGTATTAAGTGTTATTGAAATGTATTGTTTGTAATATATTTAGTATACCTATAGCGTATATACTCTATCAGCCGTTCCGAGAGCCTGTTAGCATGTTGCCATATATTTGCAAGCAACTCATGTACAATGTCTATATATATTCCGAAGATATTCAGCTCATAATCAGTTACATAAGCGATCCAAGTTTTCGGGGTTCTGTGTCTTGTGAGCGGTGACTTGGCTGTGGCTAGTCAATTCTGTTTCATTATTTTTTACTAAAAAGCCGTGAACTCTCATCGGGGGAAGGCAGCGCGTCTTGGAGCAAATGCATAATCTGACTCTTTCTATTTATCAAATGCACAAATGTTGACTATTTGTAACCCAAGTACTTGTGAAATTATTCAGCGTGACCAATTAAATTAATACATCTTACAACAGAGACAATTGCCCATGACGACAATAGCAGCCTTACCAATTCACTGCACACCCCAGTACCTCCGGTCAATTAACCCACCTCACCACCGTGGTAAATACCTCTGGCGGTTTCCAAATTGACTTCAATCATACATTGGGTAGGGGAGGTCGTGAACGTCTTCCAAGTTCCTGTAATTGCGCAGCTACATCTGAGCGAAGGGGTAATGAATTAATACGATTCAATACATATGCACCTTTGTGAACACCACTTATAGTCCATAACGATACCGTTAATGAACTTAACAATCAAAACCATGGCAGTCGTTGGAATGTCATTAATTCTAGGCTTATTTACGCTTGAAACTCATATGCTATGAAACGGTATATATAGAGGGTTTATCGATCTTACGTTGCAATACCATGGTGCGGGTGCATTTGTAGTCTGCCACACAGTTCGTTCCTTGATTTTAAGTAGGTGCGGACGTCACTCGGACGCCAACACACGTAAGAAAATGTGAAATTGCAGTACTGCCGAATAACATGACTTTGACTAGAATGCAGCTATTGAAGCCTCAAATTAACCTCTTTACAGCCATTGCCACATCGCATCATTGGCTATGCAGAAACGTGTCTACCGACGGCCTTGCAACTGATCTCTCCCTAAGGCAATGATGAAAGCCATTGAAGACAGGGCAGCTAATTTACTCTCTCTCCCTTTCCCTCTAGCTACCTCTCTCTAAATCTGTGTCTATCTATAACTTGCCCTCTTCGAATATATCTCCTTGTGTGCACCTGACAGAAAATCTTCAAAATGTATTTTCGTGATGAGTTATCAATTATAACTGTTACGCACTAGACTTTAGTAAACTATTCTGTGTGATTGACAGGCAATTAATTTGTGTAATTACGCGTGTCCACAAGGTTGTATTATAACAAAAAGGGATGCAAATTACCATAACGATGCTTGTTTTGGATTCTCACATCCATTCCGATGTATTTCCCGGTTAGAGTCTGCAGATGATTATATCATATCAATATTTTAAAAGGCAGTTCGAGTATCAAACGTTATCAGACATGCTATTGTAACCTAATCTGCTTGCTTATAGATTAGTTGTCCTGTCAAATCGCCGGTACAACAGAGATCTAAATCGTTTTCCTACACGACACCATCACAAGTATATACGAGACATGCAAACTGATCGTTTCAATACCAAACATCTAGGTAGATGCATTAATATCAAAACCCAGTAGGTGCATCCTTCATATCTAACATATAGTTTCTTATTCCTGTATCGAGACGCATCATGAGCCCCATCACCCATTGTTAATGTCACCAAATATAAGTCCCCAATGCATTCTATTAGAAACATTTCAGCGGAAGAGTCTAATCCTGATGCGCTCATGCGCTTGTTTCGCATAATCTAAACTGGCCCGATGATATTTGGTTTGTGAGTTAGTCAATTACATCTGGCGATAATAACGAAAAACTGCCATCGCGTAGATATCAAGTGTTATTTCTACGAATGTAGGAAGAATTCCTTATCGAATGTTTTGAAATGTTCAACCAAATATATGAACATTGACATGTATCAATGCACGGAATTTAAAATACGTATTACAACATGAACTCTCCTTACCATGCTAAAATAAAACTAACATCATAACGTTGATCAATCCCAGCACTTTGTAAAAATGAGTTAGATAACAACCAACGGCTATCATTCGTTTAATCACTGTGTCACAATATGTGGAGAATAACTATAAATAGCAACAGTTCTTCTGTGATATGCACTGCACGAAAGTAACTTGCGCATGTTCCAAGTGCAGATTTCATCGTCGATTAAATGCAACTGCGTCTCTTGTGTTGGTATGTATCGCCGCTGTATGTGACTTAGCCTGTTTGATGATCACCTTACTTCTCGTTTCATCTTCTAAAGGACTTAATCGTTCACAATACGCATGATTTGGGATATACCAAGCGTTCATATTCTTTATTCAGTATGCTTTGATACACTTGATTAACATGCTATCAAGCAGATTTGGCAGAAATGAGTTGGTCAAAATCACAATAAACTAGTTACCCACTCTTGTAAATCCGGTAATGTCAATCTATTCACATTGGCAGAAGTATAAAGTGCTCGGATTTGGGGTGTCAATTCGCAGATGGGTATTTAGCAAAAGTAGGACTTTATATTACACAATCCATAATTCATACACAACCTTCGACTTGATTTGGTGAATATTGTCTAAGAATGCTTTTCTCATGCAGAAACAATATAGCTTTCCGATATATATTTCTCTCATATATTAATTGGTAGGTACAAATATGTACCTCGTCTCGTCGGATTTTTTAAATTCAAACCCGAATGATATATAGCTACGATCTCCTGCGCATCGGCTTCTGCGCAGGCTCTGTCCCATGTTAATAGCTTTGGGGCAAATTCATTATACTAGAAAATTTTGATACGAACAATCATATTTTAAATGTTACAAAAAATTCAAGTTGTGTTCGATAAGAAGATCAATGTACTTTTTATTGTTGCAAAACTTGTCTGTAGACCCAAAATGAGGCGTTTATCAGAAAAATTATTTATGACCGCCAAGCGTTTCTCAAATCAGATGTGAAAACTTCGTCCGAAACAAGCAAAAGAGAGTTACAAGCCGGAAGTGGAATTGAAAGACAAGCAACAAGAGTGTTTGGATAAGTTGTTCGCTGTAAAAGACGTTGTTGCTAATCTACCAGCAGGGTATGGGAAGAGTCTGATTTACCATTAGCTCCCAGATTTGCTGCCCTCCCCTGATGAAACAGAAGTTACTGGTGACTGCCAAATCACCGCTAAACAGACACACAATCCATAAAACCTTCGTAGATGGACCATGTGAACACTGCTTGATTATGGGCTGAATCAGTTAAGCTTAGGATTATACAGATACTTTACCTGAGTTGGTGACAAGATAGCAAATATATGCCAACATGCATACAGGCTCTTTGAACTGCTTATAGAGTCTATACGTTTTTGGTATGCTAAAACTATGACTAACAATACATTCCAATAACACGTAATACAACGCGCAACACAAATAGTATACTAACCTAATGCAGGAAGCAGCACTCAAAATCGATAGCAGATTGTATTATATGGGATAAGGTTAACACAGTTCGCTACCCAACGCAATTTCCTCAGCTAATATTAGCTTTTGGCTAGTTTTCTGGAGAATGTAGGCTGGGGTTTCTCTGCTAATCGAGTTCATATTCCTAGGTTATTTCTTTGCGGCTCAGCTAGATGGTAAAATGGTCGCACGCACGAATATACGCTTACATTACAGTCGGATTTTCACGCCTTGATATCGAACCCACAACATGTGGTTTGAAAGGGGATAGCATTATGTCGCTACGCCACGGGCACCGGAATGGATAGGAGCGGATAGCATATGTTGAATGATGCTGTGTTGGTATGTAATCACTATTGTATCAGATTGGCTATTATGTGTGAGACATACCATCGGCCTACTGCTCGCTTGATGCATAGTCACTCACACAGTAGCAGTAATTGGTTTGATTTCCTTAATGAGTGTCATCGTATGAGGCGTAAATGATTGGTACAGCCAGCAGGATTGGGTACTGTATTGTATCTACCACGGTATTAGTCTAGTCTGTGTCCCAGACTCCAGGGGTTTCGCTGCGCTCCTAGAGTCTACGAACTGTTTTATGTCAACTTTTGTTGCCCATGAAAATGTATGTGAGGATTCATTAAGCTCAATGGGTCTTCAATAATCCATTGAATGATAACGGAAGGAACTTTACGTCTTCACATGAGCCGTATCTGAATTAACATATGTGATTTGTCTGCAATAACATACCTCCACATTATATCAATGCTTCAGTGAGCATCATTGGCATCGGAAAATTACCTCACCCTGACATGATATCCTACGCATGTTTTAACCGGAGACCAACATCTTGAACGCATGGCTCTATTACTCTCCTGAGTAAATTTTGCATAATGTTTCCATTTCCCATTTGTTGAATCATAACATATCTGACCGTCTATTGACTGTCCTCTAGCTCAAGCATATCGCTTGTTTCAACATCAAGTTATTATCAGATTTCTGTAACAGCGTGTATTAGAAACAAATCAGTGCCTACTCTCCGCAGATTTTACACTGTAAAGGAGTTATTTGTCTTACAGCCATCTCGTTAACCTATTTAATTTTCATGCATTATGAAGGTGTCCAAGAGAGACACAATCTTTACCAACTTCAAATTGAAGGCAGCATTGATTAAACAATCTTCAGTCAGCCACGAGCCACCGAATTAGAAAACGAAACCTAGGCTACATTGCCGATACTTTCCAAAGGTAATAATGTTTGATATCGACCATTGTAAATGGTAGGTTATACATTAATATCCATTGTTGCATGCCGCGCTTCTAAACTGTGTTTTGTTTTTTATCATAGCTTGTCGTAGCTTTTACAGAATTTGTGAACTGAGACTGCTTAGTGGTCAAATATTAATTTTGGCGTTCCGTGTAAGAATCTGAAGGACGCCATTGCATGACAAAGTGGTTGGGAGCCATTCACTTAGTACGAGCCATTGCTCGTACTGGTTAAGTGTTATTTCATATACGCATCAATTCGTCTGCTTGTATAATAAATCGCTGGCCGAAATACGCATCAGGTATAATTTCTGAAAGACCAGATTGGTTGATTGACGCATTTTGCATGGTTTAAGTAAAATATATTGGGATAGTCAAACCGATTGAGTAGCACAAACCAGTTTGGTACCATTACCTTGTCGAGCGAGTAGAAGCTCTCCTTGGTGCATTTCTCTGAACGAAATAACATTATACATCGGGATACTGGAATGATACTCCAGGCAACGAAATCACTGGCACTGCTATGCGATTTGCAGTTATCACGGTCACTTTTGCTTTGCTTCATAGGAGCGTATTACTACAATGCAAAATACCGTTTTGTCATGATTAGTGTAGTGGCATATGACAATTTAACGGTGATAATAGACACACGGTCGGTAGTAATAGCTGGAATCATCGCACGATGCTGCATTGATGCCAGGTTAGACGGCAAGTAAACTTGTTGCATTTGATATTATTAATGGAAGTTAGGAGATAATGCTTAATATCGATGATTAATGTCTGAAAATTTTAACTTGATTTTGGGTCAGTTGTAATATACGTGCTTGATAACGGCTTATAGAGTCATTCATTTATCACCCAAAGTTGACATTATTGCGTAATGTACCACAATGAAAAAAATAGGTATTCGGGTAGGGATCTGATTGACACCACTCAACGTGTTCCAATAGTGACGGAGGCGCACTGTATGCCAAAGATATAGCGCTGCACCACCCCATCCGCTCCCACCCTAATTGAATTGGTCACTTGAGCACTTACATGATTGCGTTGCTTGATAACACTTAGTTGGACCCCTGACAAAATCAAACTTTAATGTCTTTATTGACAGAGAGTTGATGAAGTTTGTCCTGTAGTGTATGCGTAATTGACATTATTTGCCTATTCGTGTCCTGAAGTATAAAAAGTGGCGACCGGACAAATACCAGCAGGCTTATACTTTATGCTTGCCAGCATATAGCACAGGTTTGAGTTAAATCCGTTCTACTTATTCTCCACATCTGCCAATCGTGCTTGTACATCTAGCACACCGAGCGAAAGGGAAGCAGACGCGGTCATCGAATTCGTGCTTGTGTAAAAGTCACTAATTCTCTGCCCTTGATAACTTTAATCACTGTAGATGATTTTTATTAGAGTACTACATTACATGTAAGGTATGCCAATCTCACATATCCTTTTTTCTACAGCAATGAACCAGCTGGCCCCAATGCAGTGAAGAGAATGCACTCAGACAGCTATTATGACATTCTACGTAACAGTTGCATTCATTGGAACAAAAGCAGCATAAACATAGTGTAGGTCACTTCATTCGGAATGTCCCGAAAGAGAGCATGAGAAAGGAGAATCAGTTACTTACCTTCGATGGCCTTGGTCATGGCCTCAGGACAATATAAAGTGCAAGGTGGTACGAAGAGTTGAATACGGTGTTTGAATATCTCTATGCAAGCTGAAGACAATGTAGCCCGCTACAGTTCCAATAGATATCTATTGCAAAGTTGTCAGGGGGCTTCCAGCTGAACACAAAGTAGCCCGCTTTAGTCCAAATACTACCTCGTTGTATTGGATGATGCATCGGTTATTGACTTTTAGAGCATTGGTATTCGAACGTTACAGGTTGAATACTAAGTCAATGTGTCATCGCAGCCGTTGTGTCTTATAAACCGTTAGGGACTTGTCACATGTCTTTTTACCCGTCAATTAGCAATTTTATAGAAAGCTATGATGCACAAGCTCATCTCTGAATATATCTGCATTGTGTCGCCATGGTGTTGTGGGGCTCATAAAACATCGCGTGAGTTTTCACTGGTCAAAGTCAATTTGAGTGGTGAGGCAAAGTTGCGTTCTTCGTGTCGTCAGTGTGCAATCAATTTGTGTAATTAAAAGCGCTTTTTGCGAGAATGTTGGATTTAGCTAGCTTGCATCATGCAATATCGTCAGCTTTCGATCGTTTTGTCAAGTATTATATCCCCTTTGCTGCATTCAATGGTCGATGATTCAATAGATACAGACGTGGTGTTCGTCCTCGCACAATAGTACCGCTGTGCTAAGAGCAATCTAGTATTAATTCCAGTCACAGTCCAGGTTCTCTTTATCCAATCGATCCGAGTAGTCTCTATTTACATATCGCCATTGGGGTTTTTTCGATAGCATACAACCATCAATCATTCGCAAAGTTCTGAGGTTGGTTATGAACAAAAAGTTCAAACCAATCATTCATGACAATTCGCTGACATGACTGCATCTAATGGAGCAACGTCAAACTGTACCTCAGAAAAATATACATAATACATTGTCGTAAACAGACGCTACGGTCCACACGTTTGGAAAATGCACCAAAATTGCACCACAAAGAGTTACCATGCCTGGACATCGGAAGATGTTCTCAATTGTGCATGATTACGCAGCATACAAGGTATACTGATGTGAAAGAGGTTGGTGCTATTTGTGTTGCTGTTATTGTTCGGCCAATTCATGACACGCTACAGTTCCTTAATATCGATTTAACCAGACTCAAGGCCGTGACACAACCGTCCAGCAAACTAATGCTACCCATTTGGCAGTTTTAATTACAACTAACAACTTGTACCTTGGCCAGCATGTAAACAAGGATAGACATCTAGCCTGTTACCATTAGTGTGGTGAGGGTGCCCCGTAATATAAATCCCACCGTCTACAGAGCGATGTTTAGAGGGATGGTTTCAGCGCACAAGTTAAGTTCTTACCAAGACTCAATTCACACAATTTGAAATCTAAACAAATCAATTATTATCTGTTACAGTAACAAAGCGTACTTAGTAATTGTTGGGGTATTTTTCAGTCATAATTAGGTTTAATGTTTAAATATAAAATATTCATGGGGGCTGTAATTGAGAACTAATTAATGTTTAAGAACATCCAAATACTTAAACCTGTATTTGCACCCTGTTCTTTTGTTGAAAACGCATTTTGGCATTGTTTTACACATGTGACTGATTTATAACTATGCCATGATCCTTTTGCTTCTGCAGTCGCATCCATATTTTGATATGCACAATTTACATCTTAAATCATTATTTATGATCTAACATGCATATATAACGATTGCCCAACACCCAACGGATGTTTTTACATAATCTCTTGTCATTTTATCAGCCTACTGGTTTACAAAGATCCACACCTGACTACAATTCCATTTATGCGAATTTCAATATGGGGCACACACTCGTGTAGGTATTATTCATCGACAATTCATTTGGACTTTTTATCAGTTAGAAATAAAAGTAATAATACAAACGTCTGTTTAGATTGTGATCTTAATTGGTCGAATCTTGGAAATAACAGCTTCGAACACAAATAGTACATGTATATGCACTAGGTGTTAACAGGTTCATTATTATTTGTGTTTTACATTAGACTTCGGCCACGATTACGGTAAAATTAATCTCATTTGGTAAAGATGCGTATGGTTAGTCCCAATTGGAGCGGCACATATCGATATTGCCATGGCTTCAAGATATTAGTTTATCCCCTCGCATATTCATCAAAGTGAGAGAAAGGGGTTAATGCGATGGCGCAGGTGCCTTGCATTCTAAATGTAAAACACTTAAAACCGCTATATAATTCTGTACCCACAGACCATTAACCCATGACTTAACAAAGAGGCTTACCGATGCACAACACGTACCATCGCTTCCTGAACAAATTGACTCCTTACCACAGTTGTAAATCCTGGCGTAACCCGGCATATTGGCATTGGTACCCAGCCGTACTAATTTAAGTACTGCTGATTCATGTTATTATTTGCATGTGCATTGTACTAATCGTTATCAATGGCGTCGCTGTTTACCGAATCAACATGTTTCTGAACTGAAAACTACCCCTGTGCACAACGGTAATTTGTCTCAAATGTTCACGGCATAAGAACTTGGTATAAATATTTTAAAACATCAAACAACGATATTCATGGGCAATACGAATGCAAAACATATACCTGCTCTCTATAAAACGGCGTTCATCTTAGACACAAGCTCTCCAGCTATAAACGTTTATAGATATCAAGTTTAACACTCTTTCATTGCAAATTTGTGGATAGTATTCCGTAATGTATTCTGCCTGACGAAAGGCTACTTTCTTTTTTTATCAATAATACCTATCTAACTAATGACTTAATTTGATTGAATCCATCAATGAACTAATGGTTCAGTTAACACCCACTGCATTACAGTTGATGATGCAGGTCATCACATTATATACCCTTCAATTATATTTTCAATATAAAGATCGTTGAAATGATTGCTCTCCGTGGCCATCATCAAGACGGCAGACGTTGCAGGAAAACGATCTGATATGAAACTCAGGAAAGAAAGGTGAAACGAATTGGACATTTGACCGAGAGAGATATCAGGAAGAGGGAGAGGGGAAGGGAAGGACAGGGGCGGGGGCGGGATTTATTTTAATTTAATTACATTTTGAGAGAGAGAGGTCGAGAGAGAGAGAGAGAGAGAGAGAGAGAGAGATAGAGAGAGAGAGAGATAGAGATAGAGATAGATAGAGAGATAGAGAGATATAGAGAGAGAGAGAGAGAGATAGAGATAGATATATAGAGAGAGAGAGATCTATATCTATATATATAGAGAGAGAGATAGATAGAGAGAGAGATAGAGAGAGAGAGAGAGAGAGATATAGAGAGACCAGAGACAGAGATATATAGAGAGATATATATCTCTCTATATATATATATCTCTATATCTATCTCTATATATATAGATCTCTATATATATAGATATATATCTATCTCTCTATATATCTCTCTCTATATATATATATATCTATATATATATATCTATATATATGTGTGTGTGTGTGTGAGCGAGGTGTGCATAATACAGCGAGGGATTTTCGTGTCGCTGAGCAATATTTGGCAGCTTAGTACTGTCAAGGAATCGAGTAATGAGTGATATTTGTGAGACAGTATTTTCGTTGTGTTCATGCTCCGCTTTTTCAAGTGCGTGACGTATATTCAGAAAATGTTCAGACGGGATTGACTGCGACGCTTGCTAGTGCGTCACAACATATGAAAATGTGCGCAATGACCGTAGCTGGTTACAATTTTTAACATTTAGCAAGTTTCATCTAAAAGCTGTGCCTAATTGTTTTAGGTATACATTTGACCATTATGCCTCATTTACCATTTAGTGCACGCAATGCGGAGCACCATATTTTAAGAAATCACCTCTTGTGCCGATGAATGAATATGCCTATTTGCAAAAGACCTAGTATTTGACTTAAGTTTGGTCCACATTAGATAAAATTTACCAAATTCCAAGAATAATGTAACCTACTATCTTTGTGGTTGTAGCTAGGTTTGATTAGTTGCGATTATTTGTTTACACTAGGTAATTGTTTACTATAAAAGAACGCTCACAAAGTAAAGATGCGCGTAGTTCTTAGCAGAATGACAGAAAACATCTGCAGCGTTCGATTATATGTTGTTTTGTCATTAACATCATCGGTAATGAAAATTGATGCTTATAGTGATCATGATTTTGTATCAAAAGATCTTTCATTCAACAAACTGAATTATCCCACAAACGACGAATCAAAGTTACCACTGGGATAGCGAATGAGATCCTATTCACGTCAAGAATATGCAGCCACTGAATAACTTGCTCACCTAATTTGATTCGTTAGCCTTCCTGTTCGAAGTCCCTAATGAACTCTAGTTTGGTAAATTGTGTTTAGCGACAAGAACGCTTTTTTGTGCTGACATATTTGGTGAGGACAGCAGGTCAATTAATATATACATATATATATATATATATATATATATATATATAGATATATATATATATATATATATATATATAGATATATAGATATTTAAATATATAAATATAGATACATACATACATAAACATATATACATATATATACATATATATATATATAAAATATATATATATTAATATATATACATATTAATATATATTTATACATAAATATATATGCATACATATGTATATATATATATATCGATTTATATATATATATATGTCTATATATATATATATGTATATGAACATATATATAGATATACATGCATATGTATATATATAAATATAAATATATGTATATACATGTATATGTAAATAAAAATAAATATATATGTTTATATCCATAAGTCCTTTTTTCTCATTACTCGTCCATCTTCAACATATATATATATATATTTATATATATGTATATAAACAAATATACATGTGTATATATTAGTATATATATGTGTATATATTAGTATATATATTATATATATATATGTATATATATGCCATACGGGAACAGAGCTTCTTCTCAGAATAATAATGTCGGGATGTAGTTGTCTAATACGACGTGATTACGTTGACCGGGTTAAAAGTTGCTTACGATTCATTAAATGTCTCTTCTATCTTTATCTGGACCATAACATGAGTGGGTATGTGGTTTCTATGCCAATTGTACAGAAAATATAAATTTCGTCAAGTTATTTCGCTGAAATTTCATCAACGTCTTACAGTTCCAAATATAACCTTTCACGAAAGTACAACGTTGAGATTATTGTCTTCTGTCAATTAATCGTTCGTATAGCAGCGATTGTCAAGAACATATAAAAATACATGTATATAAAATATATATATATATATATATCCGTAATATATATATATATATATATATATCCGTAAATATATATTTATGTACAAATATTTTTATATATGTATATTTAAAAAAAACCAAACATATATATACACATATATATGCATATGTATATATATATATATATATATATATATATATATATATATATATATATATATATATATATATATATATATATATATATATTCATATATATGTGCATAATTGCATATTTATATATGTATATTAATATACAAACATGAATAGAAATATATATATATATGTATATATATATATATATGTATATATAAATATATACATACATATATACACATATGAATACAAATATATATATATATGATAGATATATTTATAATATATTTATATAATTATATATATAGAGGTATATATATCTTTACACATATATATATAGATATATGTACATATATATATATGCATTTATATATATATATAGATATCTATATGTATGTATGTATATATATATATATATATCATATATATATATATATAAAATAGATGAATATATATATATAAATATATCTATATCATATAGCAATATAGGGATATATACATATATATATATTATATATATATATATAGGTGTTTATATTTTTTTTTACACATATGTATATATTTATATATATATATGTATATATATATATATATTTATATGTATATATATACATATATATATATTCACATATATATTTATTTTATATATATATATATAAAAAATATATATATATATATTATATATATATTTAAAATATAGATACATATATTTATGTAGTCTGTATTATGCGAACCAAATCTCGGTGAATGTAACAACCATACTTCTATTTGATATTGAATCACGTAGGCTTTCAAACCCACTCGATATTTAACTAAAGCATTTAACAGCGACGCGTAATGTGGTTAATTGTACACCATTACCCCACTACGAGCGAGAAGTCATTTATAGCCGGTTGCAACTACCATCGATTTACTGGCATTTGGTTTCTTTTCCGAGGCTGAACAAAAATAGATGAAATATTTGTGTAAGTTCTGTATTCACTCCCATATCCCAAAATAGAGATGACGTATAGCAATGTGTAAGGACCTACAGGCAGCGTTATGACCAGTTCAATTATATTCATCATGGGCCCGTATCTTAAAGCAATTTCATTTCTGAGAATGGATTATTTTCAGGATCCCGATCGTCGACCATAACGAATGGTCTTCCATGTGATCCATATGAGTCATAGCTGTCGTGTATCAGTTAGTTGAGGAGGTTGGGTTTGAAATCATGAATGATATAGCAAAATGCTTCCTCTATAAATCTTCCTTCCGGGGTAGAACATTGGCCATCGGGACCGCTGCATCTCTGTATGGGTATGACGTCTCTATGATAAGTTCCTCCAGCATGGTCTGATCAACTTCATACAATTCCCCGTGTATCTTCTGCCAACATCACAACATAAGTGGCCAAGGTTTTATGAACAGCACACAAACCATTGGCATCATTCGGTTATAAATAATGAAGTCATATTTGTACAGGGATATATCATTTACTCTGAGCAGCTTGAATATGTAATAAGATTACTATAATAATCGTGACGTGTCCAACTTCTGCGTCCAGTATCATTGGTATATTTGCGAAGGCGGCAATGATGAGTGGGCAGGATTTCTCCGTCCTTGCCTCTGAGACGAAGGTTGCCTCGCCTTGTTTCTCATGCACCAAGGAGTGGCTTGGCTAACATTTCTTTAGCGTGCCGTAAACGAACACTTTGTGTGATGGACTCGACATGTCAAAATCTTGGCAAATACCAGTAGACATGAATGGATTGAAAGCTGGCAATGATGTCACGAAAACGTTAGCTTGCTCACAATGGCTCAGCACAGAAGCTGGTTTCTGGAAACGTGCTACCCTTGTTGAAATCCACAAGCGTGTACATCTAGTGGCGCATTGGTAACTTGTATCGTTTTTCATAATCAATGTATCTACCTTACAATGCACCAGTATGGTTGTGAAGCCCAGACTAAGGCTTATAATCCCTCATGGTGTGTTGAGTGACACATGCGTTCAGTGGGACGATCAATATCATCGTATTATGACTAGGAGCACAATGCACAATTTTAGATAAGTTTTGATGAACACCTTGCGCTTGTAAACCCTGCCAGTCTTGGGTATAAACGCCTTTGTATTGTGTGGTACATCAACCTTATAGAAGCTTGGGGTTTTATCAAAGGGGCAATTTTGAACAACCCAATCTACTGTTTTGGCTATCCTCACCCGTTACACTCGCCCAGACACCCCCCTCCCCCGCAAGTAACACCTAATTACATACCATACCCATTGAATCTATATGCTTCTCAGTGTTGCAGGCAGGTACTAGGTAGAACACAGAGGAGTGGCAGTGCATGTTTGTGCGATAGTGAGTTTGGGTACACATTAAAACAATCGCAATCCCTTAAACCGTACACAACACCAGCACCGGTAAAGAACAACTTATATTTATTGGAGCGCTTCTTTACCATCTACATCCTGACCAAATTCTCCACACAAGATTTGAGTTGATATATTTTTAGGCGTGATGTCACGCTGGCACAGACACCTCACCATCCACCCACCAAACTCCACCTTATCTTGACAGAGTATATTAAAATCCTCAGATGACCGCAGTTTAAATACTGTATAATCACAAGAGTTGATCAATAGATGTTCCCAATAAGTTGCGCATCATTCTGTCGATATGACTATATGACTAGATAGCGCTGTGTTAATAATCAATGCACTTTTCTGCTGGTATACATGTTATCACACTCCATCGTCTCCATATTATTTCAATATAAGAATTGGTTTACGTCTACTCATTAAGAGATTGTTCCTGGGGACATCATCAAGTCTGCTGTCAGTACAACATTTCATCTACCGTGACACTAAGGGTCGGGGGATCCAATAAACGTTGACATTGAAATATTTCTATTTATATCAGAGAGTGATGTATTTGATAAGGCAAGAGTCCGTGTCACCAATGCAATATTAGGCAGTTAGATATGTCTTCACATCAAACAGACGAATGTGAGTAATATGATTCTGTGGGACATTATATTTCCTTTGTACATTTTCTTTTTATAAACTTTTCGGCTTACATTGAGCAAGGTGTCGTAGTAGTGAACGCACGTTTGGGTTAGGCTTAGATATTAATATTTGTCCTTCTATTTCGCATTCTTTTTACATCAATTTACCAACACGGTTTGCAGTTGCACAGGTAAATGAAGGACTCCGTTTCATTCCACAAGCACACAGAGTAGTTAGTGAGTCTCTTTTGAAACCTGTCTTGAAGTCTCTTTTGGAGACTGGCTGTCTTCCTTCTGACTTCTGTGAGACTTCTGTTGGCTTTGATGGACGTCTGTGAACTTCTGTGGACGTCTGTGGACTTCTGTGTTGGTGCGCGGTTTTTGTTGGTCTTATATACGCTAGGCTTAACTACTCCAGATAAGGAAATGAATAATTCACCACACCAGTTCTACCCACCCCTCTAACGAATTCCGATGGTATGCATCATACGAGGGATTCTGGGGTAAAGACAATTACGTGGCAGATAAAACATAGCCAATCGGTTGAGATAGGAGGATTGAATTGCTACGCATATAACACTCAGCCACCAAGGTCAGATAAAAAGGGAAAAACATTACTCATTAGTAAACAAGGTGAGTAATCAAATGTACAGATATAAGTAGGTCTACATTAAGCAATAACATCACGCTTAATCCTGGCCACCAAATCTCGTCATAAATTACTTTCCTATCCGGCAGCCATCTTCGTCATAAATAAATTAATTAATTAATTACTTCGAGTCAATTTCAACAAAAATTACATTGATAGATCAAAACTGAATCGTTACGATAGTTCGTGTAACTGGAAAAAAAACAACTACAATCAGAAACAAGTGACAAGCTGTTTGGGGGCATTGATAAGATTAAAAGTTTTTCATAATATTCAGAAATGTTTCTACTATTCTATCGTCAAATGTCGGAATTATTGGTACATATATTGATCAACAGTTGTATCAATCGATTGAAATGGCAGGAGCTTTCAAAGAAAGCTGACCAATTGATTCATAGATGATATCACTCGCATCTTTCCAGTAAAATGATCCGTACATGCACCACAATCACGTTGTCACACTATGGCGTTCTTCACATTCTTCAACTCAATGCCCAGGGTGACTTTTAACTATAAATATGGTAATGTTTTTATTGTCATTTGCACGTTGGTCGTTGCATTCAGCGCCCATATTCAAAGAAAGTCATTAGCAATTTATACTGTAACGCTGATATATGAAATACCAGTAAAATCAACGAATGTCAGATCACTCCATCGTTCAACTTACTAAAAACCAGCTGAGACCTTCAAAGCCAAGCAAAGCCTCACACGCGGATGAAGAGGCTATCAACAAGCACTGGCATGTAATATATCAAGTAGATCTAAAGCTGAATGCCACACAAAGATGTGTTGAATATGTTTGTGTTGATTAGCACCGCCCGGAGACTATCGATTTAGGCCCTAACAGTCATAAAAGCATCGCTGTTAGTCCGAACAATTAATATCGTTGGAGACAAGGAATTTGCATATTCTCCATAAACTAAAAGGGGACAACGATATCGCCACAAGCTTACCAAATATCTCGCCTAAACTATCTTCAGTCCCGTTTACGAGCATGGCGCGCCAAATTGACATTGAGAATATGTTCTTCAACCTAGCATAACCATCCGGCCCCATATTTGCCACTTTTAAAGGAATCTTTTTCGAGTTCAAACACAATTTTAGCCGTTTTGGCGATTAACTGTACCCGGAAGTTCATTAATCGTCTGCCCGTCGTCCAGGAAAAACAAATCGCGAGCTCTGATTGGACAAGCTAATTAAGAGCTCCAATCCTGACACTTTGCTTGTCAAAATAATTACATTTGATTTGTCAGGGGTCAACTGTCGGGCAACGACAAACTGTTACGTGTGCCATCGAATATTTGATCCAAGCATTGCAGATAGTGTAGTTACATTAGTGTCGTTACAATCATATAGTGACTTATCAAACAGGATAGGGCTATGAAATCTCTGTGAGCCACAAATGACTCTATTGCGACTTACAAGGCGCCTCCCTGTCTGCTGGCACCAGCGCATTGGTGTCAATACGATTCATGCCTTATTACTTAGTTCTTTAATGGAGGTCAATTTACGTTTAACTGCCCAGCCATATAGCCCGACTCTGAAGAGAGAATGATTCAATAAGCCGTTATCATGATTATCCGATTTTACTAACAACAATATTTGATATAAAGTTAGCTCTATATAGTAACTTTAATTGATAACATCGCGGGCAAATAATTAGCTTGCTGCCTAACCTGGCAGTATCTAAGTATTTACAATTCATTTCGGGAAAATTGCCCCTTAGAAATCAACTGATGATGCGCTTCTTCGATTTCTTTCATAAATGCCTGAACAGCACCAATGTTTTAGTATCCTATGTAAGTAGATGTTGTTTCCATAGCAGAACAACTGTTAGCGATAAAGTTCGAACAATAAGGCATGCCTTGAACATCAGTAATTGTTATTTATTACAACATAGTGAATGCATTAAGGACTCCAGCTATAAGATTAAGCCCACGGGTAATTCTGAATATGAGAATATTGCCATGCTCATAAAAGAGCTTATTTCTATTAGAGATGGGGATTCATAATCAGTGCCTACCCGACAAGAAGCTGAAGCTTTGTTAAAGGAATTGTGTTTATCGTAACTGATTTATTTGTTTATTCGTTCTCGTGTGTTTTTTGTTGTTGTTTCAAATAATAATGTTCCTGTACACCTGCTGTGGGAAACTAAAGATTATATATATTATATATAATTGCAGCATCATGAGATTAGTTCTGCTATTTTCGTAGCTTTATGGATATATATAGTTTACTCGTACCATTTACGTGCTCATTGGTAGAACCAGGTTACATACAGTTGATGGTTGATACACAAAGCTATAATCAAGTGAAACATATTCGAACGCGTTTGGTCTGTAGAACAATTAGGAGTTCGTATCGATTCAGTTAAACGCTCTTACGCTTTTCAGTATAACAATATTGAGACATATGTTTCTATATTACTTCGTGCTGATAAAATCATACACATCGTTAACTTATCAAGGATGAGAAGTTGATTAGATGTAACTTGTAGTTATTAGGTTTCTAAAATAACATACCTAGAATAACGAATCGCAATCAACGTTGCTTCATGCATACATATGGAAAATCAGACCTAGATAACTGCTCTTCACTTCAATGATTTTGATGTATTTAGTTGCATTCTATATCTTTTTGTAACTATGTACGCGAACATGGTTATTTTTTGCGGAGACATGAACCAGATACGCTTTGCAAATGGAGGTACCACCCTGGTTTTGTGTTAGTTATTCGGTTTGTAAATCCATTCTCGCAAACTATTCTGGTAAGCACAGTGCGTCAATCACCATTTACACCTAATCAAGATGAGTGAAGCGTAGCTATTAAGTTTATGTACCTGTGAGCGAGCTATTAATAGTATTACTATCGCATACGTGTCATGCTATGGTCATCACGATTGACGCGATGGTGAAATAGTCGCTCGTACCACCATGTCAATCATGCTGCAGGTACATGTACATGAGCCTCGTTATTTATTATACGTCTAGAAAAAAGGCTTATACAAATCACGTGGTATCAATGTGCATAGCATTACTTAAGCTCTGTATTACAAATAATTCATTCAAGCATTTGACCATTTGGCAGTCACTTGTCATGCCTAAAGGCCTACTATGAAATATAAGCCGTAAATACACCAACCATTTTTGAGTATAGGCGGTTTTGGTTATTGAAATCGATCAAAATGAAGATTAGAGTCACTAGCCATGCTAAACACCTATAGTGAAATACTGGATGTAAATACGCAACACCCGGGATCAACTGTTTCATCATCAAGACATTGATGGTAACATTTTATATCAATACAATTTTTTTTTGATCTATGCATAAAGACCAAGCCGAAGAATGTATCTCTCATTATTCTTGTCTGTTGTATCTGGTCTTTTTTGTTACTTATTTGTGATCAACTTGCGATGGTTTTACAACCACCAAAGTGCATATTTTATTCAAAATTAGATAATATAAACATACTGATCGAGTCGTTGTAACCTCTAACAAAAACCCGCAACAATTACATCATGTGAATGCTAAGCAACCCCCCCCCCTCCCCCAGCCCCATCACCACACCCGCTTTTACACATACACACCCATTAATTCCCGTTCCCGCCTGATACTGATTGTCAATAACGCATGGACTCACATACCCTCATGCTAAGACTACCGGCACCAGACACCAAGTTTACTTCTGAAAAGGTCAGTGGTAATTTCATCATTCTTCCATCATGGTGTCAAAAACAGTTGGATTCAATCCATGTATAATCATTTGAAATTATACTGCGGGGCAATGGTATTCCTATGATGGACATAGATCCCCCTCGACCGGAAACCAAGAAAACAACGCCCATAATAATAAACCATAAATCACTCTCAGGTCAATACCTGTAGCTACAAGACCGCTTCCAAATAAAGGCTATCATGTTGCTGTAAGCGATGATTTGCGTAATTCTGTATAATTACTTATATATAAATATATATATATATGTACATATATGTATATATATATATATATATATATATATATATTTTATATATATATATATATATATATATATATATATATATATTATATATATATATTTATATATATATATATATATATGTATGTATATATATATATATATAGACGATTACAACAATTCGTAGACTCCAACCATTCGTTGACAACTTTTTATAATACAATTTTGTTATCATTATTTATCAATTATTTATTCGGCATATTTCAATTGATGAAATGAAATAATTTTATGGGTATACAAATCTTTGTGTAACTTTTTATTCCTGGTATATACTTTTGGTCCTCGAAAGGTCGTCCACGAAAGGTCGGGACACTAATTTAAACGTATAAATCCAAACTTTGCGCCCATATACATTTACGAATATAAGCAGAACACGGAAATTTTCAAATCATTTTCAGTCATCATGGATTAGAAACATAATATTTGTTACAGATGCGATCATTATGACAATTGGTAGCATTTCACGATCTAATTCGATGTTGTAGATAGATGAATAGGATAAAAAAATTAAGTTTCCGGTAAAAAAAATTTAAAAAAAAATCTAATATCGTAATTTTTCAAATAAACATATCCAACACACATGATTTAGATTTATTTTGGCAATTTTGGTCGAAGAATATATGGTTGTATGGAATATATTGAAGTTTTGCTGGTTATGTCAAGGAATTGTAAGCTGTTTAAAAATTTTATTTCGCTATTACATTCAAAATCCAAATATAAATCACCCGTGAAAATTTATCTTTGTACCTTACTAACATTAGACTATCATATTCGAATGGTCAAACCAAAATATTTTTAATTATTAAATAGAAAATGTGCGCTGATTTTTTCTGTGGACATGCTGGTATAGGTTAACGGTTTGTCCACTATAGGTCGCATTCGTGCTATAGATATATATATATATATCTATATATATATATATATATATATATATATATATATATATATATATTATATATATATATATATATTATAGATATCTCTATCTATCTCTGTATCTATATATATATATCTTATATATATATAGATGATCTGATCTTTATCTATATCTCTATAGCTCTCTTTCTCTCTCTCTATATCTTATCCCCTATACATTTCTTCTATATCTATGTTCTCTCTCTCTATTATCTATTCCTCTATAATATATAATGTATATATATATATCTCTTATATCTATATGTATATATATATCTCCACATCTCTATGCCATCGCTGTATGTTATCTATATATATCTTATCTATATATTGTCTCTCTCTCCCTATATCCCTCATATCTCTATCTCTATATATATCTATACAAATATATATGAGAGCAAAAAGTCTCTCTATCTCTATATTTATCTATCCCTTTCATTACCCTATCTCTCTATATCTATATCTCTCCTATATCTCTATATATCTCTCTCCTCTATATCCATCTCTCCTATCCAGATCCCTTTAAGGAAATCTATCTATCCCCTCTATTTATCTTAGTCTATCTCCTCTATCTTCTATTTATTCCTTTATCTATTCTCTCTAATATCTTCCTATCTCCCCCTCTATATATCTCTCTCTCTCTATATCTCTATCTCCCCCTATAGAAATCTGCCTCTCCCCCCCTCTCATTATCTCTATCCCCCCTCTCCCTCTCTCTATGTCTCATATGTCTCTCCCCCTCTCCTATTTACTTTTCTCTCTTCTTTCTCTCTATCTCCTCTATCTATATTCTTCCTCTCTCTATCTATCTCTATCTCATCATATATATATATATTCTCTCTCTCTCTCTCTCTCTCTCTTCTTCTCTCTCATATCTCATCTCTAGAGCCCCTCTGTTATATATGTTCTTCCCTATCTAAGCGTGCTTGTGTGGATCGATATATATGCATATATATCTAATATATCTTATATATATATATATTATATATCCCCTTCCCTTATAATATAGGCTATATATTCGAATGGTATTAACCTATACATTAATTATTTTATATATTGCGCTGATTTTTCCCTGATGCTGACTTTTTGCATATATATATATATGATATATTATATATATATATATATATTGTCTATATATATATATATATATATATATCATATATATATACCTATATATTCTATATATATATATTATATCTATGAATGATTATCAGAGAGAGATAGGCGGGGTATATATATAGATAGATATCTATAGATATAGATAGAGAGATCTCCCTCTTTCCTAGACATTATATTTATATCCATATATAGATATATATATGCATATGTATAGATATAGATGTATATGCATATATATGGATATAAATGAATATATATATTATATATATATATATATCTGTATATATATACACATATATATGCATACAAAAATGTATGTATATATATATATATATATACAAATCTGTGTATATATATAATATATACATTATATATAGTATATAATATATTTATACAAATATTATGGGAGTAATATGATATCTCATATTTATATGTATATATATACATATATATATATATATATATATATATATATAATATATGGATAATATGTATATATTATATACATATATCTAGCATATATATTATATATAATAGATATAGGTATATAATAGATATCTATATATATATGCGATATATAGATATATATATATATCTAGATTATCTCTATGAATATGTATATATTCTTATATATATATATCTCTCTCTATCCCTCTATCTATAGTATATCTCTCTTCTATCTCTCTCCTTTATCCTAATATATATCTCTCTATTATGTCCTCTCTCTCTCTAATCTCTCTCTCTATATATCCCCTCTCTGGAGATGATCTCCTCTCCTAGGTCCCCCTATCTATCTCTCCCCTATATATAAAATATATATAGATCTGTCTCTTATATCTATCAACTTTTTATCCCTCTCTCTAGAGAAATATATATCTATTTATACATATATGTACAACATAATATATCTGTTTCTCTCTATATCTCTCTATATATATATATCTATATATATATAGAAATAGATATAAAAATATTTATGTATATTAATATATAAGCGTGTTTGTGTGTGTCGATATATATGCAGATATATACATATTTATATAACAGATATATATACGGATATATTTTGCATATCTAAATACCTTACTAACATTAGACTTTCATATTCGAATGGTCAAACCAAAATATTTTCAATTATTTTATAGAAAATGTGCGCTGATTCTTCTGTGGACATGCTGGTGTAGGTTTGCGGTTTGTCCACTATAGGTCGCGTTCGTGCTAATATATATATATATATATATATATATATATATATATATATATAAATATATATATATATATATATATATATATATATTATATATAAATATAAATGTATATATATATAATTATATATATATGTATATATATACACATATATATGCATATGAATGTATGTGTATATATATATCATATACATATATGTATATATATATAATATATACATATATATATAATATATATATATTTATATATTTTTTACACATATATATGGAGTAATATGTATATATATTTATACATATTTATACATTTATTTAAATATAATATATATATATATATGTATATATATAATTGTATATATATATATACATATATATAGATATGCATATATATATAAATAGATGAATATGTATATATATGTATTTATATATATATATATTTTTATATAAATATATATATATACATATGTGTGTGTATATATATATATGCATATATAAAATATATATATATATGCATATATAAAAATATATTTGCATATATACAAATATATATATACAACATATATATATATATATATATATGTATATATATATATTTATACAAATATATATAGAGAAATATTTATATATATTTATATACATATATATCATATCATATATATGTTTATATATATATATATATATATATATATATATATATATATATATATATAGAAATAGATATATCAATATTTATGTATATTATTATATAAGCGTGTTTGTGTGTGTCGAAATATATGCGGATATATACATATTTATATAACACATATATATACGGATATATTTACATATCGAAATATATATATATATATTTTTATATATTTATATATATATATGCATTTATATTTATATGAATAAATATATTTACATATATTTCTCTGTGTATGTTTGTGTGTGTCTGTATGCGCGTGATTCTCTGTATGTATGTGTTTGTTTGTGCGCCAATAATGACCAATGGAGTAAGAAAATAGCACATTGAACTGTGTATCTTTGAAAACAATTGAATACACTGCCCCAACTTTATGCCATTACCTCTGCATATTTTTTTTGTTGCAGCAGTTCAAACGCCCTTATTACCGGTGCGAACGGATATATATTATCACATGCAAATAATGTTGTCCTTCTAACCTATCGTAGTATCCAATTTCCTGTTCTCATCATGCTTAATTGCCATTAATTCGTAAATTATGATATCGGTTGTTTATAATTTATGCGTCGGTTGTTGCATTCAGCAAAATGGTTAATGTTGTTGATCTTCACATTTGGCAAGTATCGGCTCTGTCGGTATAGGTTTTGTGTTTAGGGTCGGGGACTCGTTACCGATTGATCTGGCCCATTTCATCATTAATGCGGCTTTCAATCGGAAGTTGGTAGAGATCCTATGAACTCCACGTTAGGGCGCGCGAGTAGGGCGAACGGAGAGGGCGCCAGAGGGTGATAACGCGAGAGGGGAAGGGGCTAATTACTTGCTATTAAAGACTCAATAACACGATAATTATCCCCAATTCTCCCAATGAAACCGAAAGGAAGGCGGATGCATACACACGTTTTATTGTGCTTGAGGAAGTCCAAGAACCCCATTGCGCAGAGGTGGGGCAATATTAAATGGCTTAACAACATTTAGAATTGGGCTTGATGAAGTCCAAGAACCCGCTGCGCAGAGCTGGGGCAAACATTAAGTGGCATAACAACATTAAGGACACTAGCAGGGTGAACAAGCAATATCGAAACAGATTACGTATGAATATGCAAAAGCGAAGAAGATACATGGAAGATGGCCTGGAAAGCCGCCAATGAAGGCCAGCCAAGGGAGGAGAAGAATTAGAGAGAAGAAGAACGGGTAAAGGCGAGGGTAAGGGCAATATGACAGGCGTCAATACGTAACAATTTTTTTAAGAGAGAATGACGCGATAAGTATTGTCTGATCAGTATTGAGGCAACAAAGCGTGATCCATTGCTTGAGTGACGAATAGGTGCTGCTGATGAGTGAACTACATATAGCGCTGGTAGCAGTCGGAGCGCCAGCTACCGAGCTGTTGAAGCAGGTCGGTAGAACACCTGCGCGGTAAGCCAGAGAGCAGTCGCCTCGTGGAGACTATGACCTAAATAAAGGGTGAGATTTAACACGATTCGTTGCAGCAGCAGTTTAGGTATTGTCTAATCAGTATTAAGGCAACAAAGCTTATCCATTGCTTGAGCGACGGTGGGCGCAATCTCCGGCTCATCGGGTTCTGCGTAGGCTGGGATTTGCCTCTGTAACACTCTGATCGCTTTGGGGAAATTTCGGGCCATTGCGCGACGAAATATTATTACGAAATGTCATCTCTTAAATATTACAAAAACATTTTCTGTTGTGTGTGATTATAATAATAATAATCATTTTGTTATGAAAAACCTTTTTATAGGCGAAATATGAGGCATTTATCGAAAACAAGTAGTTCCGCGGACGTTTCATGGCCGTCAAACGTTTCTAAAAATGGCGGCAGTCAGATGTGAAGACGAATTTGTTAACGAAAATCGACTGAAAAAAAGCAATAGAAAGTTACACGCCGGGATTGGAAATGACAGACTAGCAGCGAGAGTGTTTGGAGAAGTTGTTCTTGGGAAACGACGTTGATGCTAATCTACCAACGGGGTATGGGAAAAGCCTGATATACCATTTGCTCCCAGATTTGCTGCTCCCCCTTGCCCTCTTATGGAAAAAATAAAAAGACACGCAACCAAACAAAAACTTGGACTGCTAATGTTAGAATAATATTTGCCCAAATTTAATACTTGTGACTGCAGGGCCTTGGTTATATAACCAAAATAACTGCAGCGTATAAAGTAAAGAAAGTTCATAATCAAAGACATCAAAATGCGGCCTTTGTGGACAGTAAACACAGCTTTATTTCCAACAGAAGGGCTTACTTCCGAGCTTTCCCGATAAGCTCCATTCATGTTGACCATTCTTGTTTGTTTATGTTTGACGCGCTCTGCTTGTTATCGCCCGGTCAGAGGTTACAACCGGGTCAAATCGCATGCGCTCCGTGAGCTATTGCAGCGATGTTATGTTAGCATTGCGTCAAACATGTCTGCCATGGAGAGTGGGATAGGCGCTGCATATGTTATTGTTAACTTTGAACTCCTGTGTGCCGACGGAAGTGGTTAGCCGATGGAACCCGAATTGATGGTAAGGCGACAAGTGCCACCTGCCAAGATGGTCTGCCAGTTTATTACGTATCCCGCAGATCCAAGAGGCGCGAACAGAGCAGCCATGTGTTGCCTCTACAAACCACAACTCTCGCGGAAAATGCTGTATGTAAGGTGACCTTTGATGACCAGAGTTCAAAGCGTGTGATACGGCCTCGTTATGCACTACTATGACAATGCGTTGACGCTCCAATAAAGGCCCCCCATAGCTTAGCGCACACAGCAAGAGCTTGGAGTTCCACTGAGCCGATGTCCAACTCCTGATCTAAGATGTGAGCCGGGTAGGGGGTGTGGTGATATCTGCCTTTGAAGCAGCCGCCGTTCCCAGTGAGGTAACCATCCAAAGACATGCTTGTCGGAAGCTCCCCATCGAGGCAGTTACATTAAACTGCAGGCGTTTTAAGTTTCGACAAAGTTGAACCACAAATAAATGTCTAACTTGAACTCGGATCAAGTTTGATAGGGGAGGTGCGCTGTTTTATGGCGTTGATGATGCGAGCGACGAAGCGGCGTCCAGGCTTGATGACTTTGGCTAGGTGCATGAGCACTCTTAGGAGAGATAATATCGACCAGAGAGAACAACAGCTTTTATCCAGCTATGAAAGTAACTCCTGTTTAGCTGATGCAGACCTAGGGTGCCTCTCAGGAGCCTGCGTAGGCTGTCGTATGCGAAAGAGGCATTTGAAGCGCCGTGACATGAGCCGAAGTCGTCCAAATAGTTAATTGTTGTAAATTCGTACATTAGTTTGTACAGAAAAACTGCAGCGGAGGACATGCGTTGACAGTTTAGTGCAGCAGAGCGAATACCACAAGGAAACACTATCACTATATATATCTCGCCGCGCCAGTGCAAGGCCGTGTGTGCCATGTCCCTTAAATCCAAGTACATCTGTTTGTATGCCCTGGACAGGTCGCACTTAAACAACATCGAACCAGCTCCGTGTTGTAAAACAAGATCAATGAGATCGTCCGCTGAGGGGTAGCGAAGATCGAAATGAGTCCCTAAGTAGCTGTCGACAGGAATGCCGTGATTGACGGAGCACGAGTGTGGGAAGCTGAGATTGAGAATTATTCTGTGGGCAGTGGAACCTTTGTTCTCTACAGACATTTAAGGTGAAACAGTTAGAGGCGAAGCTAAAGGATTCATGGGAAGAGGACCGATAATTACTCCCGTTTCGATCTCTGTCGCAATATACGAGTCAATGCGAGATGCGAATTTGAGGGCTGATTGATGATTCGTGAGTGGCGCGCATGGAGGCTGTGAGCGAACGTAGTTGATGGGAAAGCCGTATTTGAGTAATTCGCATAGCATTAAGTCGCTGAAGTTGTAATGATGTAGCAGGAGGAACCAATTGTCTATGTGTAGTTTGGAAGGAGCTGTTATCTTGGCTTGTGCGTGATAAGGATGGCTGCTAGAAGATACTGCGCGATGACAAGCAAGTATTGCCTCTGCGTAAGCGAGAGGTGCGGGTGGCGTCCAGGAGATTGTAGATGAAGGAGAGACAGATAATGAGCACAAGATGTGGCAACTCTTACTTGACCAAGCACGAACTACGGAATGGTCAGCTGATCGTAACTGACTTCAGTCACGCCGGCTCTGTTTACGAATTGTTCAGGAGAAGAAATTTTGCGACCTCGAATATTGAGAGGCGTTTGATGTTGAGAGTAGATGGGAGCTGGTAGACCCCAGGAAGAAATCTGAGGCTGACCTTCAGGCGGCAGGGAAGGTGGAAATACGTCTGGAAATGTAGTTTGGGGTGCGTATCCAATTGAGCTCGGCTGCTGTAACGGGTCAGGGTATGAGAAGAGCGCCCTTGTCGCTGAAGCAACGGTGACCGATGGAGTCGTGTTAGGCATCGCGGAATGTGTGGAGAACGAAAGGTAGTGAGGTAAACCAGAGGATGCAACACCGTAGGGAGACGAAGAGGAGACCTGGATTGGCGTCGCCGGCAATGCTGGTTCGAGCTCTTTCTCCATCTCGGCAACCTGTTGTCGACGGAACTCGAGATCTGACTGAAGGGCTCGGAGCCTCAATTTTTTCTCGAGCCTTTCCTCCTTGCGTCTCAATCGCTCTATTTCGCCTTGCAGCAGTAGCTCGTTTCGATTGTCTTCGATGAGCGGGGAAGCCACGGAGCTCGAAGAAATCGAGGTAACTGCACCTACACTGCTGACAGCAAACGACACGGTATAAGTAACCGTGGTCGAAGTCGAAGTTGTGCTCGTGACGGACGCCATAGTGCAATTAGGACCCCATGGTTTGGTGTGACCTTTGAGGGGTACAAAACAAGAGCTGCAAAGCCTTTATGCCATTAATATACGAAGAAGGACAGCCGAGTGAAGCGAGTCCTGGCTCAGCGGAAAGTGACAGCGAGAGGCTGCGCGCGTGTATAAACGACGATGAAAGTCGTAAAACCAGCGGGAGGTGACAGAGACAGAAAAAGGGCGCGCGAGTCTGGCGAACGGAGAGAGCGCCAGAGGGCGATAACGCGAGAGAGGAAGGGGTTTATTATTTGCTATATAGCAGAGGATGATTCTTATGCGGCGTGTGTGCAAGATTGGGGCTTAACCTCGCTTGCAACATCGAATATCACTTGGCGACGGAGGGTAAAGGTCTCGGACAGGATGTGGAATGATACTGAAATATGTTCGTGTTTTCTCAATGATAAGAAAGCCGACCCCTCCTCTCAAGTTCATATTTAGACTCTCGACACATACTGCGCATTCCATCCCATTCCTGTATAACTTCCAGTTTCACAGTGTGCGTATCTTGGTGTAGATATATCTATTCATGCGCCTGACCCGGCACTCGAAAGCGCCAGACATTTCGAGCTTTTGCTCCTCCATGTTTGAATTACGTTGGATAGTACTTCTTTCAATATGAAATAAATGATTCGTCGTTAATTAGACATGCATTGCTCCTTAACTGCACGTTAATTCTATCGCTTATTATCATTTCAAATTAAGATTCCCCGTCATACAGACAGGGATCAAGGACATAACCCATGGCATAGATGCAAACATTTAATTCACGCCACAACAAGTTCACCACACTGTCGCATAATCGTTTTTGTTGTGTCTCAAAGCGTTTGGGTTTGTGTTATGTGCCAAAATAGAAGGTTTTTTGTGATGTCCCAAAATGGTTGGTTTTTGGTTATGTCCCAAAATAGTTGTTTTTTTGTGATGACCCAAAATAGTGGGAATTTTATTATGTCCCAAAATAGTTGTTTTTTTGCTATGTTCCAAAACAGTTGGTTTTTTACATGTCCCTAATACCCGAACTATTTTGGAACACCCATTTTTGTACACAAAATATATAAGTTTAATAAAACAAGGAAAATCCAAGATAAGTTTACGAAACCGAAACATGTTACCAACAGACCAACAGAAAACAAGAAATAATCATCATATTGACTATATGTTTTGTTGCCTCAAATGTCCCAAAATGGTTGGTTTTCCTGCTAAATGTCCAAAAATCGATCGCATATATATATATATATATATATATATATATATATATATATATATATATATATATATATATATATATATATATATATATATATATATATATATATATATATATATATATATATATATATATATATATATATATATGTAGTGTTTTGTTGGGTTGTTTGATATATCGGAGCAAGCCTCTTCATTTAGAAATGTATTGAATTGACGCTGGGAGTATGCAACGTTTCTGCTGATTGTTCCTTACTCCATCAATTAGGTATGTCATTCTTAGAAGCATTTTTTAATCAGTCTCTGTTTCAATTTCTATAAATACGCAATATTACGCAATCCAACACAAATGTGGTATACTGAATGCAAGAATTATCATATATTCTTCGTGGTGCAATCGATGTGAGTCAATAACCAATGAAATGGGAATTGTATGCATCTTCAATTCAAAGGGTTATCAAAGGTGCATGTCTTATGTTGTGGTGTGCAAATAAAGATCATGCACAATGACCTAAAATAGTAAAATATAAACGACTTGCGCATTAACACAAGCACTTATACCGTGTCTGGTACCATTGCTTAATGGTAATGGTAATATTGGCGTTTAGCGTCACTTTCAACAACGAGTTGACATCGCGACGGCTGGTACGATTGTCAGATGTTGAGAATAATCTCAGAAGGTGTTGCCCAAGCTTTGCCATATATTCAACAGGCAACATTTATTGGTGCATTGAGTCTTTATATATGGCTATATCTCATTTGAGTTTATATTCCTACAACAGAAGCATAACATGGTAGCAAGTATAAGGAATCAAACCCGTTGTTAAGCGTTTCACCCATGAATAACTAATATATTTCTCGCACCGATACTTCTACTTCTTAAGGATACGTGTAGGCAAATTATGTCAACTGTCCAGTGCAACAAATCTACAATGTATTAACTGGCCATGTTCCTGCCGCCCAAACAGCATCATAAGATCATTTCAGCTATTACCGTGGCTCAATTGTGGCATGTACCGTTTGCTCGTATCATTCACGTGCTTATCGGTCCAAGGTGCATCAATAACTCGTTTCGGTCTTTGTCATGAGTGTGATATGCTGTCAATTTTGGTGGCCCCCATGGTCAGGTTTCACATATCCAAATTTTATGTGTTAATAATTGAAGCGCAGTTCATTGATGCTATAATCATTTGATAATGATTTATTGATATGAGCCACGGTCAATACCGGAGCCGCTATAACAGCATAGCGCATACGTGGACTTTAGATATGCTGGCAGCCCTTATTAGATATACATGCGACGCAAAGGTAATGCAATGTAAACACAAATTACTCAAGTCACTTGCAAGGCTACTAAACCAACATTTTCCAGGATGATTACATTCCACAGATTAATTGTGGATATGCCGAGCTGAGAAGCTGGCATATATTGGCACATCTATCCAGAAGATTTTATTAAGCTAACTGCTATTACGGGCTGTGTTCCAACAGTCAAAATCCACAATTGGTAATTACTCGTTCATTTGCTGATAAGGAACAAAAGCAATGGCAATCGTGAGTCTATTGTGACCCATTGGTTAACGGAACGACCAAACGCGATGGTAGGTTGCAATGATTGTTCAAGGCCAAATGTAATATTACTCTACCGAGATTATATCCATTTATATGGGATGCTGGTATATCTAAAGGATGCAATGTATTGAATCGTGTCAAGCAATGGTGTTCGTCGTCACTTTTGTTCCGTTCTTATTTGCATTTTACAATATATTTACATGTTATTGTAATGTAAGCATATACTCGTGATTGCGACCATTTAACCTTCTAGCTGTGCCGCAAAGAAATAACCAGGGAATATAAAATCGATTAGCAGAGAGACCCCTGCCTGCATTCTCCAGGGTTTGCTCAACAGAAAAGCTAGATATAAGCTAATATTTGCTGAAGAAATTGCGTTCGGTTGCGAAACTGAGTTGACCTTATCATTATACAATTGACTGTCGATATTGAGTGATGCTTCCTGCATTAATGCTAGTATACTACTTGTACAGCTGTTTTTACAATTGATCTGCTGGGCTCAATGCACTATCGTATCACATATGTGTCTGTCAGGTTTGTTATGGTCATACGATTGTTTTAGGTTTTGTATCAAGTGTTATAGGAATGTATTTTTTGTCATATATCTAGTATATCTATAGCGTATATACTCTATCAACCGTTTGCAGAGCCTGTTAGCATGTTGCCATATATTTGTAAGCAACTTATGCAGAATATATATATATATATTCCGAAGTTATTTAGCTCATAATCAAGTTTCATTAGCTATCCAAGTTTTCTGGGTTTTGTGTCTTGTTTACAGTGACTTGGCTGTGGCTAGTCAATTCTGTTTCATTATTTGTTACTAATAAATCTTACTCTGGAGACAAATTACCCATGACTTCAATCAGAAATTGGGTAGGGGAGGTCTTGAACGTCTTCCAAGTTCCTGTAATTGCGCAGCTACATCTGAGCGAGGGGTAATGAATTAATACGATTAATACATATGCATCTTTGTGAACACCACATAACGTTCCTAACGATACCGTCAGTGAACTAAACAATCAAAACCATGGCAGTCGTTGGAATGACATACATTATAGACTTATTTAAGCATAAAATTCATAAGCTATGAAACGGTATATATTAAGCGTTTATCGATCTTACGTTGCAATAACATTGTGCGGGTGCATTTGTAGTCTGCCACAAAGTTCGTATCTTCATAACTAGTTGTTTATTAACGCACACAGTACTTAACAATCATATCTTATAAAATCCAAAGCCAATTGATTCGGCGAGTCATCCAGTCACCCATTGCGAATGACATCTAGCATATTGGCGCGACAGTTGCCCTGCAGTCTAGGTGACGTTTGCATAATGTGTTAAAAGACATGTAGTAACTAAATGCCATTCAGCAATTTTAATGAATATGCATGGAATGATATTCTAGAACACCACGCCTGGCACAAGTGTCAATCAATATTTCCCTTTGCAAATAACCATTGTGATTCAGGCGATGTACTCTTTGACACCAATAGGACTAGGGTTTGAAGGTTTGAACATCGCCACGTGCTCAGTACCATGAGATTTCTCCTTTACTGTTTTCGAGTCATATTTGCAGAAGAGAATGGCAAACACGTCTTGTCATGTTCGATAATCGATTGTTTCATGCTAACTAAGACATGCGTTACAGAATGTGGCCTTAGTTGGCGTGTGCAATGTCATTGACACATGCACTATGCACTCAAGTCGCTTCTACTGTTCTCTAATGGTATTGTTTTTGACCTGTGCTGATAGTTTATGCAGTACCACTGAGAGCCCTCTAATTTTTTATCCAAACATTAAATTCATGGACACGTATGCTGAACAGAGTTATCACCTTAAACTTAAGCTTTAGATCGGAGCTCAGAGTTCTTTAGTAAGGTTTAACTGTAAGATAGTTATAGCAAGAAGCTTTATCATATAAAAATGCTTTTCCATGCCAAAGGTTAATAACAAAAGTTTTCAATGTCATGCATTAGGTGTACAACTGCTGTTTTTTCTGAGATTGTTCTTAATAAAAGTCTATGATAGACAGCTTTTAAGGACTGTCCTAATTTGATAACAGGTCTCAAATACTATGCATAAGGTGTACAACTGTCTTTTTTTTCTGTGATTGTGTTAATAAAAGTCAATGATAGACAGCCTTTAAGGACTGTCCTAATATGATAACAGGTCTCAAATGCCGGGCATTACGAGTACATCTGGTTTTTTTTCTCTGATTGCTGTTAATATAAGTCTATGATAGACAGCCTTTAAGGACTTTCCTAATTTGATAACAGGTCTCAAATGCAGCAAACACGTTTCCAAGAACGTCAAACACTTTGATGTTGGTATATTCTCGTTATATCATATGCTTTAGTATGGTTAATATATCATATATTTACCCATATAGTTGCGCATTAAAGGTACCAATCGTACTGAGCCGAACATTACAAATATGCAATTTTGAAAAACTCAACTCGTGTTTGCTGAATATTTCAGCATTACTGTATGATAGAGAATATTAAGCAAGAATTAACCATTGTTCGAAAGGAATTTTTGTCTTATCTCTGTCGACAGATGAGCCACCCTGTCGAATTGTTGCCAGACAACAGAGACGTATGTTAATAAATTACCATGCACGTGACAAACATTAACCCATAATCATATTGTAGATTCAAGTACTGCATGCAGTGTATAAAAGACCCTCATTGAACCTTACCTTTAATTTGGTTGCAAAACATGCGAGACACACAAGAAGGCGCGAAACCATGCTTCGCTACTGCAAAAGCAATACAATTTTATCAAGGCAAATTATTTATGCTGCATGAATTTTTTCCAAATAGTGCAACCAACGTTTAAACACATATTTGAATACATCCGATCTATCCTCGGTAACTGTACAAGATTGCCATTTACCATTGTATTTTTTGTATGTACTGGGCATGGAATCAAAAAGTCTTAGAATTATTTTTAATAACTTCTATCCTATCATATTCTGTTTATGAGCATGTATTTACCAAACCAGCATTTGCAATTCTATTGGTGCAAATTACAACGTCTGATTAGCCACAAAGTCCGAACAGCGTACTATTAGTTGAAAAAATGAAAAAGTCATTGGCTTAATGTGGTTAACGTGAAGCGCATTTTATTGGTAACCACATAATAGTAACCAACCGAGAGTCAAACCGTGTACGAATATCGCCAACATTCAGCTGCCGATATTGGTTCCATGTCCCAAGTGAGAGGTCGTATAATTGTGCATTAATCCACAGGGACTGAACAACTAGCAATTGCTACGACAGCGTAGTTCCATCATACAAACTGCCATTATCAGATAAGTACAGACAGTGTATGTTATTGCATATGCCCCGTATTCTTGTGTCTACAATCACGTGCTAGTTAGCAACCAGCTGCGTTCCAATCAATGCAAATAGAGAAGGGAAATGATATCGCAACGCAGAGAAGCCAATGGTTAGATTTGTCAGAGAATTGTTAGCAGGTCAGCAACCATGGACCAATATTGGCTAAGCAAATTGCTTTTGCCATTGAACCTTATTTGACTGACCTTACAATATCAAATCGTTTGTCAATATTGAGTTTTGCTTCCTGCATTCATAACGGTCACCTGTGCCTATGAATGCTGCCACCCAATATGTTGACTACTAAAGCAGTTGATATAGATAGTATATAATACAATAAACTGCATGCTTGGTTCCTTGTGTGCATTTGACAGAAATCTTCAGAATGTATTTTAGTTATAAATTATCAATCGTTCCTGTAATGCACTTGACACTATTAAACTATTCTGTATGATTGACAGGTACCTTGTTTGGGTAGTTACGCGTGTCCACAACAACAAAAGATTAAAGGGGTACAAGTTACAATAACGAAGCTTGTTTTAAATTCACATACATTCCGATGTTTTTCCTGGTTAGAGTCTACCGATGACGATATCATATCAATATTTCAAAAGTTTGTTCGAGTGTCAAAGGTTAACAGGCATGCTATTGTTACCTAATCTGCTGGCTTATAAATTAGTTATTCTGTTAAATCGCCGGTACAACAGAGATCTAAATCCTTTTCCGACACAAAACCATCACAACTTTATACAAGACACGTAAACTGTTCTTACGTTGCAATATTAGCTGGGGTACAGATTGGCAAGCATCAGAACTGAACGTCTCAATACCAAACAGTTCGGTAGATGCAATAATATCAATCCTGAACAAAACCCAGTTAGTTCAACTTTTATATATAACATATAGCTTTTTAATCTTGTATCGGGACTCATCTTAAGCCCCATCAGCCATTGCAACTTCGAGATGAAAGCGAAAAAAGAGAAAACAAAGTGCTGTTGCAAAGTATCGTTTGATCTGATTTGTTTGTTATCGATTACCCGCTGACACACTGTACACACAATAAGCGTTAGGTTGATCAGTAACGATCTATCAATGCATGTAATTAGACCAGCTGCATAGGTTCCTGTGAATATTTATAAATTATAACAATAAGGAAACTAGGATATTTGGCGTTAAGAAGGCGCTAGAAGCAGCCGGATAATCAGCGGCCCAACAACAATACACAGTTCCAGCAAAGCTCGATTAGCTGTTTGGCAACTTTTGTTATGTTGTGATGGTTTTTAAATGCGGAGATAATTTAAATATATATATGACCCATGATATGATAAGCCTCTGTGTTAAGCCATGGGTAATGATCTGGCATTGCATATGTAAGTGGTGGTTTTAAGTGCTTGATATTTATAGTGCAATGCACCATGTCAGAGTTTGTTAAGCCAGTGGACGTTGACCAATTATAGTAATGTCATCATGTCTATCAGACTGTTTGAACATTTGGGTCATGCTCCAAGTTGCACTCCAACCATGCGTTGAGCATAAAAACAATATTCTATCTTCTTCTTTGTTTTATTTGTTACTGTGTTCAAACACAAATCGCATGCTGAAGGACTGTTGCTGCTGCTATCAAACGGAATATGGCCAAATGTTCAACATTAAAGGTGCAGGGTAATTAAATGTGAAGTAGCGTTATGTTTAAATTTAGACCCAGTGGCATCATTCAAGTAATGATATTAGTGAAGCACAATTACACACTGAACCTTTTTGTGTATGGTGTGCTCTGCCTTTGCAGTTCTACTGGCGGAATAAAATAAAGGATTTGTGCATACATATGCATATATATACATACATATATATGCATATGAAACGCTCGCTTGCGACCAGAAATTCCGAGACGGCCCTGCAAAAACGGACACATTGAAATCGTACCTGTAGTACCACTATCATCGATGAGTCAACGTTAAATATAATATTTTAGATAATATGCAATGCTGATCGTTTTTAAAGATTTGTGAAAAATACCATTGACGCATAATTGAATAATGTACAACTATATATATTTATATATACATATATACATATATATATGTTTATATATATAAATATATATATATATACATCTATATACATATATATATATATATATATTTATATATATATATATATATATATAGATATATATATATATATATCTATATATATAGAGAGATAGATAGAGATCTCTCTATCTCTCTATATAGAGAGAGAGAGATAGAGATATATAGATCTCTCTCTCTCTCTCTCTATATATATCTCTCTATCTCTCTCTATATATCTCTATATATCTCTCTATATATATATATATCTATATATATATATCTATATATATATATATATATATATATATATATATATACATGACAACCGTTCTCTATCGAACGCCGTTTATCTTAGACTCAGACAATAACGATCTACATGTTTTTACTGCCTAATGGCAATGTTATGGCTACTATACTGTTTTATGTTATGTCTACCAAAAGATGACTTTCTTTGCAATCAGTGGGATAATGGACGCATACAGAAAAAAATAACCATATTTTGTCGAATCCATCAAATATCTATTGATACAATTGACACCCACTCTCTTAGTTTGATTAACTTTCAGGGCAACGCATGCGGCTAGTGTATAATGCTTAAGCAGTTACTTAGTTACCAAACACACATTGATCCGAATTTTGCTACATGGTTTCGGTCTTAGAGCATATATATATATATATATATAGATATATATATATAGATATATATATATATATATATATATATATATATATATATATATATATATATATATATATATATATATATATATATATATATATATATATATATATATATATAGATATATCTATATATATATATATATATATATATATATATATATATTTACTACATGGTTTCGGTCTTAGAGCATATATATATATATATATATATATATATATATATATATATATATATATATATCTATATATATATATATATATATATATATATCTATATATATCTCATATATATATCTATATCTATCTATCTATCTCTCTATATATATATATATATATATATATATATATATATATATATATATATATATATATATATATATATATATATGCATATATATGCATTCTATATATATATATATGTAGTGGTACTGATTCCCACTGATTTGTAGGCAGCGGTTTGTATGCAGCGTAACTAAAATAGTAAAATAACGTTCTGCATGTGATGAGTCAAATGATTAAAGCAATATGCAAGGACAAATAAGTTTGAGCAGTATACAGTTGCTAGCAGTTACAATAGTGTTATATATAGTCCGCAGTAGTACAATGGGGTATTAAGGAAATCAAGGTTAAGAATGAATCGAAAGATATTCTTTCCCTAGAAACCATCCGATATCCCACACTGGCTACACCAAGCTGTGAAAAAAAAATTAGAAGCACTATTGTTCTTGCATGCAGGTACTCATATTCCATTTGTTTAAATTCTATTTCTTGATAAGTAATAATTTACGACGACCCTCCGAGATAGTGTTACAAGAGGTCTTCATCAAGTCAAGGTCGCTGACTGTACAGCATATTATCTTCTGTAACATCCAAGAACGACAGATGCAATAAACGTGGACATTTGACCATGAGAAGCATCATGAAGATTGAGATGTTTGCAGTTGATTACAATTGTTGCGGGTCGTTTTCTGTGTATCAAAGAGGGAGGCAATATGGCCAGGTTGTTGTGCGTTACTGGTCCATCTCAGACAGGGAAGTAGACGACTGTGAGTGAGATGTGAATATTTGTGAGACAGCACCTTCGTTTGTGCTTTCTCTGCTTATTCTGCTTATTGAAGTAATGTCGTCTAATCATATCAATGTTTGGACTGCGGTGTCTTCTATTATTTCACAACACGTGTAATGTGAGCGACAAATAGAAGTCAATATTGCCGCCGTTGTTGGTCATGATTAGAACGTTTACAAAGATATACGGATATTTGAGGCAGTGCTTCAACCAATCTTGAACTTTACGGTGATCAGCGTCAACTTTGACTAAAAATCCCCCCAATTTAAAATGAAATCCAATTTTTCGTTTTTTTTATTGCATTTTGTTGCGATTTACTGTGTCGTAACGTGATCTGTGGTGTTGAGATGCACACGACACGCACTTGTAATAAGTAAAGAAACGAACTCCAGGTGTAGGGTTTATACAAACTTGAACTTTATTTTGCTGACTTCAATTTCGAATTTCAGATGTAACGTAGCCTAAACTTAAGAGAGAGATGTGTTGAGCTCGGAGGCCAGGAGAGAACTGATTTTGAAATATAAATTGCTTCCCTCAACGACTAAGGCGCGCCATCCCAATTTTCATGGGACATGCGGTAGCCAGGTCTGTGAGGGTTGGGGCTATCAGGCGTTATCTGGGCAGGAAGGTCATGTGGCTCTGGAATATGTGGTATGTATGAGGAGAGGGGGGGGGGGGAGGCAGGTAACATGTAGGTCACTCGTGGATCTGGAAAGTTGGGGTTTATAATTAATATAGGCTGTAGGGGGTTACTCCATCAACTGAAGACTGAGAGGGTACGTTATGATGAAGGGTAGGTTTGTTATGAATTTGGCACTCAACAACTGCAATGTGTATTTGCTATTACGATTTAGTAACATTGCGAATAATCCACTTAAATGGTGAATTGACAACATTAACGAATATCTGGATTTCCACCAAATAATAAACTACGTTCGAATATTGTAAAGCACTCAAACTAAATATGCTTTAAGTGGTACTCAACAGAATGCCAGAAAAAGATCATTGCTTTCAATTGTGTGTATTGGTTTCAGATTTCGCTGTGACGAAACGAAGAGCAAGGGAATATTTATGTCAGGAAACCAAAAGCTTAATTGACAATATATATGCATTTAAACTTTTATATATATATATATATATATCTATGTATATCTACATATATCTATATATATTTAGAAATATATATATATATATATATATATATATATATATATATATATATATATATATATATATATATATATATATATATATATATTTGTAAGAATATTTATATATATGTACAAATATATGTATATATTTATATATATATATATATGTATATGTATTTATGTATATATATATAAACATTAATATATAAGCATATATATATACGTATATATGCATAAATATATGTTTATATATATATATATATATGTGTGTAAATATATTTCTATATATATATATCTCTACATATACACACATAAATAAATAAGTACAGATATAAATATAAATCGCCCATATATTTGTATAAATACATAGATAACAACATATCTCTGCACATATATATATATATATATATATATATATATATATATACATATTTATTACTAATTATATATGCATGCATATATATACATAGCCATATATATACAAATATATATATACACAAATATAAATATTTGTATGCCAATGTATATATATAAATAAATATATGAGTATATATGTATATATAAAGATATGTACATGTCTATGCACATTTATTTATATGAATATATGTATGTATATATTTATTTCTATATTTTTTTTATATATATACAGATTTATTCATCTATATTTGCATGCACATATATATATATATATATATATATATATGCACTCATATATATATATATATGCATATATAATTTATATATATATATAGATACATGCTTGTATATACGTATATATATATATATATATATAAATTTATATAGAAAAATAATATATGTCTATATATATATATACACATATATATAGAAAATATATATATAGAAATAAATATATCCATATATATGTATATGTATATATTTACATATCTGTACACATTTACATATCAGTTTAAAAACTGATTAATATGTGCACATATATGTTCATATATGAAAGCATATATATAAGTACACACACACACACACATATATATATATATATATATATATATATATATACATACATGAATATATATATATAAATATGTATAAATATAGATATATACATGTCTTCACACGTTGATATATCTATAAATGTATATATATATATATATATATATATGTTTATTTATATATATATGCATACACATATAAATATATATATATAGGCGCACACATAGATATGTATATATAAATGATTATTTACATAAAGATAGATGAAATATTTGAGTAAGTTTTGTATTCAATCCGATATCCAAAAATGACAGCGTTTTGGGCAATTCAATTATTTTCACCATGGGCTCGTATCTTAATGCACTTGATTTCCGAGAATGGATTCAATTCAGGATCCCAGTCGTTAACCCTAACGTATTGTTTTCCATGTGATCCATACGAGTCATAGTTGTCGTACATCTCTTGTTTGAGGAGGATTGGTTTAAAATCGTGAATGATGTAGCAAAATGCTTCTTCTATTAACTTTCCTTCCAAAGAAGAACATTGGCTATCGGGACCGCTATATCTCTGTATGGGTATGACGTCTCTATGATATTTAACATTAACGCCCTCAAACTTATCGAGTTCCTCCAGCATGATCTCATCAACTTCATACAATTCTCCGCGTATCCTCTGCCAACAACACCACGAAGTGGCCAAGGTTTTAGGAACAGCAAGCCGACCAATAGCATCATTCGGTTATAAGCAATGAGGTCATAGTTGTACAGGTATAGATTATTTACTCTGAGCAGCTTAAATTTGTAACAAGATTAATAAAATAGTCCCGACTTACATGTCCTCCTTCTGCGTCCAGTATCATTGGTATATTGGCGTAGGAGGCAATTATGAGTGGGTAGGATTTCACCGTCATTGCCTCCGAGACGAAGGTTGCCTCGCCATTCTTCTCTTGCATCAAGGAGTGGTTTGGCTGGGCTTTCTTCAGCGTGCCGTAAACGAACACTTTGTGTGATGGACTCGACATATCAAGATCTTGGCAAATACCAGTTGACATGAATGGATTGAATGCTGGCAATGATGTCAATCGAAAGATAGCTTGCTCACTGTGGTTCAGCACAGATGCAGGTTTCCGGACACGTGCTACCCTTGTTGAATCCCACAAGTCGTGTACATCTGGTGGCGCATCTGGTAACTTGATTGTATTGTAATTTATAAACAATATATCTACCTTGCAATGCACCAGCATGGTTGTCAAGCCCAGCCTAAGGCTCATAATCCCGTATGGTGCGCCGGATGACGCATGCGTTCTGCGGGACGATCAATGTGATCGTATTATGACTGGAAACACAATGCACACTGTTAGATACGTTTTGATGTACATCTAACGCGTGTAAACCCTGCCAGTCAGGGGCGTAGCTGGGCCTATTGCGAAGTATATGCCCAGCTACCCGAAATTTTCCTAAACTATAGATCCAGTATGGTGCGATTCATTTTTGGAAACGATGTGTAGGCCCGGGCCTACCGAGCCTATTGGAGCTACGCCGATGCCAGTCTTGGTTATAAACGCCCTTGTATCGTGTAGTACTTCAACCTAATAGAAGCTTGGGGTTCTTATCAAGGGGACGATTTTGGACAACCCCACCACCTGTTTTGGCTACCCCCCACCCCGCTACACTCGCCCAGATACACCACCCACCATGCAACACTTAACTACATACCATACCCCCAATGACTCTCCCAACCACGATAATCCATATATGTTTTCGTGTTGTAGGCAGGTACTTGGTAGCACACAGGAGGGTAACAGTGCATGTTTGTGCGATAGTGAGTTGGGGTACAAAATTAGACAATCGGAATCCCTAAAACCGTTCACAACCTCCGTCGGAAGCAACGCGCCTGTAAAGAACAACTTGTATTTATTGGAGCGCTCCTTACCCTGCTACATCCCCACCCAATTCTCCATGCAAGATATGTGTTGATATATTTTGAGGTGTGACGTAACGCTGGAGCAGACACCTCACCATCCAGCCACCAAACTCCACATTAACTTGCCCGTGTCTATTTTGATCCTCAAATGATCGCAGCTCTTCAGACCTGTTGGTCTATGATGAGGGCTATGCGCCACTGTAAGTACGTGGTAAGTACCACTCTGAGTACGTGGTATATGATATGTGTGTAGTCCTTGCCAGAATCTCTAGACATCCGAAATCAGATCTTAGATTCAACTCAACATCTCGTACCCGTCAATGAACGGATTAATCAGTCACCACTCACAATATATATATACATATATTGTCATGTAAAATATCAGAGTTGATACTAAGCTATCATAAATTTGAGCAGCCATCGGAAATTGTGTGCAGGAATTGAAGGAGGCTGTGTTTTTCTTGACTTTGTTAAGGTGCCTATGATTGAGAATAAATTAAATATGGTATTTCACTTTACATATAAAACAAAATACATAACAGAGTTGTTCAATTGCCATTTAATAACGCACTATTCAGACAATGTTGCACTTACCGGCGTTTGTAATGTTTACATGCATCATAGTAAATAACTATTCACCAGATACCAACACCCATCAATTTATGTAAACAGAGCACACAATTGCCTTTGCAACCACTCTCATATAAGGCAATACGTCGGAAGTCTAAAGACTACATGCTTCTAGATAGAGCTATGTAAGTCACGTGTCGTATCCTGGTATTAGCATGTCTTTCAAAGTTATGCCACGTTATTGTGGGGGTCTATTGAAAGGTCATTGAGTGTGTGTTTTGGTTGAGATGACGATGAGTAAGTTTAAAACCACACTGTCCAGCTGACTGGATTGAAAACATAATAGACACAAATTGAGCAATAATGTGGGATAGTGCCAGACGAAAGCATAAACGAAAACCATGTAGTCGCACACACTTGGATCTCTCTAATGGTTCCTACATAAATATAATAGAGCGGGTCAGTCATCTTATAAGACAATTGATCTTGCGTTTCCTTCAATGGACGATAGGGTATGGTGTCTATAAGGAAGCAATGGTGTCGTATCTTGGGGCTGCAATGTTTGTTCACCTGAATGGTATCATTTATTCACCCATCTAGTTTAGTAAGACCCTCAATAATCTGGAAATAATCCATGTATATTCAAATCAACTAATTGATCGGTAAAGAGTATTACGAAATATCACTAATGCCAGCTAGTAAGCTATATTGCAGGTTCGTTAAGGCATATATAGTGCTTTGGCTGTGATGCTAATTAGGCTTATGACACGTCTTTGATGACACATTGGTTCAATATTCATTCTTAAACGTTCGAGCAAAAGATTGAAACATTGATCATCCGCAGACTCTCACCAGCGAATTCATCGAATTGCACGAGAACAAGACAAGTCTTTGTGGTCATTTGTAACGCATAAATGTTGGATACGACCGCGCAGACAGTCGTCATTACTACATCGCGGTGCCTCTCAATCAAACCACAGAGTTCAATTTGCGACGATTTTTTGTACGACAACATAATTATAGCAGTCATTGTTAGCTAATGCCCAGCTCATTTCAATTGCAATCGAAACCGCACCGTTATAATGCCGAATCTATGCACAGCTGTATGTAACTTTTGGTTTAATTGCATACGGGGAAAAATATTCTGAGAGAGCGAGAGAGATCGAGACATTATCTCCCTTCAACAGCCCTGATTATAGCCCGAGGTATGTGCATATATATAGCATCCAGATCAATACCCAGTTACAAAGTCACTGTCTGTGATATGGCTATGTCGTATATATATTGCTTAGTATTGTGTTTTTTGAAATAACTATAAGCCACCTGAACCATTGCTAATTAACAGATTTTTAGTCACCATTGCATTCCGATAGCATGATGTTAGCGCGTTTTTGACGACTTTTAGGGAAAAGACCCAAATCTACTCCTCGCACGCACAGGTCATATTTGATCAAAGTTGAGTGAGCTATTTTATTATATCTTTCCCTAATAACGAACAACTGCGATGACGTTGAGTGGTCTTTGGAAAATGGGGAAGTATGTAATGCCGACAATTGACATACAATGTATGACTATTAGCATGTCTCCACGCACAGAATTCAGAATGCATAGCGCAATATCGTTCTTCCATACCATGCCCTATATAACAAACCACTTCATCACGTGGACCACTCCTTGCTTCACTAATCATTCGCCTGGTCGTCTATATACGTTAGGAAGCATCCAAACTATTTTTCATTTGTTAGATAAAATTTGCTTAATCGCTACATAATAGTTCCGAACTCACCGATCTTGCTTAAGGGCAATACCGTCTGCATTACAAGATTACGTTATTTGTACATGCTAATGGTGTCGTCTCATTGATTTAAAGGATATGCGCCTCCAGAAGGATGGTTTGCCTTGCATCAACGTTGGCACGTGTCACGGCTTAGGATATTGTTTGTGTGTGACAGAGACTGACCTTTAGAATGTAACGCGCTCGTTGTGTACAGCTTTGCACTCTACATTGCCACGTTGCATTTCAAGCAAAGCATAACACGACTCGGGATTCAGTTTCATTCTTGTTGAAGTGGTATATAGAACAACAACTCGATGGTAGCAACAAGCGAGGTTGCCTTTTGTGCATATTGTTCTTTGTGATTTGAACGTGCAGCCGCTACATCGGTCTAACGTTATGATAAATTTAACACACACTCATGAGTTGTTTTCAGCTAAAGCTACCGCCGTTGGTCCTAGTGATACGTATAGTTTGATGGTGACATTTACTAACGCAAAGGTTACTCAGTACCAATCAATTCGGCTTACATTGAGCAAGGTGTCGTAGTAGTTATCGCGCCTTGGGGTAAGGCTTAGATATTAATATTTGTCTTTCTATTTCGCGTTGTTTTTACTTCAATTTACCAACACGGTTTGCAGTTGCACAGGTAACTCCGTTTCCAAACTAAAGTTGATTTATTTTTTATTTCTTTCCACAAGCACACAGAGTAGTTAGTGAGTCTCTTTTAAAGCCTGTCTTGAAGTCTCTTTTGGAGTCTGGCTGTCTTTCTTTCTGACTTATGTGAGACTTCTGTAGACTTTGATGGACGTCTGTGGACTTCTGTGGACGACTGTGAACTTCTGTGTTGGTGCGCGGTTTTTGTGGGTCTTATATACGCTAGGATTGGCTTAACTACTCCAAATGAGGAAATGTAAAATTCACACCTCCAACGCATACCGATGGTATGCATCATACGAGGTATTCTGAGGTAAAGGCAATTACATGGCAGATAAAACGTAGCCAATCGGTTGAGATAGGGGGGTTGAATTGCTACGCATACCCCACTCAGCCACCAAGGTCAGATAAAAAGGGAAAACATTACTCATTAGTAAACAAGATGAGTAATCAACTGTACAGATATAAGTAGGTCTACATTTAGCAATAACATCACGCTTAATCCTGGCCACAAATCTCGTCATAAATTACTTTCCTATCCGGCAGCCATCTTCGTCATAAACAAATAAACTAATTAATTACTTCGAGCCAATTTCAATAAAAATTACATTAATAAATCAAAACAGAATCGTTACAATAGTTTGTGTAACTGACGATTAACACCTTTTGGCGTGTGCATTAATAATATTGCAATCAGCAGATTAATTTATTGACTGAAATGAGAATATTGAACCTTAACGTCGATTGTTAGGTTCAGCGAGGTTCCGTTTAATTTAAATTTTCAGCATAGGCAAATTTTTAGCTGACAAATTCACCTTGAAGCGCTACGGCTTGCTCTGCGAAGTAATGGCGCCACCCTGTCTGTTTGTTGAATACCATCGCTTTGTCCACCTGGTCCCCGAGCAATTTCTGGTAAGCACAAAGCGCCAATCACTAGTTTCTATGTCAAGTCAAGTAAACAAAATATCCATGCTAATATCAGGCTTGGTGAATCATAGAATTTTACTAGCTGTGCCTTCAAACGAGTAATTCATAGGATCACTATCAAAGTTGACACTCATTAGGAGTAAGGCTGATGTGTGATGATAGCGTCCACCTCCTCATCATGAAGCCAGTTTACACAAGCATACTGTATGTAAATGAGCTGAACCCTTCTTATTTATTTGTAGACATTAATTACAAGTATTCGCAACACTCTAATAGTCTAAATATGCTTTGAATAACTATTTCTCCCCTTACAGTCAAAAGTATTTACAACTCAGGTATCGACCAAAGAAGGACGATGAATGTGTCCACAATTGATTCTATTCCTCGGCCTTTCCACATTGTTGTGTACTAAATCAATAAATACTTACTGTCACTCGAATGTAGATATTCTAAATTATTTAATGGTGAAGTGGTGATTACACTACTATGATCATCTAAGATTAAATAGCAAACTTGTTTGTCTACCGACCACCTCCCCCCAACCCCATACCCGCGACTTTCAGAAAATTACTGCTACTGGTCAATGCCATGTTATGTATTCAATGTCAAACCCATGATAGTTATACCTTTGTATGAATGTATTTATGCTATATTATCGATGTGTTCAAGATTATCGTAAGTGCATATTGAGACTCATTATCGTTGATTCTATAAGGCCGAATAATTAATAGAGAAATATTTCATCGATCAAATTTTGGTAATAAACTTGCTAACTTTAACGTAATTTAAACAGTCTACGTTCACACCCGTTCATTGACAATTAACGAATTCAGAAGGCAAATGTGATCATTAACCGAGATGCGGTCGAAACGTGGCGGCAAGTAAGCAGTCAACGACCCCCAGCCGAGGCAACGTATATTCTTCCCTATATTGCGAACCAAATATTGAACTCAGTCACCAAATGTCACAACAGTCACATTCTAAAGGCACACAAACACATCTGAACGAGATGCACACACCGGGATAATGAGCCGCAATATAAAAGGCATATCGGTATATACTTGCATTCACAGCTGCACCCGCTTGATTAATATGTCAGTAAAACTGTATAGCAGCACATATTGGTATACACTCTGAGAGATCATCATGTTTTTCACCCAATGAATGGTTTATGCAGCCTTCTATTAACAAGGGGTTGGGTACTAAGTGAAGCCATCGATACAAGGAACGTCACGGCTGGCCTGGAGTCGAGCCGCATGGGTTTAGACAAACCCCACAGCTTGTTTTGCACAGTGGTACATAATGGACCAAAACCTTTCATAAGTGGTAAAATGCCCCTATGATGAACATGTGTGCATGGTCATTTAAGCTATGTAGAATATCTGTAATAACCAGAGAGATGATTTTTGCTAAGCGGACGAATGATATAATCATACAGTCAACACACTCTACGAACAACGGTCTATGCACGGCCACCCTCACGAAAATGACGACTTAATATTCCATTTGTGATACTCAATAGCGAAACCAATACTATGTAGGTTTTGGTTACGAATCATTCTGAATGTTGACGTCGCGAATAGGTGTGAATGAGTCCTTTTGTCAGTCGGCAATATCCGGTTCTCATCCAGCTTTATAGCATTGACGATATGAGCAAACTTCCTGCCCTGCCCAATATAATAATATTTATAATAAGATGTGCACCTGTACAAATAGACATGGGTAGAAAGTATAATTACACGGAACCAACAAGCATCCGATTTTGGTAAACATTTTCGGGCAACAATATGTGCATTATTGATATGCTTTCCTTAGGAAACCTTCCATGAAAGGGACTTTTATGCATGATTAATTGCACCTGACTGGATACGTTAGACAGAAAAAAAACTATGATCAGAAACAAATGACAGGCTTTTTTGGGCATTGATAAGATTACAATTGTTTTCATAATATTCAGAAATGTTTCTACTATTCTGTCGTCAAATGTCAGAATTATTGGTACATATATTGACAGTTTTATCAATCGATTTAAATGGCAGGAGCTTTCAAGGAAAGCTGACCAATTGATTCATACATGACATCACTCGCATCTTTTCAGTATAATGATCCGTACATGCACCCCAATTACGATGTCACACTATGGCGTTCTTCACATTCTTCAACTAAATGCCCATGGTGACATTTGACTACAAATATGGTAATTTTTTGATTGTCATTTGCACGTTGGTCGTTGCATTAAGCGCCCTAATTCAAAGAAAAACATTAGCAATTTATACTTTAACGCTGATGTATGCAATACCAGTAACATCCACGAATGTTTTAAGCATTCAGATCACCCTATCGTTCAGCTTTCTAAAAACCCAGATGAGACCTTCATAGCCAAGCAAAGCCTCACACGCGGATGCAGAGGCTATCAACAAGCTTTGACATGTAATATATCAAGTAGGGCTAAAGCTGAATGCCACACAAAGATGTGTTGAATATGTTTGTTTTGATTAGCACATGCCCGGAGCCATATCGATTTAGGCCCTAACAGTCATCAAAGCATCGCTGTTAGTCAGAACAATAAATATCGTCGGAGCACAGAAATTTGTATGAACCCGACCATGTCCATCATGCTGCAGGTACATGTACATGTTCTCGTTATATATTATGCGTCTAGAAAAAAATGGCTTATATAATTCTTGTACCCCATATCTACGTAACCCAAGGGGGACAACGATTTCGCCACCAGCTCACCACATATCTCGTATCTCCCAGCAGGGCGCTACAAAACTCATTCTTCTTCGACCTAGCAAATTCATCCGCCCCGACATTTGCCCCTTTACAGGATACTTTATTCGAGTTCGTACACTATATTAGCCGTACCACCATTCGTAACATGAACCCGACCATGTCCATCATGATGCAGGTACATGTACATGTTCTCGTTATATATTATGCGTCTAGAAAAAAAGGCTTATATAAATAACGTGGTCTAAATGTCCGTAGCTCGATTAATATGTTGTTCAAGCATTTGAAAATTCATACGAAATATAAGCCGTTACACCAACCATTTTTTTATAGGCGGTTTTGGTTATTGAAATAGATCAAAAGCGATGAGTGTACCCTCAAATTTCAGTCAATAGCCTGCTTGTCCAGCGAAACACTGGAAGTAACTGAGACACCCGGACACTTGTATCAAGGTCTTTTTAGTTACATTTTAGATCAATCCAACTATTTTTTGATTTTAAAGGGGTCAACCAAGCCGAAGAAGTATCCATCTTGTCTGTTGTGAAAATTATATGAGATATAACACTTTATCTGGTCTTTTTAGTTACTTATTCGTGTTAACTGGCGATCTACAAACACCCGCAACAATCTTATCATCATGTGATAATGCTAGCATACAGATCGAGTCGTGTTAACCCACAAAAATACATCACCACAGACAACCCCTCCCCCCAGCCCTTTACACCCATCAATTCCCGTTCCCGCCTGATACTGATTGTCAATAACGCATGGACTCACATACCCTCATGCTGGGACTACCGGCACCAGACACCAAGTTTACTGCTGATAAGGTCAGTGGTAATTTCATCATTCTTCCATCATGGGTCGAAAACAGTTAGATTCAATCCATGTATAATCATTTGAAATTATACTGCAGGGTAATGGTCTTCCTATGATGGACATAAATCCCCCTCGACCGGAAACCAAGAAAACCACGCCCGTAATAATAAACCATAAATCACTCTCAGGTCAATATCTGTAGCTGTAATGCCGCTTCTAAATAAAGGCTATCATGTTGTTTTAATCGATGATTTGCGTAGTTCTGTATAACGCTATACCGGGCTAGTAATGCTTGGAGTCAATTCTGACAAATGAATAAGGGACGGAACTGATGGTATGGTAGACATAGTAGGTATGAATGCGTCTCGATGTTGGATCTAAAACGCCAAAACTTACAATAATCGACATCGGCCAACGACATTCATAAAGTCATCCATGTAAGTTTGCCACTCATGGTTAATAGCACAGAAGCAAAGCACTTTGAGCAGACAACTAACACCCTGTTTATATCATCTCTACACTTCAGTTTTTACCTCTTGTGTATTTCTTATGAGTGTCATACAAGACAAATTCCTTCCTTGGTTTTAAAGACAGCCATAGTAAAGTTATTGATGTGAACGTTGCTGTGTGTTTGTTGGGGACTCAATCGGCACACATGTAGTCAGATTCAGAGCACTAACATGATACAAGTTCAATATATCAGCTGCACAAATGGTTGTGTTTTTATAATTTTCTCTATTAATCTCTTGTCTTTATGTGTGCATAATCTCAGCACATTTGTCTTTAACAAAAAGAACATGCTGTCCAGTATCACCTTGTTTTCTAATCAACCAGCCCAGACGCTCGTGATCTAAAAAGCACGCCAATCGGTTGTTTCAGTAAGCAGGTAAGCGCCACGTCACGTGATAAGCATCACGTAATCGGTTCTCATTGACAGCTAATTTTTATACAAAATATTGGCTCCATTGACTCAACCGGTCGGTTAATGTTTACAGATGAAACAAGACTCAGTATCATCACAACACCGGTGTCTTGTCTGATAAATCCATGTCGCCATATGGTCCCATTCTCACAATCAGCCTGATAATTGTAATCACTTTTAAACCACATTGAATGTAATCAAAATATTCTGTAGCGCATTTTTTATCTTCTGCAAACTAACTCTTTGCTTGATTTTTATAAGATGCATCGGGCATATTTTGTTCCAATGATATTTACAATTATATCCACGGCAGTGACGATAATTACGATGGTGTTTTTTAAGGCACACATTAGCAATAAAGAGCTATGCATTTAATAGTGACTGGTACGATGCAATGCATCGATTCAATGCCGTGATAACTAACGGCAATAGTGGATCCAGCTCGATGATGTTGATAGCTTTTATTTCCATGACTTGTGAGAGCATGTGTTCTGTGTATGTGGAACGCAGGTTTGTTACCTTTCTCTTTCAGACATTTTTTATATATTTCTTATCAAAAGGATACAATCCTGATCCCCAATGAAATATAAAAAAACCAAAAGATCATTAACTAATATCCATTTGGCGATATAAACTACGTGTCTTGATTGATTCGCTCAACTACCATATGCTTATGTATAGTTTAAGGAATGTAACACCCTAAAATATCATAGCATGGAACTATGGTGATGGATCGCGATATCAAAACCATAATAGAGATACTATAGTGAAGGAAGTTTTTGCGAAATTTGATAATTTCGTAATATTCGAAATCGGCCTCGGTTGTTTACTCACTAGTTAATGTGAGTGTATATACTTGGGCTCATTATTTGAACGGAGTAGATAGCAATCGTGCACAAAACAACCTAACGATTGAATTTAGTGAAACATCATATATTATTACTTTCAACGGATCCTCTAACTACCATTTTAATGAACGTTGATCACATTTGTACGAATAATAGACAGAGATACATTTCATTCATCGAATTATGATAATGAATCCTCCAGCTTAGATTCAATTTAAAGAACTAGTACGAGAACAACATTTGATAGACAGACGAATATTAAGAAGGCAAGTTTGATAATACAAATACGATGGGATTGAATTCTTGTCACAAATATCGCGTACATAATTACTTAGCAACGACCCCCAGCCCGCGGGAACGTATTATCTTCCAACATCGCATACCCATGTAAGTACTGCCCAGGATATTGCATAACCCACCATTTGACGAACGCCACCGCTTAGTACAATCGTCACATTGAGTTTTTGGTGTGGATCATTTGGTTTCTACACGCCATAGTAAAGTTATGGAAACGTTGCTAACCAATCGCTGGTTTTGTGTCATTCGGCACATATATGTATAAAGTCAGATATAGATCACTAAATGGATATTACTTAGTTCTCGTGAATTCTTATTTCGGGTAACTTTATATAGTGCATATATATCATATGCATATATATAAATATATATACATATATATATAATATATATATATACTATAGAAGCTATATATATGTATATATATCTATATATCTATGCAATATATATTTATATATATATATACTTTTATATATATATATATATATATATTTACACAGATTAATGGCTCCATTTATGAAGATTTTTTGATTTCAATATATATATACGTATAAGTATACACATATATATATCGGTATCAATAAATAAATATTTAAACATGGTACATATATGAATAGTCTATGTATAAAACTCGTTCTTATCCGATGACATGATCTCGTCTGCTAAATGTAATATGTTTTTATTCGTTTACACACAAAAACATTGGCACATTATGTGTCCTAATCGGGACTCAATATCAGGCAACATGCTATAGGGAAAAAAATTGATTGTGTTAATTATCATTCAATGCGTCTTTGCATTCAGCAAAATGGTTAATGTTGTTGATCTTCACATTTTTCGGCTCTGCATTTAGGGTCGGGGACTCTACCGATTGAACGTTTCTATACAGGAAAATAAGGCAACAATAGGGGAGAAATCAATATCTGGCACCAAATTCCAGATCTGTTTCTTTTATTCATTTTCCACTGAAGCAAGAGAAATCGTCCACAAAGCTGTCTGTGGGTATTCTCCACGCAGCAATGTATGTCAGCTGGTTCATTCCTGTGGGAGGAGGGTGTGGATAAATAATGGGGTTATCAAAGGTGGCTGTCCTGTGTGGTCGTATTCAAATAACGATCATCAAGGGTAGAATATGAACGTATTGCGCGTTAACACGAATGCTATGATTGTGCAATAATGCTAAAACACTATCGCGGTTATCGTTGAAGGAGAAATGCAATTTCGTGGTAGCACAATGCGTCAATCGCCAGTTTCTATGTCTTGTCAAGCAAGCAAATTATCCGAGCCTTATCAGGCTCAGTGAAGCTTAGAAATTAATTTATTGCGCCTGCAAGCAAGTTACTAATAGGATCATTATCAAAGCTGGCTTTGGTCTTGTTGTACTCACTAGGGTTGACACTATAGCGAGGTAGCGCCCTTCTGATCGCGAGCCCGGTTTATTCTAGCGGCAGGCAAATATTATCCTGACCATTTATTTGACTGCTCAACACAAATACTGCAAAACAATTAACGAATTTAAATGTGCATTGCATAATTTAAGTTTGCTCTGCATTTCAAAATTTATATTCATACACAACTGTCTTTGGTTGATTTGACGGTCACAAGTTAAACGCCATTGGCTGGGGGAAAAAACACGTAAAAATTGATGCATAAGATCGTTGAGACTGTACAACACAACCTGGAAATAGGTGCAAAAATGCTGAGAGAACTTCCGTAATAACGTCTGTAAATATTTGATAAACCAAGACAGGATATGCCATGTCCATGTGCAATAATGCAATCTACTGTGATTCTCCTGTGATCGAATGTTCTGTTCATAGGTATCGTTACATTAATTATTTATCCATCACGGATTAGTAGCCGGCGCTAATTGATATATCATCGAACCTCGAAACATTGTGATAATAATGTAATGTGAACATATCGTCCATCGTCCATAACAATGGCATTACGCATCTCGTCCAGACATCCTGAAACTGTCACCTTATAATGGTACCGACCTGGTTAGTGTTACTCAATCGGTTTGCCTTTCCGGTTTCTGGGGGGAAACTATGGTAACCAATCGCCATTTTTGTGTCTAGCCAAGCGCACAAATTTATCTGAGTCTAATGAAGCTCTTTGAAGCAAAGAAATGAAGTTCCTGCGCATGCAAGCGAGTAATTAAAAGGATCACTATGAGAGCATACTTGTCTTACTGTACCCGTTATGTTAAGACCCCAGCAGGTTGCGCATAGATTTCCGACCTTTGAGTATTCATTTGATGTCCGGAAAAATAAGTCTTCGAAACACTCATAAAGTTTCTATGTGCATTGCATTACTTACAGATTGACAGCTGGAGATCAATACAACAGATTTATATAGACCCTGACGATGAATGTGTCAACCGTTTATTTTGGTCAGCTGTTTGGGTTGTCTGAGTTTTGCTTGCATGCAAAGCCATTCTAAATTAAAATGAAATATCGAGAAGTTTCAGTGATGATAAATACTAAGTACTATTATTAATCATTTTACCATCGCAAAATAGCCCACCACTCACGCTTATGAATACTTGTCTCGATATTGCATGCATATTTTCAACACCATATATGATTCGTGATTATTTTTGAAACAACTTCCGAGCATTAAGGATAATGCGCACTTTCAAGCATCAACATGCATTTCAGGAGTGCGTTTTTACCTCTCTTCAGTTGCTATTTTGTTCTCGTGAAATGTGCTGTGGAAATGTGCGGTGTTTGTGTGACATAAAGGTGGGTCTATCACCGAATTGAAAAAGAACCATTCACATGGGGCTGTACCTCGATGGGTCTCATAAACGCTTTCTGCAATCAAGTCTGGGCAGCACTGATCCTGAGCTGTTGTAGTTGTTTATCTTATTCAAGGGACGTGCGTTACGAAAAGTGTTTCAATTGCTACTGACGCCTGAGGTGCCTCCGCTTCAAGTTAGGCTTTTTCTAAATTTAACCACTCTTGGGAGATTATATCCGATTATATGGGATGCTTGTATATCGAAAGGATGCCATTTATGGAATCGAATCAAGCAATTGGGTGTCTTTCATCGCATTTGTTATATAAGTTAAGCTTCCCTACTTACATGATATAGTAACGTAAGCGTATATTCGGGATTGCGACCATTTTACCTTCTAGCTGTACCGCAGCGTAATAACCATGGTATATAAAATCGATAAGCAGAGAAACCCCTACCTTCATTCTTTGCAAGATTTGGTTAGCAGAAAAACTTGCCATAAGCAAATATTTGCTGGGGAAATCGCGTTTGTCAGCGCACTGTGTTAACCTTATTCCATATAACACAATCGGCTGTCGATATTGAGTGCTGCTTCCTGCATTAATGTTAGTATACTACTTGTATAGCTGATTTTACAATTGATCTGCTGGGCTCAATGCGCAATCGCATTAAATCAAATCATTGTCAGCATAGTTTGGTATGGCCATGCGATTTGTGGTGCTTGTATGAATGTTGGCATAAATATATTATCTTGTAACAAACTCATACAGAATATCGGTATATTCTTAAGCTTACCGTATTCAGCTCATAATCAAGCAGTATTACAATTTTGCAAGTCTGATTTGTTATATTAACTTTCCAAGTTTTCTGGTTTGTGGGTCTTTGTAGCAGTGATTTGGCAGTTACCAGTCACCTCTGTTTCAATATTTTTCCCCATAAAGCCGTGAACTACCATCAGGGGAGGGAAGCAAATCTGAGAGCGAATGGTATATCAGGCTCTTCCCATACCCCGCTTTTTTTCAGACGATTTTTGATAACAAATTCGTTTTCACATCAGATTTAAAAAAAACCGTTGACGGCCAAGAATCGTCCGCGGAACTAATTGTTCTGATAAATGCCTCATTTAGTTATCCAACAGTTAAATGTACATTAATCTTCTTATCGAACAAAACAGAAAATATCTTGTAGCATTTAAAATTTGATAATTCATATCAATGTTTTCTAGCATGGTTTGAATTACACAACCCAACGAGACGATGTACATATTTGTACCTACCAAATGCACACACGTTGACCCAAGTGTTTGTGAGATCATTCAGCTTGACTAATTACATCAATAAATCTTACTACACAGACAATTGCCCATGACGAAAAGAGTAGCATTACCAATTCAGTGCACACCCCAGTACCTTCGGCCAATTAACTCACCTCACCACCGTGGTAAATACTTCTGGCAGTTTCTCAATCGACTTCAATCAGACAGGAAAGTGGGCGAGGAGGTTCTGAACGTCTTTCAAGGTTCTCTAATTGCGCATCTACAGCTGAGTGAAGGCATAATTAATTCATATAATAATATACGTATGAACCGTTGTGATCAACACATTTAGTCCTTAATGATGCAGTCAATGAACTGAACAATCAAAACCGTAGCATTCGTAGAAATGCCATTAATTATAGAATTTCATAACCTTAAAACTCATACGCTATAAAATGGTATATATTTAACGTTTAAGTAGCAATTCCATGGTGCGGGTGCATTTGTAGTCTACCACAAAGTTTGTATTTTCACAGCTAGTTGTTTATAGAGGCACACAGTACTTAACAACCATATCTTATAAGATCAATAAACACTTGATTCAGCTTGTCATCCTGCCATACATTGTGATTGACTTCTAGCATATCGGCGTGACAGTTGCCATGCAGTCTAGATGACGTTTGCAAAGTGTTTTAACCGATATCTAGTAACTAAATGCAATTCAGCAATTTTAATGAATATGCATGAAATGGTATGCTATGTAATCATGCTCAGCGGTTGCTAATAATATTAATGCTTTCGTAATACACGGGACATGAAGTAAATCAAGCTTTAGACTGAATCCATACATGTTTATGATATTTTTGCATGGCAACCTTCCAACAACCGATAACGGGCTTCATAGAATGGTGCAAATAATATGAGCACTTGAACATTGCCAGGTCATAACATTCCATCTAATCCAACTAAATTTCAATATTATTCTGTGAGAGATTGCTACCTGGGGACATTATCAAGGCCGCTATAGGAGCATCATCTTATATGCTGTGAAACTCAGGAACGAAAGATGCAATAAACGTGGACATTTAATCACGAGAAACCCGAGAAATGTATTCCCTTGATTGAAGATGTGGTGGTCGTTTTCAATTGATATATGAGAGAAATATATTTCGTAAAGCTATTTTGTTTCTTCTTCGCAGAAGCATTCTTAGACAGCATTCACTGTTGCTGGATGAAGTCGAAGGCTGTGTATGAATTATGAATTGTGTAATATAAAGTAATAAAAATTTTTGCTATAAACCATTCCGCGAATTGACACCCCTTATCCGCCCCCCTAATACTTCTGTCACTGTGAATAGATTGACATTACTGGATTAACGAGTGTAGGAAACTAGTTTATTGTGATTTTTGACCGAGACATTTCTGCCAATTCTGCTTGATAGCATGTTAATGAAGTGTATCAAAGCATGCTAAGTAAGGAATATGAACGCTTGGTATAACACGAGCAAGTGAAAAGCGTATTCTAGTCATGTTTTCGCTGCGACCGTGTGACAAATTTGTGGGTCTGCCGATGTACAGAAATGTAGTCATTCGTAAGCAGTAGCTCCCAATGTTGGCCCCCTCATGTGGTGTTTCTCTCCAGTTTAGATCAAGCAAATTTCAACATGTCCAACATCAACACACAATCCACGTATTTAATTTACTACTTGAACGCACTTTAATCAGAGACCCAATGCATATAATGTAATAAACGAAACACAAGTGCCAATCAATATTTCCCTTTGCAAATAGACATTGTGATTCAAAAGATGTACTCGTTGACCCTAATTGGACCAGGGTTAGGACATTTGCACATCGCCACGTGCTCAGTACCATGTGATTTTTCCTTGGCTGTTTGTGAGTCATATTTGCAGAAGCAAATGGCAAACGCTTCCTGTCATGTTCGATAACCGATTATTTCATACTAACATGCGTTACAGGATGTGGCATTAGTTGGCGTGTGCAATGTAATTGACCCAGACACTACGAGCGCATGTCCCTTTTACTATGCTGCAACGATCTGGTTATTGTCCTGTGCCTATGTTTTCAACAGTACCACTAAGAGCCGTCCAACTGCTAAATTGATAGACAGCTATGCTTAACAGTGAAATTACCGTAGGCTTAAGTATTTAGTAAAGATGAACTGCAAGTTAGTTATAGCAAGAAGGTTATTAATATAAAAATGCATTTCCGTGGCAAAGGCAAATGACAAAAGTTCTCAATGTAATGCATTAGGTGTCAACCTGTTGTTTTGACTGTGATTGCTATTATTAATAGACTATGATAGACTGCCTTTAAAGACTGTCCTAATTTGATAACCGTTCACAAATTCAGCCAACAACTTTCCAAAAACGTCAAACACGTTGATATTGGAATATTTGCGTTATATCATATGCTTTAATATATCACACATTAACCCCTTTCGTTGCGAAGAGTACTTTTTTGTGATACCAGTTGTACTAAGCCACACAATACCATGATAAAAATTTCAGTATTACTGTATGATATAGAATACATACTTCTGTTGCAAGAATGCATCATTGTTCGGAAGGAATTTAATGCTTATCTCTATCGACAGATTAGCCACTCCGTTGCATTGTTGCCAGACAATAGGCACGTACATTAATAAATTATCATGTAAGTGACAAACATTAACCCATGAACATATTGTAGATACAAGTACTGCATGCAGTGTATTAAAACCTTCATTGAACCTTACTTTTTGCAAAACATGGGAGACACTTACACAAGGATGCGCGAAACGATGCTTCTCTACTGCAAAAGCAATAACAAATTTGCCGTATTAGGAGCAAATCATTCAAACCATTTGATGAAGGCAAATTATTTAAGGTACATGAAATAGTGCAACCAACGTTTAAACACCTACTCGTTTTGCATTTGCAATCGCTCGTAAAATGCCCCATATTCATTTCCTCGGTCAGATAATTGACACGGTTGTACTGATCTTACCTCCCTCATTAGTTTGTAAAAGATATAAGGAAATGTAGCTATGCGCTAGTGATTGATAATATTGGTTTTCGATGTTTTTGGTTAGGTCCTATCTGTATGTTTTGTATGCACTGGGCATGACCTCAAAATGTCCATCTTATACTATTTGTCAGCATGTATTCACCAGACCAGAATTGTCATTGCTATTGGTGTAGACTACAACGTCTGATTAGCTACAAAATCTGAACAGTGAAAAATAAACCAGTCAATTTGCTTAGCGTGTTTAATATGAGGCACCTTTCCTTGGCTGCAACAGCGTAGTAGCCATCTAGTGTAAAACTATCGTCAACAGTCAGCTGCTGGAATTGGTTTCATGTCTCCAGCGGAAGGTCGTACAATTGGTACATTCATCGGTAGGGACTGAACCAACTAGCAATTGCTACGACACTTTAGGGAGTAGTTCAATGATACAAACTGCCAATATCAGATAAACACATATAGTGTATGTTAGTGCATTTCCCCCGTGTTCTTGTGTTTCGATTCACATGCTAGTAAGCAACCAGCTGCGTTCCAATCAATACAAATAGCGAAAGGAAATGATATCGCAACGCAGAGAAGCCAGTGATTAGATTTTGTAGAGAATGGCTAACATGGCAGCAACCATGAACCAATACTGGCTAAACAAATTGTTTTGGCCAGTCAACCATATTTGACTGACCTTACAAGATCAGATCGTTTGTCAACATTGAGTGCTGCTTCCTGCATTCATAACGGTCACCTGTGCCTATGACTGCTGCCACCAAATATGATATAGATAGTTGGCAATATAATACAATATACGTTTGGTTTCAAAACGGTGTCATCACAAATATTGACGTGACATGCAATCTATATCAACCATAGAAGGGCAAAGCATTGATATTACATCGTGGAAATTAGCCTAGTTACAGATGTTAATGTTTATCTTGAACCGCAGTCATATCAAATACGTTGCATCTGTTAGATCTCACATCCAGCCCACCTATCGAATGCCACCGCATGTTAGCGACCCACTTATACCAGATCAATGCTTCTAGCAGGCTGTCAAAACGTTCAGCGACGATTCGCATTATGATGCTGTCACGCACTTGTCACCATTTTATAAGAACGGACCCAATGCGACGATATGAATCAGTGCGTTCTGTTCTATGTATTCGACTTGCATAACAATCCACGGCGATGATGCCGATATAAAGTGGTGTTTTCAATTAGTAACGGGGTGTAAACGATGCATTGCAGAACGTTCAGGAGGATTGTCGCAAGATATGCCATATCATCACATCTGCATTCACAGTCTATGCCATATTTTTTCACCACTTGCCTTGTTGCTCATAAACTGTACAGAATGCTGAAAAATGAGAATGAAGTTGGTGTATTAACCATCCTAAAATGTGATTGAATGGAAGTTGTGAAGATATGTGTTTGCTACTGCACAGCCAAAGCAGTGTTTTCGAGAACAGATCTTGTATTATAACAGCTTATTATGTGATCACGGTTTTCCCGCATGGCAGTTTGTTTCGGATGTCCTTCCTTGAGCAATTACTAGTAAGCACATTGTGTCAATCAAATACGCTGGCATAAACTGTTACAAATTAAGTTTGTGTACTTGCAAGTGAGCAGGACAACGTATTGTTGAGCCTATTAGGATTCTGAAAGTGGCGGCCGGCAAGCATATTCCTGATTTTTATACTATGCTTTTGTTAACAAAGTCACCATTGGTGCCAAAGAACTGGAAAATTCATATACTGCCGCAACGCTTTTGTTACACCAAAGAACTGGAAAATTCATATACTGCCGCAACGAGACTGCACAGGATTGTAAACAGTAATTCATTCTGACAAGTAACCACTTATAATCTACGTTTTAGTTTGACAGAGATCACAGGGACATATTAGAGCGTTGCAAACAAGTGTAAAACGGTAATTCAGTATCTGCAATATCCTACATTTACTCTGTGTAAATATTTGCAATCCTTGAAGGTGCTTCGTGAATATATAGCGCCGATGGTATTGTATCGGGTTTTTGACGTATAATCGGGTTCTATATGACGCCCCTATAATGAACATGGTACATTTCGTTCAGTTATAAAGATTAAGAAGTCTTGCAGCCCTTGGGCATCCAGTTCTCACCATGATCACTACGAGCATCACAATATTACATGAAAGCATGAATGAATCATCTTGAACCAACATCGACCTATAAAAGGGAAATGTACGGTATTTCATTTGAGAGGAATCGGTTAAATCTTAAATCAACTTAGTTACGTTAATTGTTTTTGCATCGACTCTTAGGTCGTAATCACTACAGGGGTATATAATTCACGAACTACTACAACTACACATATTCTGCCATTCTGTCTTTCTTGAATGCTGCCGAAGATACGGCTGCTTTTAGATCCCGGTATATATTAGAATACTATGTCCAGCCTGGCTGATTAAACCCGGGTTTTGTTAGTGTATCGTATTGCATCATAAAAACAATGCTAGAACGAGATGTTTCTCCGGAACACTCCTTAATACAAAGATAAGAACCAATTAGCATTGCCACTTTGGGTTGTACATAAGCATCATATGTTTTATACAAGCTCATTGTACAGACCACGCGCTAATATCTTTACTGCAAACCAATCCGGTGTAAATATTATATTATCACACAATGGTTGTAATGAACACTATTGTCTTTATAAACCTCACATACCGATATTGACATTACTAAAACAAACTGGGCTGGACAGAGGCTAAGCAAACATATTGATAGTTGATAGCACATGTTTAGTTAAGGTCATTGCTTCCGTCAAACTACGGCAGATAAGTAACCAGCGAGGCAGCTAGAATTACCGCTTGCAGGCATATATTATTTGGAAAAGAAGTCCAGTAAATGTCTTTCTATTATCAACACTGAAATGCTGAAGATAGAAGTTTATATCGTAAACCTTTGTGCGATGAACCCGGGGTGTTCGACTTCTGCCGTCTTTGTATTAATAAGTTTGTTTGCACAAAGAATCATAACGTATATAATTGGTGCAAACTAGACCGCATGGTGATGGTCCCTATATTTGGTACAGCAATCACCCTTGACAAGAAACCAGTTTTTCTGGTCAAGGTTGTTGAGTGCACATGGTTTGAAGCAACAGGTATTGATACAGATTATGACTGAATAACTGCACAAATGCTTTTATATGCATTACAACCGAGAGTTATTGTATGCCGCCAGTAGAACTGCAAAGGCAGAGCACACCATACACAAGAAGGTTCAGTGTGTAATTATGCTTCACTAATCTCATTACCTGAATAATGCCACTGGGTCTAAATTCAATCATAACGCTTTATCAACTGCTCAATTTAATGACTCTTCACATTCAATGATGAACATTTGGCTATAGTCTATTTGATAGATGCAACAACAGTCCTTCAGCATGCGAATTATGTTTGAATACAGTTGCAAATGAAACAAAGAAGGAGGTAGAGTATTGCCCTGCGCTTAATGCACCTTAATGTTCACATTGTGCGATAGACATGATGACATAATAATTATTGGTCAACGTCAAGAAACGGGTTAATGTGGTGATGCACTTGAAACCACCACTTACATATGCAATGCCATTATCCACAGACCATTATCCATGGCTTAACACAGAGGCTTATCAATGCATATCACATCACAGGACCTTCTGAGTAAATTACCTAACCTTACCACCGCGATCAATCCCTATGGCTGCCACTCAGTTGTAAGCTGGAAGCCGATCAGATATGGGAATATGGGTCTGAACGCGCGTATTTAAGAGTACAAATCGCGAGGGGGACGTGTTCATTTCCTTGTATACTTACGCTTAATCTCATGTTGAACTGAACAAATTCTACTTTTATTTACATGACGGTGATTTCCTCACATTTTCCCGACCTAAGAAGTTTCTAATATACTGGCAAATCTTCATGATGAAAATATACTCTCTTTATGCCAAACATAATTCAATTTAGACTCAAACTGTATCTATCAATGTTTATAACCACAGCGTGTATCACAATTGCACGGATATATCAAGGCTATCATATTTAACATTTACCTGCAGAAAATCTAGTCGTTTTGCAATCAGTATATTGATTCATGCATAATGGAATAATAATTGATTCCTACAACAACACTTGCATCAGTATGATCGACATTCAACACACTACTATGACGCTCGCCTTGCAGGCTTTGCGGCTAATACGCACTGATAATGCATATATCTAATCACTTAACGTATTATAATTTGATCCGAATTCGACTGCATGATTTGTCCTAAAACGGCTTTGGTCGTATACGATTAGCAAAAATATGCATTTTCAATAGCACATATAGGCACTTCATGAAAATTTTAAAAACTGTAACTGTTTGCACTATGTTAATTTTATGATTTGGGTGCAGCGATGTGTGTGACGCCTAATCCAAGTAGTTGAATAACTTTATGCATGCGATTATCGAAGAATCGATTAATATTCAAGGACAATATGTTCAAACAGTATGCTATTACGGTCTGTGTCTAGCAGTTACAGTGCCGTAGTTGTGCAAGTAGATAGTAATAGACGAAGACTAAACCAAACGATGTTACCAATAGTTTGTATAGAAGCAATGCAATATCCTGTTCTGACTAAATAGCGCTACGTGAATAATAAAAGCAGTATTTCTTTGACATGCAGGTAGTTACTTTCCATCTTCTTCAATTCTCCACAAACGTAGGGAATGGTTTATGACTACCCTTTAAGATATTGCTCCCTGTGGATCTACGATCTGCTAAAACACTCAGGAACGAAAAAAGCAAATTAACTTTGTCATTCGACCGTGGGAATCTTCAGAAAGATTGGAATAGTTTCATTTGATTATAGTTTGGTTTAGATTTTCGTATGTGTCGGTAAGAGATGCGTATAATACGGCGAGTTTGTCTTCGCATCTCTTTGTGACATCAGACGGTTGAATATTGCCGTCGCCTCCAATGGACGACAGTTTGTTCATTCTTTGCTTATTTCAGTGGGTTTTGTGTAATTCAAAAACATTAATAAAGGAATGGACTGCTACGTTTACTATTGTGACATAACATATGAATTGAGAAATGACTTAGCAAATAGCATTCAGTAGCAACACGGTAGTAGGTTATCTCTGACCATTCGAAAAGATGCATTTTGAAATTGTGCGTTATTCTTGAATGTGTAAATTAGATCTCTTTCACATTTGATTGTACGTCTTAAGTTGTACCTAATGTGTTTAGCAATCATCTTAAAAGCAGATATGCGGATAAACAGAGCTGCATGTCACTCATCGTCGACATTTAGCTATATCCACTCACATTGGGATATACATTTGCAGATAATTGCGATTTACTCAGGCATGCTATTGGCATTAATCATTATCAACATTGCAAATTATCCCCACAACCGTGGTATATTGAAACTAAACTGAATATATGTGCAGTCATTAGATTAACATTTGCTTGAGAATAGATTAAGCAAGGCACAAAAGGTAAAGACTCTTTGTGTAGATATTAGCACAATGCCAGAACAAGACTAATTGATTTAATTATAAGCGAAACCAAGGGCTAGTGCAGTGTAAAGTTAGTTCTATCGAATGATTATCTAGCGAAACTGATGATATAAAAGACGCACTGTATGAAATAATGTATTACCCCAGACAACATTTATGACAAGAACATCCCACCCAGAAAAGTGCATTGTGATGGGGCATAGATTTATAGAATATTCCAGCAAAATCTGGCGTCTGCCAACGAGTCTCAACAAAGCAACATTGTAAATGAAGATATGCATGAACATTTGTCACTCGCAACGCTTAACTTTAATTGAGGTCTTGATTTGAAGCAGGTGATGATGTCTTCCGGATGCAAATACACATAAGAATATGTGAAATTGCAGTACGGCCGACTACCATGTTTTGACTGGAATACAGCTGGTCAAGCCCCGAACTCACCTCTGTACAGCCATTGCAGTAACGTGTCGACCGACGGCCTTGCAACTGAGCTCTCCCTCAGGCCATAATCAAGGCCATTGAAGTCAGGGCAGCAAATAAACTTACTATCTCTCTTTCGATCGCGCTACCTCTCTGTAATTCTGTGTCTGTCTATCACTTGCCCTCTTAGAATTTATCTCCTTGTGTGCATTCGACAGAAAATCTTCAGAATGTATTTTAGTTATAAGTTATCAGTCGTAACTGTAATGCACTTGACATGATTAAACTATGCTGTATGATTGACAGGCACTAAGTTTAGGTAGTGACGCGTCTCCACAACAACAAGAGAATAAAGGGGTACAAATTACAATAACGAAGCTTAAACAAATATGACCCATGATATGGTAAGCCTCTGTGTTAAGCCATGGTAATGATCTGTAGATAATGGCATTGCATATGTTACTGGTGGTTTTAAGTGCTTGATATTTACAGTGCAATGCACCTTGCATCACTACATTAACCCGTTTCCCTCACTATGTTTCTGGGGGAATAAGTTCAATGTCATTGAATGTCAGAGCTTGTTAAGCCAGTGGACGCTGACCAATTATAATAATGTCATCATGTCTATCGGACTGTTGGAACATTTATACAGAATATATACCAGCTTTGCCCCGCTAAACAACGAAGGATTGCGTTTAGAGCGACAATATGTCATCATGGTATCGAAGGTTATGATCACGAACGCATATTCGTTTATATACAACGTTTTGCGATGTTTGGTACTGACAAAAGTAATGGTAATGGTTATTTTGGGGTTGAACATCAGTTTAAAAAAGAGGTGATATCGCGACGGCGATTGTTGAGGATGAATGTGATGCTTGGACAGCTCCCCTTAAGTGCCAGCGGCCAATTGCCACAAACCCGTTGCCCAGTCCGGTCTGCAAAACCCTCACAGCTGAGACAAAGGTCCAACACAGTACACTTGAGTTACCGGGTCGGGTGCATCCACTATCAGAGACTGGACCGTTATTTAACGTGATCATTCGAGTCACGGAGAGCCAGTCAGGTTTTCACACTATGGTATCCAACCCACAACCTGTGGGTCGAAAGACGACGTTGTTTACAACTACGCATCGGAAACCGGCTTTTTGGTAGTTAAGCGTTTTCATCGTTGTCAATTATCGACCCTCCA
>CM067356.1:62878309-62880809 GCA_034190875.2 Urechis unicinctus
GAGGCATGTATTTGAAGGCGAGTTTGCTTCCGTGTCACTGAATATATCGTAAACGGCATGTGCTGTCATAAAGTCCTGTAGACAGCTATGTATGAGCTGTCAATTTATGAGCATCTTAGTTTAAGTCATTCTCAAAATGTGAGATTCAAAAATAAATATTCCATTAAACATGCCCATGCATCGAAAAGAGAGCAGCATATACATAGTGACTTGATCCTCAATGTCCCGACAGAGAGCGAGAGATAGAAGCATGTATTGGCTACCTTCAATGGCCTTGGTATTGGCCTCAGGATGATATCTATTGCAAGGTGGTCAGAGAAGCTGAATACTGTGCCTGATTATCTCTATTCACGCGGAAGACATAGTATAGTCCCAATAATCTATATTGCGATACTAAAATAGTCGCGATGGAAAATTTTGCAAAATACATTCTCTGATGTGTCCTGGCATGAGACTGACGGCCGCATCCACTACGGCTTCAAATATGTGGTCGAGGTATCATAACCATTTTATACCTGCACGGCGCTGTGCTCGCATTGTGGTTGTGTGCTTTTTTAGGGATGTTTTTGACAAAGCAAAATTGCGTTTCTTGAGTTGTCACTGTGTTTTTAAATTTTGTATATCGGAAATAGGCTATACTGGATAAAGTTGAATCATCACATTTCGTCAGCTCTTGACCGTTCGGTCAAGTATTGTGTCTCTCTTTTGTAATATTTAAAAGCATATAATGCTCTTGGGACAGCGCCAGCACTCGCCACCAGTGGGTCGTCTAGTATTAATTCTTATCACGATCCAGCTTCTCTGTATGCAGTCAGCCTGAGTAGTCTCTTGTTAACTTATCACCACCAGGGTGTTGCCGATTTCAAAAAAATATCTAGGGTTAAGATATACGAAGCGACGACAAATATGTACCTCAGACAGAAATTTGGCACCAATGTATAATGCAGCTAATATTACTCGCCCATCAGCAATAAAGGCTGTATCAGGGCCCTCACTCTGTAATAGAACTAGTCATCATGATATCACTTAAGAATATTTGCATATAACCAAATGCGTGCAATGTCGATCATCATGTGCATAAAATGCATCATCGGTCTCATCATAGTACTTAAGATTATTCATGCTGCGACAAATGATTGAGAACACATTGATGTGGAACATAGGTTTATTTGCGTTTCTATGGGGGAAGCACGCAATGCATACAGTACGTCCATTGCTCTCTAAATTCGAATTATATAGTAAAGCTACTCGACCATGCCGCAGTTGTATTCTAAAACTATTCAATATATAACGTTTAATTTACTAGGGACAGCAATCATTTATTCGCTTCATTTTTGTGGGGATGAGGCATTGAGAACAGCAGATTTTGCACTATCTTCGAATGCTTCTAAAAGAGTAAATTTTGCAGTCGGGTACAGTTGGTAATCCATTAACAGACAAATATGGCCGGGTGATTAACCATTCAATTTATAATGATTCAATTTATCTGGGTGGCTCGTGAACAAGAAATTAAGTACAGCAAGCCATAAGGCGTAACTAAGCTAGTCACGCGACCACAATGAATTGGTCGTACATCAGCCATTATTATCCCGTCTTAGCGATTGACACCTTGCAACATGATTGTAAGGCAGCAGTACGGCGCAAAATGCGCATATACGCGAGACTGGACGGCTCTATGGTGTTAGATTTGCAGAGACCAGCAGATAAATTTTCTTCATTTCCATGGAGAGTAGTTTAAAGCCAGTCCTAGCCGACTCTGCAATTAAACAATATTTGGTGCATTCTGCCGAAGGCAACTCCGATTGCCGGGGGATGGGCATGTACATAGTCGTATTACAACCCCATTGAAGCGTTTATATATTAATCAGGAAAGGTCCATCACCTATGGCTAAACGGAGAACCCTATCAATTCAGGACACGTTCCAGTTCCTCAAAAGTCAATGCAACTCATGCTACCCATTTGGCAGTTTTAATTATAACTAACAACTTGTACGTTGGCCAGCATGTAAACAAAGATAGACATTTAGTTTGTTACAATAAGTGTGGTGAGGGTGCATCGTAATAGAAATCCCACCGTCTACGGAGCGAAGTCTACTCGAATGGTATCTGCGCACAAGTTGAATCAAATCACACAATTTGAAATCTAAGCAAATCAATTATTTTGTGTTACAGTAACAAAGCGTCCTTAGTAATTGTTGGCGTATTTTTCAATCATAATTAAGGTTTAATGTTTAAATATAAAATATTCATGGGAGCTGTAATTGAGGACTAATTAATTTTTAAGAACATCCAAATACTTAAACCTGTATTTGCACCCTGTTCTTTTGTAGAAAACGCTTTTTTTGGCATTGCTTTACACATCAGAGTAACACTTACAGCACCAGCCGTAATGACAAGCAAAATTGTGAATGATTTATAGCTCGGCCATGTTCCTTTGGGTTCTGCAGTCACATCCATATTTTGATATGCACAATTTACATCTTAAATCCTTATATATTAT
>CM067356.1:62885809-62922259 GCA_034190875.2 Urechis unicinctus
TGGTCAACTCAGGTTCCTGGTATCTGAGTATGTAACTGGAATTCGTATTACATGCCCATCGAAACGTTATTTATGTATATAATGTTATCAGTAATAGTCCATTACCCATGGCTAAACGGAAAAGTCTATCAATTCAGGACAATTAAAAAATCTCTCTGCCGTGATAAACCTTCCTAGCAAACCTATACTAACCTGTTGGCAATTCCAATAGGACCTTAAAATGTGGACCTTGACAAGCATGTCAACAAAGTTAGACAGCTCGTCCATAATACCATACAAATGGTGATGGTGTATCGAAATGAGATTATCTTTAAACTTTAAAGTTATGAGTCTCATGTTGTGCACACTATATAAGTGTACAGACATCCAAGACGGTCGGGCACTCTGGTCCACAAGTGTTGTCGTGGGTTCAAATCTCACATCTGATATAATTTTTTCTTCTAATTTGGGTATAGTTTTTAAGAATTTTGATCAATACAACTTATTCAATGATCACAGTATTATTAATAACTAGATGGAACCATTTTGCACAGAATATTGCTGTATTTATGCAACATTGATTAAGCGTACTTAGTTCATAGTAGCTGGATTATTGCATTACAACTATTGTCGATGCAGAGTATACAAATACACAATAGTCATTTGGGATGGGGAGTTATTGAATTGTTCAATTGCTCATTAAATCACATGCCATCAGCAGATTAATTTGTTGACTGAAATGAGCATATCTAACCTTAGTGTCAATTGTTTAAGTCAATCATGTTTCTTATTACTTCGATTTTCAGCATAGGCAAAGCATAAAAACGGTTTTAGCGAACATATCCACCTGGAAGCGCCTCGGCTTCCCCGGCGAAGTAATGGCGCCACCCCGTCTGCTTGTTGTATACCATCGCTTCGTATATCCGGTCCCCAAGCAATTTCTGGTAAGCACACAGCGTCAATCCCCAGTTTCTATGTCTCGCCAAGTAAACAAAGTACCCATGTACTAATATCAGGCTTGGTGAATCATAGAATTTAACTGACACGCATTAGGAGTGAGGCTATTGTGTGATGATAGCGTCCACCTCCTCATCATGAAGCCAGTTTACACAAGCATGCTATATGTAAATGTGTTTGACCCTTCTTATTTATTTGTAGACAATTATTACAAGCATTCGGAACACTCAAATAGTGTTAATATGCGTTGAATAACTATTTCTCCCCTTACAGTAAAAAGTTTCTTACAGTTCAGGTATCGACCACAGAATGTCAATAAAAATATTATTTTCATATTGTTGAAAAGATCAATGAATGTGTCCATAATTGATTCTTATTTATGTATCAAAACTCTCTAATTTCGCTCTAATCCTCAGTCTTTCAAAATGTTTTTATTCTTAATCATTAAGTATTTGTCTTGCTGTCACTGGAGTGTATAACAGTCATCAAGATATTCTAAATTATTTGATGGTGAATTTGTAATTACACTACTGTGATTATCTAAGGACTTGCGTGCCCCCCCCCCCCCCCCCCCCCACTCCCTAACCTCACACCCGCGACCACCAGAAATTACTGATACTGGGTAATTCCATATCTCTTTGCTACAAATGACATGTGCACATTTGCATTCTACGTATGTAATCACACATTGGCGCAAACATTAATGCGCTAAAACAAATGAATGCGGGTAATTCTGCGCGGCGGCATTGCGCATAGGCTGTGGAGAGGCAAATACCAATATATGGGGGGATATAATGAAATTAATGCAGCTATTGACAGCCCAGTCTACATTAATGAATCATCTTTCGGATGTGGCTTGGTTATTTGATTGTTTTATGGATTATTAATATTAACTTTGAACTTTTGATACTCATCAGATGTTGTTTGTTCTGCCAACATTCTTTCATTGAGGCTGAAAGATCATAGCGATAATCGAAAAAAAGGAAACAAAGGACCTAATAAAATGTTATTCGTACTATTTTCTCAACGAATATAACCTAATGACTTGACAATGAACTATTGTGAAGTGCCTTGGGTCATGTGTGTGAGTATCAACCTTGTACTGGTGCGAAAATTTATGAACAAATACCCCTGGGCGAATGTATGAAAACTATAACTTAAATATCGCTCACTCTTGTATGGCTTCTTACATCATAACATCCAATATGCCAGCTAAAAAAGATGCCTTGACCTCATCTGACTTTACAATATTTCTCGTGGAAGCACTCACGAATAAAACTGTGGTTGAAAAACTCCATGAAGCATTGAACATTGACAAAATGGTTGACTGCATTACCACACAGTTTGAAAATAAACTCGGTAAGCTGGAAAAGCTCCTTGAAACCAAGGATAACCATATCAGTCAGTTCAACAAAAAAATATCTGAACTTGAAGCGAAAGTAGATGACCAGGAGCAATACAGCCGAAGGTGCTCAGTACGTATTGATGGCATCAGAGAAGTGCAAAATGAGAATGTTGATCAGAGAGTGGAAGAGGTACTGAAACCCCTTGACCTTGATGTAGTACCCAACCGTTCTCATCGAGTAGGACCCAAAAAACAGGAGAGGCCCAGACAAATAATTGTCCTACTTGCCTGTTATACGGATAAAGCGAAAGTATTGAAGAAAGTCCCAGCTGGAGTTTTTAAAAAAACTTCATCAACGAAGACCTAACCAGACTGCGTACTGAACTCTACTACCATGCAAGGATGAAAAAGAAGGCTAGAAAACTTGCTGACGCCTGGACTCATAACGGAAATGTCAATGGAAAAGACTCCAAAAATAAGATCATCCATATACGCAACTTGTCAGACTTGGAAAAAATTTAATGATACCAGAATCTTTATCTCTTTTGTTTACTGTTACCTTTATTTTGAATGTCTTTTCAAATTAATGTTGATGATAAAAACTGGCTGGAGGATATAGACCCTGGTGCTTAATGAACAACTAACTGAATGTGATTATCTTGATGTAGATAGTTTGAAAACCAAATCTTTTCATTTTAAAGAAGCTCTTTCCTTGTTTCATGTGAATACAAGAAGTATTTAAAAACGCTATGATAATCTAACTGAATATTCCTCAATATAGTTCTGTTCATGCTACGAGACATAAACTGGTGGTGGGGTGTCATTATACATCTCTAATGATATTGAATATATGTGAGGAAATGATCTAAATGTGTGCAAAAGTTATATGGAATGTTTGTTTGTTGAACTAAAATGTACAAATGTGGGAAGGGGTAAAAGTATTGTCATTGGTGTGATTCATAGACCGCCAAATACAGATATCAGGGAATTTGTCGGTGAACTAAATGTTATATTATCAAACATAAAAACTGAAAACAAGATATGTTATTTAATGGGTGACTACAATATCAACCTGCTGAACTGTGAACAGCACTCCCAAACTGCTGAGTTCTTAGATTTGATGTACTCTCAGTATTTTGTACCTATGATACACAAACCAACAAGGGTGACACACAGCACAGCCATCTTAATTGACAACATTTTTTGCAACAATGGCTTAATTAATACACATATACAAGGTGGTCTATGTACAGATTTTTCTGATCATTTTCTTGTATTTATAATGACGGAAGACTTATTGCATAAATCTTCTGACAATGTAACTAGAGTTAGATCATTTTCTCGAAGAAATGTTAAATGTTTGCGAACCTTATTGAACTCTCATTATTGGACCTCAGTCTTAGAAAGTAACAATGCTCAGAATGCTTACTCACAGTTTATTGATGTAGTACAAAATTTCTGGGAGGAGGCATTTCCTTATGCGAAAATGAAAACTAGGCGTGGAAAATATAAGCCTTGGAAGACTAATGGTATGTGTAGGTCTATTAATGTGAAAAACAAATCATTTGATTACATTGGCTAAAAAATCATATTATCAAGAAATGCTTGAGAAAAATAAATCAAATGCCATACAAACTCGGAAAGTTTTAAAGGAAATTATTGGTGTTGAACCTATAAAACCAATTAATATGGAATTTGAATTGAATGGTAATGTAACAAGTGATTCTAAATTAATTGCTAACAATTTTAACGAGTACTTTACTAATGTTGGACCAAAGTTATGTGACAAGATCCCAAACGTAGACAATAATATTTCTGAGTATTTACAAACTAGTTGTTCACAGTCCTTTTTTCTGAGTCCTGTAACTACTTATGAACTTGAACGTGTTATTATCAGTTTGAAAAACAGTAGTCCAGGTTGGGATGACTTCAATCCAAATATAATTAGACAAACTTACTATGGTCTCCTTGAACACCTTTGTCATGTGATTAATTTATTATTTACTCAATGTATTGTGCCTCATGATCTAAACTTAGCTGTTGTTGTGCCAATTCACAAGAAAGATAGTGTAACCCAACTAGAAAATTATTGACTATTTCACTATTCTCTGTGTTCTCTAAGATATATGAAAAATTAATGTTCAATAGATTTATCAATTATCTTGATAAATATGGTATTTTGTCATCTAACCAGTTTGGATTTAGAAAAGGCTACTCTACAGAAGTAGCACTTGTAAAATTTATTGATACAATGATGAATTCATTGGATAAAGGTGAACATGTTTTAGGTGTGTTTCTCGATTTCGCCCAAGCTTTTGATACTGTAAACCATGATATTCTTATTCCAAAGTTAAAATGTTATGGTATTAGAGGTAAGCCACTAGATTGGTTTATAAGTTTTCTGAAAAATAGAAATCAGTGTGTAAAGTATAATGGAATACTCTTAGAAACAAAATATATAACTTGTGGGGGTTCCCCAGGGTTCTGTCCTGGGACCCATACTTTTTCTACTATATATTAATGATTTATATCAAGTATCTGATAGCATGTTTCAAATTGCTGATGATACAAATTTATTTATGGTGGGAAAAGAAACTAACAAAATTGAATATGAATTTAACATTGAGCTTAAGAAAGTCGTTAATTGGTTACATGTAAACCGCCTAACATTGAATGTAAAAACGACAAATGCCATGCCCTTTTCATGTAATAGAAATATCAGAAATAGAATCAACAAAATAGTTATTGATGATACTATACTTGATACTGTGAACACAATAGGTTTTCTCGGTGCTGTTATAGACAATCAACTGTCATGGTCTAGTCATATAAAATTAATCTCAAATATAGTATCGACAAATATTGGTATTCTCAAAAAGGTTAGAAATAAATTAAATAGAGAGACTTTTATCAATATGTATTATACATTTATCTATTCGTATTTGACCTATTGTAATCTAATCTGGGGTAATGCAGCTCATAAATATATAATGAGGTTACATTTACTACAAATGCGTGCTGTAAGAATCATATGTAATGCAGAATTCAGATCACATACTCCTGAGTTATTTGTACTATGTAAAATCCTTAATAATTTTAATCTGCACACAATAAGATGTTGTTTATTTATGTTCAAGTATAGATTAAACTTGTTGCCGGAAACTTTATTTAATATGTTCAGAACCAAAGATACTGTACATGGTTATCACACTAGGCAATTATCAGGATATAGACTTCCTTGTTGTTATACAACATTAAAGCAAAAATCGCTAACTTATATGAATGAAATTTTCATTTTACATAATATTGAAATCAATAAGTGCTGTCATATATTTAAGGAACAATTTTTCCTGTACATTATATCCTCCATTCAATAGCAATGTATCATATATTTATGTGACATTATATTATTGAATAAGTATGAATACACTTTATATATTTTCTTTCTTGCTTTCAGCTGTTAGTTACTTCTGTCATTTAGTATAGTTATTCAAGGAAACTGAAAAAACAGTTTACTGTTCCAGTTTCCATTTGTCTCAATACACTTGATGTTAAATCTGTAAACTGTTGTCATTGTATTTGTATTATTTGAGACAATAAACCATTATTAATTATTATTAATTATTGAGCAACAGTTTTAGTTAGCATATCCACATAATTGTTGTATTTCTGTAGAATATTTAACTCAGTAACTGCCGATTTGAATTTAAAACCAATATAAATCTAATCGAGATATTTTATGAGCGTAGATTTCTGTTAATCGCTGCCCGGTTTGGTTTGTCTAATTTTTCTATGTAACAGCTGCAATTAAATAGAAATTGTTTATTCACACAGACTTATATCATATTGATGGTACTGCTGCGCGAGGGGATAATGTCTTCATTCTATTACATATATATTCGTCGATACTTGTCCCTCACAAAACATAACAGGCATAACGATAAATATTTTTTTCCATTCTGCATCCCTTCTATCGACACTGAAACATAGATATTTGACCAAATTGGACTATGATACTTTTCGGCAATGTGATTGATGAAAACGCCTTATGAAAGCGACATAAAAACATAAACTTTACATCGAAAAATGCGTCCGCATTGTCCAAATATTTTTCATATTTTGAAGTAAAAAAATATTCGACGGTTACCGATATGACAATATAATGGTGCTGGTTCGTTCGTTGCCAACAGACGCCCAGTATTATCACCATATGTTTTGTACAGGACGCACACTGTGGGCCATGATCATATTGTGACTGAATCAATAGAACAGCGTTTTGATTAGGTAATCACTCACTGCAAAAATGTGGTTGATATAATACAAAACACAATGCAAGTTTCCACAAACGTAATATAGTAACATAGTTACTGAGTGGCATTGAATTTGGTCCGCATTTACAAGATACCCAAAAGATACATAATTTGTGGTAGTTTTCAAATGGTAATCCAATTGATTTGGACGCCGTGATATGAATGGCGGGAAAATAAAAAGTCAAATAGCTCCAGCATCTGATTGTATGCAAAACCCGATATATTATGTACGATTATTGCAATGAAGGAATCACCTGTGGTTGCTGATAATTTAAATGGTGGTAATACAAGTGACCAAAGAGAAAATCAAGGTTTTGACTAAATCTATAGACGTTCCTGATAGTTTGCATAGAAGCCATTCGACATCCCAGATTGTATATATAGAACTATCTATTATGAATTATACATGCACTATGCTATCGTTATGCAAGTAAACACACGCATCTTTTTCGATTCAATTACAATTAAGAAATAGGACGGTTCAGAACAATATCTGCTGTGACAATAAGGAGCGAAAATGCAATGAAACTGGGCATTCGACCATGAGAAACATTATGAAGAATATAATAATTTTGCACGATAACAATTGTGTTGTTTTATCGTATTAACATTAGTGTCGCTGAAGCAATCGCAAACAGCATGTACTGTCATCACATGCTGCAGACGACTATGTATTAGGTGTAAATGTATTAGCATCTCAGTTTTATTAATTCTCGAAATTTGAGATTTAAAAATAAACATTCTATCAAACAGTTGCATACATCGAAAAGAGAGCCGCTACCTTCGATGGCCTTGGTCTTGGCCTCAGGAAGATATATATTGCGAGATGGTCGGAAGAGTTGAATACGGTGCTTGAATATCTCTATTCAAGCCAAAGACAAAGTAGCCCGCTAGAGTCCGAATAGATATCTATTGCAAAGTCGTCGGGGGACTTCCAGCTGAAGGCAAAGTAGCCCGCTAAATCCCAAATACTACGTCGTATGGGATAATACATCGGTTATTGATTTTTAGAGCATTGATATTAGAACGTTAAAGGTTGAATATTAAGTCAATGTGTCATCGCAGCCGTTGTATCTCATAAGCCGTTACGAAATTGCCACATGACTTTTTACCTAGAAGTTTGAGAAGGTTACGTTTTCACGTCAATTAACAATTTTATAGAAATGTATGATACATATTCTTATCAACGAATATACCTGGATTATGCCGCCATGGTTTTGTGGGGCTTACAAATTAATGTGATTGAATAAGCCACATGTATATTGTGTGCATTGGGCCCAGCCAATTTGATTGATGAGGCAAAGTTGCGTTCTTCGTGTCGTCAGTGAGCTTCAAACAATTTTGGAAGCTTTCGATCGTTTTGTCAAGTATCCTTTCCCCTCTGCTGCATTGAATTGTCGATAATTTGCGGAGACAGTTTTCACCACCGCACAATGGTACCGCAGTGCATATAGCAATAAAGTATTAATTCCAGTCACAGTCCAGCTTCTCTTTATGAAATCGACCCGAGTAGTCTCTATCACAATCGAAGTTTTGCAATCCGCAAACAACCATCAATAATTGGCAAATATCTGAGGTTGGTAGAGCACAGAAAGCAGACTTGACTGCATCTAACGTAGCAACGTCAAACTGTACCTCAGAAAAAAATATTCCACAAATGCATAATCCACAACGAAGTGGAACATAGCTCTAGTTGTGTTCCTGTGTGGGAAGCACGCAATGCACTCAACTAGTCCTGCCAGTCCACGTCAACACATAAGGTGATACCATGCTGCGTTGATTAATGTCAACCTGTTATCGAACCCATGTTGGCATTAATCCGCCTCATTTGCTATAATGGATTCAATAATACATTGTCGTAAGCAGATGCTACGATCCACTCGTTTGGAAAATGGGCTAAATCGTACAAGCTTAATGCACCAAACATAGTGACTATGCCTGATCAACGAAAGATATTCTCAATTTTGCATGATTACGCAACATACACTATATACAGTGTGAGCAGTGATGCATTCAGAACAGCATATTTAGCATTGAATACTTCTGACAGTGTACATATGCACTCTGGTACAGTTGGTAATCCATTCACAGGCAAATATGACTGAGGGATAAACAAGTCATTCCTCCTGTCTGAGGCGATTGACAACGTGCAGCATAATTGTGCTGCAGCATTATTGTGCAGAATGCGCACGAAGGCGTGATTATAGTGTTCTATTGACTTGTAAAGACCATCTGTTTAATTTGTTTCGTTTCCAAAGAGAACAGATTAATGCTAGTCCTAGCCGACTACTCATTGTAATTAAACAGTACTTTGTGACTAGCCGGGGGCTTGGCATTTACATAGATATCGTATTGCATGCCATGGAAGCGTTAGTTATATATTTATCACCCATGACAAAAAAGAAATGCCTATCAATCCAGGACGCGTTCCTTAATAATCAATTAACCAGCCTCACTAACGTGATACAACTGTCCAGCTAAATCATACTACCATTTTGGCAGTTTCAGTTAGACATAACAATGTGTACCTTGGCTAGCATGTGAACAAGATAGACAGCTAGTCTGTTACCATTAGGGTGGTGCGGGTGCATCGTAATAAGGTCCGCTTTTAAGTAAAGATAAAAGTCTAATTGCCTACAGAGCGAAGTTTTAAAGGATGGTTATTTGCAAAATTTCTGCGCACAATAATCCCTTACCAAGACTCAAATCACACAATTCGAGATCTAAACAAATCATTTATTCGTGCAACAGTAACAAAGCGTACTGAGTAACTTATTGGGTGTTTTTCAGTCATAATAAAGGCTTAATCTTTAACAAATTAATATTCCTGGGAGCTGTAATTGTTATAAAAACACCCAAACATTTTAACATTTGTATTTTTTTTATATGTAGAAAACATTTTTTGGCGATGTTTTGAAATGAGCAACTTAGATCTTAAATCATTACTTATTATCTAACTTGCATATATAACGATTTCCAAACATCCAACTGATGCTTTTACATAATCCCTTGTCATTTCATTTAGCTAGTGGTTTCAAAAGACACCTGACTATATTTATGACAAAATCAATATTGAGCACACACACATGTGGGTATTATTCAGTGCCATTGCGTTCGCAAAATTCGTTCGGAACACAAATAGTATGTGTTCATGCACTAGGTGTTAGCAGGTTAGCTGTTACTTGTGTTTCACATTTGACTTCGGCCACGATTATGGTAAAATGATAATAATTCGGCTCATATCGATATAGCCGTGATTGTAAAACATAAGTTTATTACCTTATATATTCACCGAAGTAAGGGGAAAGGTTTCTAAATATCAAATACTTAAAACCACTATTTACTTCTATTACCCACAGACCATCAACCCATGACTTCACAAAGAGGCATACCAATGCACAAAACGTACCAGTGCCTCCTGAATAAATTGACTCCTTACCACAGTAGTAAATCCCGAGCTCGGCATATTCCGGAATATTGGCATTGGTACCCAGCAGTTTTAAAATGAACTCCCTTAAAACACGAATGATGCAATTTGGGAACATAACCCCATTTTAGAATCATAATGTCAGGATCTAGTTGCCACACATGACGTGATTTACTCGACCAGGTATAAAGTAGTGTACGATCCATTAAATGTCTGTTCTATCATTGCCTTGACCGTTACATAAGTGGTAATGTGGTTTCTATGCCATGTATATATATATATGTGAATATATATATTTATATATACATATATATATATATATTTTATATATATAGATATATATATATATATATATATATATATATATATATATATATATATATATATATATATATAAATATATATATATATATATATACATAACGACATTCACATAGCAATGCGAACCAATTGTGAATGTGATGACAATGCCATAGTTTAGCTGAATAGAAAACTTCTATTCAATGTTGAATCACGTTTGTTTTCTTCTTTCAACACTACTCGCTATTTAACAAAAACATGATATCAGTCGTAAATACTGTGGTAAATTGTACATAACTTTCCCACCACGAGCGAGAAGCCATTGATAGACTGTTGCATCTACCATCGATTAACTAGCATTTAATTCCTTTTCCGAAGCTCAACAAAAATGGATGAAATATCTGAGTAAGTTCTGTTTTCACTCCGCTATCTCCAAATAGAGATGTCGTACAGCACGGTGTAAGGACCTACAAGCAGCGTTATGACCAGTTCAATTATATTCATCATAGGCCCATATCTTAAAGCAACTTGATTTCGGAGAAGGGATTAATTTCAGGATCCCAGTCGTCGAGCTTAATGAGTTGTTTTCCATGTGATCCATACGAGTCATAGTTGTCGTACATCACTTCGTTGAGGAGGTTGGGTTTAAAATCATGAATGATGTAGCAAAATGCTTCCTCTTCGGGGGAAGAACATTGACCATCGGGACCGCTGCATCTCTGTATGGGTATGACGTCTCTATGATAATTTATATTTACGCCCTCTAACTTATCAAGTTCCTCCAGCATGGTCTCATCAACTTCATACAATTCTCCGTTTACCCTCTGCCAACAACAACATCGAAGTGGCCAAGATTTTAGGATCAGAAAATCGACCAATAGCAACATTTGATTAAAAGTAGTGACGTCATTGTTGTACAGGGATAAATTATTTACTCTGAGCAGCTTAAATTTGTAATACGATTACTATAATAGTCACGACTTACATGTCCACCTTCTGCGTCTAGTATCATTGGTATATTGGCGAAGGAGGCAATGATGAGTGGGTAGAATTTCACCGTCCTGGCCGCCGAGACGAAGGTTGCCTCGCCATGCATCTCATGCATCAAGGAGTGGTTTGGCTGGCCTTTCTTCAGCGTGCCGTAAACGAACACTTTGTGTGATGGACTCGACATACAAAGATCTTGGCAAATATCAGTTGACATGAATGTATTGAATGCTGGCAATGATGTCAAACGAATGATAGCTTGCTCAAAGTGGCTCAGCACAAATGCAGGTTTCTGGAAACGTGCTACCCTTGTTGAAACCCAAAAGTTGTGTACATCTGGTGGCGCATCTGGTAACGTGATTGTATTGTATTTTTTTAAACAATATCTCTACCTTACAATGCACCAGCATGATTGTCAAGCCCAGACTGAGGCTCATAATCCCTTATGGTGCGTCGGGTGACGCATGCGTTCAGTGGGACGATCAATGTGATCGTATTATGACTGGGAACACAATGCAATGTGTAGAACCTTATAAGCTTAAAGGGGCGATGTTGAACAATCACACGCCCTATTTTAGCAACCCCACCCCGTTACACTCGCCCAGACACCTTCCCCCCCCCCCCACGCAACACTAAATTACATACCATACCCCCAACAACTCTCCAAACCCCCGTTATCCATAAACCTCTCAGTGTTGCAGGCATGTACTGGCAAGTAGCCCACAGGAAAGTGACAGCGCATGTTTGTGCGATAGTGAGTAGGGGTACACACTAAGACAATCGGAATCCCTAAAACCGTACATAACGCGCCGGTAAAAAACAACTTGTATTTATCCCCACCCATTTCTCCACACAAATATATTTTGAGGTGGGACGTAACGCTGGAGCTCACCAGACTCACATTAACTTGACAGTGTCTATTTAGATCATCATATGATCGCAGTTCAAATACTGTAGGATCACAAAAGCTTGCATATGATATATTCATCAATATCATCCATTCGATATCTCACGATGATTATATAGCACTGTGTAAATATTGAACGCGCGTCTCTACTGGTATACAAGTTATCACACTCCATCTTCCTCTACTATTTCAATATAAGAATTGGTTTGCGACGACTCATTGAGAGATTGCTCACTGGGGACATCATCAAGGCTGCTGACTGTGCAACATTTCATCTACCGTGGCACTAAGGGGCGGGAGATGCAATAAACGTGGACATTGGAATCGGTGAAGATTGAAATGTTGTCGCTTTTTTGCAGTTTGGTTGGTCGTTTTTTATTTAAAATTAGAGTTATGTATTTGATAAGGCGAGTTTCCGTGTCACCAATGCAATATTAGACAGCAACAAACAGACGACTGTGAGTGATATGATTTGGTGGGACATTATTTTTCCTTTATATATTTTCTTTTCATTAAATTGAGCGTAATTTTCAGAAGATGTTTGGAAGGGGTAGACTGCTGCGCTTACTATAAAGTAGTAAGCGTTTTAAAATGTCAACAAGGGCTAAGCTGAGATCGTTCAATGATACTTCACGGTTTATACACTTTTAACATTTAATGTTACGTCATGAGCTGTATGACTACTGTTGTTGCCTCTATGCTCTCTCTAGGGATAAGGTGTAAAGACACAGCGTGCGTCAGAACCGCCCTTGTTTATAATACTTGTATTGTCGAACATATCTGTCCATGTATTTATGTGTGATGGGCACTCAACAATCATGGCGATCCGTGCTAACACCCAAGGTGAAGCCTCATAGCAATGAGTCAATTTGATGTTTAATTTATGTTGGCATACATCCGCATCATTTCCTATCATTGGCGTCAGTAATACAAGATCATACACTGACGCTACAGTCACCTCGTGTGGAAAATGAGTTAATCGGGAACGTTTAAAGTGTTTCATTTGTACCTGGTCTAGTAGCACCCAAGGTCTATTGGTGTTATTTGGTTAGCCTAGTTCTGGGCTCATTATACAGTCTGCACATTTACGATTTGCGGTCAATGATGGAGTCAAATAGCGCAGGTCAGATTTGAACTATACCCGTCCTTCTAGGCCGATAAGACCAACTGATTAAACTATAAATATAGCTTCTAAGATTTCAATTGATACCCAAGACGTTTTGTCCTGACAAGCAATATATTAGCATAGTAGAGGTATTGCTGTGGTGTTTGTGTCAATCAGGAGGCAATTGCAAATAAAAGTATTGAATATTAGTAACTACACCTATAAATCGGGAATTGATTCGACGCATACAGAATCGGTAATGTTTCCGAAAAATACGATTTATTACAAGTAACAATAACATGAGCCTCGTATGCAACAGAACATTGCGCCCGTACTATGTTCTGCCATGTATATGTGATCCTCACAGGATCAAAATTAATATGAAATATGTTTTACTCAGGTTTGTATAAAACTACGAATACCGACATTATCAAAGATGACTCCGTCTATGAGCCCTGACCGGAAAACAAAGGCTCCTTTTAATTTGGCAAAAGTTGCTCTTTTAATCTGATGTACTAATAAACTAACAACCATCTAGTTAAAGCCTATCAATTGTCTGAATAGTAATAACGGAATAAATGGACCATGTCATTGCAGTCTAATGATTCAATGCATATAATACTAGCAAAAAGCGAAGTTTTAGCAATAGCATGATGCATTAATACATCTGCAATAGCATAGAATACATCTGATAGTATTTATATACACTGTACAGTTGGTAATTCATTAACAGAACAATACGGCTGATTGATAAACCACTCTTTTGCTATTGATTTAATTCATCTGGACGGGGCTCACGAGTGACAGCTACTGCTCCAATTAAGAGCAAAATACAATAAGACTTGCTAAGTTAATCACATAACCACAATGAATCGGTGGTAAATGTATTATTCCTGTCTGATGAGATTGACCGCGTGCAGCATAATCGGCAGCATTACTGCTCAGGATGAGCACGGATGCAAGATAGGAGTGTTCTATATTCGTAGACTTATGAAGCCTCTCTGTTCAATTGTCTTCATTTCCATAGGGAGTAGATAAATGACTATTCCAATACAATTCAACAATATTTAGTTAATTCAACCTTAGGCAGGAACTCATTGGTAAACCTAGGTTCCTGGTAGCTGGGTATGTAACTGGAAGTCGCATTACATGCCCATCGAAACTTAATTTATGTATGTAATTTTATCATTAACGGTCCATTACCCATGGCTAAACGGAAAAGCCTATCAATTCAGCACAATTAAAAGTCTCTCTACCGTGATAAACCTTTCTAACAAACTCATACTAACATTTTGACAATTACAATAGGACCTTAAAATGTGGACCAGCATGTCAACAAAATTAGACAGCTCGTCTATAATACCATACAAATGGTGATGGTGTATCGAAATGAGATTATCTTTAAACTTTACAGTTAAGAGTCTCATCTTCTGCACGCTATATAAGTGTACAGACATCCAAGACGGCCGAGCACTCTGGTCCACAAGTGTTGTCGTGGGTTCAAATCTCACATCGGATATAACCTTTTCTTCTAACTTAGGTATAGTTTTTAAGAATTTTGATCAATACAACTTATTCGTGGGTCAAAATCTCATTGTTGAGTTATTGAATTGTTCAATTGCTCATTTAATCATCTTGCTATCTGAAACGAGCATATTTAACCTTAGTGTCAATTGTTTAGTACAATCAGGTTTCGTATTACTTCGATTGTCAGCAGAGCCAAATATAACAACGGTTTGTTTAAGCAGACATATCCATCTGGAAGCGCCTTGGTTTCCTCGGGGAAATAATGGCGCCACCCTGTCCGTTTGGTGTATACCATCGCTTAGTCCATCCGGTCCCCAAGCAATTTCTGGTAAGCACAAAGCGCCAATCACCATTTTCTATGTCTCCACAAGTAAAGAAAGTACCCATGCCTAATATCAGGCTTGGTGAATCATAGAATTTAACTGACACGCATTAGGAGTGAGGCTATTGTGTGATGATAGCGTCCACCTTCTCATCATTAAGCCAGTTTACACAAGCATGCTATATGTAAATTAACTTAACCCTTCTTATTTATTTGTAGACAATAATTACAAGTATTCGTAACACTCAAATAGTCTGAATATGCTTTGAATTATTGTTTCTCCCCTTACAGTATAAGTATTTACTATTCAGGTATCGACCCCAGAAGGTCAATAAAAATATATTTTTCAGTATGTTGAAAAGATCAATGAATGTGTCCACAATTAATTCTAATTTCTGCATCAAAACTCCCTAATTTCGCTCTAATCCTCAGTCTTTCAACATAGTTGTTTTCTTAATCAATAAGTATTTGTCTTGCTGTCACTGGAGTGTATAAGAGTTTTTATGATATTCAAAATTATTTTATTGGTGTTTTGGTGATTACACTACTGTGATTATCTAAGGGTGAATAACATTCATTATGGCTACGTCCCTTGAATACGTTGACTTGCTTGCCCAACAACCCCTCCCCGTAAACCCCACACCCGCGACCTCCCGTAAATTACTGATACTGGTTAATACCATGTTTCTTTGCTACAAATGGCATGTGCACATTGGCATTCTAGGTATATAATTACACAATGGCGCAAACGTTAATGCCGATTGACTTGGACGCAGTGGTATGAATGGCGGGAAAATAAAAATGTAAAGTAGCTCCAGCATGTGATTGTATGCAAAACCCGATATGCTGTGTACGATTATTGCAATGAAATAATCACCTGTGGTTGCTAATAATTTACATGGTGGCAATACAAGTGACAAAGGAGGAAATCAAGGTTCAGACTAAATCTATAGACGTTCTTGATAGTTTTTCTATTGCAAGGTGGTCAGAAGAGTTGAATACGGTGCTAGAATATCTCAAGCCGAAGACAAAATAGTCCGCTATAGTCCCAATAGACTATATTGAGATACAAAAATAGTCGCGATACAACATTTTGCAAATACATTTTCTGATGTGTGCTGGCATGAGACCAACGGCCGCTTTCGCTATGGCTTCAAATATGCGGTCGAGGAATCATAACCAAGTTATACTTGCAATGGGCTGTGCTCGCAATGCAGTTGTCGTCAACTATTTCTTTTCCACTAGAAGGCAAGTATTAATCGAAGCCTATTTTGTGTGCATTATGTCATTTCATATACGAAGGGTTTATATTTCTATAATGTATTCGCATGTTATACTAGGTTTGATGGAATTCTTCAGTCACTAATGGCATTGTGTGTGGTATTACCGCTTACTAGTGTTCTCGACTTTCAGAGCATTGGTATTCGATCGTATAAGACTGAATATGAGCGTCAAAGTGTCACACCACCCGTAGCTCTTTATCATCCGTTACCAACTTGTCATATAGTTTCCTAACTGAATGTTTGGGAACGTTACTGTTTGCCACAACCATATGTCACGTCGATTAACAATTTTCTAGAAAGCTATGATACACATGCTTTTTTTTAAACATATACCTAGATTGTGCCGCCATTGTGTTGTGGGGCTCACAAAACAATTTGATTGAACAAGCTATATATATATAAATGTGCGTTTTCTTTGGACACAGCCAATTGGATTGGCGAGGCAAAACTGCGTTCCGCGTATTGTCAGTGTCCTTTTTATATTTGTGTCTAAAATTTATGCTTATGAGTTTGTCCCCAAGGGATTAAGTTGAATTTATTTATTGATGTGCATCATACCATTTTGTCAGCTCTCGATCGTTTTGTTAAGTATTGTAACTCCTTTGTTGTGTTTAATAGCAGATAATGTTCTTGGGACAAAGCCAGTGTTCGCACCGCACAACGCAGTTGGCATAGCAATCAAGTATTAATTCCAGTCACGTTCCAGCTTCTCTTTAAGCAATTAGCCCGAGTAGTCTCTTGTTTACTTATCACCATCGGGGGTTGCCGATTACAGCAAACCATCAATCAGTGGCAAAAAACTTGGTTTAGGTAATACGGAGCGACGACAAAAATATGACACGAATGCACAATGCAGTTAATATTGCACGCCCATCAGCAGGGCACTCAATCTGCCATAGAACTAGTCATCATTATCAATTACGAATATTTGCATATAACCGAATGCGTGCAATGTCGATAATCATGTGCATAAAATACACCATAGGTCTTTTAACAGGACTTAAGCACGATATATACTGCGGCAAATCAGTGAGAGCACATTGATGTCGAACATAGGTGTTCTTGCTTTTCTGTGTGTGAAGCACGCAGTGCGTACAGTCCGTTAATGGTCGATTTAAATTCGAATTATGTAGTAAAGCAGCCCGACCATGCCACAGTTGTATTCTAGATTAATTCAATAAATAACGTTTAATATACAAGGGACCAGCTATAATCAATTCGCTTTATTACCGTGGGAGTAATAATGCATTCATACCAGCAGATTTTGCCCAATCGTCGAATACTTCTTACAGCGTAAATATACACTCTGGTACAGTTGGGTAATCTATTATAATCTACTATAAGACAAACATGATAAACCACTAAATATCTATTGATTTAATTAATCTAGGCGGGTTTGCAAATTACAGGCATACTCCAATCAAGAGCAGCATGTAATAGTCTTTGATAAGTAAGCACGCGACCACAATCAATCGGTTGTTTCTCTTGTCTGAGGCAATTAACATCTGGCAACGTAATTGTTAGGCAGCAGTACGCGCGCATAATGCGCATGTATGCGAGAAGGGACGGCAATTTAACAATATTTTGTGAATTCAGCCAGAGTCACCTCCAGTTGCCGGGGGCTTGGGATGTACATAGACGTCGTTTCACAACCCCATGGAAGCGTTATTTCTATAACTTTAAACAACCGTCCATTAACCACGGCTTAATGGAAAAGCCTATCAATTCAAGTCACGTTCCAGTTCCTCAATAGTCCATTAACCAGCCTCATTGCCGTGATGCAAATATCCAGCAAAGTAATGCTATCCACAGTTTCAATCAGACCTAACAATATTTTTGGCATTGCTTTACACATTAGAGTAGCACAATACCAGGTGTTATGACAAGGACATTTATGAATGATTTATAACTCAGCCATGGCCCTTATGCCACTGCAGTCGCATCCATATAATGAAATGCACAATTACATCCTAATTATTTATTTATTATCAAACGTGCCCATATAAAATTGCCAAATCAAAAACCACTGCTGCATTTACATAATCTCTTGTCATTGTATGTGACCGTTGCTTTAATCAGATCCAAACGTGACAACAATTTTAGTAATGCAAATGTCAGTATTGAGCACACTCCAGTGTCTGTTTTTTACATATCCAGAACACTGGGTAAGCGTTTCCTACTCCGACCCCCACCCTTCTAGTCAATTTGGTTTAATACAAGAAGAGTCCTGGGTATGGTTGATTATTAGAAAACTGCTTGCTATCGCCACTTGTATAACCCAGTCAAAGCGGTTGTGGTTTATTGAAGGTGCTGCCATCTTTTCCGCAGGCTTGAAGCTTATGACCACAATAAGAATTTAAATGGAGTAGAGATGTGGGACAGGAATACCGGATCAAAACCCCTGAAGGAGCAAAGTAATATACTGACTAATTGTTTACAGCCTCAGTTGTTTATGCCAACGTATTGTTGTTAGTGATTATTTAACAGTTATGAATGATAAGCTGTAAGAATTTTATCACATTACCTCTGAGTCAAGTAGATTATGCTTGTGTATTTGAAATTCATTGTGTTTATGTATTATCAGGTATATGGATATCAACAAAGACACCCTACTCCCCTGCTTTGATATGGCCCAGGTGGTTGCCTACCTCCGCTCCCTCAACAAAAAGCGTACCAAAGACGCAAAAGTATTATACGCTGAAGGATTCATCCTTTCCCTGTGAGCTACTTCTGACTTTGACCAAGTCTTCATCAGAGGTCAATGCCGTCCACAGATGAAGAAGTCAGTAGAGTATTAGGTTGATGTTGTACTTGACATCCATGGCGTCATCAATGAGTGCCAGTGTGATTGTTGTGCGGGCATGGGCCCAGAGGCACCCTGTTATCATGTGTTTTCTGTGTTGTGTGTACTTGTAGATTTTACAGTGTCTGGTAACCTTAAAGTTAACCTTGATGAAAGCTGCACAGAGAAGCTCCAGATCTTCCGTCAAACGACAAAGTTCAAGGGATCACCTGTCAAGGCTCGGAACCTGAAACTGAGATCAGCTACCTCTTGCAATGGCGACGTTGACACCGGGCCATACAGCTACCGCAAATTGCCAGACTACCCAATCCTTCAGGAACAAGTGCATCAACTTCGCCTCCAAGCAAATCATTATGCAATTGCCAATGACAATGACTTCTTCAAACATTCTCCTCAAGATTTCTTCAGCATGAAGGCATCACCCCCATCACAGAAGCTGAATAATAAGAGGCGAGGGATACAACTCTGGGACAAGACAGTAATAGAGTTTGGCACATGGAAAGATGCCAGAGACTGCAGTCTTCCCAGTTTGGCAAGATATGCAAAGTAACAATCAAAACCGACATGGCCGGTAGTTGACTGGGACCGAAGTCAAGCCATGTGTGATTGTAGTGTCCTAAACTCACCCCTACCTCGCATGCTCACCAGATGGTGTTGTGTCTGATGACATTATTGTTGAGGTCAAGTGCACCTACAATACCAGGGATAAACCTGTCATACCTGTCTCGGTGCCATACCTGGTGAGAACAACTAACTAACCCTTAACAGTCAACGTGGCTGATATTACTAAATTCAGGGCCAGTTGTTTTGCCGCAACTTTGTCATCTTGTTTGAAAATTGTTCAAGTTACCCATGACGATGACTTTATTACTACTAAGGTTTCAAAGTTAGAGGTATTTTTCAAGCACTATTTCAAAGATGCTGTACTTGATTCAATGTTTTTTCACAATTTCTGTTACTGAGTAATCATGTGCACTGATTTCGTCTTTCTTTGAATAATTTTTTACCTGCATATTGTATGTGCTGGAATGTATAAGAAATCTTAAAACTGTTTAGTACAAAGTGTTTTAATTAAAAATAATTAACCCATTGAGAGTCCTCAGTCAATTATTAAATGACTGGGACAAACATGAATAGGGTGAAAAACATTTTTTTCTTCAACAGTACTCCTGTGTAGAGTTATTATAGATTACATGGTAATGAAAGACTACTATATATCACCTTCCATTGAGATTCAAATAATAGCACACCCTGAGTGGGACATACGCAGTCACACTTCACAAACACTACGCTATAGCTTTTTCCTTCTGTTTCCCATAGCAAATTTCTGGTAAGCACAATGCGCCAGTCACCAGTTTCTATGTCTTGCCAAGTTAACAAAGTATCCAGGCCTAATATCAGGCTTGGTGAAGCATATCATTAGACTTGCTGTGCCTTCAAACGAGTAATGAATAGGATCACTATCAAAGCTGACACGCTTTAGGAGTGAGGCGGTAGTGATATGATCGCGTCTACCTGCTCATCATGAACCCGGTTTACACCAGCATGCTATATGTAAATGAACTGAACCCTTCTTATTTATTTACTGACTTTAATAACAAATATTCCCAAAACTCTAATATTCTTAATATGAAGGGATAGTATACACAGCTCACGGGATGGTCGATACAAATACTTGTTTTGACATTGTAGAAAAGATCATGACGTTTAATGCCTCCACAATTGCCTCTATTTTATGCACCAAAACTCTGTATTTTTAATAAATAAGTGTCTTACTGGAGCGTTTAAAAGTCTTAAAGACATTCTAAATTATTTGACGGTTATCTAAGGGGGGTATATTAACAAATTAAGACAATCGTGTTGTTGCTATCGACAGCCCATTCGATAAAAAGGAATCACCGATCAGATTTGGCTTGGCTATTTGATTGATCAATTGATAATTAATATTTACTAAAAACTTTTGATACACAACACGCCTTAGATTTGACCGTCACACCCCAATAACTAAACTAGTAGGGTTTTTTCCATGCCGTTTGTTTTATCAATATGCTTTCAATGTGCAAAATTTGCATCACCGCACATGTGGATGTTTTTTTCTGCAGTCATTGTGTGCATGACTATAAATTTATTTATAGTTGAAATTATTCTTAATTTCCGCAGGTGCTTTCCATAATGCATATAATCAAACAAACAAAAATGCATTCCAATTCATAACACGTTCTATTGCGAAAGAGTTTATAGCTTTCTATTACCTCTTTCGCAGTGACGGCACTCTTTTTGGTCAAAGTAACGAAGCCGAGACGTTTATTGAACAGTAAGTGGAAAACAGATGGTTATTTCTGAATGTGGTAGTATGGATTTCGTATTCCATAAGTGCGAATATAAATTACAAAACGGTGGTATGTCAAGAGGCAACTGCTGAGCTGGAATTCCACGCTACTACGTGCCGTACAGAGTTGGCCTTCCAACTCGGTCCGTACGTCGGTGACAATATCGTTGCCCAAACACTGAATGTGAATTTAACTTCTTGGGCGGAGGTATTTATACTAGTGTATGGCGTCGTCAGCAAGCGTGAAATTACAATAACCTTTAGCTTTAATTGAAGATCAAACGGGCTGATGTAAATTTGTATAAGGATTGATGGGTTTGGAATGTTTACTTTAAAGGGCTCCGCTTGCAACCATTGGACTATCTAATTTGGAAACTAACCCATTCGGAACATTTATTTTAGATATTAAGGTTTGGTATTTAAGAGATGGAGGGATTATGACGCCACACTGGCTGACGACTGCGGTTATCGAAATGAAATCGAATTGATGAGTACGGTTAACCAACTTTCCAACCGCCCAACTTATCTCGGTCAGTCGCACAGTTAACTCGACAGATATGGGGCTGGGTTTACTTATTCCAATATACTCAGCAATACACAAATTGTTCAAGTATTGCTGCACGAGGGGGTAATGCATAATTCTTATTTAAACATATGCGTCGGCAGTACACAATCTCTTGAAATCCCTTTACAATTTACCGAACAATCATAGCCGTACATGCCGCTACACACATGCTATACCATATGTTTCCGAACTAAAACATTTTTTTACATTAAAGTATTTATCACATTTGTACCCGGCCTAAACATAACCATATATATTTGAAAGCATTAAATGAATATAATCTTAGGAAATGCGATCGATGGAAACGACCAATAAAAGCCATAAATAAATACAAACTTCACGCCCACAAATACACCCTGCTTTGCCGGAGTATCTTTCATTTTTGCATATGTAAGCCTCGAACTCTTAAGCTGTTAAAGTGAAGAAAACTCGACGGTTACCGCTATTGCATGAAAATTTTATGATGCTGGTTCATTTATTGTCTGCAGAAGCCCAGTTTCAGCAGAGTCATTAATGTTGGAATGATTATGTTGTACTGAATTTACTGAACAGCTTTTCGGTTTGGTTATCACTGCAAATATGTTATTGACATTATGTACCCCACAGAGAAAGTGGTCATGCACATAACGTATAAACATATATCTAGTTACTAAGTGCCATTTAAATTGGCCGGTGTTTGCATGACATGGAATGTGTGATAATTTGAAAAACAGAAATGGTTCTCATTTTGTACGCCGACTGACTCGAACGGAGTGATATGAATAGTAAAGAGTACAATATTTCCAGCATGTGATGGTAGAATGAATAATATGCATGAACAAAAATATGTGTTTGAACTGTGTACAATTATTGCAATGAGAGAATGATCCATGGCTGCTGATGATTTAAATGCTGAAGTGGAGAGAAAGGAAATCAACGAATTAATACACGTCCCTGATAGTTTGCCTCCCACACTGTTTATGTAGCATAATGACAATAATAGATGCACACTTATATTCGTACGCAAGTTATCACACACCAACTTCTTCAATTCACTCTCAACATGAGAAATAGTTTACGTCATTATCACGCAGTGACGGCACAGAACAATATCTTCTGTGACAATCAGGAGCGAAAGATGCGATAAACGTTGACATTTGACCATGAGAAACATTAGAACATTTTAATATTTTCGCTAGCGAACAGTTAGATGTGTTGGTTTTGTATTTGCATAACAGAGAGGAGATGTTTTGCTTCCGTGGCATCGTATAGACGATTGTGTATGAGGTGTGAAATTATGAGCGTCTTAGTTTTGATCAATCTCGCCATTTGAGATTCAAATATAAACATTCTACGGGAATATTTGCATTCATCGGAACGAGAGCAGCATTAACACAGTGTAGGTCTTTTCATCTTCAATGTCCCGATAGAGATCTTGAGGAAGAAAAATTAATTGGCATTTGTATTGGCATTAGGAATATATATATTGCAAGGTCGTCGGGGAGCTTCCAGCTGAAGACAGAATAGCCCGCTATAGTCCAAATACTACGTCGTTGTATGGGATGATACATTGGTAACCTATTTTCTTGACTTTTAGAGCATTGCTATTCGAACGTTAACGGTTGATTATTGAGTCAATTAGTGTCATCGCAGCCGTTGTATCTTATAAGCCGTTACGATCTTGTCACGTGGCTTTTTGCCTAGAAGATTGGGAACGTTACTTTCTCACGTCAACTAGCAAATTAACAGAAAGCTATGATACACATTCTTATCGATGAATATACCTGGATTATGTCGCCTTGGTGTTGTGGAGCTCACAAAACAATTTGATTGAATACGCGATATGTATATTGTGTGCATTGGAAACAGCCAATTGGATTGGTGTGACAAAGTTGCGTTCTTCTTGTCGTCAGTGTGCAATAAATATTTGCGTCTAAAATCGCTTTTTATGAGAATGTCCACAAGTGCTGCGTTGGATTTCGTTTATTTCCTTCTTACAATTTCGTCAGCTTTCGATCATTTTGTCATGTTTTCCATCCCCTCTGCTGCAATCAATGTTCTATAATTTACCAGAGACAGTTTTCACAACACATAATGGTACCGCTGTGCAAATAGCAATCCAGTATTAATTCCAGTCACAGTCCAGCTTCTCTTAATGCAATCGACCCGAGTAGTCTCTATTTACTTATCACATTCGGGGTTTTACCGATAGCAAACAACCATCAATCATTGGCAAATATCTGAGGTTTGGTAATACACAAAAAGCAGACCTGCAACTTATGTACAAACCTATCATTCGCAATTCGCTGACATAACTGCATTTAACGGAGCAACGTCAAACTCAGAACAAAATCCTCATTGATGTGCAACATAGCTTTAGATGTGTTTTTGTGTAGGAAGCATGCAATGTGCTCATCCAGTCCTGCCTATCTACGCCAACGCATAAGGTAAAGCCATGTAGCTTTGAATAAGTTTAACGCTTTATCTTATCAATGTTGGCACACATTTTCATCATTTGCGTTCATTGATTCAATAATACATGGTCGTAAACAGATGCTACGGTCCACACGTTCGGCAAATTGGCTAAATTGTACAAGCTTAATGCACCAAAAATGGTGAGTATGCCTGGACAACGGAAGATGTTCTCAAATGTACATGATTATGCAGCGTGCAAGATGTACTGATTTGAAAGAGGCTGTTGCTATCTGTGTTGCTGTAATTGTTTGGTCGACATTGTTTCGGTCTTTCAATGCGGCCTGTGCGATAGCGATTTTTATCTATGATATCGTCAAATAAGGTAATTAAGATTTGGATTAATGAGACTGCTTTTTATGCAGTAAATTATTCTGTACGTAGATAATCTCTTTTTCATAGACGGAAATAGCAGCCTGCAACAAACTTGATCGAGCATTTAATTAATCATCCCGACTGTGCAAAGTTCGGCTTTGATGTCGCATTTCCTAACCAGTAACGAAAAAAAATGATCTTTCTATTTTGTGCGAAGCGCTATTGTACAGTAGATAGTTGTCAGTGACAACTGACCGCACAAACGGTGATCTTGCTCTTGCCTTCGTTTTGATGACGAAACAAACGCTAATAAATGTATTAAACAGATGCCCTAATTTACTACGCATAGTGGAAATGAACACTTCATTTGATTGTTTATAAATGGGACAATTGTCATGTGCAGACGTGCCTCTGAGGATCAATTACAGCCCAAATACGAACTACGGAGTAACGCAACCCGATCAAGCCACAGCTGTCTTCTGTATTTATTCAATATATTACGTTGAACATATAAGGGACTGTCAATCAGAACATAATTTTACGACTTTACGACTTTACATTACCTTGTGAGCAATGATGCATTCATGAACAGCAGATTTATTCAATTCTTCTTACAATATGTGTAAATATGCACTCTGGTACAGTTGGTCATCCATTAACAGATAAATGTATCTGAATGATAAACCATTCAAATGCCATTGATTTGTTCATTTGGGTGGGGGGCTTGCGAGCAACAGATAACGCTCTAATTAAGAACATATAATAAAAACGTTTCACTTACGTAATCACATGATCACAACGTATCGATCGGAAATGAATCATTCCTCCTGTCTGAGGTAATTGGAGTGTTCTGTGGACTTGTAAAGACCATCTGTTTAATTTGCTTCATTTCCACAGAGAGTAGATTAATGCAAGTCCAAGCCGACTACCCAATGTAACTCAACAATGCTTCGTGAATTATGCCATTGGCAACTCCGGTTGCCGGGGGCTGGGCATGTACCTGGAAATTGTATTACATGCCATGGAAGCGATATTTATATATGTATCAGCAAACGTTCATAACCCATGGCTAAACGGAAATGCCCATCAATTAAGGACATGTTCCAGCTCCTTAATATTCAATTAACCAGCATCACTATCGCGATACAACTGTCTAGCTAACTCATGCAACCCATTTGGCAGTTTCAATTTGACATAACAATGAGTACTTTGGCCAGCATGTGAACAAAGAAAAACAGTTAGTCTGTTACCATTAGGGTGAGGAGGGTCCATTTTATTTAAAAAAAGATAAAAGTCTCATTGCTTACAGAGCGAAATGTTAAAGGATGGTGTTTGCAAACTTCTGCGCACAATATAAGTCTTTACCAAGACTCAAATCACACAATTCAAAATCTAAACCAATCATTTATTCGCGCTACAGTAACAAAGCGTACTTCGTAAGTACAAATGCGTTTTTCAACCTTAATTGAGGTCTAATGTTTAATTATGAAATATTCCTGGGAGCTGTAATTGAGAACTAATCAATGTTTAAGAACATCCAAATAGTTTAGTCCGTATTTAGGCCCTGTTCTTTTGTAGAAAACGATTTTTGGCATTGCTTTAACACGTACAACACCAAGCGTAATGACAAGCAAAATTATGATTCATAACTCTTCCATGTACCTTTGGCTTCTGAAGTCGCATCCATATTTTGAAATCCACTATTTACATCTTAAAACATTATTAATTATCTTACTTGCATATATAACGATTGCCCAACATCCAACAGATGCTTTTACATAATCTCTTGGCATTTTATCTAATCAGTGGTTATAAGGATTCACACAAGACTACAATTCCATTTATAAGAATGTCAACATTGAGCAAACACTGAAGTGTGTATTTTTAGTGCTAATTCATTTGCAAAATGCGTCGGGTAGAAATAATAGTAAGAATACAAAAGCTCCGATGAAAATCCTCATCAAAGCATCTTAAACACCATCATTGGCTACAGACAAGTACCAAGATCCTAACACTGACCTACAAGCCTCAATCTGGACGTCTACCTTCCCCTATATAATGAGGTGCGAACCTTGCTTAACCGTTCCTTTCCGGGATGTACACATTGTCGGATACTTGCTGTTATGCACAAGAAAGGCGGAATGTGCTATGAATGTACAGAGGGGCGCATTTGACCAGCTGTGGCTTGGCAAGAGCGATATCAAAAATATTGTGTAGCAGGTTTATAAGCCATTAATATCATCGTTAATGAAAATAATTGCATATAGTGATCATGCCCTTGTGTCAATAGCCTTTTCAATCAACAATCTTAATTATCACACAAATAGATTTGTCAGCAATGATGAACAAAAGCTACCATTGGCATATCGAATGAGATCCTATTCACGCCACGCACATGCAGCAATTGACTCACTTATTCACCTAATATGATTCATCAGCCTTCCTGTGCAAAAAACACCAATTATCTCTAGTTTGGCAAATTGCATTAAGAGACACGAACGTTTGTGAGGTGACATATTACATATACATACATAAATTTTTATTTATAAATGTATATATATATAATTATATGTATATAAATATATATAAATATATATATATTTATTTTATATATATAGATATACATATATATAAAAATATGTATATATATATATTTTTATATAAAATATATATATCTATATATATATATATATATATATATATATCTATATATATATATATATATATATATATATATATTTATGTAGTGTGTATTATGCGAACCGAATCTCATTGAATGTAATAATCATACCTTAGTTTACCTGAATGTAAGACTTCTATTCTATATTGAATCACATAGGCTTGCAAGCGCACTCGATATTTAACTAAAACATTTATCAGCGACGAATAATGTGGAAAAATTGCACATAACTACCCCAACACGAGTGAGAAGTCATTTTTAGCAGGTTGCAACTACCATCGATTTACGGGCATTTGGGTTTTTTTCCGAGACACAACAAAAATGGGTGAAATATTTGTGTAGGTTCTTTGTTCACTCCTATATCCAAAAGTAGAGATGATGTAATGCAATGTGTAAGGACCTACAGGCAGCGTTATGACCAATTCAGTTATATTCATCATGGGCCCTTATCTTAAAGCAACTTGATTTCGGAGAATGGATTAAATTGAGGATCCCAGTTATACCCACTACCTCTACATATACCAGTCTATACATCTACATATACCGACTATACATAATACCGATATATATATATATAACTACTATACACTATATATATACCGACTATATATATACCCACTATTCATTTACCTACTATATCATATATATATATACATATACTATACTACTAAACATATATATACTATACATATATACTATACATATACCGACTATATACATATACCGATATATATATATATATACATATATACATATACCGACTATACATATACCGACTATATATATAACGACTATACATATATATACTAAATACATATACCAATATACATATACATATATATACATATACATATATACATATACATATACATATACTATACAGTCTATACATATACCGACTATACATATACCGACTATACATATACTATACATATACCGACTATACATATATACCGACTATACATATATATATATATATATATACTATACTATATATACTACTATACATATATATACTATATATATACGATATACATATATACTATACATATACATATAACTAACTAAACATATATATATACCACTATACATATACTATACTATACATATACATATAAATACATATACTATACTATACATATACAGACTATATATATACTATACTATACATATACGACTACACATATAACGACTATACATATATATACTATACATATACCCACTATACATATATACCACTATCATATACCACTATTCATACCCATATATACATATACATATACCCACTATACCCATATACATATACCAATATATATATACTACTATACATATATACATATACATACTATACATATATACGACTATACATATACTATATATATACGACTATACATATACCGACTATATATATACCTACTATACATTATACCGACTATATATATATATATACTATACATATACCTACATATAACATATACCCACTATACATATACCGACTATACATATATACCGATATACCGACTATATATATACCGACTATATATATACCGACTATACATATACCGACTATACATATATACTACTATACATATAACTACTATACATATACCGACTATACATATATATATATAATAATACATACATATATATACATATACATATATATATACATATACATATATATATACATATACCGACTATACATATACGACTATACATACCGATATATATATATACTACTCTATATATACTATACTATATATATAAATACCGACTACACATATATACGACTATACATATACTATATATATATATACACACTATACATATACCGACTATACATATACCGACTATATATATACCATATACGACTATACATATACATATATACATATACACTATATACCACTATATATATATACTATATATATACATATACCGACTATACATATACTATACATATACCGATATATATATATACTATACATATACCTATATACAAATACCGACTATACATATAACTACTACATATACCATATAAATACCGAATATACATAATACCGAATATACATATACATATAACGATATATACATATATCTATATAAAACATATCCATATATATATATATATATATACGACTATACATATAACTTATTATTATACATATACTATACTATACATATACATACTACATATACGACTATACAAATACCGACTATACATATAACGACTATACATATATATATATATATATATATATATATACATATACCGACTATACATATATATACCATATACATATACCGATATACATATACCCATTATACATATACCCATATACATATACCAACTGTACATATACCCACAGTCGGTATATGTAGTCGGTATATGGTAGTATATATAGTCGTATATATATATATAGTCGGTATATGTATAGTCGGTATATGTAGAGTGGGTATATGTTTAGTAGGTATATGTATAGCGGGTATATGGATAGTCGGTAAATGAATAGTGGGTATATATATAGTCGGTATATATAGTTGTTATATGTATAGTCGGGTATTTATAGTCGGTATATGTATAGTCGTGTATTTGTATGTAGTCGGTATATGTATAGTGGGTATATGTATAGTATGGTATATATAGTGGGTATATATAGTGGGTATATGTGTATAGTCGGTATATGTATAATAGTCGGTATATATAGTCGGTATATGTATAGTGTGTATATATATAGTCGGTATATGTATAGTCGGTATATGTAGTCGGTATTTGTATAGTCGGTATATGTAGAGACTGTATATGTATAGTCGGTATTTGTATAAAAGTTATATGTATAGTCGGTATATGTATAGTGGATATATGTTTTGTAGATATATGTATAGTGTCGGTATATGTATAGTCGGTATATATATAGTCGGTATATAGTCGGTATATGTAGGTATATGTATAGTCGGTATTTGTATAGTCGGTATATGTAGGTCGGTATATGTAGAGTGGGTATATGTGTATAGTGGGTATATGTATAGCGGGTATATGGATAGTCGGTAAATGTATAGTGGGTATATATTATATGTATATAGTCGTTATATGTGTAGTGTAGTATTTGTATAGTCGGTATATGTAGAGACTTATATGTGTAGTCGGTATTGCCCTATTTATTTTGTTGCAAGGTATATATTGGATTGTTTTGGCCAGTGGAGATTAAGTGCTACAAGAGATACCCCCTCGCAAGCGTAATTTCTCACTTTAATCATACAAAACTGCAGAAGGCGGGAGTTAGGTATCTACTTTCAAAGACCGCAGTGCCGCGTAGCGAGTGTAAAATCAGTAAAAAAAACATTTTTGGTTTCCAAATGAGTTGTTACCAAGCAACTTGTATAGGCAACCAATGTTCCTTATATGGGGCTGAACACATACACTTTTTAAGCAAATATCTGAAGTGCAAACAATGTTGAAACATTTACATTAGTACAACTTATGTCAAGATCTAATATATAGCAAGTACATGAAACATTGAATACGTAATACATTTAATACTACAACCGCTATGGTTTTGCTTTAAAAACTACCTGCGCACATGAGAGAGATGTCTATATATAAAAGCAATTACCAGCTAAGTTTATTATCACTTTTTGGTTCAGAGTGTGGATTAAGTAACGGATAAAGGGCTGGCGCGGAAGCGGGGGTAATATCGGAGTGAGAATTGGGGGATGGGAAGGCACAAGGTAAAATTTGTGTAAGACCGGAATGGCAAAATTGCAAATAAATCATATGATTTGATGACAAAATTGTTTTTGCTAATCGTAACTTAAGCAATGATATAGTCACGGAATTTGGAAGGGTCAAGGTATTTTCGGTCAAACAATTTGTTATGGACGGGTTATCCAACGTTAAATTTAAATTGGCTTTGAAGGTTCCCGAACTCAAAGTTAACGCTGACAGTTCAAATTTTTCTGGTAGCTTCCAGTATTGTGGACAAAAGGTCAGATACAACAAATCCAGAGAACAACAACTAGTGCCGTTGGTAAGAATGAGTTGAAGAGTTGTGTGAGATTTTATTGTGTTGACTAACTTGTAGACAAATGTAACAGTAATTAAAAAAGTGATAGTGATTAGAATTGTAAATGAAAGGTAAGTGAGAATCAAAGGAGGTGTGGCTTCATGCTCGGATGTATTGTTGTGTAGTGATGCGCGGTGGATCTGATTATGTTGCCAATTAAGTGATTGGTGCTCTCCTATGGACAATGCTTTAACTTGCGCTGCTGTTTGTAGAACGGTGACTGTTAGTGTGAGCTGTCTGACTTTGAAGAAAAGTTGGAGTGTTAGGGAAACACTTAGGGTTGTAATTACAATTGGAACGTAGCTGATGATATGGGGGGAGATAAACCACGATGAAGCCGATTTAGGTTGCCATTGTTCGGAATAAATCGGGTCCGTTAATGACTGGTAGATGCTGTTATTGAGTTTGGCCTGCAGAGATATCTGACTGAGACTTAATTTTAGCTGATCATCTGTTTTGGACGCAGTAGAAAATTTGTGATGGTAAATGTTAAAAGATGGAACAGAGAAGTTTAGAGGTTCTTCGAATACTGTATTTGATCTTATGAAGGAGAGTTGATCCATAGAGAAGAAATTGTGCAGTAATGCGAGGTTAACAGGAAAATAAAGGGAAGAGTTCTCGGATCTCGCGCAATTATTGACACGGGCAGATAAAGAAAAATTGTCAGCGACGACAGAACATTTGCATGGTATATGCAAAATACAAATATTACATCCTGGTTTGGTTACAGTATATGCTCCTGAACAAGTAAGGGAAAGAGATGTTTGGTGTGATTTAAAGGTATAGGAATGGCTGTTATTTGGTAGATATCAAACAGATGTGATGAAGAAGCTATAGGAATGTGAATTGAAACAATGAGTCATTATGTCGGGCGTAATGGACATCTTGTGTATTATAATAATACGTTGGTAACATGTGGAGAACGTTAAATCCGGGATGTCTATGTTGTACCATATTGTTGACTTGTTTGAGCAAGTCAGACAAAAAAAGGAAAGTAACTAATTTTGGGGATAGTTTGCCTTGAACCAGTTCGTAAATGCCATCCCTGAATTGGTCAATTTGTGCATTAATAAAGTTGGCATTTCTACTGTAAGACATCCACAACTCTGTGATTGACAAAACCCTATCTTGCAAATCTTTGATTATACTTAGGATACCTGAAGCCAACTGAGTGAGTTCGTCGTGATTTTGCTTTATCACATTAAAAGCATTATCTAACCTATGATTCACCATAGACATGTACGAACTCATCCCGGAGGCATGATTCTCAAACGCATGCGTCAGCTTATTAGTTTGGGTCACCATTACATTAATGTGTTCCTTCAATAACTCCATATCTTTCATTTTTGCTGTTCCAAAAAGGGATTTAGACAAATCTCCTATAAATCCTAAAATAGCTCTATGGCTTCTTGATTTTGTTTCACGTCGCACTTCCGGAATGAGGTTAATGATTTCATCCGTCACATTTTGTGCATGCTTCATGACCTCCGTACGGATGCTTGTGAACGTTGACCAGATTTTCCATAATTGGTCACACGATGCATTTCGCGTCGTACAGAAGGGATATGTGGTTGGTGCCCATTCTTTTGTATGTAGTTGTATGTGTCAGGTGTGCGTCCACACCTGTTCTGCGTTGTTCATGACGCCTGTTCTGTCAAATATGACGCCATAATTCAATCTTTGGACACTGTCTACGGATCGTGCCATCGCGGGACCGACTTGGAGAAGTGTCATTATGAACAAGCTGACTAGCATGGCGTTTGAGAAGGTACCTGCAATTAATGAAACCACTTGATTTATGGTAGCAACGTATCCAAATAGTTATATTGCTCACAGCCATGTTACAAACTAAATTTAACCGGTAGGTGACACGATTGTTTATTGTTAACCAAAGGGGTTGCGCAAATTTTTTTCTATATTTAGGCATAATATACCTACAAGGTGTCACGAACGGTTTGACAGTAATTTATAAGCCATGAGTGTTAACCAATATAATGGATGCTGGTACCAAAGTGTCATAATTGCTAGTAATTTTAATTAAAGGATGCTTGATACTATGGTGTATAGTAATAGATGTCAAACTAGATTAAATGGGGGGGGGGTGGGAATGGGGGGGGTGGGGGGGTCGGCGAGGAGTAGGGGTTATTTAGACAAATGAAAGAAACAATTTGGCTGGCTTTGGTTTTTATTCTTTTTCTAGCTCGCCCTAGACTCGTTTTGTGTATATGGAATTGCTCTATAAGGTTTTGAGGTATAAACGAAGCTAATTCCCAGCTCGACGCCATTGGTCCTTTCCACTTGACCAGCTGATGAATGGAAGAGAGAGTTTTAGGAGATATACATAACACAGATGCGCCTGTGTCTAGTAAAGCCTGGGCCTTACTATTACCCATTGATACTTGAACAAGATTTCCGGTCAAATCATTTTCCAGCGTGGTCGCGGAGAGTGAAGGAATATGGATCGAAGGTTTGTCAGATGAGAGAATTGGAGAATGTTTTAAGGAGGCATCTGTATGTGCTGATTGAGGTGCAATTATACAAGTTGGCATGTTATTCACTGAACACTTAGAAGGATTATTGACTTGTATAGTCCTTGGGAGACTACGTTTGTTGATGTCTGCGCCAACTTTGATATTTGCCATTGATTGTTGAACTTTGTCAGTATTCCCATTTGTGTAATCTTTAGTTTTCCTTGAAACTAAATTTTGATGCCCATCCCCAGAGCTAGTTGTTTGCACCCTTGAGACAGGCGCTGAATCCTAGCGGGGTTGGGGACGGGTGGATCTATTCGTGGGACGGTAGGATGTGGGCAAAGACGATGCGGGGCCAGAGGTATTTGAGGCGTGGGGGGACGGATATCGAAGACGTGGCGAATGAGTTAGGTGCTTGCTGCTTAATTCGACAGGCTCTCTCAATGTGGCCGGTGCGATTACAATAGCGTCATTGAACATTGCTAAAACGACATTCATGAGACTGGTGATTATTGCTACCACATCTGTTACATGCAAACCCTGACTGACCTTGGTACCGCGCATACTCATTGGGGTTCCGGTATTTCTGTGGCGATGGTCGATGAGGAGGGGCGCTTGCCACGTTCACTCTCTGTTCCAATTGCTGAAATTTGTTCATGAGGGTTTCGACTGCATGAAATATTTTCGAATCGCTGTGGATCACTGGAGGAGATAGCTGCGAGGTTGAGGTTGAGATGTACAAGCGGGCGTGGCGCAGAGCACTTTCGATGGATTTAGGCTCGTGTTGGAGCACTAGGGGTTTTATGGAGTCAGGAAGGCCATAAATAAATGCGTCAAGCACATCTATTTCAGATTTGTCCAATTGTTTGCCAAATTTTCGGACGTCGTCGAGGAAATCGTCAAGGGTTTCACCTGGTTGCAGTTTACGAATTTTGAATTGTTCTATATGGGTATGGCGCAACCCATCGACTGAGTCAAACCTGTCTATGAATGCCTCTTGAAGTGATTTCGCATTGGTTTTCACTGTATTGGGTAGCGTATTGTACCAGGAGCGAGCGGGGTTGTCCAATAAGCAGGGAATGTAGCCAACAATTTGTTCATCGCTCCATTTGTTTGATTGCGAGTAAAGTTTAAGCGTTTCAAAACCACTCACCTGCCGTCCTTTTGCAAAAAACGAGGCGGCTGAATATTTGGTATTTGAGTCATTGTTGCGGTTTCCTGGGAGCGGGTTACTACTGGCATATGAGTCGATGAATCGATGTGATGACCAGCTTGAAAGTGGTCAAACCGCGAATTCTCCACCAATTATGGCCGGTTGGGTCATATGTTTTCGTCGGGAAGTGATGAGGTACGAGAGACGATTATTGGTAGGTTGCCGATGTGATTGCAGGTAGCTGAGGGTTGAAGTCCTGCTAGATAATACCCGACACTTTGTACGAATTTCTATTTTCTTTTTCTGGTCGCAGCTGACTGGCACGTTTGGGTTCTACTTCTGGTTCTTGTTGTGGGATGAATATGTCGAGTTGAGGAAATATCTTGTGGAATAATAATAATTATGTGTTGTGTGTCTGATGCTGTCGTATTTATAGTGGAGGTACGGGTGGCTTGATGTGGTGAGCTGTGATTGGTTAATCCGGGGCTTGGGGTCATTCGGAGCTTTTATTGGAGATCAAACGGGTCTAAATTAATTGTTAAGGGAATTGACGGGACTTGGATGTTTTCATCAAAGGATTGGGTTTGGTTAAGGACTCTATAATTTGGAAACTGACCCGTACGGAACTTAAAAGGGATGCTAAAGGTTAATGTAAATTGGGCAACAATTAATCTGGTACGAGTGAAAAGGGATGAATCTCATTTGCCTAAATTGGTTTAGTGTGTATATTCGGTAGTTTGTATAGTCGGTATATATATAGTATGTATAGTCGGTATTTGTATAGTCGGTATATGTATAGTATTTATACGTATAGTCGGTATATGTATAGTGGGTATATGTACAGTTGGTATATGTATTGTGGGTATATATGTATAGGGGGTATATGTCGGTCGGTATATGAATAGTGGTTGAATGAATAGTCGGTATATGTATAGTGATGTATAGTCGGGTATTTGTATAAAGTATATATGTATAGTCGGTATATGGTATATGTATTGTGGATATATATGTGTATATGTTATATATGTATAGTCGATATATGTATAGTCGGTATGTATAGTATATATATGTATTCGGTATTGTATAGTCGGTATATGTATAGTCGGTATATGTATAGTCGGTATATATATAGTCGGTATATGTATAGTCGGTATATGTATAGTCGGTATA
>CM067356.1:62930117-62946454 GCA_034190875.2 Urechis unicinctus
ATAATCTAGTGTATAGTAGCAAAAGGTGATTGAATCTGGACGTCTTAACTTAGTTCTACCAGTAAACATGACTGCCGTAAGTTACCTAAGTACTTTTACAAATCGATGTGATCTTAATTAACAACAATCCACTAGGTTATTATGCTTGCTTGTGCCCAAGCTATGGACTAAATCTTTTTCACTATGCTTTTTAGTGACTCCACGGAAACATGCAGACACATTTCTGGCTGCTTTGAGCGTAACTTTGAATTTTTCGACAACTTCCCGAGTGTGTCGTCACTGTATCATCCTATGTATTGAAATCAAGTTCGTTAAAGGTCAAATAACATTTGACTTATAACCATGCCTATTTCATCTGTCATCTATCATAAGACGACGATACTGTCATTTTCAATCATACTTTGCAATTATTCCTGCCTCAATAGGTCAGCTCGGCATAATGGAAGGGGGTTTCAAAACGCACGCTGTGGCTATCGATGCCAACAGCCGTCAAAACAGCACCGGGATGGTTTTGGAAACTGGAATCTACACCTTCTACGCAGCATTTCATTGCAAGTGCAATTTTCTGGCATCTTATCTTTGGGTAAATCCACAAATGCGTAATTGGTATATATCTAATTGCATTACCGAATAATTATTTTCTACTACAACCTACGGCAAATATTATATTGTTTGTAACAGTAAGGTGATAAGCAATATGTCTCTATGTTTGATGTAAAATGATATGCCGTCGCGGAACCTAGTGATTCTTTGTAACATAATGGTATTGCAAATAACCTGGAGACGTTCCTATCTCTTATGCAGCATCCTCTTCGTTTAATGTATGATAAAATTCCGTATGACCTTGAACAATCTAGCAAAATTGCTACCGACGAAACTAACCAAGATATCATGGACAATATTGCTCCAATGTACTTCGATTTGAGGTATTAGCTAGGGTCAGAACGAGCGTTAAACGTCGACTCCATGCTTCAATGTAATTGCAGATAAATGGCATAATCTAGCTTACGGGCTAGTGGTTATTGTGTACAGTTGGAAGATACATACGAAACGCTTTGTATGTATTCGGACATATATTCAACGGTGCAAAGGATTGTGTTGGATTAGCCTCATTTCTTGTTGTTAAATGAATTTCCTTTATGTTTATATTTGCTGAAGCTACAGTCATTGGTACAGACAATATAGAGAAATGGGAATTAATATCAATTACGAGTGTGGCTCGACCACCAACTATGCATATATTTTTAAACGTACACCTAAGGCAATGACGAATATATTATATCTGTTATTTCAAATCTCTAGACAGCCATAGCCTTCGACTGCACACATTTAGTTTATACAGCATACATAAACCATGTTACGTTCTTTTATAGAATGGCGTGCTATAATTTTTTTCATATCATTATGAGATAAGCATGTATTGCAGCTCCATGAGAGTACACTTGGTGTTATTTTGTGAAAAGAATTATTCAAGTTTATACAAACGGGCCGTACTTAAGTCACTTTGCTTAGATGCACTAATTTCATGCATATGTTATCTTACTGCCGAGCATGTGGAACAGTTCAAACGTAGCTTGGCTCATTCTGATCACTTTCGCGGGTAGAACCTCCGTAGAAATTATTTCACGTCACTGAGAGTTACATAAACAATCCACCGCGATATCGCGATAATATACACCTGCTACATTAATTAACTGAATGATTGCCCTGCTAGGAACTTTATTACCAACCCATTGTGTTAATTATGTTTTGTCTTATCATGAATAGTGCAAGTGAACATGATTATATCTGAGTGATGCGCTTGTCGCTTTGCTTTTTCAAACATGTAAGCCAGTCTCTATGACCCCTAAGCTGTAACGGGTATACGAATTCGTAACGCGGAAAAGTGGCTGATGCCTACCAAACCTATCCTTTTATTAGATTCATTGACAATTGGTAAATTGGACAACCAACCATCAACTTACTGTTGACTAAGCAAATTACGTTTGGCAGTAAACCGTGCCTAACGAAGTTCATAGATAGCTGTCGATATTTATTGCAGCTTCCCTCGTTGATTCAGGTCATCTTGGCTTATTACGCTTTATCCAACCGACCAACAAGACAAATCGTATGCGAGATTGCATGGCATCAAATTCACCATCCTTTTCGGAGGCTTGTCTTACCGGATGTAAAGGCATTGTATATTAGAAAACAATTTCCCTGCTGCCTATTTTAAGACTAAGTAAAGCATGTTGTTTAATCACTGTCTTATGTATACACGCTCATCTTCCGTAAATAGTAGTATTTGATTAGACACAATGTCAGACTTGATATGTCCTAGGATAGATTATACATCGGTGGGGCGGGATAGGGTAACGGATTGGGAGACCCATTTAGATAATTGTATTGATATTCTAATTGACATGCGACCAATGGTTTTGCCGATCTACTGCTTTGTATAAATACAATTGTTAAACATACCTCTCGGGATAGGTTAATACTATTTATGCTCTTGAAAATAATCAACTTAAATATCTTGCACGTCTTGACACTATTTTGATCATTACCTCGAGTCTAAAACATCAAAATCGTTTACGCTTTTTTCGCATTGCATTTGACATGGTTCGCGAGTCAGCAATGCGAGGAAAGCGGAAACGCATTTGATTTTGTGGACGCAAGGTAGCTAATGATCAACATTGCGTTAATACGTGCCAGAGATTTAAGTGGATTATTTTCAATAGTATATACAGGAATAGCTTATCCAAGGAGGTGATTTTAATTCTGCGGCTAAGTATATAAACAAAGCAGTAGCGCTGCAAAACCATTGTGGTCGCATGTCAAAAAGAATTATCAATAACAAAATTTGAATTGATTTCCCACCTCACCGATGTATAATCCATCCAACGACCTATTAAGTCTGACAGTGTGTCTAATCACATACTTCTTTTTAAGAAAGATGAGTAGGTATACATACGAAAGTGAATGAACAACACGCTTTACGGTCTTAAAATAGGCATGTGGGAAAATAGTTTTCTGAATCACAATGACGTTACATCCGGTCAGATGTGCCATCGAAAAGGATGGTGGATTTGATGCGATGCAATCTCGCAAAAGAATGGTCTTGTTAGTGTATTAGATAAAGAGTAATAAGCCAAGATGACCTAATTCACCATGGGTAGCTGCAATAAATATCGACAGCTCATTATATGAGCTACGTTAAGCACGGTTTACTGTCAATTATAAATTTATGGATGGTTGTCAAATTTGCCAATTCCAATGAGTCTAATAAAAAGATAGGTTTGGTACGCATCAGTCCAATTCTCCGCGTTACGAATTGGTATACACGTTACAGTTCAGGGGTAATTATTATTAAATGCGAGAGCGTGGATGCAATGTGACAAATGTTTTAACTATCTTTGACGCGAAGTAATTTCTACAGAGGTTCTAACTGGCGAAAACAATCAGATTGAGTCAAGCTAAGTGTATAATGTTCCACATTCTCGGCTGCTCAGTAGGATAAACTTAGACCCATAGCTTACTTATATGTCAATTAATAACATATGCATGAAATAAGTGCATCTTAGAAAAGTGACTTAAGTACGACTCGTTGGTATAAACTTGAATAATTCCTATCACACAATAACACCAAGTGAACTCACATATATCTACAATACACGCTTAACCATCGTATTGATTTAAAAAGTTATAGCACGCCATTCCATAAAAAAACGTAACATGGTTTATGTACACTGTCTATATAAATTGTCTGCACTTGAAAACTATGACTGTCTAGAGGTTTAAACTAGCCGATGTAATTTATTCGTCAATTCCTTAGGGGTTCGTTTAAAAAGTATGCATAGATGGTGGTCAATAAATCCACTGACGACTCACATTCGCAAATGTAACTAGTTCCAAATGTTTTATATTGTCTGCATTAACATTTGGGTGTTATTTTCAAACGTTTGCAGCTCCAGTGAAAAAAACGTATAGGAAATTTATTTAATGACAAGAAATGAAGCTAATCAAACACAAACGTTTGCACCGCGGAATATAAATTCGAATACAGACAAAGCGTTACTTATGATCCGTTAAACTGTGCACCAGTACTACTAGTCCGTAAGCTGGATTATTTCAGCGGAAATATTGATTACGTTAAAGCATGTATTTCGCTTGTAATAATTGATCTTCAAATAGCGTTGCTTCAATTGGATCACCAATTTACTGAAACTGAAAAGGTACATTATTAACTGATATCAGACCCATGGCGTTATTTATGTGTGGTTTCATTGTTTCAACGAGTGACGCATCATCTACAGGGCATGTACCACGTGTAAAGGTTTAAATATCCATATCACAGCCCATTTTACTGTCGTTAGAAACATCGATGGTGTCAAAATATCACCCGTCATTGCAAACCTATGACCCAAATCGTAATCTGTCAACATTTGAATGTGGATCATTATCTTTATCACTGCTTTTTTTTCATTCATCATATCTGGGTGAACAAGGTTAACAAATAAAATTGATGGAGGCGTCACAAGTGTGAGTCCTGACGTAAAACACAAAATAATGGGAATGTCAGTTAAATTGCTTTATATGGGACCGGTAAGAGAGGTTAATCGCAAAGCCAAATGAATCTCAGAAAATTGGTTTCGATCACGCACCTTAAGAAATTCGGCGTGCATTCATGTGGCAGCAAAAATGCAGCGCGTTCTGACCCTGGAAAATACTTCAAATATAAGTACATTGGAGCGATATTGTATAAGGTATCTTGGTTAGTTTTTTCGGTAGCGAAATTGCTGGATTGTTCAAGGTCAGAAGGAATGTTATTTTTACATTAAACGAAGAGGATGTTGCATTAGAGACAGGAACCCCTCCGGTTCTTTGCAATACCATCATTATGTCACAAGGGATCACCTGGTTCCGCGACGGCATTTTATATCAAACGAAGAGATGTATACATTATCACTTTAATGTTACAAACAATATAATATTTACCGTTGGTTGGAGTTGAAAAGAATTGTTCGGTAATACAATTAAATATATACCAATTATGTATCTATGGATTTTCTCGAAGATAAGATGACAGAATATTGCACTTGCAATAATATGCTGCGTAGAAGGTGTACCATGATGCCGAGCTGACCTATTCAGGCAGGAATAATTATTAAGAATGAACATGATTGAGAATTACAGTATCTTCGTCTAATGATACACAGGTTTGGGCAGATAAGCATGGTTATCGGTCGAATATTAATCGCCCTTTAACGAACTTGATTTCCATCGATTAACGCAGTGAGGGCACACTCGTGAAGTTGTCGCAAAATTCAAGGTTACGTTCAAAGCAGCAAGAAATGTGTCTACATATTTCCGTTGAGTCCTCGAAAACCATCGGAGCTGGAATACTGAATTAACTGGCCGCAATGCTTGTACAGGCAGTCCCTAAGGAAATCTCTCTTTGATGGAATGAACATCAATGATAAAATAAAAAATCAGTTTATTTTATCCATTGCTTAAGTACTGCTTGCTGGTTTCTATTTAATCAAATAATTCTCGTTAGCATGTTCTATTCGATTTCAATTCGTCGCCTGTTGAATCAAAGTCGCACACCAACATCACAAGATCCTTCCTATTTTTACTATTTGTGATAGTAAACCAAATGATTAATTGTTCCACATGATGTTATTTAACTGATGCATAGCTTGGTTTGTATACAGAAAAAAACATTAAGGCTGTTAAACAGTTATTCTTGAAAAACCAAGTTAACGGAAAATTATTGATGGCATCTCATAAGCTGTAAAATATAAGCATAGAGGGTTCAGCAAGCCTACACATCTATCCTGTTAGTAATCGTTGAAGCACGTGGGCGTCACTTTCTATTTTGGCGTGAAGATCTTATTTATTGAACAATAGCGGCAGGAAAATCCATACTACTCACCATTTCTGATGTTGTCATGCGACCACACTAAAGTAATCAGAAACTGGGATTGGCTTCTTAAAGCACAAGCATATATCTCAAGCCACAGAGCGTTCTCCATAGACAGTGATAATTGATAAAGCTTGCTCCTTCAATTGGATTTACTCAAATAATTTCTCAAAATGACGTGCATTATATTTTGTGTTATGCGATACTGTATATCAAATCAAGGGACACGTTTTAAATGCTGCGGCTCTTGGACGTTTCAGCGTAGTATTGTGAGACCTAATTGGTGACGGAGGGTTCAGGTAGGTACAAGATTACGTATTACTAACATAATTACGCTAACCATCCAATCAATTCGCCCGTCAACGTACTCTCCCACACTGGACCTCGCGTATATTTATTCAGGATACTTCATTTGACAAATAATCAAAAGCTCTTTTTATGGATCCCTCTGACTATTATCGACTTCTGTTAAGAATAGTGCTATATGACTCTATGATGAAACAGGACACACATGTGCTAAATTACAATATGCTTCATTTGTTTTCCGGATTCTTGGCGGTCGGTCGCATTGCATAGTTAGCGTGCCCGACATTTTTGCATTATTCGCTACCAGATAGTAGCATATCAAAATATTAATATCGTAGGTATTAGGTAGCATTTTGGACGTGATTTTCTCCATGCTATGCAGATCACTCTACGCCGGTGCACGATATCCAATCAATTGCTTTAATCTTACATTTTAAAAACATGTATTTGATTAAATGCACCTATAATTTCATCAAGTGTCCTGTATATTTCAGGCGAAATACAATTGTGAAACAACATAGTCACTATGTTGGGAAAAAGGAACAAACTGCATTGCTGTTCTTAATTGCACAGTTATTCCAGGATAAACAAATGAATAAAAATGCACAATAAATTCCTTTATTCGACAAGGAAAGCCATCGTATACTAATTGAGACGGTTCGGTGTTAATTAGGAAATAGGGCTTAGATACAAAATCCACTTTAAATGCCTACGCGGCAGCATGGAGCGATACACACATTGGGCGCTGCTAGAGTGTTTACCGGGCCGACTGCATTTTGAACTTCAGATAATTGCACTGATGGTAACAATTCATTGAGTTTTACTGTGTCTCCTTGACACGTTCATAGACGTGAAGTAGTGCACAAATAGCGCACCTTCAAAAAGATAATTTGGCATAGTTTTAAGATCAATCAGATGTAATCGACAAGGGTACTCCTGAATTAACGATATCAGTAGCTGTTAACTAACATCGAATTTGCTTCCTTGTTCTTTATCTGACAATAGACCGCGCTAAAGTGCACGCTTAGTGAAGAAGAATTCTACTGTTTGGTAAATATCTCTGGGCTGCGTGTTGCTGTAATTTTATGATGTATGTGTGCGTTGTCGAGCTATTTATTGATACAGATTGTGTTATTGTGTAGTTAGGATTCAGATATATACCGTAATTAGAGTAAGGCTTCGTAATAGCAAACCCGTCAGCTACAGTAAACAGCAAATTAAATGTTGACTGCAAGATTGATGGCCATAAAGACAATCATATGAATTGTGACGAATAGCACACACAGGAAACCTAGCATTGTTTTTAACCATTAGTATCATCTCCCGTTGCTGCGTAACAGGTAATGTAGATGCTACCGTGCTTGACGGTTCCAATTAATGTCATTGTTTTATGGTTTGAGCTGCTGTATTCTTATTCAAACCGTGCGCGTACAGAGGGCATCATTTGTAGACAACATATTTTACATAAGTAACTTGCTTACTCCTAGACAAGCTAGGTTGTTTAATGTCATTTGGCCTGAACCCTTGCCGAGGCAATTGTACGTTTACTCGATGCAGTAGCTTGACAGTTAATACCAGGTCCTTATTTAATGGCTTGAAATGCTGCATTCTTTCCCAAGCCGTAAAGAGAACATCATTTGTAGACCAGATATGTAACATAGCTCCCTCGAGTACTCATCGACGAACCTTATCGCCTGATCAACTGAAATTAAACACATGCATAGCCTATTGCATGTCTGTTCGAATCAGTTGTTCCGATAGGCATAGAGTATGTACAGCATCGTTTATATTTACTGTGGCATATTGGCATATATACAGTCGTAAACCTCCGTGGATGGTCATCAGTAGTTCAACAAAAGTCCGTATTCACATGTAGTATTGAAGTTTTGAATTAACAAACCCTGAACCCAGCCTTATATATAGGTTCCACAATTTATAACCCGATTGGTGCAGCATAGAGAGTCCCCCACGACAGTTTGTGTCCTGTAGACTGTGTAGCGTGTTTATGAAACTGAAGGTGTTTTGCTTTTTTGAATGATCAGGTTCATTTATATAGTAGATGATGATCAGACAACTTGAATTTGTCTTTTTTTTACCGATACTGTGACGCTTTCTACCACTATTAAAAAGAGTATATATCAGAATACTTCTAAGGTTACTATAATAACTTACGAATCTACCCTCTTGCTACATTATTAGATGCTAGCTAACCAAGGTAAAGCATCCGTGCGTAGAATAACATGTTGAGGCACGAAAATGCTGACGCATTAAACTATTTAGATCTAAATCTCAGATGTTCAAAATACAGTATTTGTCAGAATGAACATTGTGAAGCCAAATTTGGTCGATTTTATTTTACAGCTAGTGTTAATGTTATCTTGCGAAGTATATAATGTGGATGCGTGTGCGTTGGTCGTTATGCACGTTTCACATTGTGTCGTAACAGATAACAGTGATGCCTACATTTGAGGTGGTCGTGCTATGTTCACTATGTGCTAGAAATACATTCTTGTTCCAAACCTAGTAATAGCTCCGCATATTGCAAGCATTTATTTAAGATCTAAGTAACATTTACGAAAGTATCTATTGCTTGAGAAACTGACACCAAATAATTATCGTTCAGCAGTCAGGAATTCCCCTCGCTTGCTTCCAGTATAAGTAGTCAATGGACGCATCACTGATTTGTTACTTAAGCGTGAGAAAATATGCACTAGTATGTGGCTCACTTAATGGGTTATGCGTCGTCGGGAACGTTGTTGGCGAAATATATATTTGCATACCATATCCGAACTCCTAGCAGCAATGTAGCAGGTTATAATTATGCACAAACATCCATTAACCTTTATAGTTCCATATAGGGTAGTCCTCAAGAGATCCTCTTAATGGAATTATAACAAAAGATAAATAGTTGAAATGGGAGGTAATGAGCGAAGTTTTTATGCATATTACAGGGAGTGCGTATCCCGATTCAGCGTGCAAAGTGTATAGTGGGGTTGACAGTTAATTGGCAGCATTGTATACATACATTGTATACGATTGGATATTAATGTAAATAATTTCTGATATAGCATTATCCAACTTTGTATCATGCGGTAGTTGATAACATATTGTAAATCTCAATGATCAAGTACCATTATTTCACAAGTAGTGCGTTCAAAATTCCGAATGCTCTTCGCATGTAGATAAATTATTGTGCAAATGCAGGATTGGCAACATAACGGACACATTAATAGTAGAATTTCATCGTCAAATGCTGCACAGTTATATACTTTACTTCCTCGCAGCTTGCTACCAAATAAAGTATCTGTTCCCACGTAATATGTAATAGACTTACATGCATAAACAGGGCATGGTTCCAAGAATTTGCATTTGCCCTGGAAACTATGCACAGCTCTAAGTGAATATAATTATTATGATAGATTATTGGCATTGTGCGACTTCTTAAACAAACTTTACGCAAATGACTGCTCCGTAGTCAATATCACTAGAGCTATTCGTGAAATACTAAATTGTCGGGTCATCGCAATATTTATTCCGATGTTAATGCGTTGATGTCGTTGTTTTCCAAAAAATCTCTCTAGGACAGGGAAAACTTTACCATTTTCTTCACGTCAACACCAAAACACACAGTAACTGAATATATTGAGAGGATTACTATGCATATCAGGTCTAAATTTACATAACGGAAAACAATCGGATGTTGATGCGTAAGAGGTGAATACATTGAGCGTTTGTCACTGGGATATCACTTGTGCCATTACGAGACGACGTAATGACCCTCCTTGGCTCGGTAGCGCGCAGATAATACGCTGTTTATATATCAAAAACCATTTGAGCAAATGTTCATCTTGATATTTATGAAGCATGTAAATAATACTAAAGATCTGACGACCTGCCATATACGTAGGTGCGTCTCTGCACAAAGAAAGCCATAATAAACAAACTAAATTTCTAGCAATTAACATTGCGGCAAAGCTCGTTTGGGCCTGGCTAGCATATATGCTGTATTCCGCATGCCAATATCTTAACACAGTCGAGCAATTCTTGTCGCAGGGAATGTGCCGTTTAGAACACAGTGTTTCTCATAAGCTGTAAGCATCTTTCGATGCAATTTGTAGTACTAGTAACGGTAAATAAGAAACAGAATTACATCCATGCAAAAGTTGTACTGAATAACAACTTTTTTTTACAGATGTGCTGAAAAAGACAAGACTGGTACTATTGCTATTCAATGTTCAAATATATTAGATATCGAATAGAGCTCATATTTCTGCTGGTGTAATTACAATGGAGCCAAAAGTGACAATTATTATCTCGGAATTCTGCACGTTAACATCAATGACTTTGTAGACCGCCTGTCGGAGTTTTTGCAGTTTATCAGTCTTCCATGGCAAAGCCTACAAACTTACGTTCCAGTTCAAAAAAGCATATATATATATATATATATATATATATATATATATATATATATATATATATATATATATATATATATATATATATATATATATATATATATATATATATATATGTATATGTATATATATATACAACAACGGTTAGGTTCATTGACATCCTTGAATAGATAGCAACATTATGAATGTACAAGATCAATAAGCCATCCCAGAATTATGTTTATTGATTTAGTTTTGCTAAACGTGATGCTGTAGGACCACAGGCGGTGTATCGCACAGGATGTGCTTCGCGTCACTGGTTGATCGTGTTCAGCTTCCTGTTACAACGGTTGTTAGATATACACAACATAAATGGCTTTACCTCTGCATTCCCAATCTTAGGATTAAACTTTCATATGCTAGTTCTCGGTTAGTTGAGACATATTAGGTCGAAAAAATATTATCATCTCAATCCAGCAATATTTTCGGGTTAGTAATAAACAGACGGTATTTTATTCTACATCAAACGTAACGAAATGTGAGATAATAACTCATTCACCTCAGAACCAAACAATTAATTACCCGGTCCCGTGACTTTCAGATATCATATCTGATTTGCCTGTCGGATATATTCAGACAAGATTGATAATGTATAATGAAAGTATTGTTACACAGGGAATGGCACGTCACCTCAAGGGTACGTTGTGCAGTACTTGGTTACTTCCCAATCAATCATTGCATTCGTTTTAAATGTTGGTCAGAGTGTCCCTTAGTATGCAGAGCAAGTGGTTAATTTCAACGACAATCATTCCGTAAAGTTAAAAGAACAACCAAACGCAATCATATTAACTCTTAGTGTTTTATAAAGACTTGCATCGAACGACGACGACAAGCAATATGTTCAGTTGAAATATGAATGCCGATTACCTTGGCAGGTGAACTGGTGTGCCAATATTTTTCAAATATGTCAGCATCATATTTAGCAACATCATTAGGTCACAGCTGGTCCTGTCCTTGTACTTGTGCAAAAATTTCCATATTAACTTATCACTTATCACTGAATTATAATATTGACCTATTCTAGAAACACCCTACTCTTTTGGCAAGAAAACCTATATTATCCACGGAACAGGGTTAACGACAGATTCGGCAAGCTATAGCATCTGAGCACCAGGTTTTATATAACCTGTCATTTGGGGGGTCTACATCAAAACGATCAGTCTTATGAATGGCTATGGATGAGTACGCTTAAGATAATATCGTTAGCCTGACGTCACATGCAAACCCTGCCCTAAACTTCAAACGCTCCGCGAGATCACCATCTCCATGTTACGCATCCCATAAATCGTAGATAGTTTGATGTAATCCATTGCAATAATAAACTCACTTGTAAGGAAGACCAAACGCGGTACAGGTACTTAATGGGAACCTTTAATACACCTTTAGCAATATATACCTAGGCTACGATTTATGTCGGGCTGATAAGCGAGAGACACTTATTTGTGCGAATTTAAAAGAAGCAAGAAGCCAAGCTATGACAAAGCGTGCATCAAATTATCATGGGAATGACCTTTTTATTGTATATTCGAGGTAGTAAGGCCAAATTGTGTGAGATATTCACTTTAGAATATAAACAGGAACGGCTCATTCTTAAAGATTGACAAAGCTTCTCCGATGCTACTTAAGAACCAGAGCAGCAAAGCAAAACAATAAATTTGTATGATTCACCGCTGTGTAGTATAACGGACAACGAAGTTAAGCTTCGTAAGCCATCATACACAGAACCTGATTACTTTAGAGGGAAGGCTTCATCTAGGTGTCAGCACGCCAGCAATTTACACTGCATTACATCAGCTAATATAATGATATGGGGTGTTTGATAGGGTTTCGTAAAGAAAATAAATCACAGCTTATTTCACAAAGATTGATAAAACGTTGTTGGGAAAATACTGTTAGTACATTTATAAAAGATGCACATTGCATGTAAGCGCATATAAGTATGGCTTACTGTGTTCATACACATTTCGCCAGTCTGATCAATTGGGACAACATTAATAAGCAAGGATGACCCGAATCAATGAAGGAAACTCCAATAAATATCGACATCGGATATCATGAGCCATTGCCAACATGCTAATTTTCTCGAGATTTTGTCCATTATCTAAAGCAGGATATACGTACCACATTTTAGCTTGGTCATATGTGCAACAATGGTTGTAATCGGCAACCATCGGAGTCTGTTAATCAGCTTACTATCTTCCGCTGCCACTTCACTTGAGATTTTGTAGCAGAGCCATTAATCACAATATTGCCTTTATTCTGAGTAAATGTTATCTTTAAAAGTCTACTATTTCTCGTAGTCCCTTACAACACCAAGAATCAAACGGCGTGATGAATGTTATCGAAATCACGATGAAATTGATAGCATAAGTTCACGAAGAAAAGTAATCGCCCACTGTTTTAGTCTTGCAACTAAGTGCCTCTATCATGAGTTCATGATCGTGGGAATATAGAACATAGCACTGTTAGAGACGTCTCATGACGAAAAAGTTGACCTGATAGTCACGTTGTGTAAGAAGGATCCACAGCTTTATCACAGCTATTATATCATACAACCATATCAAGTTAATGTTGGTGACTTCAGAAGTCGTTGCAATCTATTAAACAATAACATACAGTGAATATATGTGTGGTAATTAATTATCTGCATATTCTTTATGACGAAGTGGAATACTCTATTATGTTTGAAATGGTCTATAAAGTCAGCATAGCAAAAATCATAACATACTAGGGAAGGCAATATGCACTAGTCGTAGTCATAACAATACCACGCATACAGACGAATACAATTTGCACACATTATTATAGGAAATGTATGAACCATCTGTTTGAAAAAATATTTTGATCCCTGTGAAGCAATGTATATACTGTAACTTAAACAGACATGTAGTAATCGTGCGTACGACATTTCAAATGTTGATGATGATTAAGCTGCAACCACAGCTTATATACCGCAAACAGTCGTTAGGTATATTGCCCTCAATTGCAATCAGTCATGTAAGCCTAAAAGCGCCGGCTAATGAATAATATTTTATAGTAGACTCAAAAAGCATTCATATATATATATATATATATATATATAAATATTAACATATATATATATATATATATATATATATATATATATATATATATATATATATATATATATATATACATATGTTGATTCGACATATATTTATATATATGTATATATTCATATATATATATATATATATATATATATATATATATATATATATATATATATATATCAATGTAAATATATATATATATATATATACAAATATATATATATATATATACACGTCTATATCCACGTCTATATATATATGTATATATATACATATATAAATATATATATAGTTTACTAGCCTTGCAAATGACTTGAGTAATTAGTGCTTACATTGCATTACTTTTGCGTCGCATATTTATCTTATCAGGGCTGCCAACAGGGCCAAAGTCCACGTATGCGATATGCTGTTATAGCGGCTCCGGTATTGACGTTTGCTCATATCAATAACTTATTATCAAATAATTATAGCATCAATGTACTGCGCCTCTATTATTTACACATAAAATTTGGATATGGGGCCACCAGAATTATCAGCATATCACACTCATGACAAAGACCGCAAACAAGTTATTGATGCAACTTGGACCGATATGCACGTTAATGATACAAGCAAACGGTACATGTCATAATTGAGCCACGGTAATAGCTGAAATGATCTTATGATGCTGCATTGACGCCAGGTTTGACGGCAAGAACATGGCCAGTTAATACATTGTAGGTTTGCTGCACTGGACAATTGACATGTTCCTACACGTATCCTTAAGAAGTAGAAGTATCGGTGCGAGAAATATATTGGTTTTTCATGGGTAAAACGCTTAACAACGGGTTTGATTCATTATACTTGCTACCATGTTATACTTCTGTTGTAGGAATATAAACTCAAATGAGATATAGCCATATTTAAAGACTCAATACACCAATAAATGTTGCCTGTTAAATATATGGCAAGACCTTCTGAGATTATTCTCAACATCTGCCAATCAATATATGTCAAATCAATATATATATATATATATATATATATATATATATATATATATATATATATATATATATATATATATATATATATATATATATATATATATATATATATATACATATATATATATATATATATGTATAATATTTATATAAATATATATAGAGAGAAGAAGAGACAGAAAGAGTGTTTGTGAGAGAGAGATAATTAGATGTCTTGTCACACACGCAGCCTGCTGAGGCGTGATATATGACTGTGTAAGGACAAGACGGACTATCTATTTGGACACAATGTCGCAATATTGAAAATGTTTGCTGAAAAGTGGCACATTCTAATTGCTTTGTACGGTGTACGTTAATGTACGTACTTATAGTCTTTTTTGCCCATGGGATTAAAAAGGCAGACATCCACTGTAAACATGCATTTGCTTGGTAATACGTGCATGCCAAAAAGGTAGTTGCTTTATAAAGTCCCACAATGTACAGTGGACTCATAAGTGAGAGTGACAAAAGTCATTCGCAATATGAGGAAGCATTGCCTAATAACCTGCTAAAGCATTGCCTAATAACCTGCTAAATAATGCATGCGTTTATATACCATTTGGTCAATCCTATAAACCCTTTTGTCGTCAGTGTTGTCAATGATAAATATTGGCATTTTGATGATCTATACGAACCATTATATACATCGGACAGACGAGTGGTTGTTATAGTGGTATTGATGTGTGAATGGAATGACAAGTACCTCACAACAGCATAACATCAAAAAAAATGTCGGTTATTGACAGAGATAAACTCTTATTAATTATTTGTACTCAAGTCAATCCTAATCAATAACGATTGTCCGTATCGATTGTGTTCATATAAGACGACAAAGATAGGCATAGCCGTAAATATTGGTATGACATAATAGTTTCTATGTTTTCCAAAATTTCACAATAACTTAACTGCAGAAGATAAGTGCACTTTTTACTCGACGATTCTTGACAATGATTTGCTAGTAATGATAATATATTCATACAAGTACTGATTAACTTCATTTACAATCAACCAGTTTGACAAAACATGTGCATTATTAACTATAGCATATTTATCCAATAATATCTAATGTTATCGTAAGTAATCATCAGATATATACAAGCCAAGCGCTAAAATTAAATTTTGCATTATTTTCCGTCATAACGCTCAAGATTATGAGTTATGAATTGTGTTGGTCAACATATCATCACATATAAAGATGATCCCATATTGAGCATTGCAAACCAAATTAATTTAAATGAGAAAAAGCAGATATATATTTCTAGTAAACCACCGATAGCAGAGTCATTTTTGATGCCCGGTCAGCGTTTAGTAGGCTAGCTTTCAAACGGCATATTTGCAATTCTATCATTTTGATGGTTTATGCATCCCAACGCTATAACGCACACTCCATAGACTCTGTAGCAGGATTTCGCCGTTGCCAAAGACGGCAAACTCGCTTTTAACGGTTGTAATGGCAGTCCCACGGTGCTTAATGTGTCAAAACGCAGCCATCCTGCAGGGATATATAATGTACCGGGGACAATGACGAATAGCAAAGAATTAATGACGTGTAGGGTATGAATCGATATGACTC
>CM067356.1:62953999-63004852 GCA_034190875.2 Urechis unicinctus
AACTCTACAAAATTGTATTGAATACACAATAAACTCTACGCCGGCACAACTTAGCTATAACTAGGTAGCTGTCGCGTGTCATAACTCGTACTAAGCTCCCTTTCCTAAAAATCTCCCTTGCACAACCAATTGCTTTTTTCCACCCTGCAATTTGTGTCCGATTTAAATCAGTGATACATCAAATTGTTGATATGTTGTCAACGGGCATGGACATATGATCAGTCAAACCACAATTTTGCTGTTTAGCGCACCGCAGTTTAGAGGGCTATGGTTCTGGTCAATGGGTGCATTGTTTTTGCTGCAACAGTACTGCTGCATACAACCCAAGATCGGTGGATGTGCCAATATTTGTCAAAACGCTATTGATTATCAGTCACTAGGGCAGTCGATTAATACAACATAGGTGCTATGTAGTGTGCATTGATGACCAATTGTACTGGCTTGCTGGTTGAAGATCTCGACCATTGTGGCAAATAAGCCAAACATAACATTGTCATACATGTGATCTGAAGTAACTAAATATGTGTGTGCATTTAGTGACTGATGATCAACCGATTCACATATGATTTTCTAATTTTTAATATTCATTCTCATCTTAACGCCCCACGCAAACAATAAATTTGCGTTAACAGGCAGTTAAAATTCCACGCTTATGGCACTGTAGAGTAAGGTAAACACCTGACGCACTATACTAATTCTTTCTTTCATCCCTTCAAAGCCCAAGTGTAATCGGACAATCCTTTGCACAATGTCTAGGGGTGTGTACTTAATCAAACGTTCTGCAGATACGCAAGAATTCTAAACGAGACAACCTTGCCTACTATAAGGTATGTCATTCTCAGGGGCAGTTGTTGTATATTGAATGCAAGAATTACATCTTCGTCGTGATGCAATAGACTTGAGTCAATAAACCCATTAAATGGGAATGGTTTCACCTGACTGACAACACAATGCCTTGACGCGCTCATTACTTGTTGAATAGGAGTTACTTTTTGCGTTGACAGCTTCCATGCTTTTACTACATACGATGATGATGACGTATTTGTAGTACGCATGCATAAGAATATGTTATGGCGTGTTGAAGTTGATCAACCTCAGCAGCATGATCTCTAGAAATAAACTTGTTTCGTAATCTCAATATCTCGCACCTAATTATTTCCATATCTTTATTTACATTTTTTGCATTGTACGGCCTTGACTGTCTCCATAGAGAAAAATCGTCTACAAAGCTGTCTGTTGGTATTTTCTACCCAGCAATGGATGCCAGCTGGTTCATTCCTGGGAGAGGAAGGTGTGGATAAATAATGCTTGCCCTGTGTTGTCGTATTCAAATTAATTCAAATGATAAAAAGTGGCAAGGGTAGAATATAAACGACTTGTGCATTAACACGAATCCTATATTGCTATTATGTTATCACGATATCTTTGGAGGAAAAATGCGCAAGGTTGCTTCGATCACCTAGTTCCTCAGGCAATTTCTGGCTAGCACAATGCGTCCATCGCCAGTTTCTATGTCTTGCCAAGCAAGCTAATTATCCCAGCCTAATCAAGCTCAGTGAAGCATAGAAATTAAGTTGCTGCGCATTCAACCAAGTTATTAATAAGATTATTATCAAAGTTGACTTGGGTTTGGTTGTACCCACTAGGGTTGACACTTCAGCGAGGAAGTCAATTGTATCGCTCTTCTCATAGTAAACACGGTTAATTGTAGCGGCACGCAACGAATTAACTTGAATGCTCAACAAAAAGTCTACAAAACATGAAAGGAAATTTAAAGTGCAGGGCATAATTTGAGTTTGCTCTGCATTTCATGATTGATATTCCCATACGACTGCCTTTGTTGGATTTGACGGTCTCAAGTTAAACGCGATTTACTTGGGGGTAAACCTCGTGCAAATTGATGCCTAAGACTGTTGAGACTGTGCAATCTGGCAATAGGTGCGAAAATACTGAGAGAACTTCCGTAATAAGGACTGCAAATATCTGGTAAACCAGTTATGTTATAAATTGCTTCACCAACGCGGTCATATGACTGCACGGTCACCCTTGATAAGAGGTAACGGCGATTGATCGCGTTGGTGCAAATTGCTTTTGCCACTCAATCTCGCTCAAATACTGGCCCAATATTCCCAGGGTCACACTTCATACATTGCCTAAATTAATGGTGTCTGTACACATGGGATTTTGTTCCTAGAGTCAGAAAAAAGAACGCAGTTAGTGCGGTAGCATTATATCATTGCCACAATAATCCTTATTCTATCCTAGTGGGGAAAAACACTGCTAAAACGTCGCGTTGCTCCTACAACGATATGCTAGACAAATGTATTGCCCAACTTATAATACTTGACATTTGTTGTTATGTCCTATGTTTACCTAAAAATACATGAAGCAATACATCAATTACGGATTATGTTTAAATGCAAATTGCCAGCCTTTAACTTCTGAATAATTATATGTGACACATCGAGTACAGTGCATGAACCAAATCATCAACAAATTCTTAATATCGCTAGATATTTGCATCAATTGTCCTGATGGCAATGAAGTAGGTTGCACTATTTACAGAGAGCCAATACAGAGGCAGGTGACATGGTGAATAATAACATAAAATGGAAGTAAAAAAATCACACGGACATTTCGAAAGCTAGTATGCTTAAGCCGACCTTACACGTGAGAGAGGTTTTCTTGTTTATAGAACGAGTCCCTTCATTTTGCAATGTATTATATCGGCACTATAAGTATGCACTTGATCTGCGTTAGTGCGGATACAATCTATGCGACAGGTCTCTTCATAGCGAAATTCTTCCGATCTAAGTCTTACGGCTTGTCGTTATCTGAAGAATTTATCAAGACCTGAAATCAAATAGATATGCAATTTCTTTACGCAGTCCTACACATCTATTGTATTTCGAAGTGAATGCTAGAATGTTCACATACTCGTCTGTAATACTACAGCGTTACTTTGCATGACCATATAAAAAAAATTGACCCCTACAATTCGGGTTTTATCTGACTCACTGCATCATGCATTGACTCACGCATTACTGGTTAAATATGAGTTGTCTGATATGCTCATATGTTATCTACAGCACACATGACCACTGACTGGAATGAAACTTGTTAGCGTGGTTTTCCGTTTATCAAATTCAGAATCATGAGAATACATGGTTTACATACACTATACCAGTCAACAGCTGTTTCCACATAAAATTGAGTAGCTTGTACAAATAGTAGATCATTATGATATCAATCATCCGAGACTTTGTTTAGATTTACTTGGACATGAAATTACCGCCCTGTATTGGCCGGAGAGCTTTAGATCACCAATACCAATTGATTAATGCATTAGATGATGTAAAAAAATGCACTGGGCAACCATTTCAATGTCATAAGTCGCCACCTGGAATATATGATATATTAAAAAATTTCAATTCCTAATCAATCTCTTCTCTGCCCCGAGAGAGACAAATCTGTCTTCACCTGACGTCTTTGCTCGTCACCTAAGTTAGAGATTTGCCATTCAGCTGAGTGCATTCTTTTCATTGCATTGGGGTCAGCTGGTTCATTGCTGTAGAAAGATATGTGAGATTGGCATACCTCCAGGGTTTGATTAACAGAAAACTAGCCAAAAGCTAATATTTGCTGAGGGAACTGCGTTGGGTAGCGAACTGTGTTAACCTTATCCCATATAATACAATCGGCTGTCGATATTGCGTGCTGCTTCCTGCATTAATGCTGTTATACTACTTGTATAGCTGTTTTTACATCTGATCTGCCGGACAAACGTATCATATCTAAACATTGCCAGCCAAGTTTGTTATGGTCATACGATTTGTGTTTCCTGTTGTATTACGTGTTTTTGGAATGTATTGTTAGTCATAGTTTTAGCATACCAAAAACTTATATACTCTATAAACCGTTCAAAGAGCCTGTATGCATGTTGGCATATATTTGTTTTCTTGTAACCAATTCAGGTAGAATATCTTTATATTCCTAGCAGCAAATCTGGGTGAAATGGTAAATACGACTCTTCCAATACACCGCTGGTAATTTGTAACTACGCCTTTTACAACGAATAACTTCTCCAAACACACTTGCTGCTTGTCATTCAATTCCAATTCGGACTTGTAACTCACTTGTGCTTTGTTCGGACGAGGTTTTCACTTCTGATCTTAGAAACGCTTGACGGTCATGAATAGTCCGCGGAGCTTATTTTTCTGATAAATGTCTAATTTTGGGTCTACAGACAAGTTTTCTAATAGTACATTAATCTTCTTATCAAACAAAACTGAAAAAAAATAGCATTGAAAAATTTAGCCCAAAGCTATTAACATGGGGCAGAGGCGAATTGTAGCCTGCGCAGAAGCCGATGCGTAGTGAGATTGTAGAGATGTCTTCCGGGTTTGAATTACACTACCCGACGAGACGAGGTACATATTTTTACCTACCAACTGCAACAAACCTTGTCTGTTAGTAACCCAAGTGGTTGTGAGATTATTCAGCTTGACTAATTACATCAATAAATCTAACTACACAGACCATTGCCCATGACGAAAAGAGTAGTCTTACCAATTCAATGCACATCCCAGTACCACCGGCCAATTAACTCACCTCACCATCGTGGTAAATACCTCTGGCGGTTTCCCAATTGACTTCAATCAGACGGGAAAGTGGGTGGGGGAGGTTCTGAACGTTTTTCAAGGTTCTCTAATTGCTCATATACAGCTGAGTGAAGGGATAATAAACTCATATGAGTATAACATATACACCGTTGTGATCAACACATCCGTAACGATGCCGCCAACGAACTAAACAATCAAAACCGTGGAATTCGTTGGAATGCCATTAATTATAGCCTTTCATAAGCTTGAAAATCATAAGCTATAAGATGTTATAAATTGAACACGTTGCAATCCCATAGTGCGGGTGCATTTGTAGTCTGCACAAAGTTCGTATTTTCACAACTAGTTGTTTGTAGACGCACACAGTACCTATCCTACTATATCCTATAAAATCCTTAAACAATTGATTCAGCTTTTCATCCTGTCATTCATTGTGATTGACCTGTAGCATGTCGGCGTGACAGTTGTCATGCAGTCTGGGTGACGTTTGCGTAGTGTTTTAACAGATACGTAGTAACTAAATGCCATCCAACAATTTTAATGAATATGCTAGAACACCACGCCCTTATACCATGTAATCATGCTCAGCGGCCGCCAATAATATTAATGGTATCGTAATACACGGGGCATGAAGTAAATCAAGCTTTAGACTGAATCCATACATGTTTATGATAATTTGCATGGCGACCTTCCAACAACCGATAACGGGCTTCATTGAATGGTGCAAAAAATATGAGCACTTGAACATTGCCAAGTAATAACATTCCATCTGATTCAACTAAATTTCAATATTATTCTGTGAGAGATTGCTACCTCAAGGCCGTTGTAGGAACAACATATTATCTGCTGTGAAACCCAGGAACGAAAGATGCAATAAACGTGGACATTTAATCATGAGTAACACGAGAACAGCTTTCCCTTGATTGAAGATTTGCTGGTCGTTTTCAATTAATATATGAGCGAAATATATTTCGTAAAGCTATTTTGTTTCTTCTTTGCATCACTGAAACATTCTTAGACAGCATTCACTGTCGCCGGATTAAGTCAAAAGCTGTGTATGATTTATGAATTGTGTAATATAAAGTCCTACTTTCGCTGAAAACCAATCCGCGAATTGACATCCCTAATCCGCAACCCTAATACTTCTGTCACTATGAATGGATTACCATTAACGAGAGTGGGTAACTAGTTTATTGTGATTTTTGAACGAGTCCTTTGTGTCAATTCTGCTTGATAGCATGTTAATCAAGTGTATCAAAGCATGCTGAGTAAGGAATATGAATGCTTGGTATATCACAAGCCAGTGCAAAGCTTATTCTAGTCATGTTTCGCTGCGACCGTGTGACAAATTTGCGGGTCTACCAATGTACAGAAATGTAGTCATTCGTAGGCAGTAACCCCCAATGTTGGCCCCTTTATTTGGTGCTTCTCTTCAATTGAGGCGAAGCAATTTTCATCATATCCAACATCAACACACAATCCACGTATTTAATTTACACCTTACACGCACTTTAATCGGAGACCCAAAGCCTACAACGTTATGAACCAAACACAAGTGTCAATCAATATTCCCCTTAGCAAATAGCCATTGTGATTCAAGCGATGCACTCTTTGACTCGAATTGGACTAGGGTTCGGAGGTTTGCACATCGCCACGTGCTCAGTACCATGTGATTTTTCTTTGGCTGTTTGTGAGTCATATTTGCAGAAGCGAATTGTAAACACTTCTTGTCATGATAACCGATTATTTCATACTAACATGCGTTACAGAATGTGGCCTTAGTTGGCATGTGCTATGTCATTGACACATGCACTTCTATGCTTAACAGTGAAATTACCTGATACTTAAGCATTAAATTGGCTCTTTAGGGTTCTTTAGTAAAGTTAAACTGCAAGTTAGTTATAGCAAGAATGTTAATTAAATAAAAATGCATTTCCGTGGTAAAGTTCTCAATGTCACGCAACTGTTGTTTTATCTGTGATTGCTATTAATAACAGTCTAAGATAGACTGCCTTTAAAGACTGTCGTAATTTGATAACCGTTCACAAATTCACAAAAACGTCAAACACGTTGATATTGGTATATTTGCGTTATATCATTTGCTTCAATAAGATTAATATATCACACTTTAACCCCTTTGGTTGAGCATAAGAAGAGAACTTTTTTTTTAATACCAGTCGTACTTATCCAAACATTACCAAGATACTATTTTGAAAACCTCGACTCCTGTGTGCTCTTTGATAGAATATATATATACTTCTGTTGAAAGGAAGGAATTTAATGCATATCTTTATCGACATATAAGCCACTCCTTCGCATTGTTGCCAGGCAATAGGGACGTTCATTAATAAATTATAATGCACGAGACAAACATTAGCCCATGAACATATTTTAGATACAAGTACTCCATCCAGTGTATAAAAGACCCTCATTGAACCTCACTTTTTGCCAAAACATGGGAGACACTTACACAAGGATGCGCGAAACAATGCTTGTTTGCTGCAAAAGTAATAACAAATGTGCCGTTGTTGGAGCAAATGATACCGAAGAATGTATCAAGCCAATTTTTGTATGGTACAAATATTGCCAACAACGTTTAAACACATATTTGAATACTTCCGAACACTAGGCAGTAACTCTTCAAGACAATCCTTTGTGTCTGCAATTGCTCATAAAATGTTCAAATGCGTTTTCCACGGTCAGGAAACTGACAAGGTTGTACTAATGTAAACATGGAAGACACTTACACAAGAATGCGCAGAACAATGCTTCGCTACTGCGAAAGCAATAACAAATATGCGTATTGGGAGCAAATCACGCAAAACATTTGCCGTAAGCAAATTATTTAAGGTATATGAAATAGTGCAACCAACGTTTAAACACTTGCTCGGCATGTGAATCACTCGTATAATGCCCCAAATACATTTCCTCGGTCTCTCATTAGTTTGTAAAAGATATAAAGAAATTGAGCTAGGCGCTAATAATTAATTGATATTGGTTTTCGATGTTTTTGGTTAGGTCCTATCTGTATACTTTATTTACACTGAGCATGGCCTCAAACAGTTTTAAACATTTGCCATTTGCATGCTGAATTATTTTGAATCATTTCTATCCTATCTTATTCTATTTGTCAGCATGTATTCACCAGACCAGAACTTACATTGTTATTGGTGTAGACTACAACGTCCGATTAGCTACAAAGTCTGAAAAGTGAACAATTAACTAGTCAATTGCTTAACTTGTTTAACGTGAGGCATCTTTCCTTGGCTGCAACAACATAGTAGCCTTCTAGTGTAAAACTATCATCAACAGTCCGCTGCTGAAATTGTTTCCATGTCTCCAGCGAAAGGTCGTACAATTGGTGCATTAATCGGTAGGGACCGAACCAACTAGCAATTGCTACGACAGTGTAGGAAGAAGTTCCATGATACAAACTGCCAATATCAGATAAGCACAGACAGCGTATGTTACTACATATGCCCCGTATCGTGTGCCTGTATTCGCGCGCCAGTTAGCACCCAGCCGCATTTCAATCAATACGAATAGCGAAGGGATTTGACATCGCAACGAAGAGAAACCAGTGATTAGATTTGTCAGAGAATGGTTAACATGGCAGCAACCTTGCACTCTTATTGGCTTAGCAAATTGCTTTTGCCAGTGAACCATATTTGACTGACCTTATAAGATAAAATCGGTTATCAATATTGAGTGCCGGTTCCTGCATTCATAAAGGTCACCGTATTCAGAGAGCGCATCAGCCAAACAATCTTACTCTAATGTCACCGCATATTAGTCACAATGCATACCAGTTGAATGTCAAGGCTGTCACACTTCAGCGTCAGTTCCTATTACGGTGATGTCAAGCACTTGTCACCATTTTATAAGAACTGGCCGAATGCGACAATATGTACTTAGTGCGTGCTTCTGTATGTATTCGACTTGCATAGCAAGCCACTGCGTTGATGCCGACATAAAGTGGTGTTTCAATTAGTAACATGATAGAAAACGATGCGTTACTGGACGTTCAATAGGATTGTCACAAAACATGCCATATCTTCATATATGCATTCACATAATACAATATATTTTCATTCTATGCAATATTTTTTCACCACTTGCCGTGCGGCTCATATGTTGTGCAGACTGTTGAAAAAGATAATGAAACGGGAGTATGAACCATCCTTCATCGAGTATGTTATTTTATTGCCATAAATGGAATAATGCAGCCAAAGTGTCCTTCCTGAAGATATGTATTGGTAACTGCACAGCCAAAGCAGAGTTATGCGTATCATTTTATGTGGATTTTATGACGTATTATTAGATTACGTTTTTCCAGGCGGACCAATGCACCAGGGAGTTCTTCTGTTTGTTCGGCAAATAAGTGCTATCATTCCGATAGTCCATCCGATACCTCGAACAATTTCTTGTAAAAACAACGTGTCAATCACATACTACTCGATCAGTGAACAAAGTATCCGGACCTGATCAAGTGCAGTGAAGCTTACAAATTAAGTTAATATGTGCCTGTAAGCGAGACATTAACAGATCACTATTAAATAATATATATATATATATATATATATATATATATATATATATATATATATATATATATATATATATATATATATATATATATATATATATATATATATACCTTATATATATATATATATATGTTTATATAAGTATATATATATATATATGAACTTATATATATATAAATATGTATATATATTTATACATTTGTATGTATATATATATACATATAATACATATGTATATATACAGAGATAGATATAAACATATATATGTATTTATATATCTGTGTGTTATTGTGTCGATATATATACAGATATATAGATATTTATATATGTATATATATATATTTACATATATAAATATGCATTTTTATATATATTTACATATATATATTATATATATATATATATATATATATATATATATATATATTTAAAAATCAATACATATACATTTATGTGTGTGTGAGTTTGTTCGTGGATGTCTGTGTGTGCATGTCTGTCTGTGTGTGTGTGTTGGTTAGTTTGTGCACCAATAATGACCAATGGAGTAAGAAAATAACGCATTGAACTGTGTATCTTTGAAAACAATTATATACAATCCCCCAACTTGATTGCCATTACCTCTTGATATGTATGCTTATGGAGGCTATAGCACCACAAGCGATTTGTAATCAGGTAGAAGCTGACCAGGTATCTCGGATGTTTTTGGTTGCAGCTGTGCAAACGCCATTATAACTAGTGCGAACGGATATATATTATCACGTGCAAATAATGTTGCCGTTGTATCCTATCGTAGTCGCCAGTTTCCTGTTATTATTTTGCTTAATTGCCGGCAATGACATGAGCCCAGTTCTCATCTTCCATAATGTAATATGTATTCGTAAAATGTAAACCTGTACGTGAACGTATCCCTCTCACCTTGTTACAGGATATTCAAGGTACAATAGACAACTTGGTTGTTTATCACTAATTCCTTAATTTTGATATTCGGTTGTTAATGAGTTATGCGTCGGTTGTTGTATTCAGCAATATGGTTAATGTTGTTGATCTTAACGTTTGGCATTAACCGGCTGTGTCGATTTCGGTTTTGTGTTTAGGGTCGGGACTCGTGACTGATTAATCTGGTCTATTTCATCATAAATGCGGCTTTCAATCGGAAGGTCGTGGAGCTCCTATTAACTGTACATATCAGAGAATCTCCCATTATGTACGATATCACATTCACAGATGTAAGCGCTTAGCCAATTTACCAGTGGTCAAACTGTTGTGTATTTTGCGCGAAGATGTGGTCCACCGCGCTGATGGAACGCGTCGTTATGTATCAGTTAATTGATACATGTTAAAACAATCGCCAATGCATTTAAACGCACAAGTGGCATTCATTTACGCTTTGTAAGTTTGAAAGATCATTAAGAAGTGCGACTTGTAAATAAGGCAATCATTGCGTTCAAAATATTTGCTGTTCAAAATATCATGTCACGGCACAGGCTTCCACCATAAATTGGCTTACATTGGCTGACTTGTGCAGCATCCGCGGAGGTAATTTCGGTACAATTGAAGAATTTGTCAAACAAATTAATTCTTATACAACGAATCATCTTATTTCGTAGCTTTACGATCATTCAATCATTCAGCGTACAGTAAACCGTTGCAGATCTGTTAAGCCCAGCAAAACCTCACACGCGGATGCACAGGCTGTCAATAAGAACTGACATGTAATATATCAAGTATCTCTAAAGCTGAAGGTCACACGAAGACATATTGGATATTTTTGTGCTGATAAGCACCCGCCTGGAGTCATATCGATTCATACCCTACACGTCATTAATTCTTTGCTATTCGTCATTGTCCCCGGTACAATGTATATCCCTGCAGGATGGCTGCGTTTTGAAACATTAAGCACCGTGGGACTGCCATTACAACCGTTAAAAGCGAGTTTGCCGTCTTTGGCAACGGCTACAGAGTCTATGGAGTGTGCGTTATAGAGTTGGGATGCATAAACCATCAAAATGATAGAATTGCAAATATGCCGTTTGAAAGCTAGCCTACTAAACGCTGATCGGGCATCAAAAATGACTATAATCCAGAGTTCTGCTTTTTCTCATTTAAATTAATTTGGTTTGCAATGCTCAATATGGGATCATTTTTATATGTGATGATATGTTGACCAACACAATTCATAACTCATTATCTTGAGCGTTATGACGGAAAATAATGCAAAATTTAATTTTAGCGCTTGGGTGGTATATATCTGATGATTACTTACGATAGCATTAGCTATTATTGGATAAATATGCTATCGTTAATAATGCACATGTTTTGTCAAACTGGTTGATTGTGAATGAATTTAATCAGTACTTGTATGAATATATTATCATTACTAGCAAATCATTGTCAAGAATCGTCGAGTAAAAAGTGCACTTATCTTCTGCAGTTAAGTTATTGTGAAATTTTGGAAAACATAGAAACTATTATGTCATACCAATATTTACGGCTATCCCTATCTTTGTCGTCTTATATGAACACAATCGATACGGACAATCGTTATTGATTAGGATTGACTTGAGTACAAATAATAGTTTATCTCTGTCAACAGCCGAACTTATTTTTTTGGTGTTATGCTGTTGTGAGGTGCTTGTCATTCCATTCACACATCAATGCCACTATAACAACCACTCGTCTGTGGTAGATGTCCGATGCATATAATGGTTCGTATAGATCATCAAAATGCCAATATTTATCATTGACAACACTGACGACAAAAGGGTTGATAGGATTGACCAAAATTGAATATAAACGCTTGCATTGTTCAGCAGGTTATTAGGCAATGCTTCCTCATATTGCGAATGACTTTTGTCACTCTCACTTATGAGTCCATTGCACTACCTTTTTTACATGCACGTATTACCAAGCAAATGCATGTTTGCAGTGGATGTCTGCCTTTTTAATCCCCCGGGCAAAAACGTGCGTCTATAAGTACGTACATTAACGTACACAGTACAAAGCAATTAGAATGAGCCACTTTTCAGCACACATTTTCAATATTGCGACATTGTGTCCAAATAGATAGTCCGTCTTGTCCTTACGCAGTCATATATCACGCCTCAGCAGGCTGCGTGTGTGACAATACATCTAATTATCTCTCTCTCACACACACTCTTTCTGTCTCTCTTCCTCTCTCTCTAGAGATATATATATATATATATATATATATATATATATAGATATATATATATATATATATATATATATATATATATATATATATATATTATATATATATATATATATATATATATATATATATACATTTTGATTTGACATATATATATATTCATATATATATATATATATATATATATAGCAATACAAATATATATATATATATATATATATATATGTCTATATTTATATATATGTATATATATAAATATATATATATATATTTATTTATACATATATATATATGGGATATATATATATATATATTCTTTATATTATATATCTATATCTCTATATATATATATATATATATATATATATATCTATATATATATATATATATATATATATATATATATATATATATATACATTAATTGTCAAGATATAAATTCAGTACGCTGCGCAATTAACCGCTCATAATAGGTCCAAATTTATCGTTGCAGGTTAAAGGGCAAAATGTGCGCATAACAAGGGATTAAATTAAGGATAAAGGTAAATTTCATTTGGAAAATGCTTTAGGTTCTTGCATTTTAGTGTTTTGTTGGGTTGTTTGGTCTATTGGAGCGAAATTGCGTTCGGTGTTAACCTTATCCCATATAATACAATCGGCTGTCGATATTGAGTGCTGCTTCCTGCATTAATGTTAGTTTACTACTTGTATAGCTGTTTTTACAATTGATCCGCTTGGCACAATGCACTATCGTATCAAATATGTGCCAGTCAAGTTTGTTATGGTCATACGATTGGTTTGGGTTTTGTAATGTTATGGAAATGTATTGTTTGTCATATATTTAGTATACCTATAGCGTATATACTCTATCAGCCGTTCAGAGAGCCTGTTAGCATGTTGCCATATATTTGCAAGCAACTCATGCACAATGTATATATATATATTCCGAAGATATTCAGCTCATAATTAGTTACATAAGCGATCCGGGGTTTTCGGTGTTATGTGTCTTGTTAGCAGTGACCTGGCTGTGGCTAGTCAATTCTGTTTCATTATTTTTTACTAAAAAGCCGTGAACTCGCATCTTGGAGCAAATGCTTAATCTGACTCTTTCTATTTATCAAATGCACAAAAGTTGACTATTTGTAACCCAAGTACTTGTGAAATTATTCAGCTTGACGAATTAAATTAATACATCTTACTACAGAGACAATTGCCCATGACGACAATAGCAGCCTTACCAATTCACTGCACACCCCAGTACCTCCGGTCAATTAACCCACCTCACCACCGTGGTAAATACCTCTGGCGGTTTCCAAATTGACTTCAATCATACATTGGGTAGGGGAGGTCGTGAACGTCTTCCAAGTTCCTGTAATTGCGCAGCTACATCTGAGCGAAGGGGTAATGAATTAATACGATTATATACATATGTATCTTTGTGAACACCACTTATAGTCCGAAACATGCCGTCAATGAACTTAACAATCAAAACCATGGCAGTCGTTGGAATGTCATTAATTATAGGCTTATTTACGCTTGAAACTCATATGCTATGAAACGGTATATATAGAGCGTTTATCGATCTTACGTTGCAATACCATGGTGCGGGGTGCATTTGTAGTCTGCCGCAAAGTTCGTTCCTTGATTTTAAGTAGGTGCGGACGTCACTCGGACGCCAACATTCGTAATAAAATATGAAATTGCAGTACTGCCGAATAACATGACTTTGACTAGAATGCAGCTATTAAAGCCTCAAATTAACCTCTTTACAGCCATTGCCACATCGCACCATTGGCTATGCAGAAACGTGTCCACCGACGGCCTTGCAACTGATCTCTCCCTAAGGCAATGAATAAAGCCATTGAAGACAGGGCAGCTAATTTACTCTCTCTCCCTTTCCCTCTAGCTACCTCTCTCTAAATCTGTGTCTATCTATAACTTGCCCTCTTCGAATATATCTCCTTGTGTGCACCTGACAGAAATCTTCAAAATGTATTTTCGTGATGAGTTATCAATTATAACTGTTACGCACTAGACTTTAGTAAACTATTCTGTGTGATTGACAGGCAATTAATTTGTGTAATTACGCGTGTCCACAAGGTTGTATTATAACAAAAAGGGATGCAAATTACCATAACGATGCTTGTTTTGGATTCTCACATCCATTCCGATGTATTTCCCGGTTAGAGTCTGCAGATGATTATATCATATCAATATTTTAAAAGTCTGTTCGAGTATCAAACGTTATCAGACATGCTATTGTAGGCTAATCTGCTTGCTTATAGATTAGTTGTCCTGTCAAATCGCCGGTACAACAGAGATCTAAATCGTTTTCCTACGCGACACTATCAAGTATATACGAGACATGCAAACTGATCGTTTCAATACCAAACATCTAGGTAGATGCATTAATATCAAAACCCAGTAGGTGCATCCTTCATATCTAACATATAGTTTCTTATTCCTGTATCGAGACGCATCATGAGCCCCATCACCCATTGCTAATGTCACCAAATATAAGTCCCCAATGCATTCTATTAGAAACATTTCAGCGGAAGAGTCTAATCCTGATGCGCTCATGCGCTTGTCTCGCATAATCTAAACTGGCCCGATGATATTTGGTTTGTGAGTTAGTCAATTACATCTGGCGATAATAACGAAAAACTGCCATCGCGTAGATATCAAGTGGTATTTCTACGAATGTAGGAAGAATTCCTTATCGAATGTTTTGAAATGTTCAACCAAATATATGAACATTGACATGTATCAATGCACGGAATTTAAAATACGTAATACAACATGAACTCTCCTTACCATGCTAAAATAAAACTAACTTCATAACGTTGATCAATCCCAGCACTTTGTAAAAATGAGTTAGATAACAACCAACGGCTATCATTCGTTTAATCACTGTGTCACAATATGTGGAGAATAACTATAAATAGCAACAGTTCTTCTGTGATATGCACTGCACGAAAGTAACTTGCGCATGTTCCAAGTGCAGATTTCATCGTCGATTAAATGCAACTGCGTCTCTTGTGTTGGTATGTATCGCCGCTGTCACGTGTCATGCCGCGGTAGATTGCTTGTGCGAAAGCAAGAGAAAATATACAAAGCGCTGTTGCAAAGAATCGTTACCATAATCGTTACCTCATTTGCTTGCCGTCTAAACAGGCATCAAGGCAGCGTCATGAGATGGGTTCAGTTTATGCTACTGCCTTTCACTCTATGAATCTGTTTAGTTTGCTTGCACCATTTTCCTGCGCAAAGGTCGTTTGTCCACTTCTGTGTCAATTATTCAGGTTTTAATTGAACACGGTTCATGTAAAGACGATGGTCATAGTTGGTGTAGCTCAAGTTCATCAGACATCTTACGACTTTATCATCTATTATTTAGCCGATCAGTTTATCGACATTACTGAAACGGCGGAGTAATGGTGCTTCACTGACCGTTTGTGTTTTTGTGACCGCTTTGTCCATCCGTTCGCCCGGGAAATTTTCGATTAGCACAATTCGCAAATCACCAGATTCTATGTCTCGCCAAATAAACAAAGTATCCAGGCCTAATATCAGGCATACTGAAGCATACAACTTAGGCTGCTGAACCTTCACCCGAGTTATTAGGATGATCTCTATCGAAGCCGATACGCATTAGGAATGAGGCTCTGGGAGGGTGTCGATAATTAAAAACGAGGAGTTTTGCTTCTGTGCCTAATAGCCGGTTCCCGGGGTGTAGTTGTAAATAGCGTCGATTTTCGACCCCAAGGTTGTGGGTTCGATACCAAGGTGTGAGAACCTGACTGGCTCCCAATGACTCGAATGATCACAGTAAATGACGGTCCCATCTCTGGAAGGGGATGCACCTGACCCGGTAGCTCAAGAGTACCATGTTAGACCTTAGTTCCAGCGGTGTGGGTTTCGCAGGCCGGTATGGGCAACGGTTTTGTGCCAAGTGGCCGCTGGTACTTAGGGGAGGCTGTCCAAGTATCACATTCATCCTCATCTACCACCGTCGCGATATCACCTTGTTGTTGAAAGTGACATTACACCACAAGATTACCATTACTATTACGCTTTTCAGTACTTAACATTGCCGAACCTTATCAACGTACTTAATATGCCTTCGCGATAATGACATATTGCCGCCCTTAACGCAATCCTTCGTTTTTTTAGCGGGCAAAGGTATATATTCTGTGCCACCATTTCCATGCACCATCTTACCTATGGTTCAACGATCTCTGAACGGAATCAAGGTGTCCGTCCTTGCAAGCGCTGTATATGTATGCATGTATATGTAAATGTATGTGTTTATATATGTGTATGAGTGTATGTATAGCTAGGTAAGATACGTAGATAGACATATATATAGAGATAGAGATAGATATATATATATATATATATAGATATATATATATATAGATCAATATATATATATAAATATATATATCTGATATACATATCTATAAACATATAGGTATATATATATACAATAGATACATATACATAAACATATATATATATATATATGTATATATATACATATATATATATAAATATATACATAGACATAAACATAGATATATATATATATAAATTTACACACACACATATATATATATATATACATATATATATATATATATATATATATATATATATATATATATATATATATATATATATATATATATATATATATATATTAGTGCATGAATATATACGATGTATATATTTATGCACTACGTGTTTACAGGTTCACATTTATGACAAGTATTCTGTAGCATGTTCTACCTGCCAAAATGCCATTATATTGAAAACGCATACTCAACAAATGATCTTATTTTTCGATCAGTCAACGAATGATTCAGTTAACACTCATAGCATCAGTGTGTAATCACATTCCATTTCCTTCAATTCTAACTTAAAATATAAATATTTTACGACGACCCTTTGAGAGATTACTCCCTGGGAATTTCATCAATGCCACTTACGTTGCCACAAATTATTTTGTATGACTCTCAGAAGCGCAAGTGCAATACATATGGACCTTTTACTAAGAGAGATATCAGGATGGTTGAAACATGATATTTGGATTACAATTTGCTGAACTTGCTCTTTATATGTACGGGAACGGCCTATATTATACGGCGAGCTTGTTGCCGTGTCAATTAGCCATCTTAGACAGCTAGGAACTGTCTGCGCATCATGCAGACGCCACGTTCATTATTTCCTTTTTCAAGTGGTTGTCGTGATAGTGTTCATAAGAGATGGACTGCGACGCTTACTTTTGTGTCACGACACATAAAATGTGAGCGGGGACTTTTATGTATTCACGCTACTTTAGCTTGTTACAATTTGAAAATAACAGCTATGCTTTGGTGTTTTAGTTATGCATTTATCATGCCCCTTTTAACATTTGGTGGGAAACATGCGGCGTGCCATATGTAAAGAAATCGTCTCATGTGCAGCTGTACAGACATACATATTTGTAACTGAACGAGTATATGGCACCAGTTCTCGTCAACATGGAGTAAAATGGACCCAAATTGAAAAAGGAATATAACCTGACATATTTTAGCTTGTAGCTATTTGACATCAATCTTTATCAACGATGTGAATTATCGAACCTAATGATGAACTGAAAACATTACTGCGTTTTCACTAGATCATCATGTACTGTAAATCAATCCCTCAAAGCACAAAATGCATTGCGTAGTTGTTACAATAATGTTGTTATATGCATTATTTAGTATTACGAGCTAGTGCTATTCTAGATAGACATACTAGAGAAAGTGTTGTATTTTCCCAGACAACATTTGACTGGACATAGATACATTAATACGATTCTGGCAATAACTGACGTCTGCCAACGAGTCTCAACAAAACGAGATTAATAGTGCAGACTCCCATGTAAGCTTGCCGCTAAAGTCAATGTCACAGCAGCAAAGCGCTATACATGGACAGTTAACATCCTGGTTATATCATCTCTACCTCTTACATTTTTGAAGCCTTGTTTTGTAGCAAGTGATACCGTCACTTCTATAACAGCACACATCACAAAATGCGATTGCAAAAGAGTAAAACTGCGTTATAGCCAATTCGGACCAAGGCAGATAACTGTGTCATCAGTTGCAATCCAAATATGCAAGCCCCCAGCAACATATATTTCTGGAGTTCATATTGGTCACTCAGTGATACGTTCCTCGGAAAAGCTAACTATTTATATCTAATTGCGCGCTATTCCGGTCCCCTACTTTGCACTAATGGGAAACATCAACGCTAATTCCGCATATTTTAGCAGCTTCTTGCTTGGCATGATTTCTCAAATTTAATTTGTATTATTTTGTGAGATTTTAACACAGTATAATTGCATTAACTAGTGGTGAGATTTTCGTGACTTGGTAAGTATAACATGCTTTGACTTTACTCCCAGTAATGTGAAACCACGTGGCCATTCCTTCTTTTTACTTGCAACTCCTTTTTTCAGAGCAAGTTAACTTCCTGGTTTTGCAGGTCGTCTTTTTGCACCAAGTTGTATACCTTCCACGACAACTAGCGTTGCAGATTCGTTTGTTTATTCGAAATGCGACCAAAGACATGCAAGACCGGTTAAGCACAACGCCAGTAGCAGAAATAAATAGAAATATGGGATGTAGCCAATTATTATGAATTTATAATTCATCCACGCTACAGTTATATAAAGTTCATTCTGAAACCTGCAATGCTAAGACGCGTATGCAGATCTTTACCTATCGAAGATAATCGCTTTTGAAGATTGTCTCATCGTACATGCACACGCTTCTTAGCATAGCGGTTTCACAATCTGCTGTCTTTGTCTGATCATCTGTATATATAGTTAGAACGCAACCAACGATGAAAGCAATTGTTGGATATTATTCGCTTAGTCGCTGTATAATATTTGGTACATAACAGTTCAAAGCGAACCGGTCTTGCTTCACTGCAATATGCACTTCATTAAAGCAATGAGTTATTTGCACATGTTAACGGTGCTGTTTCCATTGTCTATTTAATGCTCCTGTGTATCGGATTGGATGTTTCGCTTTTGTATCAACGCTGACACGTGTCACGTCATGGTGTGGCTCTATTCAGATTTCATTTCATTTCGATAATGTTCCTACGTAAAATACAATAACGGTTCTTTCTCTGCAGACAATTTCACCAGAAAGCTATTCTGCAAAATAATGGCGCCATCCCGTAGTTTTATGCCAATCACCAGTTCCTAGTCTCACAAAGTAAACAAAGTATCCATGGCTAATATCAGGCTTAGTGAAGCATATAATTTTATTTGCTGTGCCTTCAAACGATTTATTAATAGGATCACTATCAAAGCTGACACGCATTGAGGAATGAGGCTGCTGTGAGATGGTCGGGTCTACCTTGTCATCAAAAACCCGCAGGCTATATGTATATGAACTGAATCTTTTATATTGATTTGCTGACATTAATAACAAGTATTCGCAACACTCAGATAGTCTTGATATGCATCAAATAACTATTTCTCTCATTAGAGTAAAAAGTGCCTACAGCTCAATCAAAGTAGGTCGATAATATTGAATGAGATACGCTTAATCCTCTATATTTTGTGACGTAACAGTGAGCGTAAACGCCCATCCTTTCTGAGCATTTTCTGAATAAATAAAGGTAAGACAATATATAACACAATTCATACTTCATACACAGACGTCGACTGGATCTGACGACAGTGAATGCTGTCGTGTTTGTAAATGATTAGGTTGCGAAAAACATAGAGATATAGTAAACGTTTCCCAATTTAGATGGATTATTCCCAACGTTGAAAGGATCAATGAAGTAAATATCGTTACTAAGCAGTTAGGACGAAGATGTCAAAGCCTATTGCTTTTGCAATACGAGTGAATATTACCATATGCCGACGAAAATTGACGTCATATACGCATATCTGCACATGTCCTCTTGGGGCATAATATAATGCATTGTATGCATCTTATGACTAAGAACGAAAATGACCAAAGACGCATCATGATCAGATATATACCTAGAACTCTAAAGCTTAGTCTTTTGAAGAAGCTGTATGAAAGACCAGCAGCGATAATACTCAAATAGATTCGCTTAATCCTCACTATTTTGTGGCGCAATAATGAGCTTAAAAGTCCATCTCTTCTGAACATTTTCTGAATAAACAAAGGTAAGACAATATAATACACAATTCATACTTCATACACAGACGTCGACTGGATCTGGTGACAGTGAATGCTGTTTAAGAATGCTTCTGAAATGCAGAAACAAAATAGCTCTACGATGTATAGTTCTCTCATATATTATCTGAAAACGACCAGCAAATCTTCAATCAAGGGAAGGCATTTAGTGCGTTCCCATGGTCAAATGTCCACGTTTATTGCATCTTTCATCTTTGAGTTTAATAGTCGATAATATGCTGTTCCAACAGCGACCTTGATGATATCCCCAGGTTGCGATCTGCCACAGAACCATATCGCTGGATTAGATGGAATGTTATTACTTCAATGCAAATGTACAAGTGCTCATGTTATTTCGGATGTCGAATGGTTGCTGTGTAATCTATCATAAACATGTATGGATTCAGAAAGAATCGATATTATCAGCAACAGCTGAGCATGATTATATGGCATAATTGCGTACAGTTCCAGCATATCATCTCATGCATAAGCATTAAAATTGCTGAAAGGCATTTAGTGACTACATATCTGTTAACACATTATGCAAACGTCACCTAGACTGCAGGGCAACTGCCACGCCGATATGTCCGATGCCAATCACAATGGATGACTGGATGGGTTTTATAAGATATGGTTGTTAAGTACTGTGTGGGTCTATAAACAACTAGCTGTGTAGATACGAACTTTGCGGCAGACTACAAATGCACCCCGCACCATGGTATTGCAACGTAAAATCGATAAACGCTCTATATATACCGTTTCATAGCATATGAGTTTCAAGCGTAATTAAGCCTATAATTAATGACATTCCCACGACTGTCATGGTTTTGATTGTTAAGTTCATTTACAGTATCGTTATGGACTATAAGTGGTGTTCACAAAGGTGCATATGTATTGAATCGTATTAATTCATTACCCCTTCGCTCAGATGTAGCTGCGCAATTACAGGAACTTCGAAGACGTTCACGACCTCCCCTACCCAATGTATGATTGAAGTCAATTTGGAAACCGCCACGGTGGTGAGGTGGGTTAATTGATCGGAGGTACTGGGGTGTGCAGTGAATTGGTAAGGCTGCTATTGTCGTCATGGGCAATTGTCTCTGTAGCAATATCTATTAATGTAATTCGTCAAGCTGAATAATTTCACAAGTACTTGGGTTACAAATAGTCAACATTTGTGCATTTGATAAATAGAAAGAGTCAGATTAAGCATTTGCTCAAAGATGCGAGTTCACGGCTTTTGGTACAACATAATGAAACAGAATTGACTAGCTACAGCCAAGTCACTGCTAACTAGACACAAAACCCAGAAAACTTGGATCGCTTATGTAACTGATTATGAGCTGAATAACTTCGGAATACATTTATATTCTGCATTTGTTGCTTGCAAATATATGGCAACATGCTAACAGGCTCTCTGATAGAGTATATACGCTATATATAGGTATACAAAATATATGACAAACAATACATTCCCATAACACTTAATACAAAACCCAAACCAATCGATTGGCCATAACAAACTTGGCTGGCACATGTATTGTATTGAGCCCAGCAGATCAATTGTAAAAACAGCTATACAAGTAGTATAACACCGAACGCAATTTCTTCAGCAAATATTAGCTAATGGCTGGAGAATGCAGGCAGGGGTTTCTCTGCAAATCGATTTCATATTCCCTGGTTATTTCTTTGCAGCACAGCTAGAAGGTTAAATGGTCGCAATCACGAGTATATGCTTACATTACAATAACATGTGAATATGTTGTAAAATGCAAATAAGAACGGAACAAAAGTGACGACGAACATCATTGCTTGACCCGATTCAATACATTGCATCCTTTAGATATATCAGCATCCCATGTAAATGGATATAATTTTGGTAGAGTGATTATATTTGGCCTTGAACAATCATTGCAACTGACCATCATGTTTGGTCGTTCCGTTAACCAATGGGTCACAATAGACTCACGATTGCCATTGCTTTTGTTCCTTTTCAGCAAATGAACGAGAAATAACCAATTGTGGATTCTGACTGTCCGTAATAGTAGTTAGCTTAATAAAATCTTCTGGATAGATATGCCAATATATACCAGCAGCTCAGCTCGGCATATCCACAATAAATCTGTGGAATGTAACCATCCTGGAAAATGTTGGTTTAGTAGCCTTGCAAGTGACTTGAGTAATTTGTGCTTACATTGCATTACATTTTCGGATATATATCGTATCAGGGCTGCCAGCATGACCAAAGTCTACGTATGCGCTATGCTGTTGTAGCGGCTCTGGTATTGACCGTGGCTGATATCAATAAATTATTATCAAATAAGTATAGCATCAATGTACTGCGCTTCTATTATTTACACATAAAATTTGGATATGTGAAACCAGACCATAGGGGCTACCAAAATTAACAGCATATCACACTCATGGCAACGACCGCAAACGAGTTATTGATGCACCTTGGACCGATAAGCACGTGAATGATACGAGCAAACGGTACATGTCACAATTGAGCCACGGTAATAGCTGAAATGATCTTATGATGCTGCATTGATGCCAGGTTTGACGGCAAGAACATGGCCAGTTAATACATTGTAGGTTTGTTGCACTGGACAATTAACATGATTTGCCTACACGTATCCTTAAGAAGTAGTAATATCGGTGCGAGAAATATATTGGTTATTCATGGGTAAAACGCTTCACAACAGGTTTGATTCCTTACACTTGCTACCATATTATGCTTCTGTTGAAGGAATATAAACTCAAATGAGATATAGCCATATTTAAAGACTCAATACACCAATAAATGATGCCTGCTAAATATATGGCATAGCTTGGGCAAGATCTTCTGAGATTATTCTCAACATCTGCCAATCGTAGCTCTACATCTTGGAAACCGATCGCAATTGTACCAGCCAATATTACCGTAAACCATTATACAATGGTACCAGATACGGTATAAGCATTTGTGTTAATGCGCAAGTCGTTTATATTTTACTATCTTAGGTCATTGTATATGATCTTTATTTGCACACCACGACATTAGACAGGCACCTTTGATAACCCTTTGAATTGAAGATGCATACAATTCCCACTTCATTGGTTATTGACTCACATCGATTGCACCACGAAGCACATATGATAATTCTTGCATTCAGTATACCACATTTGTGTGGGATTGCGTTATATTTATAGAAATTGAAACAGAGACTGATTAAATGTTTCTGAGAATGACTTACCTAATTGATGGAGTAAGGAACAATGTCCTTGATGGGAGACTTACGTATCAGCAAAAACGTTGATTAAGTGCATACTCCCAGCGTCAATTCAATACATTGCTAAATGAAGAGGCTCGCTCCAATGTACCAAACAGCCCAACAAAACAATAAAATGCAAGGTGAACCTGAAGTATTTTCCAAATGAAATTTACATTTATCCCATGTTATGCGCGCATTTTGCCCTTTATCCTGCAACGATATATTTGGATCTATTATGAGCGGTTAATTGCGCAGCGTACTGTATTAATATCTTGACAATTAATATTTATATATATATATATATATATATATATATATATATATATATATATATATATATATATATATATATATGTATATATATACATATATATATAGATGTTTATATATATTTTTGTATATATATATATATTTACATTGATATATATATATATATATATATATATATATATATATATATATATATATATATGAATATATACATATATATAAATATATGTCGAATCAATGTATGTATATATATGTAAATGTTAATATTTATATATATATATATATAGAGAGAGAGAGAGAGAGAGAGAGAGAGAGAGAGAGAGAGAGAGAGAGAGAGAGAGAGAGAGAGAGAGAGAGAGAGAGAGAGAGAGAGAGAGAGAGAGAGAGAGAGAGGAAAAGACAGAAAGAGTGTGTGTGAGAGAGAGATAATTAAATGTATTGTCACACACGCAGCCTGCTGAGGCGTGATATATGACTGTGTAAGGACAAGACGGACTATCTATTTGTCGCAATATTGAAGATGTGTGCTGAAAAGTGGTTCATTCTAATTGCTTTGTACTGTGTACGTTAATGTACGTACTTATAGACGCACCTGGGAAGTCTTTTTCGCCCGGGGGATTAAAAAGGCAGACATCCACTGCAAACATGCATTTGCTTGGTAATACGTGCATGTAAAAAAGGTAGTTGCTTTATATGGTCCCACAATGTACAATGGACTCATTAGTGAGAGTGACAAAAGTCATTCGCAATATGAGGAAGCATTGGCCAATTACCTGCTGAACTATGCATGCGTTTACATTCCATTTGGTCAATCCCATAAACCCTTTTTTCGTCAGTGTTGTCAATGATAAATATTTGTATTTGGATGATCTATACGAACCATTATATACATTGGACTATTCTAATCTACCACAGACGAGTGGTTGTTATAGTGGCATTGATGTGTGAATGGAATGACAAGTACCTCACAACAGCATAACATCATAAAAATAGGTTCGGTTGTTGACAAAGATAAACTCTTATTAATTATTCGTACTCAAGTCAATCATAATCGACAGTCTCTCTATCCAATAACGATTGTCCGTATCGATTGTGTTCATATAAGACGTCAAAGATAGGGATAGCCGTAAATATTGGTATTGCATAAAAGTTTCCATGTTTTCCAAAACTTAGCAATAACCTTATTGCAGAAGACAAGTGCACGATTCTTGACAATGATTTGCTAGTGATGATAATATATTCATACAAGTACTGATTAAATTCATTCTCAATCAACCAGTTTGACAAAACAAATGCCTCTTAACGATAGCACATTTATCCAATAATAGCTAATGCTATCGTAATCATCCGATAAAATTTTCCGTCATAACGCTCAAGATTATGAGCTATGAATTGTTTTGGTCAACATATCATCATATATAAAGATGATCCCGTACTGACCATTACAAACCAAATCAATTGAAATGATAAAAAGAAGATTTATGGGTTATAATACTATTAAACCACCGATAGCAGCTTGTCATTTCTGATGCCCGACCTGCGTGTGGCAGGCCAGATTTCAAACGGCGTCGCAACGCTATAGCACACACTCCATAGTCTCTGTAGCAGGATTTCGCCGTTGCCAAAGACGGCAAACTCGCTTTTAGCAAAGAATAAATGACGTGTAGGGTATGAATCGATATGACTCCAGGCGGGTGCTTATCAGCATACAAATATCCAATATGTCTTCTTGTGGCCTTTAGCTTTAGAGATACTTGATATATTACATGTCAGTTCTTATTGAAAGCCTGTGCATCCTCGTGTGAGGTTTTGCGGGGCTTAACAAGTCTGCGATGGTTTACTGTAAGCTGAATGATGGAATGATCGTAAAGCTACGAAATAAGATGATTCGCTGTATAAGAATTAATTATGTTTGCAATATTCTTGGATTGTACCGAAATTACCTCCGCGGATTCTGCACAAGTCTTTCTTACCAATTAGTGATAAACAAGTTGTCCATTGTGTCTACATCTGTTTGTACAGGTTTACATTCTACGAATACGAATACATATTACATTATGGGAGATGAAATCTGGGCTCATGTCATTGACGGCAATTAAGCATAATGAGAACAAGGAATTGGCGACCTCGACAGGATAGAAGGGCAACAGTATTTGCTCGTGATTATATATACCTGCACTATTTATAATGGTGTTTGCACTACAGCAATAAAAAAAAACATCCAACGTATCTGGTCAGCTTATACATGACTACAAATCGTTTCTGGTGTTATAGCCTCCATAAGCATACAAATCATGAGGTAATGGCAATCAAGTTGGGGCATTGTATTTACTTGTTTTCAAAGATACACAGTTTAATGCGTTATTTTATTACTCCATTGGTCATTATTGGCACACAAACAATCACACACAGACAGACACGCACACACACACAGACACACACAAACACACACACAAATAAATGTATATATATATTGATTTATATAAATATATATATACATATATATATATATATATATATATATTTATATTTATATATGTAAATATAAATTTATGTGCATATATATAAATATCTATATATCTGTATATATATATCGAGACACAATAACCCACATAGATATAGAAACATATATGTATATATGTTTGTATCTATCTCTATGTATAAACATATATTATATGTGTATATATACATATATATGTATGTAAAAAAATATATATACATATATATATATATGTTTATACATATATATGCTTATATATATATTAACATGTATATATATATGTGTATATATATAAATATATGTATATACATATATATATATAAATATATATATATATATACATATATATATATGTGTGTGTATATTTATATGTATATATATATATATATATATATATTTATATATATATATATATATATATATATATATATATATATATATATATATATATATATATATATATATATATATATCTATATATATATATATATATATATATATATATATATATATATATATATATGTGTGTGTGTGTGTGTAAATATTCGTTTAATAGTGATCCTATTATTGACTCGCTTACAGGCACATCAACTTAATTTGTAAGCTTCACTGAACTTGATCAGGTCTGGATACTTTGTTCACTGATTGAGTCGTATGTTATTGACACGTTGTTCTTATAATAAATTGTTCGAGGTATCGGATGGATTATTGGAATGATAGCACTTATTTGCTGAATAAACCGAAGCACTCCCTGGTGGATTAGTCCGCCTGGTAAAACGTTATCAAATAATGAGCTGTCATAAAATCCGCATAAAATGGTACGCATAACTCTTCCTTGGCTGTGCAGTTACCAATACGTATCTTCAGGAGGAACACTTTGACAGCATTATTCCATTTATGGCAATAAATAGATATACTCGATGTCTGATGGTTAATACACCCGTTTCATTTTCTTTCTTTTTTCATGAATCTGTACAATTTATGAGCAGCAAGGCTAGTGGCGAAAAAAATATGCATAGACTTAAAATATACTGTAATCTGTGAATGCAGATATGACGATATGGCATGGTTTGGAACGATCTTTCTGAATGTTCAGCAATGCATGGTTTTCTCTCCTGATACTGATCAAAAACACCGCTTTATATCGGCATCATCGCAGTGGCTTGCTATGCACGTCGAATATATAAAAAAAGCAAGCACTAAGTACACATCATCGCATTCGGCCAGTTTTAATAAAATGGTGACAAGTGCTTGATTGCATAGTAATACGAATTGACGCTGAACGTTCTGACAGCCTGCTAGAAGCATTCAACTGGTATGCGTTGGTGACTAATATGCGGTGATATTCGTGTAAGATTGGTTGGCTGGATATGACCTCTACTGGATACTTTTTTGATATGACTTTCGCGATAAACAATAACATCAGTAAGACGGTTATTGTCCGCGATGCAATAATAATGCTTCTTCTTCGTTCGGTGCTATTTATTGCATGTCAAGTCTATAGTTCGATGGCATCGTTTCGGAATCAAGCGTATTGAATTAGCAAGTAACTATATCATCGGCGTTACTGGTCAACAATTTGTGGGTGGCCACAGTCATAGGCACAGGTGACTTTTATGAATGCAGGAACCAGCACTCATTATTGACAAACGATTTGATCTGATAAGGTCAGTCAAATATGATTCACTGGCAAAAACAATTTGCTAAGTCAATAATAGTTAATGGTTGCTGCCTTGTTAACCATTATCTGACAAATCTAATCACTGGCTTCACTGCTTGGCGATGTCATTTCCCTTCGCTTTTCGTATTGATTGGAACGCGATTGGTTGCTAACTGGCACGTGAATACAAGCATAAGAATACGAGACAATAAGATACACTATCTGTGCTTATCTGATATTGGCTGTTTGTATCACGGAACTATTTCCTACACAGACGTAACAGTTGCTAGCTAGTTTAGTCCCTACCGATTAATGTAACAATTGTACGACCTTTTGCCGGAGACAATTTCAGCAACTGTTGACGATAGATGGCTACTATGCTGTTGCAGCCAAGGAAAATTGCCTCACGTTAAACACGCTAAGAAATTGACTAGTTCATTTTTCACTGTTCAGAATTTGTAGCTAATCAGACGTTGTAGTCTACACCAATACCAATGTAAGTTCTGGTCTGGTGAATACATGCTGACAAATATAATAAGATCGGATAGAAATGATTCAAAATATTTCAGAATGCAAATGGCAAATGTTTAAAGACTTTTTGATGCCATGCCCAGTGCATACAAAACATACAGATAGTACCTAACCAAAATCATCGAAAACCAATATTATCAATCACCAGCGCGTAGCTCAATATCCTTATATATTTTACAAACTAATGAGAGAGATAAGATCAGTACAACCTTGTTAACTGTCTGACCGAGGAAATGCATTTTGGGCATTTTACGAGCGATTGCAAATGCATACCGAGTATGTGTTTTAACGTTGATCGCACTGTTTCATGTACCTTAATTAATTTGCCTTGATCAAATGTTTTGCATGATTTGCTCCTAAAACGGCAAATTTGTTATTGCTTTTGCAGCAGAAAAGCATTGTTTCGCGCATTCTTGTGTAAATGTATCTCTTGTTTTGAATAAAGTAAGGATCAATGATTGTCTTTTATAAAATGCATGCAGTACTTGTATTTACAATATGTTCATGGGTTTATGTTTGTCACATTCGTGATGATTGATTGATATACGTCCCTATCATATAGTAATACTGAAATATTCAGCAAACAGGAGTTTTTCAAAATTTAATCTTGGTATTGTTTGGCTTAGTACGACTGGTAACACAAAAAAGGTATTCTTCTTATACGCAACCAAAGGGGTTATTGTGTGATATATTAACCTTACTGAAGCATATAATATAACGCACATATATCAATATCAACGTGTTTGACGTTTTTGGAAACTTGCTTGCTGAATTGCGAACGGTTGTCGAATTAGGACAGTCTTTAGAGGCAGTCTATCAAAGACTATCATGAACAGCAATCACAGATAAAACAACAGTTTGACAACTAATGCATGACGTTGAAAACTTTGGTCATTTGCCTTTGCCACGGAAATGCATTTTTATATAATTAACCTTCTTGTTATAACTAACTTTCAGTTCAACTTTACTAAAGGACTCCAAGCGCTGCTTTAATGCTACAGTATGAGGTAATTTAACTGTTAAGCATAGTTGTCTATGAATTTAGCGGTGGGATAAAACATTGGACCGCTCTCAGTGGTACTGTATAATACATAAGCACACGCCAACGAAGGCCACATTCTGTAACGCATGTTAGTATGAAATAATCGGTTAGCGAACATGACAAGAAGTGTTTGGCATTTGCTTCTGCAAATATGACTCACAAACAGCCAAGGAAAAATCACATGGTACTGAGCACGTGGCGATGTGCACAACCTCCTAACTCTGGTCCAATTCGATTCACTGAGTACATCGCTTGAATCACAATGGCTATTTGCAAAGGGAAATATTGATTGCCACTTGTGTTTGCTTCATTACATTATATGTATTGGGTCTCTGATCTAAGTGTGTGTAAGTAGTAAATTTAATACGTGAAATGTGTGTTGATGCTGGACATGATGATATTTGCTTGACTTAAACTGAAGAGAAGCACCAAATAAGGTGACCAACATTGGTGGCTACTGCCTACGAATGGCTACATTTTTGTACATTGGCAGACCCACAAATTTGTCACACGGCCGCTGCGAAACATGACCAGAATAAGCTGTTCAATAAAGACGAATACGTACTCTAGAAAGTTATGCTGGAGCTTGCCAGTGTGCATAAACCCCAAACCCCAGAGCAGTTGTTTACATTGTACTGGTGCTGCAGACCGATTCACGTCGTTGTCAATAATGCTTCTGCTAGCAGACAGCAAAAGTGAGCGCAGTTGACGTTACTACAGCATCGTAGAGGAACCATTAAGTTAAAGACACACTTTTGATATCAGTCACGAAATATACCAAACCCTCAGGCATCAGGTTTTTTCACATGATTTCCCTGGATTAACCCTGTCGGTGAGAATGTGACTTAGCCTGTTTGATGATCACCTTACTTCTCGTTTCATCTTCTTAAGGACTTAATCGTTCACAATACGCATGATTTGGGATATACCAAGCGTTCATATTCTTTATTCAGTATGCTTTGATACACTTGATTAACATGCTATCAAGCAGATTTGGCAGAAATGAGTCGGTCAAAATCACAATAAACTAGTTACCCACTATTGTAAATCAGATAATGTCAATCTATTCACAGTGGCAGAAGTATAAAGTGCTCGGATTTGGGGTGTCAATTCGCAGATGGGTATTTAGCAAAAGTAGGACTTTATATTACACAATCCATAATTCATACACAACCTTCGACTTGATATGGTGAATATTGTCTAAGAATGCTTTTCTCATGCAGAAACAATATAGCTTTCCGATATATATTTCTCTCATATATTAATTGAAAGCGACCAACAAATCCTCAATCACGGGAGAGCCATTCTCGTGTTTCTCTGGGTCAAATGTTTGCGTTTATTGCATCTTTCGTTCCAGAATGTCATAGCAGATGATATGTTTTTCCTACAGCGGCCTTCATAATGTCCCCAGGTAGCACTCTCTGACTTAATGATATTGAAATTTACCTGGATTAGATGGTATGTTATAACTTGGATGACAGGATGACAAGCTGAGTAAATTTTTTAGAGATTTTATTAGATATGGTCGTCAAGTATTGTGTGCGTCTATAATCAACTAGTTGTGAAGACACGAACCTTGTGGCAGACTACAAATGCACCCGCACCATGTTATTGCCGCGTAAACGTCCAATATATTCGATGTTTATGAGTTTCAAGTTTATTAAAGTCTATAATTAATTGCATTCCAACCAATGTCACGGTTTTGGTTGTTCAGTTCATTCACGGCATCGTTACGGGCTATATGTGTTGATCACAACGGTGCATATGTATATAATTATATGAATTCTTTATCCATTCACTCAGCTGTAGATGCGCAATTAGAGAACCTTGAAATACAGTCAGAACCTCCCCCGCCCCCTTTCCTGTCTGATTGAAGTCCATTGGGAAACCGCCAGGGATATTTATCACTGTGGTAAGGTGAGTTAATTGACCGTAGGTACTAGGGTGTGCAGTGAATTGGCAAGGCTACTCGTTTCGTCATGGGCAATTGTCTGTGTTGTAAGATGTATTGATGTATTTAGTCTAGCTGAATAATCTCACAACCACTTGGGTTACTAATAGAAAACGTTTGTGCAGTTGGTAGGTACAAATATGTACCTCGTCTCGTCGGATTTTTTTAATTCAAACCCGAATGATATATAGCTACGATCTCCTACGCATCGGCTTCTGCGCAGGCTCTGTCCCATGTTAATAGCTTTGGGGCAAATTCATTATACTAGAAAATTTGGATACGAACAATCATATTTTAAATGTTACAAAAATTTCCAGTTGTGTTCGATAAGAAGATCAATGTACATAATATCGTTACAAAACTTGCCTGTAGACCCAAAATAAGGCGTTAATCAGAAAAATTAGCTCCGCGGACCATTTATGACCGCCAAGCGTTTCTCAAATCAGATGTGCAAACTTCGTCCGAAACAAGCAAAAGAGAGTTACAAGCTGGAAATGGAATTGAAAGACAAGCAGCAAGAGTGTTTGGATAAGTTGTTCGTTGTAAAAGACGTTGTTGCTAATCTACCAGCAGGGTATGGGAAGAGTCTGATTTACCATTAGCTCCCAGATTTGCTGCCCTCCCCTGATGAAACAGAAGTGACTGGTGACTGCCAAATTACCGCTAAACAGACACACAACCCAGAAAACCTTCGTAGATGGACCATGTGAACACTGCTTGATTATAGGCTGAATAAGTTAAGCTTAGGATTATACAGATACTCTACCTGAGTTGGTTACAAGATAGCAAATATATGCCAACATGCATACAGGCTCTTTGAACTGCTTATAGAGTCTATACGTTTTTGGTATGCTAAAACTATGACTAACAATACATTCCAATAACACGTTATACAACGCGCAACACAAATAGTATACTAGCATTAATGCAGGAAGCAGCACTCAAAATCGATAGCTGATTGTATTATATGGGATAAGGTTAACACAGTTCGCTACCCAACGCCATTTCCTCAGCTAATATTAGCTTTTGGCTAGTTTTCTTGAGAATATAGGCTGGGGTTTCTCTGCTAATCGAGTTCATATTCCTAGGTTATTTCTTTGCGGCACAGCTAGATGGTAAAATGGTCGCACGCACAAATATACGCTTACATTGCTATTACATATAAATATATTGCAAAATGCAAATGATAAGAGAAGATTAACTTATATACCAAATGCGATGAAGGACACTCCAATGCTTGATTTAAAACATATTATCCTTTCGATAGACAAGCACCCCATTTATCGGATATGATGTAATTAAATTTAGAAGAAATCTAAATGTTAGCGGAATAAAAAGTTTACTTTGTGTAGGGCCGTGAACAATCATAGCAGTAGGTAGTGTACTCAACAAAAACTATCATGTTTTGTCTTTCCGGTAATCAACGGGACACAATAGACTCACGATTGCAATTGTTTTTGTCTCTTTTAAGCAAATAAATGATGAATAACCAATTGTGGAATCTGAATGTTGGAACACAGCTCGTAATACCAGTTGGTTAAATACATATGCGGCAACTCAACTTGGCATATCCACTATAAATCTGTGAAATGTAATAATAATGTAAACTCTTGGGTAAGTACCTTAGCAAATGACCCAAGTAATTTGTGCTCACAGCGCATTATCCTTACGTCGCATATATATTATCAGGGCTGCCTTGGTTGCCAACTGTCCACGTAAGATCACCCATGCGCTATACATTCATAACGGCTCTGGAATTGACCGTGGCTTATATCAATGAGTCATTATTAAATAATCATAGCATTCGTGTTCTGTGCTTATATTATTTTGATATGTGAAACCGGACCATGGGGACAAGCATAACGTCCCACGTATGCCAAAGACTGCAAACGAGCTATTGATGCACATTGGACCGAGTCGGGTGCTCAGATGAAAAGTTGGGCTGGTGAATTTCTTCGTCGAATTGCTTGGTATTCTGGAACTTAGTGCTAAAAGCTTATTGCCATACATTGGAAACAGTTAGTCTTTGTGCTTATAGGATAAAAAACGGATAGACCCAGATTAATAGCAAAAATGTATATGCATGCAATTACGTTTAAAAAAGAACAGGTCAAAAAGTAGTCGCTCAAACCATCACAGCGAACAATTTATTTCGTTCTCTGACAGTTCCGTAAACGAAGAAGGTTTGTCCTATAACCAATAGTTGTACACGTTTGTAGTGCTAGTTGGTCAGGTAGATATTTGTTCCTTCATCGGGTCGCTAACAGCGCATATTATCATATCGGATGGTTCCTCTAGTCGTCCATATTTTCCAAGCATAAACTTTACCATTCTAACTATTATGCCACTAGTGAGCTCAACATCAGTCGGGTCTAATCTACCCATGATGAATAGCTGCTATTATGGCGTTTATGTGTGAAACGAATGACAATGTATGATATATATTCTCAATCCTCAGGCAGGTTCATCTCTGCCTGATAAGGGCCCCTGTAAATTGGCATGGACAGGAGCGGTTATGCTAATGGTAATATTGGGGTTTTTCGTCATTTTCAACAACAAAGTGATATCGCGACGGTGATGGATGAAGATGATTGTGATGTTGAGGCCACTCTCTTTAAGTGCCAGCGCCCACTTGGCACAAATCCATTGCCGAGATCGGGCTGGGAAACCCACGACGATAGGATGAACGTCTTGCATGGTACTATTGAACTACCGTGTAGGGTGCATTCCCTTTCCGATATTGGACCACAATTCAACGTAATCATTCGAGCCACGGGAAACCAGTCAGATTTTCACGCCTTGATATCGAACCCACAACATGTGGTTCGACAGGGGGTAGCATTATGTCGCTACGCCACGGGCACCGGAATGGATAGGAGCGGATAGCATATGTTGAATGATGCTGTGTTGGTATGTAATCACTATTGTATCAGATTGGCTATTATGTGTGAGACATACCATCGGCCTACTGCTCGCTTGATTCATACAGTCACTCACACAGTAGCAGTAATTGGTTTGATTTCCTTAATGAGTGTCATCGTATGAGGCGTAAATGATTGGTACAGCCAGCAGGATTGGGTACTGTATTGTATCTACCACGGTATTAGTCTAGTCTGTGTCCCAGACTCCAGGGGTTTCGCTGCGCTCCTAGAATCTACGAACTGTGTTTTATGTCAACTTTTGTTGCCCATGCAAATGTATGTGAGGATTCATTAAGCTCAATGGGTCTTCAATAATCCATTGAATGATAACGGAAGGCACTTTACGTCTTCACATGAGCCGTATCTCAATTAACAGATGTGATTTGTCTGCAATAACATACCTCCACATTATATCAATGCTTCAGTGAGCATCATTGGCATCGGAAAATTACCTCACCCTGACATGATATCCTACGCATGTTTTAACCGGAGACCAACATCTTGAACGCATGGCTCTATTACTCTCCTGGGTAAATTTTGCATAATGTTTTCATTTCCCATTTGTTGAATCATAACATATCTGACCGTCTATTGACTGTCCTCTAGCTCAAGCATATCGCTTGTTTCAACATCAAGTTATTATCAGATTGCTATAACAGCGTGTATTAGAAACAAATCAGTGCCTACTCTCCGCAGATTTTACACTGTAAAGGAGTTATTCGTCTTACAGCCATCTCGGTAACCTATTCAATTTTCATGCATTATGAAGGTGTCCAAGAGAGACACAATCTTTACCAACTTCAAATTGAAGGCAGCATTGATTAAACAATCTTCAGTCAGCCACGAGCCACCGAATTAGAAAACGAAACCTAGGCTACATTGCCGATACTTTCCAAAGGTAATAATGTTTGATATCGACCATTGTAAATGGTAGGTTATACATTAATATCCATTGTTGCATGCCGCGCTTCTAAACTGTTTTTTGTTTTTTATCATAGCTTGCCGTAGCTTTTACAGAATTTGTGAACTGAGACTGCTTAGTGGTCAAATATTATTTTTGGCGTTCCGTGTAAGAATCTGAAAGACGCCATTGCATGAAAAAGTGGTTGGGAGCCATTCACTTAGTACGAGCCATTGCTCGTACTGGTTAAGTGTTATTTCATATACGCATCAATTCGTCTGCTTGTATAATAAATCGCTGGCCGAAATACGCATCAGGTATAATTTCTGAAAGACAAGATTGGTTGATTGACGCATTTTGCATGGTTTAAGTAAAATATATTGGGATAGTCAAACCGATTGAGTAGCACAAACCAGTTTGGTACCATTACCTTGTCGAGCGAGTAGAAGCTCTCCTTGGTGCATTTCTCTGAACGAAATAACATTATACATCGGGATACTGGAATGATACTCCAGGCAACGAAATCACTGGCACTGCTATGCGATTTGCAGTTATCACGGTCACTTTTGCTTTGCTTCATAGGAGCGTATTACTACAATGCAAAATACCGTTTTGTCATGATTAGTGTAGTGGCATATTGCAATTTAACGGTGATAGACACACGGTCGGTGGTAATAGCTGGAACCATCGCACGATGCTGCATTGATGTCAGGTTAGACGGCAAGTAAACTTGTTGCATTTGTTATTATCAATGGAAGTTAGGAGATAATGCTTAATATCGATAATTAATGTCCGAAAATTTTAACTTGATTTTGGGTCAGTTGTAATATACGTGCTTGATAACGGCTTATAGAGTCATTCATTTATCACCCAAAGTTGACATTATTGCGTGATGTACCACAATGATAAAAATAGGTATTCGGGTAGGGATCTGATTGACACCACCCAACGTGTTCCAATAGTGACGGAGGCGCACTGTATGCCAAAGGATATAGCGCTGCACCACCCCATCCCCTCCCACTCTAATTGAATTGGTCACTTGAGCACTTACATGATTGCGTTGCTTGATAACACTTAGTTGGGCCTCTGACAAAATCAAACTTAAATGTCTTTATTGACAGAGAGTTGATGAAGTTTGTCCTGTAGTGTATGCGTAATTGACATTATTTGCCTATTCGTGTCCTGAAGTATAAAAAGTGTCGACCGGACAAATACCAGCAGGCTTATACTTTATGCTTGCCAGCATTTAGCACAGGTTTGAGTTAAATCCGCTCTACATATTCTCCACATCTGCCAATCGTGCTTGTACATCTAGCACACCGAGCGAAAGGGAAGCAGACGCGGTCATCGAATTCTTGCTTGTGTAAAAGTCACTGATTCTCTGCTCTTGATAACTTGAATCACTGTAGATGATTTTTATTAGAGTACTACATTACATGTAAGGTATGCCAATCTCACATATCCTTTTTTCTACAGCAATGAACCAGCTGGCCCCAATGCAGTGAAGAGAATTCACTCAGACAGCTATTGTGACATTCTACGTAACAGTTGCATTCATTGGAACAAAAGCAGCATAAACATAGTGTAGGTCACTTCATTCGGAATGTCCCGAAAGAGAGCGTGAGAAAGGAGAATCAGTTACTTACCTTCGATGGCCTTGGTCATGGCCTCAGGACAATATAAAGTGCAAGGTGGTACGAAGAGTTGAATACGGTGTTTGAATATCTCTATGCAAGCTGAAGACAATGTAGCCCACTACAGTTCCAATAGATATCTATTGCAAAGTCGTCAGGGGGCTTCCAGCTGAACACAAAGTAGCCCGCTTTAGTCCAAATACTACCTCGTTGTATTGGATGATGCATCGGTTATTGACTTTTAGAGCATTGGTATTCGAACGTTACAGGTTGAATACTAAGTCAATGTGTCATCGCAGCCGTTGTGTCTTATAAACCGTTAGGAACTTGTCACATGTCTTTTTACATAGAAGTTTTTCCCGTTAATTAGCAATTTTATAGAAAGCTATGATGCACAAGCTCATCTCTGAATATATCCGCATTGTGTCGCCATGGTGTTGTGGGGCTCACAAAACATCGCGTGTGTTTTCATTGGACAAAGTCAATTTGAGTGGTTAGGCAAAGTTGCGTTCTTCGTGTCGTCAGTGTGCAATCAATTTGTGGAATTAAAAGCGCTTTTTGCGAGAATGTTGGATTTAGCTAGCTTGCATCATGCAATATCGTCAGCTTTTATCGTTTTGTCAAGTATTATATCCTCTTTGCTGCATTCAATGGTCGATAATTCAATAGATACAGACGTGGTGTTCGTCCCCGCACAATAGTACCGCAGTGCTAAGAGCAATCTAGTATTAATTCCAGTCACAGTCCAGGTTCTCTTTATCCAATCGATCCGAGTAGTCTCTATTTACATATCGCCATTGGGGTTTTGTCGATAGCATACAACCATCAATCATTCGCAAAGTTCTGAGGTTGGTTATGAACAAAAAGTTCAAACCAATCATTCATGGCAATTCGCTGACATGACTGCATCTAATGGAGCAACGTCAAACTGTACCTCAGAAAAATATATGAAACGAATGCATGATGCACATTGATGTGGAACATAGCTCTAGTTGTCTTGCTGTGTGAGAAACATGCAATGCGCTCAGCCAGTGCTGCCAAACCATGTTGCTTTAAATAAGGTTAACGCGTTAACGAACCTATGTTGGCATGAGTCAGCCTCATTTGCTTTTACGGATTCCGTAATACATTGTCGTAAACAGACGCTACGGTCCACACGTTTGGAAAATGCACCAAAATTGCACCACAAATAGTTACCATGCCTGGACATCGGAAGATGTTCTCAATTGTGCATGATAACGCAGCATACAAGGTATACTGATGTGAAATAGGTTGGTGCTAACTGTGTTGCTGTTATTGTTCGGCCAATTCATGACACGCTACAGTTCCTTAATATCGATTTAACCAGACTCAAGGCCGTGACACAACCGTCCAGCAAACTCATGCTACCCATTTGGCAGTTTTAATTACAACTAACAACTTGTACCTTGGCCAGCATGTAAACAAAGATAGACATCTAGTCTGTTACCATTAGTGTGGTGAGGGTGCCCCGTAATATAAATCCCACCGTCTACAGAGCGATGTTTAGAGGGATGGTTTCCGCGCACAAGTTAAGTTCTTACCAAGACTCAATTCACACAATTTGAAATCTAAACAAATCAATTATTATCTGTTACAGTAACAAAGCGTTCTTAGTAATTGTTGGGGTATTTTTCAGTCATAATTAGGTTTAATGTTTAAATATAAAATATTCATGGGGGCTGTAATTGAGAACTAATTAATTTTTAAGAACATCCAAATACTTAAACCTGTATTTGCACCCTGTTCTTTTGTTGAAAACGCATTTTGGCATTGTTTTACACATGTGACTGATTTATAACTATGCCATGATCCTTTTGCTTCTGCAGTCGCATCCATATTTTGATATGCACAATTTACATCTTAAATCATTATTTATGATCTAACATGCATATATAACGATTGCCCAACACCCAACTTATGTTTTTACATAATCTCTTGTCATTTTATCAGACTACTGGTTTACAAAGATCCACACCTGACTACAATTCCATTTATGCGAATGTCAATATGGGGCACACACTCGTGTAGGTATTATTCATCGACAATTCATTTGGACTTTTTATCAGTTAGAAATAAAAGTAATAAAACAAACGTCTGTTTAGATTGTGATCTTAATTGGTCGAATCTTGGAAATAACAGCTTCGAACACAAATAGTACATGTATATGCACTAGGTGTTAACAGGTTCATTATTATTTGTGTTTTACATTAGACTTCGGCCACGATTACGGTAAAATTAATCTCATTTGGTAAAGATGCGTATGGTTAGTCCCAATTGGAGCGGCACATATCGATATTGCCATGGCTTCAAGATATTAGTTTATCCCCTCGGATATTCATCAAAGTGAGAGAAAGGGGTTAATGCGATGGCGCAGGTGCCTTGCATTCTAAATGAAAAACACTTAAAACCGCTATATAATTATGTACCCACAGACCATTAACCCATGACTTAACAAAGAGGCTTACCGATGCACAACACGTACCAGCGCTTCCTGAACAAATTGACTCCTTACCACAGTTGTAAATCCCGGCGTAACCCGGCATATTGGCATTGGTACCCAGCCGTACTAAGTACTGCTGATTCATGTTATTATTTGCATGTGCATTGTACTAATCGTTATCAATGGCGTCGCTGTTTACCGAATCAACATGTTTCTGAACTGAAAACTACCCCTGTGCACATCGGTAATTTGTCTCAAATGTTCACGGCATAAGAACTTGGTATAAATATTTTAAAACATCAAACAACGATATTCATGGGCAATACGAATGCAAAACATATACCTGCTCTCTATAGAACGGCGTTCATATTAGACACAAGCTCTCCAGCTATAAACGTTTATAAATATCAAGTTTAACACTCTTTTATTGCAAATTTTTGGATAGTATTCCGTAATGTATTCAGCCTGACGAAAGGCTACTTTCTTTTTTTATCAATAATACCTATCTAACTAATGAGTTAATTTGATTGAATCCATCAATGAACTAATGGTTCAGTTAACACCCACTGCATTACAGTTGATGATGCAGGTCATCACATTATATACCCTTCAATTATATTTTCAATATAAAGATCGTTGAAGTGATTGCTCCCCGTGGCCATCATCAAGACGGCAGACGTTGCAGGAAAACGATCTGATATGAAACTCAGGAAAGAAAGGTGAAACAAATTGGACATTTGACCGAGGGAGATATCAGGAAGATTGATTTATTTTAATTTAATTACATTTTGCTTTGTCGTTTCCTGTGTTATATATATATATATATATATATATATATATATATATATATATATATATATATATATATATATATATATATATATATATATATATATATATATATATATATATATATATATATATATATATATATGTGTGTGTGTGTGTGTGTGTGTGTGTGAGCGAGGTGTGCATAATATAGCGAGGGATTTTCGTGTCGCTGAGCAATATTTGGCAGCTTAGTACTGTCAAGGAATCGAGTAATGAGTGATATTTGCGAGACTGTATTTTCGTTGTGTTCATGCTCCGCTTTTTCAAGTGCGTGACGTATATTCAGAAAATGTTCAGACGGGATTGACTGCGACGCTTGCTAGTGCGTCACAACATATGAAAATGTGCGCAATGACTGTAGCTGGTTACAATTTTTAACATTAAGCAAGTTTCATCTAAAAGCTGTGCCTAATTGTTTTAGGTATACATTTGACCATTATGCCTCATTTACCATTTAGTGCATGCAATGCGGAGCACCAAATTTTAAGAAATCACCTCTTGTGCCGATGAATGAATATGCCTATTTGCAAAAGACCTAGTATTTGACTTAAGTTTGGTCCACATTAGATAAAATTTAGTAAATAATGTAATAATAATAATGTAACCTACTATCTTTGTGGTTGTAGCTAGGTTTGATTAGTTGCGATTATTTGTTTACACTAGGTAATTGTTTACTATAAAAGAACGCTCACAAAGTAAAGATGCGCGTAGTTCTTAGCAGAATGACAGAAAACATCTGCAGCGTTCGATTATATGTTGTTTTGTCATTAACATCATCGGTAATGAAAATTGATGCTTATAGTGATCATGATTTTGTATCAAAAGATCTTTCATTCAACAATCTGAATTATCCCACAAACGGCGAATCAAAGTTACCACTGGGATAGCGAATGAGATCCTATTCACGTCAAGAATATGCAGCCACTGAATAACTTGCTCACCTAATTTGATTCGTTAGCCTTCCTGTTCGAAGTCCCTAATGAACTCTAGTTTGGTAAATTGTGTTTAGCGACAAGAACGTTTTTTGTGCTGACATATTTGGTGAGGACAGCAGGTCAATTAATATAAACATATATATATATATATATATATATATATATATGTATATATATATATATATATATATATATATATATATATATATATTTAAATATAAAATATATATACATACATACATAAACATATATACATATATATACATATATATATAGAGAAATATATATATATTAATATATATACACATTAATATATATTTATACATAAATATATATGCATACATATGTTTATATATATATATCGATTTATATATATATATATGTCAATATATATGTATATATATATGTATATGAACATATATATAGATATACATGCATATGTATATATATATAAAATAAATATATGTATATACATACATATGTAAATAAAAATAAATATATATGTTTATATCCATAACGATATATATATTAAATAATATATATATATATATATATATATATATATATATATATATATATATATATATATATATATATATATATATATATATATATATATGTATGTATATATATATAAATATATACAGCACGAACACGACTTTTTGACGGACAAACCGCCAACCTTTCGTAAACTTGGGTCCACACAAAGTCAATGCACATGTTCGGTCGAAATAATATTTAATATTATTGTCTAGTCTTAGCAATGTACAAAAATAAACTTTAACGAACGATTTCATTGAATTATTAATATTATGGCAAAATCAAATTTTAGCAACTAACCATTCGTTGACATACCACGAAAACGTCAATATCTTCCCTATAACCATATATTCTTTGAACCAAATGGTCGAAATAATGTAAAAAACATTACTGTTGAATAGATATATTTGAAGTATTACGATATTTGATTGATTTTAACATTTCATTACCTAAAACTCCTATTTTCTCATTACTCGTCCATCTTCAACATATATAGATATATATATATATATATATATATTTATATATATGTATATAAACAAATATACATGTGTATATATTAGTATATATATATGTGTATATATTAGTATATATATTATATATATATATGTATATATATGCCATACGGGAACAGGGCTTCTTCTCAGAATAATAATGTCGGGATCTAGTTGTCTAATACGACGTGATTACGTTGACCGGGTTAAAAATTGCTTACGATTCATAAAATGTCTCTTCTATCTTTATCTGGACCATAACATCAGTGGGTATGTGGTTTCTATGCCAATTGTACAGAAAATATAAATTTCGTCAAGTTATTTCGCTGAAATTTCATCAACGTCTTACAGTTCCAAATATAACCTTTCACTAAAGTACAACGTTGAGATTATTGTCTTCTGTCAATTAATCGTTCGTATAGCAGCGATTGTCAAGAACATATAAAAATACATGTATATAAATATATATATATATATCCGTAAATATATATATATATCCGTAAATATATATTTATGTACAAATATTTTTATATATGTATATTTAAAAAAAAAACAACATATATATACATATATATATATTCATATATATGTGCATAATTGCATATTTATATATGTATATTAATATACAAACATGAATAGAAATATATATATATGTATATATATATATATGTATATATAAATATATACATACATATATACATATGAATACAAATATATATATATAGATATATTTATATATATATATAATTATATAGATATATGTATATATATTTTTACACATATATATATATATTTTTACACATATATATATATATGTGCATATATATATATATGCATATATATATATATATCTATATGTATGTATGTATATATATATACATATATATAAATAAACATATGAATATATATATATAAATATATCTATATCAATATATTTATATATATATACATATATATATATTTATATATATATATATATATGTGTATATTTGTTACACATATATGTATATGTTTATATATATATGTACATATATATATATGTATATATATATATATCTATATGTATATATATACATATATATATTCACATATATATTTATAAATATAAATATATATATATATATATTTATATATATATATATATATATATATATATACATTTATAAATATATATGTGAATATATATATGTATCTATATACATATGAATATATATATATATTTAAATATAGATACATATATTTATGTAGTATGTATTATGCGAACCAAATCTCGGTGAATGTAACAACCATACTTCTATTTGATATTGAATCACGTAGGCTTTCAAACCCACTCGATATTTAACTAAAGCATTTAACAGCGACGCGTAGTGTGGTTAATTGTACACCATTACTTCGAGCGAGAAGTCATTTATAGCCGGTTGCAACTACCATCGATTTACTGGCATTTGGTTTCTTTTCCGAGGCTGAACAAAAATAGATGAAATATTTGTGTAAGTTCTGTATTCACTCCCATATCCCAAAATAGAGATGACGTATAGCAATGTGTAAGGACCTATACATGTTATCACACTCCATCGTCTCCATACTATTTCAATATAAGAATTGGTTTACGTCTACTCATTAAGAGATTGTTCCTGGGGATATCATCAAGGCTGCTGGCAGTGCAACATTTCATCTACCCTGACACTAAGGGTCGGGGGATCCAATAAACGTTGACATTGAAATATGTGAAGATTGAAAAGTTGTCGCTTTTTTGGGTTGTTTTCTATTTATATCAGAGAGTGATGTATTTGATAAGGCAAGATTCCGTGTCACCAATGCAATATTAGGCAGTTAGATATGTCTTCACATCAAACAGACGAATGTGAGTAATATGATTTTGTGGGACATTATATTTCCTTTGTACATTTTCTTTTTATAAACTTTTCGGCTTACATTGAGCAAGGTGTCGTAGTAGTTAACGCATGTTTGGGTTAGGCTTAGATATTAATATTTGTCCTTCTATTTCGCGTTCTTTGTACATCAATTTACCAACACGGTTTGCAGTTGCACAGGTAAATGAAGGGCTCCGTTTCATTCCACAAGCACACAGAGTAGTTAGTGAGTCTCTTTTGAAACCTATCTTGAAGTCTCTTTTGGAGTCTGGCTGTCTTCCTTCTGCCTTCTGTGAGACTTCTGTAGGCTTTGATGGATGTCTGTGAACTTCTGTGGGCGTCTGTGGACTTCTGTGTTGGTGCGCGGTTTTATGTTGGTCTTATATACGCTAGGATTGGCTTAACTACTCCAGATAAGGAAATGAATAATTCACCACACCAGTTCTACCTACCCCTCCAACAAATTCCGATGGTATGCATCATACGAGGGATTCTGGGGTAAAGGCAATTACATGGCAGATAAAACATAGCCAATCGGTTGAGATAGGTGGATTGAATTGCTACGCATATAACACTCAGCCACCAAGGGCAGATAAAAAGGGAAAAACATTAATCATTAGTAAACAAGATGAGTAATCAGCTGTACAGATACAAGTAGGTCTACATTAAGCAATAACATCACGCTTAATCCTGGCCGCCAAATCTCGTCATAAATTACTTTCCTATCCGGCAGCCATCTTCGTCATAAATAAATAAATTAATTAATTACTTCGAGTCAATTTCAATAAATATTACATTGATAGATCAAAACTGAATCGTTACAATAGTTCGTGCAGCTGGAAAAACCAACTACAATCAGAAACAAGTGACAGGCTGTTTGGGGGAATTTATAAGATTAAAAGTTTTTTCATAATATTCAGAAATGTTTCTACTATTCTATCGTCAAATGTCGGAATTATTGGTACATTTATTGGTCAACAGTTGTATCAATCGATTTAAATGGCAGGAGCTTTCAAAGAAAGCTTACCAGTTGATTCATAGATGACATCACTCGCATCTTTCCAGTATAATGATTCGTACATGCACCCCAATCACGTTGTCACACTATGGCGTTCTTCACATTCTTCAACTCAATGTCCATGGTGACATTTGACTATAAATATGGTATTTTTGTTATTGTCATTTGCACGTTGGTCGTTGCATTCAGCGCCCATATTCAAAGAAAGTCATTAGCAATTTATACTGTAACGCTGATATATGAAATACCAGTAAAATCAACGAATGTCAGATCACTCCATCGTTCAGCTTACTAAAAACCAGATGAGACCTTCAAAGCCAAGCAAAGCCTCACACGCGGATGAAGAGGCTATCAACAAGCACTGGCATGTAATATATCAAGTAGATCTAAAGCTGAATGCCACACAAAGATGTGTCGAATATGTTTGTGTTGATTAGCACCCGCCCGGAGCCTATCGATTTAGGCCCTAACAGTCATAAAAGCATCGCTGTAAGTCCGAACAATAAATATCGTTGGAGACAAGGAATTTGCATATTATACATAAACCAAAAGGGGTTAACGATATCGCTACCAGCTCACCAAATATCTCGCCTAAACTATCTTCAGTCCCGTTTACGAGCATGGCGCGCCAAATTGCCATTGAGAATATGTTCTTCAACCTAGCATAACCATCCGGCCCGATATTTGCCACTTTTAAGGGAATTGTTTTCGAGTTCAAACAGAATTTTAGCCGTTTTGGCGATTAACTGTACCCGGAAGTTCATTAATCGTCTGCCCGTCGTCCGGGAAAAACAAATCGCGAGCTCTGATTGGACAAGCTAATTAAGAGCTCCAATCCTAACACTTTGCATATCAAAATAATTACGTTTGATTTGTCAGGGGTCAACCGTCGGGCAACGAAAAACTGTTACGTGTGCCATCGAATATTTGATCCAAGCATTGCAGATAGTGTAGTTACATTAGTGTCGTTACAATCATATTGGGATCGCTTAAGTGACTTATCAAACAGGATAGGGCTATAAAATCTCTGTGAGCCACAAATGACTCTATTGCGACTTACAAGGCGCCTCCCTGTCTGCTGGCACCAGCGCATTGGTGTCAATACGATTCCTACCTTATTACTTAGTTCTTTCATGGAGGTCAATTTACGTTTAACTGGCCAGCCATATAGCCAGACTCAGAAGAGATAATGATTCAATAAGCCGTTATCATGATAATCCGATTTTACTAACAACAATATTTGATATAAAGCTAGCTCTATATAGTAACTTTAATTGATAATATCGCGGGCAAATAATTAGCTTGCTGCCTAAGCTGGCAGTATGTAAGTATTTACAATTCATTTCGGGAAAATTGCCCCTTATAAATCAACTAATGTTGCGCTTCTTCAATTTCTTCCATAAGTGCCTGAACAGCACCAATGTTTTAGCATCCTATGTAAGTAGATGTTGTTTCCATAGCAGAACAACTGTTAGCGATAAAGTTCGAACAATAATGCATGCTTTGAACATCAGTAATTGTTATTTACTACAACATAGTGAATGCATTAAGGACTCCAGCTATAAGATTAAGCCAACAGGTAATTCTGAATATGAGAATATTGCCATGCTCATAAAAGAGCTTATTTCTATTAGAGATGGGGATTCATCATCAGTGCCTACCATACATGAAGCGGAAGCTCTGTTAAAGGAATTGTGTTTATCGTAACTGATTTATTTGTTTATTCGTTCTCGTGTGTTTTGTTGTTGTTTCAAATAATAATGTTCCTGTACACCTGCTGTGCGAAAATAAAGATTATATATATTATATATAATTGCAGCATCATGACATTAGTTCTGCTATTTTCGTAGCTTCATGGGATATATATAGTTTACTCGCACCATTTACGTGCTCATTGGTATAACCAGGATACATACAGTTGATGGTTGATACACAAAGCTATAATCAAGTGAAACATATTCGAATGCGTTTGGTCTGTGAAACAATTAGGAGTTCGTATCAATTCAGTTATAAGCTCTTACGCTTTTCAGTATAACAATATTGAGACATTTGTTTCAATATTACTTCGTGCTGATCAAATCAAGCACATTGTTATCTTATCAAGGATGAGAAGTTAATTGGATGTAACTTGTAGTTATTAGGTTTCTAAAATAACATACCTAGAATTACGAATCGCAATCAACGTTGCCTGATGTATACCTCTGGAAAATCTGACCTAAATTACTGCTCTTCGCTTCATTGATTTTGATGTATTTAGTAGCATTCTGTATATTTTTGTAACTATGAATAAAAACATGGTTATTTTTGGCGTAGAAATGCACCAGATATGCTTTGCAAATTGATGGTACCACCCTGGTTTTGTGTTAGTTATTCGGTTTGTAGATCCATTCTCGCAAACCATTCTGGTAAGCACAGTGCGTCAATCCCCATTTACACCTAATCAAGATGAGTGAAGCGTAGCTATTAAGTTTATGTACGTGTGAGCGAGCTATTAATAGTATCACTATCGCATACGTGTCATGCTATGGTCATCACGATTAACGCGATGGTGAAATAGTCGCTCGTACCACCATGTCAATCATGCTGCAGGTACATGTACATGAGCCTCGTTATTTATTATACGTCTAGAAAAAAGGCTTATACAAATCACCTGGTATCAATGTGCATAGCATTACTTAAGCTCTGTATTACAAATAATTTATTCAAGCATTTGACCATTTGTCAGTCACCTGTCATGCCTAAAGGCCTACTATGAAATATAAGCCGTAAATACACCAACCATTTTAGAGTATAGGCGGTTTTGGTTATTGAAATTGATCAAAATGAAGATTTGAGTCACTAGCCATGCTAAACACCTATAGTGAAACACAGCATGTTAATACGCAACACCCGTGATCAACTGTTCATCATCAAGACATTGATGGTAACATTTTATATCAATACAATTTTTTTTTATCTATGCATAAAGACCCAGCCGACGAATGTATCCCTTATTATTCTTGTCACTTGTATCTGGTCTTTTTTGTTACTTATTTGTGATCAACTGGCGATGGTTTTACAACCACCAGAGTGCATATTTTATTCAAAATTAGATAATATAAACATACTGATCGAGTCGTTGTAACCTCTAACAAAAACCCGCAACAATTACATCATGTGAATGCTAAGCACCCCCCTCCACCAGCCCCATCACCACACCCGCTTTTACACATACACACCCATTAATTCCCGTTCCCGTCTGATACTGATTGTCAATAACGCATGGACTCACATACCCTCATGCTAAGACTACCGGCACCAGACACCAAGTTTACTTCTGAAAAGGTCAGTGGTAATTTCATCATTCTTCCATCATGGTGTCGAAAACAGTTGGATTCAATCCATGTATAATCATTTGAAATTATACTGCGGGGCAATGGTCTGTATGATGGACATAGATCCCACTCGACCGGAAACCAAGAAAACAACGCCCGTAATAATAAACCATAAATCACTCTCAGGTCAATACCTGTATCTACAAGACCGCTTCCAAATAAAGGCTATCATGTTGCTGTAAGCGATGATTTGCGTAATTCTGTATAGTTACTTATATATAAATATATATATATATATGTATATATATGTATATATATATATTATATATATATATATATATATATATAGGTATATGATATATATATATATATATATATATATATATATATATATATATATATATATAGATATTATATATATATATATATATATATATATCTATATATATATATATATATATATATATATATATATATATATATATATATATATATATATATATATTGACGATTACAACAATTCGTAGACTCCAACCATTCGTTGATAACTTTTTATAATACAATTTTGCTATCATTATTTATCAATTATTTATTCGGCATATTTCAATTGATGCAATGAAATAGTTTTATGGGTATACAAATCTGTGTGTAACTTTTTATTCCTGGTACTTTTGGTCCTCGAAAGGCCGTCCACGAAAGGTCGGGACACTAATTTAAACGTATAAATCCAACCTTTGCGCACATATACATTTACGAATATAAGCAGAATACGGAAATTTTCAAATCATTTTCAGTCATCATGGATTAGAAACATAATATTTGTTATAGATGCGATCATTATGAACCATTGGTAGCATTTCACAATCTAATTCGATGTTGTAGATAGATGAATAAGATAAAAAATTTGAGTTTCTGTAAAGAAAATTTAAAAAAAAATCTAATATCGTAATTTTTCAAATAAACATATCCAACACACATGATTTAGATTTATTTTGGCAATTTTGGTCGAAGTATATATGGTTGTATGGAATATATTGAAGTTTGCTGGTTATGTCAAGGAATGGTAAGCTGTTAAAATTTTATTTCGCTATTACATTCAAAATCCAAATAAATCACCCAGACATAGAGACAGAAAGAGCGAGAGAGACAGAGAGAAAAGGAGATACACACAGTTAATGAGAGAGATAGAAGAGAGAGAGAAATAGAGAGCGAGAGATGAGAGAGAGGACACAGACAGACAGAGGGATAACATATCATATAACTATTTATATTACTAATATTAGATACATGATATATATATGCATTGGTATATATATATAGATGGATTGCATATATATATAAATGTATTATATATCTATAATATATATATGTATATAATTACACATATATATGCACATAACTGTAGTATAATAATATATTCATATACATATATGTATATATATAAATATATACAGAGAGAGCGGAGAGAGAGTAGAGATAGAATAGCGAGCGAGAGAGAGATGGAGATAGAGAGAGAGAGAGGAGAAGAAAGACATAGAAAGAGAAAAAATACAGGAGGGATAATAGAGAGAGACAGGCAGAGAGGCAGAGAGAGATAACGATCGGAGAGAGAGAGAGAGAGGAGATAGAGAGAGAGTAGACGAGAGAAGATGAAGAGAGAGGAGAGGGTATATATATATATCTATGCCTATATAAATATATATATATTATGTATATATAAAAAAAACAAAAAAAAAAAAAGAAAGAAAGGAAGGGGGAAAAAAAAAAAAAAAAAAAAAAGAGAAAATATATATTTTTAATATAATACATATATTATATTTATAATATATAAAATTATTAAAAAATATTATTAATTAATAAAATTTGGTTTTGAATTTGGGTGGTGAAATATTTTAGTTTTTTGAACTTGGGTTCGGGAGGGAGGTGGAAGAAAGGGGTGATGGTAAGGGGACAAGGGCACCTGCCAAGAAGGTGCCAGTTTATTACGTTCCCACAGAAAACAAGAGGGGGCGAACAGAGAGCCCTGTGTTTTCTTACAAACCAAATTTTCCCCGGAAAAAAGCTGTTTTTTAAGGTGACCTTTGATGACCAAAAGTTAAAAGCTGTGATTTGCCCCGTATGCCTCTAGGACAATCGTTTTAAGCTCCAATAAAGCCCCCCCTGTAGCGCACACGCAAGGGGCGGAGT
>CM067356.1:63014845-63046788 GCA_034190875.2 Urechis unicinctus
GCTAGTATGATAGATATTACATAGTTGAAACATTCACGGCTATTATACTCGTTTTCATTTGTATTGCATGACTGATATATATTGCACAGCTGCTACACACTGCGTGGTGGTCTGCAGATATTATATATCGCTGTCATTTATTGCACATCTGATTCACACTGTACATATTTCTTTTGTTGTATCGATTCTTCTCTGTTAATATTTGGCACAAATGTCATTGCCTATTGATAGCACAAAGGAACATTTCTCTCTTCTCCCTACTTTATTTGAAAATAGAGGCACGTGCACACAATCCATTATATCCTATAGCGACATACTAGGTAACTAAGATATTCCAATAATTGTTTGCTTCTATAGTAACCTTTGCCAGCATCAACGATACTGTACAGGTAAAACAACCACAGACCAGATGCGCCCTTGTGATGAATGCCAAATGCTTACCAAGATATTTCCGATGCTTTTCACCTAATACCCTAATACCTATGTACCTTTCTCAATTATACCTTGCCTGGTTCTTCTGTTAGCGATACTGCAATGATAAATGCCCACCTCCTCATGTATTTAGAACGTAAAACCTCTTATACAGCTTACTTAACAAATGTCTTCTGTTTCGAGAATATGTACCTGCCACAAGGATATTTCGATTGTTCCAAAAACTCTCTATTTTGACCAGATGATTCATAATCATCAATGATTCATTTAAGCTGAATTAAGAATAATGGTATTTTCATGAAACATAGATAACTAGATATAATAGAATAGATTCTTATCTTTCTAGTGTCCATTAGATGCCTTGTATCTACTTGGTGGACAGCCTTTATATAAAATAAGAATAATTTGCACAACCATACTAAATACAAGATGCACACTCACTCGTCAAAGGTTCATACATAATTCCCTTGATATTTCGTTTCTTGCCACCAGATCTTCGATTTGTTTTTATAACCTAACGTCTTCTTCTTTGGCTCGAATGCAAAAGTTGTCCACTTTCAGATCGCAAAATGATATATAGCAGTAGCCTGTACCAAGTCAAATTCTTGCCCCTCGCAAAACAAGTTACTGATCAAAAAACGCAATATCAGTAAACAACGCGACCGCTTGCTGGAAATAAGGAGATTTTAAAAAAACCCGGTAGATCGTTCACATATTTTCTCGGGCTATAAGCTTTTTGTACAAACGTACTGCTTCTATTGGAATGAAGAGGTACTTGCTTTATTAGTGACATAAATTTGAATTGCCCTTAATATGATATCTCAGAGTTCGATGGCTTTTAGTAAACTACTGTACACCTTTCCCAAACGTCGTTTCCGATCATCATAACGGTCCATGGCAAATCATAGCGGTTTGTCGTTCCTGGCGGTACATCAAACAGTCCTGTCGCAAGAGGTAACATCAGTAGCCTGGGAGAGAACGATATTTTGGTAAGCTCTGCTTCGATTTTGTCCTCAACTGATATAGCTCCCTTCATAATATATTCAATCCTTTTCAAGGCTGCTTAGCAATACTTAATGCCATAATCTGACTCCAACCAGCAGCGTGAGTAAATACCCCTGTGTAATGAGACGAGTGTGAGGTTTGTGAGGAGACGAGTGTGAGGTGTGTGATGATACGAGTGTGAGGTGCGTGATGAGACGAGTGTGAGGTGTGTGATGAGACGAGTTTGAGGTGTGTGATGAGACGCGTGTGAGGTGTGTGATGAGACGAGTGTGAGGTGTGTGATGAGACGAGTGTGAGGTTTGTGAGAAGACGAGTGTGAGGTGTGTGAGGAGACGAGTGTGAGGTTTATGAGGAGACGAGTGTGAGGTGTGTGAGGAGACGAGTGTGAGGTTTGTGAGGAGACGAGTGTGAGGTGTGAGATGAGACGAGTGTGAGATGTGAGATAAGACGAGTGTAAGGTGTGTAATGAGACGAATGTGAGGTTTTTGATGAGACGAGTGTGAGGTGTGTGATGAGACGAGTGTGAAGTGTGTGATGAGACGAGTGTGAGGTTTGTGAGGAGACGAGTGTGAGGTTTGTGAGGAGACGAGTGTGAGGTGTGTGATGAGACGAGTGTGAGGTGTGTGATGAGACGAGTGTGAGGTGTGTAATGAGACGAGTGTGAGGTGTGTAATGAGACGAGTGTGAGGTGTGTGATGAGACGAGTGTGAGGTGTGTGATGAGACGAGTGTGAGGTGTGTGATGAGACGAGTGTGAGGTGTGTGATGAGACGAGAGTGAGGTGTGTGATGAGACGAGTGTGAGGTTTGTGAGGAGACGAGTGTGAGGTGTGTAATGAGACTAGTGTGAGGTGTGTGATGAGACGAGTGTGAGTTGTGTAATGAGACGAGTGTGAGGTGTGTGATGAGACGAATGTGAGGTTTGTGAGGAGACGAGTGTGAGGTGTGTAATGAGACGAGTGTGAGGTGTGTGATGAGACGAGTGTGAGGTGTGTAATGAGACGAATGTGAGGTGTTTGATGAGACGAGTGTGAGGTTTGTGAGGAGACGAGGGTGAGGTTTGTGAGGAGACGAGTGTGAGGTGTGTGATGAGACGAGCGTGAGGTGTGAGATGAGACGAATGTGATGTGTTTAAAATGAGACGAGTGTGAGGTGTATGATGAGACGATTGTGGGGTGTGTGATGAGATAAGTGTGAGGTGTGTGTGATGAGACGATTGTGATTTCTTTCATGAGACGAGTGTGAGGTGTGTGTGATTAGACTAGTGTGAGGTGTGTGATGAGACGAGTGTGAGGTGTGTAATGAGACGAGTGTGAAGTGTGTGATACATCGAATGTGAGGTGTATGACACATTGAGTGTGAGGTGTGTGATACATCGAGTGTGAGGTTTGTGTAATGAGCTGATTGAGGCTCGATCTACTTTTCTTTGTAATGACATGGATATCCTTACTTTAAATTTCATTGACTTGCCAATCAATGAATTTAATCGCCTGATACTTCATAATGTACTCAAGCATTCACAGGACTGCTAAGCAGTAGTTAATGCCATTATCTGACTCTCACCAACTGGAGTAAAGAACCCAAACAGCAAACCTAAGCTGCTGTTTACCGTATAGTTTTACTGCACTGCATTGCTGATATATTGCTTGGATGTTAAATATAACACAGTTGAAATATTCACGGCTATTATACTCGCTTTCATTTGTATTACACGACTGATATGTATTGCACGACTGTTACACACTGAACGGTCTTCTGCAGATATCTTTCTGTTCTGTCCTGTATATGATTACAATGCAACAGATATTTAATTCATAATTTTATCAAAGTCCGGGATAGTTTCTTCTCGAAGCCCAAATCATAGAGCGTTTGTCAAAAACAGCTAGACACAATAACCAAACAAAGTTGATTAAATATCATCAACTTGCGTCGCACCCCTTGTGGATACGGGGGCAGAATAGTCACACTGTACCCTTCTGCATGTCGTAAGAGGCGATTAATAGGGGGCAACCTGTTGGCCGTGGGATGCGTCGTGTTGATGGACAATGGGATCCAGTTGTTTGAGAAGAGTATTGCTTGCGAGGGACATATCTGCAAACACACCACGTAGGCCAGGATTTCGCCTAGACGAGAGGCTGGAATGGTCTGGTCCTGTCATGCCCTAGGATAATTGTTGCATTATTATCCTTTTCACCTTATTTTTACTCCCTACTTATGCTAGAAGGCGGCTGCTTAATCAGGTCAATCTTAGCTATTCACCTTTGTAGTCAACATTTAACATTGGAGTGTTTGTGTGCCGATTAACCCTTTTCTTACTTACTTACTCCACAAAATACTAGGTCCTGCTTCTAAAGTAACGTCTCATGCATTTACTCGGAGCATTAAATCCCCTACATTATCCCAACTGCGTCTTGTTGAACAAGGCTATTCACTCAGTCGAGAGCAACCACGTGCTGTCAGCAATATACTGTTATTGTCAACTCGACCTCAGCCAAGGTCTAGCTTCAGTCCATTTATTGCGCAAACAACAAGGCTGCAGGGTAATAACAATTTATTGATAGCATTATGTGATCTTGCTGATCCTTGTTTGTGTGAGTCGTAGCAGTTGGTCGCAGGTTGGGGCGTTCTACGGCTCATGAAAACTTGCGTTGCCTCCCGAACGATTCCTTAACTTTACAAGCAGTTTTATCCGTCTATGCAAGTTTGCCCAAATATAATACAAATTAAACGATAAATAAATATACAATAAGGCAGACATTGTAAAATACATTAAATGGGTATTTTAATGTTTTTTGACGTAAGTTTGCATTGCTTTGAGGAACCTTAGATCCTTCGTCACTTAGGAATCAGACCACATAACACATGAGACACCATGCAGACAAGCAGATTACAATGCTTTGACCATTCGGACCAAAGTCCATCGCATAACAAGTAGGCTGTAAAATCCTGAGAGGTGATACACATACCTTCCGATAGTCCATGATTGATGTCCCACAAACAGCCTCATGAAAACGGATATTATCATGAAATTGTATGATTTCAGTGTGCCAACACCTGGTAATTTTTCGTGCCTTGTAGGATTGGGGAACTGATTTCAGCTTTTCTCTCTGTTCCCAGGCATCACGGAGCTGAAGATAGGGTTTTAAAGTGCTTGTAGCTCACCATTTGTAGCTCCATGTTTATCCTGTTTTTGTTCACATTCATCGTTGTTCTGTTACATATATTCTACGCTTGATGTCATGATATATTTTATAAACAAAACCCAATATTTAAGATCAGTCGCTTAATAATCGTAATATATGAATTGCTTTTTTTTTTGCAGGTCCACTGCCGGTCACTGCGGCGTAGAGAGTATGCGATTCACCTTTCCACTCCCAGGTTTGATCCAAAGGTATGGCTACCTAACCGGACCTGTGTCCGACACGGTAGCTTAATGGTATCGTGTAGTACCGCCGTTCCCGTGGCGTGGAGTACGTAGCCCGAGATGGACAACTTGTTTGTGTCAAGTAGGCGATGGCGCTTAATGGGAGTCGTCCAAGCATCATAATCATCCTCATCCATCACCATCGCAATGCAACCACATTATCGACAGTGACAAAAATCAACAGTATTTCATTTAATGTGTTTGTTTCCGGCCATTAACGGCATGGTTTGGAGGGTTATATGACATAGACAGCGCTAAACATAACGATTAAGTGAGAATCAGACGCACACTGACTGTCTTATATCTTTTGATGGGCTTAATATGTTTTGGGAAAATTGTGACGTTTGTTCCATACTAGGTATGATATGATGTCGACTTTACCTGAAATAAAGTGTTATTAACATGCCATATATGTCGGGATCACATCCGTAGTGTAGCTAACTCCGTGAGCTAATAATTGGTCGAGTGCTAACAATAATACAAAACCCGAATAACCTAGTACTATCAATATCTCTAGGAATGGAAAAGAGGTTTATGATGTTGCTGATTGCAAATAAGCGCTGCCAATAGCTTACATTGTATTGATCAACGTTTGCTGTTGCTGCCATGTATCGTGGCGCTTCTGCTAGGGCATTCTAGCTTTGGGTATCGTGAGCGGAACTAAGTTATTCTGTTGGGTTACTGTTCATGTCAAGGTCGGCGTGCTTTATGTCAAGTTCATTTGTCGGTGCCGGACTCAGCAGTGACTCAACCTGACTCAGCAGAGCCACCAAACAGGCTCAACATGACTCAACAGAGCCACCGAGCAGACTCAACCTGACTCAGCAGAGCCACCAAGCAGACTCAAAATGACTCACTAGAGCCACCATGCAGACTCAGTATGACTAAGCAGAGCCGCCAAGCAGTCTCAACATGACAACGCTTATGACGATCGATGATTCATCACGATTGGAACGGGGTTATAGTGTGGCTGCTCAAGTTAGTGGACAGAGTACAGATACCTCAGGTACTGTTTCATGTTTTTGATCGTGAGTGAGTTAAAAATTATCTTTTGGAAAAAGAAAATTAAGATATTTTTGCTTTTTGTATGTTGGGCAAATATCTACGTTTGGCAGTACCGCTCGTGCTATAACTAGCAATGTGGATATTATGCGTTTAAGGTCACACATGACATAATGTAGAGCCTTTGCTGAATATATAACTGGTGGTGAACTAAAGGGCATCTGTGCACACATGTCTGCCACTCCGAAGTAAAGATGGACGTTTAATCCAAATACAGCCGAGGGAATCGTTACTTGTGACTTGATTGGACATTATTGGGCAAAATGAATTTTCTTCTGGCATTTCGCAACTCCTTGGCGGCAAGCTGAATGTGTTTCGGATGCAATGAATTAAAATTCTGATCCCTTGCGTCTTGCATCTTTGCGAAGGGGTTGAGTATGCCAATTTTAAAACGATGAGTCCATATATAGTGATTTGCCTTGGTTTGTGAATGATGTCACAAAACAGGGAGGGGTTTTGTAAATGTCTTGATAGTTGTGCTGCAGTGATTAATAATCTGTCCAGATTTAAACAGTGCCAATATTTGATCAAGTCAATCTGCATTCTTGTCATTCTTTTAACGCGTAATATTTGTTTAGATCTTCTCAATTAGGCATTGTTAATTACACTGTTAATGATGCCACCGTTGATATTGAAGCGACTGAAGTAGCAGGAGAAGAAGGTAAGTACTCCAAAACAAAAGTTTTGACACGCATGCAACAATTAATTTGCTGTGTTCGCGACCGAGAATAAATGAACATTTCCATTGTTTGTTCATGCGCAAATATGTGTTATGAACAGTGAGATTCTGGATAATGTCTAATTATAGAAAGGTGCTGACTTATTCGACATTTTCACATCAAGCGTCAATTTACATACCAATATAAAAAATATTACCAAAAATCCTCCACACATATTCAGCACAGGTTTAACTTAAAGGATGCATAGGCTATATGTATAATTCAATTTGAGTAAGTATCTATACTAATCTCCATTTCCAATATTTGAGTACCGCATTTACATACAATGTTTGCTAATGTTTTGGCGTTGCAAGGGACTTCTTTATGCATGGTAACTGGACCAAAATTGTCATTAAACGGCTTTATCGAAATGTCAGTTGTAGCTTACATTGCCGCCTCATTACCTAATTGAATAACTTCATCGCATGTAGATTACATTTAGAATAAAACGACTCTCTTTGTTTGTTGTAGAGATATCTAGGATATAACAACATGCGAGGATAATCATTGACCTAAATACAAATTGAGTGTTGAACGAAACTCAGAAGCAGTATTAAGTGCCGAGAAATGTTAATGTCTGTAATTGTCACTACCTATTAGATTAATATAATGCTCCTTTGATACCAGAAGTGTGTTATTGACGTGCAATACAAGCAAATCAATTGTGCTGCAAATCTTTATTTTTGCGATATGCATACGATCAGTTATGGCTATCTCTCGGCCCAGTATAAAATCCCGCTATTTCGTGTCTGACCTGGGAGGTAAGCACTCATCATCAGGTGAGGGACCCACTATTTTCTGTTAGATCTGAGTATCATGAATACGTTATTCAACCAATGACAAGAGATCCATGATTGTAACTTTTCTTGTAGTATTGGTTTATTCTGTCATTTTCAGCTGTTGACAAAGTGACATTGAATGTCACTTGGTGTATTCACTCGAAAACAAATTTGATTGTTTTTTCAAGTAATCCACGTAGGGGGTAACATATTCACACACAATTCGTTTGCTTCGGATCAAGGTTACAAAAAAAATTAAAAGTATACACTGAGTAATTATAAACAAATTCGATTGTACACTCCGAGCTGTGAGCTGTCTTTTCGGATATAATGATGAACTACACCATTCCAATTCATTTAATACGATACGCTAAGTTGCTGAAGCTTGGCTCACGTTCACAAATTGGATTTGTGCTTCTTTAGTCGAGTCGTAGCATTGCTGACTAAATCACGCCGTCTTACGGTTGAGAGTTAATGCAATTGAGGATCGGCATTGTTTACAGCATTAGCCAAGAAAACCCCATTCTCTCTGCAAATGGCTACAATCTTCGTAGCAGGTATTATCCCTGACCTGATATAACAACATATTAGCAATTACACACAAGCATTACCACAACAAATTAGAATGAATCACAGCCGACGACAGCACTATTCCGTTTCCATTAGCCACAGCTCCGTTACATTGCTTCTTGAGGTGTGTAATTTTTGAGGCATGTCACACTTTAGTAAGCATTTATATGAGTCTCAAGGTAACGTGGTAACCACCATGTAAGCCTTCTCCTTGATGATGTATGTCTAAACAATGTGGCGACTTTATGTTATCTACGGCCGATCACTCACAAGAAGCAGTATACATATAAGTTTATATATACGTATACATAAACATATATGAACATCTATATATATATATATACATAAATATATATATATATATATATAAATATGTATATATATATACATACATATACATAAATATATCTATATTAATATGTATATATATATAAATATTTATATATATATATATGTTTATATATATATATGTTTATATATACACATATATATATATAACTATATATATATATACATATATATATATATATATATATATATATATATATATATTGGGTCGTGTTGCTATCAACACTCGTTTTATACAACTAAGCCATTTTGTTGGAAAAAAAACAAACCGTGGGCAAAGAGCACATTTGTTTTATACTACCTAATTTTGTGCATTATGTGAGGTACTGAAAAGACGTTGTCCCGCTACACCAATGACATTTTATATTTAAAGCGACGTTAATCGTTGCTTGATATCATTTTCGCACAAAGGGTGATATCAATATTGGTTCATTACTTATGATGCAATTTAATAGACCTTATCGCTTAGCAGCCTCGTCGCAGCTAATCAGTCCTCTTTTGGCCATATTGCCTCAAGCTTACAGTCATCGCAAAGCTTGATATGAAGTAATAGCGAGCGCGTCGCAAAATCACTCTGTTTTCTCTCGATCTGATAAAGTCCCTCGCTGAGCACAGCAGCTCTATCATAACAAGAATATGGATCGCTTGATAAGAATTACGGCAGGTTTTCCCTGTGCTTGTTAGATATTTATCTGGTTGCATGTCCCTCATCGGACAGAGACGATACAATCCGATCTCCCCGGTTCCTAGCACAAAATAATAACATCTACAGAGCCAGACAGCAGCTGAATATATACAAAACGTGACGGGGAAGGCGGTGCAGTTCTGATTGGCTGAGATGGCACGATTCACAAAGAGTCTACGGCTGCGGAGCATATTGCATCCCTCCAAAGGTAAATCACAGCAAATGTGAATATGCAAAAACATGGGGAAGAAAAGACCAGCCAGTATTGATCTACTCCGCTGTGGACACAATGCCTGTACTCTCACTACATCATTTCTAGTGTATATGTAATCTACTCAAAAACTTACTCTTCAGTAGGCCGAATAATGAAGCAATCAGAAAGCCAGGAGTTGCTCCCCGCCCTCGTGTTCCATTTCCCGCTTATTGCCCACGTAACTGTGAGATACAAAACACCAGACGGGCGTATTTTCATGTTAGTAATAACTCCGCAGACGGAATGTTATGTTCAATTCATTTGTAAAAGTTTAGTACATGTACGCATAATTAAGAGACGGCTGTGAATCATCTGGGCAAGTGAACCAACCTGAACATCAGATTCGCACATTGCACTATTTGCGCAGGTATTTAGCTGGAACGAAACGTAAAGAGTGCAATCACACTTAGACACAACCGCGTTGATAGAAAGATTCCTGGATATAATTACATCATTGAAACAATTTTTCGGTATCATTACACACTTTAACTTTTGTGGAACAAGTTGATATTGAAAATTCCCTCCAGCGGTCCATTATGATCCTGTATGTAGAGCACTCAGTCTCTCTAAGCTTCCTGTTGAATGTCGGTATTCTTTCCTATTCAGTCGTTATATCCAGACAGCCCGTTGTCTGCTGTCGTTAATGTCTCAACTGTTGTTGTTTCTGGACAACACGATGTCTGCTGTCATTAACTGCTCTCCAGTCATTGTATCGAGACAGCCAGTTATCCACTCTCGTTAATGTATCTACAGTCGCTGTTTCTAGAAAGCCTGTTGTCTGCTGCCAGTAATTTCTCTTAAGCCATTGTGCATAGACAACCATTGTATGTTGATCATAACTGTGTCCAGTCACAATTACCGTCGTGAATGTTATTGACAGGTAGAGAGCAACGGTTCGGGGGAGCGTTTGTTAAAAAAGGTGCAGTCTGGTGGGAGCAAGTCAGGTTGGTGAAAACCTGACTGTAAAGAGCTCATAGAGCGACGGTCTGCTCGAGGAAAGCGAACATTGCGACACGACGAACACAATTAGCCTGTTTCGAAGTGAAGGTGGTGAAGGGTTCTTTTACAAACCCATTTAATCAATATCGTTCCTCCATTAAGTGTGTGAGGTACCTTATGAGAACAGCGCTGCCAAATCATTCCAGCTATTGATCAATATCAGAGTAATACGAAACAGCTTGGCAAGCTAACTCTTGTTGGGGCTTTGGCGCGTTGCACGGTTTAGGAGCAACGCGGGCTCACATAGCATAGGAGGCTACCTACCTACCTACCTACCTACCCATCTACCCTACCCATCCACCGACCCCACCGACCCACCTACCGACCTACCTACCTACCTACCTACCTACCTACCTACCTACCTACCTACCTACCTACCGACCTACCTACCGACCTACCTACCTACCTACCTACCTACCTACCTACCTACCTACCTACCTACCTACCTACTCATCTACCTACCTACCTACCTACCTACCTACCTACCTACCTACCTACCTACCTACCTACCTACCTACCTACCTACCTACCTACCTACCTACCTACTCATCTACCTACCTACCTACCTACCTACCTACCTACCTACCTACCTACCTACCTACCTACCTATCCGCCTTGTAGAAATTAATTAATATGATCCGACGTCAAAACAATTTATAATCGCCACTTGCTTGATTGGCCTGGCCTCATCTCAGTTTGGCCATGGATGATTACATCCCATCATTCGTGTCAAAGCACGCCCAGCGTTATATACCCAAAAGGCGGATGATTTAATGTCGGGCACACACAGGCAGCTTAAGGCTATGTTTTGGTCGACGCTTCGTAATAAACGTCATGCTGTTCTTCTGTGTTCCATGCATTTTGTCTTCAATAATTTATAGCACAAAGGACCATACTGAACCAGAACTGATTGCATATAAGGTTGATTATCAGCTGATTGCCTATCCGGTGTATGATTGAATGATAGCTTATAGGTTGATAATGTGATCTATTATCTGATATTATTCATCATCTCACTAAAATAACATTTTTGACAAGAATACGCACCTATAATATTGAAGTAGCAATTCTTATGACCTTTGCTCTTTTTTCATCTTTCGTCATGAGGAAAATCAATACCAGCTGACATATCTACAGAGATTTGTTTACGCTTGTTTTTGGGTAATTTGATATTGAGATATTATTTAAGCCTCATATTCGAAGTTTTACCATTTCTGAAAAACTAAAATCTGCAGCTAACCCTACACTTCTCCCCCGCTTCCCATTTCCAATTATCAGTGCATACCTAACTCATTTTCCCATATATTTGCCAGTGACATTGTACCGCCGCAAGGACATACGCATTAGCGGTAATTTCCATAGGCGCAATTGACAGATGATACAAAGTTAATTATTTTGTTGATACTATATATACCAATTAGCTTCAGGTAGCTGATAATCACTCCGGATATTTTATAAAGAAACATGGAACTTGTGTTAATCATGCAATAGGCATCGCGATGATGAGATGGCCGAGTACAGTGTTACTTAATAACACTCTAATGAGGCGTCATACTCGAACAGGACAGAATCAACCGCAATTAGTGAACAACAGACAGTCGATTGGTATTTTTTCTATACTGCACTGGGTAACTACTTTGTCACACCACACTATTCATTACTATATTAATTCAATTTAATGAACCAACATCATATTTGCTAAATGACTATCGCAATGAGTAATAAAGACGGCCTGAAGTGGTACTGGGCATTCACTGATATTTAAAATCAGACTAAATGTTCAGATAAATAAAAAGTACATGCCAAAGAATAAAAAACAACATATGCACATGCACATTGTAGATGTATCAGCTACGACAAGCACCAATTATGTATTGCTAATCGTTAATCAATTTGAAAAATATAATACAAGTTTTCAGGGGTAAGCCCCTATATTGTAGTGGCAGTGGGGTGGTGTATGCAGCAAGCAGCAGCTATAATAATCACAGAGTGGTCCTGTATTTGCTTGTTTGTGCATTATGGCTGTCTGAGGCTTTCTTTCGGCATTATGCCAAAGCGCATTCACAAAAAAAGATTACAGACACAGTTGATTCAAGCCTATGGACTAGACACACTGATAAAAATTATAGAATATTTGCACAACAACTGAGCTAGTTTATATTGTTAATGTCCTACTTTTCGAATCTCTTTTCGAGCAGATTTTTGTCCTCTGATTTCGTTCTTGTCTAAGATAACTTAGCTGGCGTTTGCAAAAGGGAACCATCACTAATTTGCAAATAATACGTCATCTAGAAAGCAGCTTTGGTACAATTCAATACGTTTCTGATATCCAGTAAGCCACTTGGGGTGATTAATAATGTTTTATTTGCGTTTTATAATATGTTTATACTGTCATATCAGTGCAGAGTTAATAATTCATGTTTGCCCTTTATTGCATAAGGGCTGTATTTTGGGCATTTAATGCAGTCACACTTTTTGTTTCCAGAAGGCACTCAAGGGGTCCATGCTGCACTGTATTCCTTATTCATTACCGTCGTGAAATCCACGGACAATGATTTATTGTATTTCTTAATCTAGAAAGTAAGGTAGCGAGTTCACTAAACGACAAGCAAGGCCTCAGATGAATATTATAATTTACTACCGTTTTGACAAGGTATATTCGAACATTACAGATATAAAAGCTATGTGTTAAATGCCAGTCAGCACCATATTAAAGGTTAAGTTGTGTGTAACCAAAGATTATGTAACAATTAGGTCCCATTACGAAAACAGCGTGTTCATTGTAGTATGATAATTAACAAATCATATCATACATTCAAGTCCATAACGAGGTCATCATATACTTTAGTGTGGTCATTTTGTGCTGTGGAAGCACCATAACGTTTGAACATGGGACTCAGATAAATCTGCGATATTAAAGCCGAAAATGCCATCTTGCATGTTTAAGTAGCACGAGGATACTGATATTGCATAAAACTAAGCCGGCTACATCTCTCTCCAGATATACAAGCATTCATTTAACGATATTTAAATATATAGATGCACCGTAATATGGCCAGAATGGGCCTTGTCACTGCTTGCATGAACTGATTTTGCGTATGTTTCCTCAGTATTTGACCCATACATAAAATTGAAGCCCAATATAGGGAACAAAGCGTTTAATGAGTTGTGTGGCCATGTTGATATTCAACACAATAACCACAATCTTCTAATGGATATTGTAAGGTCATACACACCGACAAAAACAAAACGATCCATCACACTGAATAATTAAATAATATTATTTGATAATATGCCAGGATATCTACCAACAATACACCCAATGACTCGTTTCATCCCGAAAAACATGCAATGAATCATTTTTAACATCGACTGATATTGCCGAAATGCTTGTGATGCTTCATAAGCGTCCGTTTGGTGTCATCTCCAACTTGGTCGACAAACCGTAACTTCTGTGGCTGGAACTGTCAAGCCACCTGTCCACCCTGGGGAATCAAAACTATACTGTTTATGCTATATAAAGCCATTGATATTTGTAGTAAAACAACCGGAAAGGGATATCACAATATATCATTTACGCAGTGCCCGAGTATGTCTTATGGCGATCAGACCGCGCATCCTTTTTTGAATTGATCCTATAACATTTTACAACTTTTGCATTTCGTTGGTTCATGTTTCTATTTATATACGAATCCAAGTCCAATGATAATCGCAGAGATTGTGTTACGCAACATTGGCGCATTTCGATCGTATATTATTCCTCCTGTAAGAGGGCAATGTTGATGTTATTTCGAGTCATTGTAAATGACTACAGAAGAGCTCTTTTGCACAGATCTCACCGTGGCTATTGTGTAATCTCATTACACCGAGCCATAGGTGCTTATTTATGATGCATTATATCATTAGGGCCCACAAATAATCATTCCCGACCGTCAGATAAAGCACATTAGAAATATACGAATATATTCTTTCTTCTTCGATGTTTCTGCACTAAATTGTGTGTTGATATCGATTAATCAGCTGACAACTGGGATGTTGTGAAATTCATCCTAATGTGCAATGTTGGTTGTCAGAGGCTATTATCATGCTAACCTATTCAATAATGTGATGCTGAACCTTATGTTTCCCTGATCGATTGCTATAAATCGAATTATCAATGCCCCATTAGTATTGTATTATTTTCCAGACGATAAAACATGTGCTGGACTTTGTAGTATACTTCATAATATGATTCTGATGGCTTTACTCCACAGATGCATCTGGATATATGATCATTGAATTATGGTATATAATGATGGAGCCAGGAGTCAAACCTCACGTGACGGAAGGTGTGAATATACCATTTTATCAAGTGGTAAGATCATTCGTATGGGGCTGAGTGCTGAAGCTGGTGCAGTAACAGTCGTTAACAGCCCACTTCGGTGATAATCGACAACTCGAGCCATGCAATATCATACCGCTTGACATTATTACGTGACAATTTGCGCTATATAATTAAGAGAATATGTATGCAACAAAATATTGGTGTTCCACAGTCGTGTTCCCTGCCTTGGCTACGCTCTACAATGCATGTGGACTTTGCCTCTGAATGTATTGCTGTCTAGTCAAGCTTTTTTCTCTGGGTCGAAAATATTTTGTTTTTTTCATTTTGATATGATAGTCTTATCTTATTAACGTACAATGATAATCTTTCACCGTGGACTTCATTAGAGTATGAAGATTATAGTGAAATCAACTTTTAGCAACTAGCCAATCGGTGACATAACCCGAAAATCTGATTATGTTGCATATTTACTTCGACCCAAATGTTTGAACATAAGTGTTTAATATATACATAAGAAGTATTAAAAGATCTGATTTATTTTAATATTTTATAGGCAATAACTCGATTTTCACTCATTATTCATCCATCTATAGCATTGTATGATATCGTAAAATGCTTCTAATGGCTCACGATTTTCATATATATAACATATGTAATTATTCTAATCCACGAGGAATGAAAATCATTTCAAAATATTTCAAAATATTTATATATATATATATATGTATATATATAAATATATACAGATATATATATATAAATATATATATATATATATATATATATATATATATATATATATATATATATATATATATATATATATATATATATATATATATATATATATATTATGCATGTTATGTTGTAACATTAGTGGAAGAATTGTAATCAAAGTCATAACAATGTCATGAATCATTTTAAGAATTCCTATTGTAGTCATCTTTTTCGTGCCTTCTTACAGCTAGCCAGTAACTAACCGGTGGGTGGTTGTATATCAAACTTGCTTCATTCCAGGCAAAAGAAGAAACATTATCATTAATATGTCAATCTTTCTCTTTATTTTGTTGATGTAGATTTCACTTATAATTTGATAGATATTACAATGGTGGTGCTGATGTTTGGTCCGAGACACACCATAGCTTAATATGGAACAATGTCATGCGACATCAATCTCGGATTACATATTGCAAAACATGACGAACTACTCAAGTCCCACCTTATTGGTTTTAGGCGGCGTATACTCCTAATGCTTTGATACCTTTTCTATGTTTGGCAGGATGGAGTCATCAGAACATATCATATAAATGAAAAGCTTGAGTAGGCGTTGAGTGGGAATGATTGACCCATATGTGTGTTTTGAAATGGCTGTATCACCTGTGTGGATTAAAATCTGACGTTAAACAATCCATAATTGTTAACAAATGTTCACCGAATGTTCTATCAGGCATATTTAGTCAGCGGTTTTTAATATATTGAATAGTCCTTCTTTTATGCTCTTTTGACCGGTTGATGACCCGCTTTTATTTGGTAATGTAACAGCTAGAGAATACCATGTCGCGCAATCACACTTAGGCTGCGCTTAATGCATTCAAGGACGATATATGATACCTTTAGATCGAAAATTACATCAAACGGACTACAAATCTAGCGTAAACGGATAAAAGCCAAATAAACAGAACATTATATCATATCAAATAGACGATGCTTCATAGATGACCGTAGCATATGATAACAAACAGTCCCAAATCATGCATATTAACGACTCATATTCAGGCTTTGCTTGTTGTTATTATATGAACAACCGCCGTGTATTCGCGACCATTGTCTACCAGCTTATTATTTCGAACATATGTTGATTTTCCCTATGCTGTCTGATAACCCTATGTTCAATTTATCGTGCAGGAATGCTAGACTTAAGAGCTTTGCCAGTTTCCAAAATATGTCATATATGAACGCACTACGCAATATAATCAAAACATTTTCGATAAGGTAATTACACTTTACTGCGTCATTGCAATAACTTCGTAACGTACGCCATATCTACTGTTATCATCCACCATGAGTCACCTACCTTACATACCCATTAACCATGCACTATACTGGCTTACCTGATAGTTCCACGTCTGCCACGTATGTTATATAAAATGCATATGCTATGACACATAACTGGTGTGAATGATGAATTGTATGTTGACAAACCAGGTATATATCGTATAAAACATGACCGACAATGATGATATATCTATCTTCAGTATTGACTGAATACAGGTTAATGAGTATATAATTAAAGGGGAGTGAGGGGAAAACACAACACATGCATCTATATACAGTGCACACAAGGTACACCAATTGGGGAGTTATCCCCCTCGTTAAGTGCTATGATGCCATAACTGGTATGATTTCAAATATTGTAGTAGCATTTTAAAATTTGGAATCGCAAACGCTACCACCGGTAATCAGGATCAATGTTGCAATGACAACCTGAACAATTGTTCATCAGACTTCCTCACTGATTAATGAGGCAATCCGTGAGAAGTCGCCGTCCATATGCAATGCTTTGTCAATCCTAGATGGGAGGGGGTTATGTCGTAAGATTTATTGAATGTCCACTCACTATAGACTGTTCCAGAAAAACTTACTAGCATAGGGTCCCGTTTTAATGCACTGATTGAAATGCCTTGCAATGCTCGATGGCGCTTTTCGCACAGAGACAGGCGGTAGTAACGCAATTGTTATTTCGTGTGCATGCGTTTAAGTTAGTGGTGGCTGTATGTCGACTATAAGGTCCGCATGACTATAATGCACGGTATGCTGTGTATATATATACGGGAGGAGAGGCGGGGCTGGCGGAGCATAGATTAATTGAAAAGGAACCAGACAAAGAGTGTAGAGTAACTTGCACATCGACTTTGGATAATCATGTGTAGGGGTAATTGATAAGTCTGTTCTATGTCATCATGGAAGTATATACGATCATCGATATGGGTATTTCAGGAAAGCAAATATCGTTCCTCTAGTTTTCTTGACAGAGGACATTGCAACTTGCTTAAGTTCAATGGACTTTAAAATGCCTAAACATTTCACCCACGTATTTAATACTACGTTCATGGGAAGAGTCGTTGCATGGAAGTTTATTGGTGCGATCAAACATCCGTCAAAGTGACAGCAGCGGATGAATATGGCAGCATCCCTGTGCTTGACTAGAGGTCCGCAAGGTGACTCAAATTGCAATTTGGTCCGGTTAGCTTGCTTAAATTATGGTATCGCCCAATGCCATAGAGTCAAAGCGTTACAGAAGGACCAAAACTCACAAATCGCGCTAAAAGGAACGCCCTAACTGGGGCATATATTCTTTTAAAATGTCTTTCTGCATGCTGACAGGTATTTTCTGTTAGTCACACAATCTTGAAATCATTGCCGTATTATTCACAATCCATTGAATTTTGGAGGGAAATATTATCAAATATTACTTAATACAGCATATTGCAATGCATCCCCACGAAAGACATTCATCATTGCAGTAGGTGTTTAGGATGAGTTCCATTGAATTAGCCTTTTGAGAGATGATGGAGAACAATCCGGAGGGGATACCCTGTGTCATGTGTGATGAGGACGGAGCGTGGGTAATACTGATTGATATTGGCAATAGCATTTGCGCAGAAGACTCAATCTTCCCCCTTAATGAAAGTGGTGATTATTTCAAATTGTGAAGAGGGGTGATTGGAGTAGACCCTTGGCTGCTACTCGTGGAATAAACTAGTTAAGGTTGTGTCATTGAGGATCGATATAATCGTGCATTGGGCATTTATACATATTGCATATTATCAGCTATTGCACCCCCAGGCATTGGCAGGAAATACATTTCATATATTACATTACAATTACCACATGCATTTCTAGTAACCACCTTTATCACCCGTCACCACTCGCACTTCAACTGGACCAATCAGAAGACTGATATATCCTTCTGCAAATGGAAAAATGCGCTGACAGATTAAATGCGAGCAAACTATCAAGGTAAATTAATAAGTAAAGCTTGGTTGTTCTCTCTACGTCTATCGACATTGTCCGAACCGAATAAAGGACCAAGACAAAGGGTCCAGCTTAAGCAATTGTACAATTAAAGGATCAGTAACGACGGATATATTCCGTATAGTAAGTACAGACGTAACATTATACCCAGGGCAATAAATAACGTATGTTACATTCGTGCAAATGCTAGTTGTTGGGGCAGGTTAATTCCTTTTTAGCTGTTATCTAAACCGAATTGTATCGGCGAATGATACGTTTAATATGTAGCATTACATCACCAAGATATGCACATATGAATATATCTTGGTAACGACATTGCGCTGCGGGTGGTTCAATCTTGGATTATGTTCTTATCCTCACCTGGTTTGGTAATTTGGTCACCTTAAATCCGAGTATTTCAAGGATAAACTGCATCAGATTGTTATGGCCCCTCAAAGGGTATTCATCTGAGACCGTTAATTGCGGTGCAGTTGTAAAGGCCCATGATTTGAATTAATTTTGTGGACTACTTAATGACCGTTCCTGATTACAGAGCAATTTGGAAGGCCTATGATTTTGCTTGAAGCATTTGCATCAAACACTAGAACCTCTGAGTATATGGAAAATCTCTTATGATGTAAATGTTAGCAGGTTATGCATCATTTTAGTGCTGTGTAAATGTCATTTGATACCATGTTTGGGTAATGGAAATGAACTATATGTAGGTGCTCCTTGTGTTTGCATATTAGCATCTCGATCGCACGCGAATTCATGGTTAAATAAGGACAATGAGATGACACAACATCTCTGAACGATAACAACTCAGGCAACCAGGCAGTTTGAGAAGCATTATCGAAGCAGCAATTTGAGCTATTTGGAACACAACTTAGAGATCACAATTATATATCCTTGCATAAAAGTAAAAGGGCTTTACACCTGTTTTTCTATTAATTATCTCTGTTTAACTGTGGTGCCCGATTTCTTATAATTCGATCACCAATGGGTGAGGCGTGCGTTATTGGTGACTATATCGCAAAAAGGATATTGGGGAGGGAATGAAAGTAGTGATATTTCCTTTCGAGTTACTTATACATGCCAAGACTTGTGTCCACATAAAATATAAATGATACTATAACGCCAATTCAGCGCTACCATTATTTAACGATTGCTGCGATACGCTTGATTGCGCTCAAGTTAAATAGTTTGGCATGATTAATATCATAACGGAGTTATCGAGGATTATTGATGTCAAAGCAATGAATTTTTCGAATGTTGTTCCTTAGTTTGTACAACAATCAACATTTTAGAGTACCAATTTACCATGTCACTAGTTCAAAAGACAACTCTTCCATCGCAAAATGACCTATAATTGCTGGAATTTCACTGGAAAAGCATTTCTTCGGAATCCAATATCCGTTTGTCATGCATATGAGCGATTACGCCATATCTAAGACGAATTAGTCGCATTAAGATGAATGCAATCGGCTTAGCTGAATATTCTTAAACAATGAGCGTTTGCTTACTAGAACAATGCTGCAGATAAGCGAATAAGTATTTCCTTAATTCGTTGTAGGCGTTACAATGGGGCGTGAAAATTGAGGCACATGCAAATGTCGGATTACGGTTATCTTGATCCTCGTATTCAATACAGCACATTGTATATATTCGCTCGTTGTTATTTTGTTGCCTTTTGGTTGAACTGTACAAATGATATAACTCATATAGATGAAAGTGTAATCTGTAGACGCCGGCTGAGCCAAACAGTGACGTCAGGCACACTGTTGTCGGCCAGGATTTACAATGTTTTTGTCAATACGCGTCAAAGAATCAGTATCAAACGCTCACCTTCCGTGCTTGGCATCGTTTGGAACAAAAATCCTTTACTTGTGTCAGTATTACGACGTAATCATTCGTTGCCCAAGTCGAACTCGTTACGTGATGAAAAGCTAATAGGCCTGAAGAGGGTGTGAATTCGTCAGTCGCCAGTGTTTCTGTTAAGGTTCTGGATATTAACAACATATGACAAGTTAAGGCTGTCGAGCTTGATGTGGTCCGTATGAATCATAAACGACACAATAAGTGCTCTGAGCAAGATTCAGATATACTAATGAAAGCATCATGCTGATAATCGCTTTCGGGTCAACTTAAATGCCTAGCTACGGTGCATTCCCAGTTGAGAACAGCACGGAGTGGTTGCTGCTTTGTTGTAAACAGCTAGTGGAATCTTAGATGTCACGCGCCATATGGTCATAATCGCCAATTATGTAAGCTCTGTTTTGACAGCATTAATGCATAGAAACTCTCTTGAAGCTATGGCACACTTTTGTTCAACACTTTAGTTCAGCAGGGTAGGGATTTCATCGCTAATGCCATCCAACCATTGCCGCTGACATGTATGTGTCTATTAGCCGGGTTGTTTTGACCAGACTCCTGTCCGTGGCTCATTAGACGCGTATATCAGCAGCATAATGTATAGAATACATAATGCTATGCATGCACGGTCCATCAACAAAACTGGCTGCTGCTAATTTATAAGGGGATCATAATGTGTCATCTGCTTCAATTATACATCTCGACGATTTTAGGTGACATAAGTAGAGTATTAAATATGTATAAATTGTCTTTCATGCCCATAACGCATGCCGTTAACTTTGTGGCAGCAATGGTCCAAAACGTTAATCCGCTAGTCCACCTTGGGGTGTCAAGGTATACTAAACAGCCTTTCATTCAGTCAATCACGACTCACACAATATATACGTTCACCCATCACATGAACGCACGAAATACACAAAATACAGGTATCGGATCAACCTTTCATGCTACTATCCACTCCTGTTACACTCATATTCATTCAGCAATTCAACTACGCCCAATAATTGAATAATTATTTAAAAACCAATCTGTGGCACACATCAATACAGTTTTCTTCTACGTAAATGCCATTGGTTTTACTAGTATTACAATCTGTCGTGTTAATTGTTCGAGGATCTCTAACTATAGTATCGTAGCGCCCGAGCATGTCTGATGGCGATCAGACCGCGCAGCCATTTTTCATTGATACTATAATGTTTTTCAACTTTGACTATCATAATCAAAATACACATTAACATGCCCTGGTAGAATGACATTACTTTTGTCAATTAATTCATCATATCATTGAGTAAAATAACAATAACATAACGTCGTCATTGCTAAGCTAATGGCTGCCTCGAACGCAATTACGTGCTGCATAATAGAGGATGACAGAGAGACAGTGACATGCAGGGCATACTAAAATATTATAATACAATAATAAGACGATATATGTCGACCTTATTAGACTAAGGGCATAGACTATAAATGATCAAATGACTCACGATACGTAAATACCTTCTGGCAATGTTGAATTCTTGCGGGAGAATATTGCAAATTTGTAATGTTAAAACAAAGTTCATTAATCTACTTGATTCGCAGATTACCATATGCTTAATCATTATCCAAATTGTATTATCTTTAAAATACTGATAATGATATCATAAAAATTAAAAGCTTGCTCAATATGGAAACGCTGCCAATTCGGCTTATCTAAGCAATGTTTATTGGAATTTCAGTAATAACAAATGCTCATGTGATTATAGGTCGTCTAAAAGAGTGTAAATGGGTTTAAAAATGTGGGTTGGTAATGTTTTTAAAATATTGTTGCACTTCTTTCAAAATAAGTAAAAATGTTTATTCACAGCGATTACAAACTGTCTCGACACACAACACCCAGAATGAACACAATTTAGCATATTTATTAATCACTTCTACCATCGTGTACATTGCAGCTGCACTCGTGAAAAACAGAGTTTGGTTTTTGAACAAATGCTAACAATGTGTCACTCACGTCATGGGACACGTGTGCGGGTCGTAGCACACTGATGAGTTGTAGTCTATGTAGTCAACCGATGAATAAAATGTTATGAATATACTTCGGAGATAGAATTTGCACAAACTAGCTGTCAACACTGTGACTGATATCGCACGCCCTGATGATTACTATATCAGTGTGTCGCGCACTTAGATTCGGAACATTCATCATTTGAATTTACGAGCCATGCTATTCAATGTCTAATACGATTCTGTGAATATTCCAGGCAACCCTGGATCAATACACAGCGTGGTTGATGTCTTCGTGACTATGTTGTTTAAAGGATAAGTTTAATAAAACGTGAAATTACCGACGTGGAAGCCTAGTATTCCCCAGTGTTCAAAAATTGACATGGTCATCCATGGCCAACTCGAGGTGTGTAAAATATTTTAATGCCTGCATGCTCATCCCTTGGCTTGGTTACATGATAATTCCTTTTTGGTACGGGATTAACTACAATAGTTACACTTACAAGGCCAGACTGGGCACTCAAACTAGCTGATGACCACATACGCAAAATTCTGCATGGCATAGCGTAGGTTATCCGTGCTCAAAACTATTGCCACTACCACTCCTGCGCTCTATTTGCTTATGTCATTTTTCCTTCTTCCTTGATAGTAAGGGGGGGGGGGGGGGGGTGTAATAAAGCAATAGCCGTGTACTTTGGGTTTTGTCTTGTAAATTCATATTCATCGCTAACTGGAATGTTGTCGTTGTCCAACAGGCTGCCTTTAATATCCCTTAACTGAACCTTCAACTCATGCACAGGTCCACCAACATCACGTTTTAAGGCAGGATTAGCGATGCTTGTGGTTATAATATTACCGCAGTAGATTACCAATTATTCTTGGGAGGACAGCTGCTGCACTATTCGGTAAATACTAGGCGCGTTTGTTAGATGTTTGATACTGAGCCTATAAGTGTACAAATCAAGTTCACTAAGGGGTGACACTACTGAGCAGGTCACTTCTATGTTTGGAGTGGTTGTATTGCATTGTGCCAGCTGTAAAGGTTTTTCGAAAGATATTGCAGCAGCTCGATGGCTTATCCCTATTTGTTGATTTGTCCCATTTATTACAGGCACGACTGTTATAGCATCAGTATCAGCGCCTGCACCAAACGAAACCCACGAATGATCTTACCACTTGATAATATAGTATATCCACAGCTTCCGTCACGTGAGGTCTGACCTCTGGCGCTATCACCAAACGACGACTCATATCCCCTGCGCATAGCCCCACTTGCTCCTGCATGAGTCCATGAGTCTATATATAGTCTCATTTCTCTGTTCTGCAGTCTATGTTTGTCATCAACATACTTTTTATTAGCAGCATGCTCTGGTGATATTAGGTCTCCCAACCGAAGGATTTTTTTATTCCGCATTTCAAGGTCTCCAGACCTAGTACCGCCATTGTTACCCATTTTCGGTGAGTCATCAATATATACAAAGTTCTCTGTTACATATTCAGAGAGGTCGGATTGAGTGTTCTCAGTTTATAGTCTAGGTCCATAGATCCTTGTTTCTATTTACATCATGCAAATTCAAAAACAACGGTAACAGGAAATCCAATAGCCTTCGTTTGTTATCGCATAACTGAACCTTCAACTCATGCACCGCTAGTAACACGCTTAGAGTCAGGATTAGTGATGTTCGTGGTTACATTATCAATGAACGAGCCCACAACTATCAGAAGCGTAGCAGGCGCATCAACTAGCACGTTGTGCGGGGTACTGACTTGATCGAGGTGGGCATAAAGCGTGTTGAAGATGGTAAAGGTGATGGGCCGGTCACCTGAAGGAATAAATCGCATACCCTGAACGTCATCAAGACTCGGGGTTTTGACCACTCCGTCTGTTATGCGCACAGCCCCATTATTAGGAATTGTGAGGGAACCTCATCTGCAACATCAACCTCTAAACTAAGACCTATAATTACAATTGTCTCCTGTAGAAGTTTAAATTGTACAGATCTTCCATCCTTTGCTGCTGTTAAATGGACTCATTTGATTCAAGTTTGTTACCAGCCTACAGTATACCTGATTGACCATCGGCCAACGCATAGATTGCCTACAGTGTTGTTAATAGGAATTTGCAGAGGAACGCTCTTACCGCTTTGTGCATTCGAGCATGATACATAGTATTTTGGATACACAATCCTTTAGATTTGATATGAATAATACATACAAACCGGGCCCGCTGTAACCGCCCTATTTAGCAACTGAGCAGCTTACCGCCTCCTCATCTAGGTCAAAGTGAAGGACAGTTCAGGGGCGATCAAGGTAGAGTTTTCCGACCTATTTGCACACTACGTGGTTCCAAACATAAGCGACGACAAACATGTGGTTGGTGAATAGTTGGCTGGAGAACCAAACACATGCAATACTGGCAAAACCAGGCAGATTTTGTTGTACGGGAGGGCTGCCGCAGCATTCCTGGTTCGACCCAACTCCTTAACACCGCCCTTATCAGCAGGTACCTGTGTTGGTGCCGGTGTTGAGATCGTGTCCCCACCTGTCAGAGCAAGTACCAGGGTCGAGATTGGCACCCCGATTGCGGTTAGGATGGCTGCTATTGTAACCCTTTGCTCTCAGAACAGCGTGCGCATACGCTTTCCTAGTGCTGTGCCCTTTTTAAGAAGATTGTCTACTGTCTCCCTGTTGCGCTTCATTCGGGTCTGCGTTCACGATTTACAGAGGCATTCTCAACACGGACACGCAGCAGGTTCTGCAGCTCTGCAAGCCTAGTTGTTTAGAATCTCCATGCCCGACCCTCCCCACTTCCTCTTCCATACTTGCCATTTTAGCTTCCTGCTTGCTGATCTTTCCTTCTATCTCGGTTAAATGGGTGGTGACTTCTTGCCGCAGCTTTTTTTCTGGTCTAATTAGAGAACCCCAAAACTTAACGGACGGCATCTCCCCTCCCCACCAAGCTTGACAGCTATTCCTGTAAGCGCAAGCGGTTTTCTGGTACGAGAATTTACGACACATATGTCAGGGTAGTCCCTCAACCGTAGCTCTCCTCCAACAAGTATGCATAATCGCGACCAAGGTTTGGTGTTTGACCAATTTCAGCTAAAGCATGGTAATAGTCTTTGACAGCGGCTATAATGAGCCGGCCTTCCAGTGGTATAGTCTGATTCATCTCAATTTCCTCACTCATAGCACATGAGGAGAGAGATGGGCCTCTGAGACCCATCCCCACTGTGGAGGGAGTACATCATCCTCCCCTCCTATAACTAACTCCTCTCCAATTGCCCCTTCATCATCAAATGCTTTGTTGTTAAATTCCATGTGACATCCGCATAGGGACAGGCTTGGACAGAATTGGTTTGATCTTTTGCTCCTCATGCTGCAGAGCCTGTAAGAACTTCTCCACAGCATCGCTTCCTCTGTAAACCACAGGGGGTTCGGTCTTACTGTCACAACGAACAACCACATAGGTATAGCATCCTTGGTGTTCCTGCGTTCTCTGTGTGTTGCTCTGACCAGGATTAAGTGCAGGGCCCGGAAGCTTAACTGTGAGCGCCTCAAAGTCAGCATAGATGACGTAGGGTGCAGCAAGCTGTTTGTGTCAGTTCTGGAAGCATAATATGTTCTTCCCTCCCTCAGGCATATCCACTCGCACAGCAGTTTGCCCTCAGGTTTGTGCGCCAGGAGCAGACCCTCTGAGGTATATCCATGCAGACATAGCTCACAGAAGAACTTGCGCTCTTTTTGTGTGGTCTGGTCATACAGCAAGCGGTTCAGGTCTTTGATTTGCGTGTAATGAAACCTGCCGTCCTTCTCAATCAGCATGAGGTTTATAAGGGTACCAGAGTGCTTACTGATGTGGTGTACGATAGTGGTCTTCCCATCCCAGCCAAAAACATTCAAGGCTAGGTTAGCATGCTTTTCTATCTTCTCAACATGTGACACCAGTGTAGGATATTCTACACCTGCACCCTCCCGCAGATCCAAGAGCCACTGTATGTTATATTTTGATGGTCGCTGTGAGTCCTTGGCAACCGGGTGCAGAGTGGCTACAATAGCCCATATAATGCAGAAGTCGTCCCAATTCTTTACGTTTATGATGGCCTGCTTAGCCGCCAGCGCAGCCGGCAGTCCCAGGTAGAAGCCACCCTTCAACGGTTGGTAGTTGGCAATATCAATCCACAGAGTTGTGACCGCCTCAAACTCCCAGCCAGAACCTTGGCTGGTCCACTTCTCTAACTGCTCTAGGATATTAACAGCACTCTGGTCCAGCGCAACGCACACATTCTCTGAGGAAAGAACCACCTGCTGCTTATTACGCAACACAGGCTCAAAATACTCAGTGCTGTCGTCATCGGCGTGCTTGGAGAGTCTTACCTTAAGGGCAAACTGACACTTGATTCCACCTAGCTCTTCCAGCTCATCAGTCAAAACATTTTTCATCTTCCGACGCATGCCCTTTAAGAACATCATAACGTCCGAGCTAAGGGGGTGAGACTCAGGAACGTTCATCACCCATCCACGCAAATAGTTATTAACAACCCACTTAGTCTTCTTGAAGGCAAGGCGCACTGTGGGTACTGGGTTGCAGGGACTTGTCTACGTGGGGCAGGGACTGGTCTGCGTGACACAGGGACTGATCTGCAAGGGGCAGGGACTGGTCTGCGTGGGGCAGATGTGGTGACATGGGTGCGTGCCACCTCAACCCTTAATCTAGCCAATATCTCCTTGTATGTACAGTCATATTCATTACGCACTTGGAGTGCTTGGAGTGCAACCTTAGAGCGTAGATAAAGAGGCTTAAAACCTTGAATTGAAAAATAATCGTTTTGGGCTTTACGTGCTCGCTGAGTCATGTTTACTATACAAACCCATTAGTCTAAATGGGAATTTGTTGATTCACAAAAGCCAACGACAATACAGCGAACAGACTTTGACCTTGCTACCAGTGCCACAAGATTTCTATTTTTATACAGAGGGGAATCCCCGCTCAGTGGCGCCGGCTGGCGGGTCAGTCTCCCTTGCCATAGGCCGTTGTGAATCAATTTGTTTGGTCAAGACGAAGACGACTGTGTTTGACTTGATCGAACCCACAATCCATACACAATCCTGCCTTATTATTTTTTTATAGCCTTCTGACAAACCGTACAAAGACGATTAACGACACCATGTTTTATCTTATATCTGTGTAAGTTACAAAACTCTTGCGTACAGGGCCTGTTACAGGGGTCATTCTTTCCGAGTAATATCCACGGGCACTTATTGTCAAATACTACCATTGTTTTATATATAGATCTCTATTAGTCTAATTGGTAATACCGTCTGGCGGCATCAGGGTTTCTGACGGCCCCACAAGCAACTCCTCCATTACAAAGCCACAGAGAGGTCCATCCAGCAAACAGTATAGTACAGGCTCACAAGATTTTGTGACAGAGTGTCCAATCCGGTAAACATTGAGTGCACACAGGGTCAGTGGCCTTGCGCCGGTGGTCTTGCTCGACCTCACCAGGCTGGTAGAGGTAGCGAACGCCAACATCAGAGGAAAGCTTTTGCTCTTTGACCCCCAGCAGGCGCCCTGGTACGACTGAAGAGGGCTTTGGTGCAACTCGTTGTGCCTTTATAGCATCTTAAGTATTTTTCCCCAGCCAAACGGGTCAACTCATTATGTATCGCAGAGACAACAGCCTGTAGTCGAGAAAGCCCATTCGGTAGATCGTTTTCTAGTATCATTTAACTCTACAGCATACTGGTGTCCAAAATGCCGCTCAGCAAGGGTGCGGTTAAAGCGTTCCACTATACCCTGGTCTCGATGGATATTCACAAGGCCACGCCTAACTGATACTCCATGTTTTACTAACAGCTGATTCGCTGCACCCATAAACTCCTGTCCGTTGTCGACCTGAAGTAGTTTAGGCCAATTCAGTGGTCCTCGCTTGTATATCCTCTCCAGTGCGACCTCTTTAGCCTCTTTTGAAGTCAATGGCTCTGCCGCTTTGTAGCCCGAGACGACATCCACCATCGTTATGGCATACTTGTAAGTGCGGCGCTTCACAACGTCATGAGGAAGAAATAAGAGATCGGCTTGGTGAACCTCATTAGGGACAGGGACATCATATTTTGGTCTTGGAATGTGTTTTGGCACTGGTAGGTAGATATGCCAAATAGCTTGCTTTGTTAGCCACCCCCTGGCAACTTCCTCAGTAACCCTCGCTTCTGTTGCAAGTTTCTTGATAGCTGTTATGCTTTTCCAGTATCCCTTAGGACTATAGTAGATCTTCTGCATGCGAAGTAAACGCCCAAGTCTCCAAATGACCTACTTAGTAAGCCGCTATGCAACCAGCCCAGTCACAGCCAAACCCAGTATAATGAACGCCACCTCACGCCATTTTTTACCATCTGAGGGCTTGTAGAAGTCTGAGCAGGTCAACGGTTTTACCCGTAATAAGGGAGTACTCATTCATAGCCTCGTCCGCATCCCAAAAAGTATGCTCGGCATGTCCCTGGTGGCGCGGTTGCTCATTGATGAAGTCTAAACGCTCAGTTTGCCTCTTGGCCCATTCTGCCTGAGCAGATTGAAGCTGCTCGATTGCCATATCATGGTGTTTACTTTCCGCGTCCACTTGGCTGCCTCGTAATTTAGAGAATAAAAAGTTGCTCCCAGAGAATGTAAGGGTGCTAACAAGAGCACCCCCAACAAGTAACGCGAGTGTGGCCATTACTTCAGTATATCAACTTGTAAGATTCCTTGTTTAATTAACATATCCTTTGTTGCGATGGCTAGTGATGCATCGGCAACAGCCATAGCCAGGTCCCGTGGGTCGGCAGCAGCCATAGCCAGGTCCTGTGGGATAAAATCAAGACGTGGCACCCCACCACCCAGAGCCATCTTAACAAGCTTTGCATAACCTATTGAAATACCGGAAACAACTGCACCGTGGTACAGTGTGTTGACGAGCATTTTTCCATCAGTAATTGGTGCTGTCATTTTATTCCATTTTATTAGTCTGGTCGCGTAAGTCCTTCAGCACAGAGTTGTACTTTTGGGGTGAGGACCCAGACACTTTGTTGTGCATGGCGGCCCCTAAAAGCCATTTCGGATAACATGTCTCTCCTCTTTGTTAGGGTCATTGTTGCCCATCAGTCATCGATAATGTACAGGGTTGGCTCGCCCTTGAAGCAGTGATAGAAAGCCCTTAAGTGGTCATTGAGCCGCTCCCCTGGATCAACGAAGTAGACCTCTGAATCATCCCACACCAATGACCACGACTGATAGGCCTCGTTGAAACGTATGTTTGGGCAGAGGATAACAATATGTTCGAAGGCGCATTGCCAGATATCTTGATTGTCATTATCTTAACCATGGCGCGACCCAGGTTTTGCACAATGCTGCGATTAGCATCAGCCGAGGTCAGTGTGATTGTAAAGGCCAGCCGTGCTGTCCCTGGGACAATGACGTCTTCTGCACCTAGATTGGGGAAGCGAACCAGCTGTTGGTGGTTCTGGTCAATAGTGCTTAGATTGTTTGTAATATCTACAGACTGTTGCACGCCCTTTGCCCCTAGGGGTTCGCGTATCCGGCGGTGTGGGTTTAGTTTGCGCCCATAAGTACTCGACATGTTGAATTCTTAATTACACTTATATATTTAACATAGTAACATGGAGTTTGATAACACCACATTTGACGACGTAGAGGAGGAGGGGGCTAAAGGAGGGGAGAGGAATGAGACTAACTTTGATGATGAGGAGACTAACCTGATTGACGAAACTTTAGATACGTCAAGTACGACAAGTCCACCATGGGCTATTACTGAAATGCCTGCTGGGTTAACAGAAGATCAGATGGGATTCTACAGAAGAAATCAAAGTCTTAGTTACGAGGTGGGAGAAGGTAGTGTCTAAGCATGGGCTGCAGGCCACTCTGGAGTTTAGATCGTCTAAACGAGGACACAACGCTAGCTGAGAGTGTACGCACCATGTTCCGAGAGCAGGGCATAACAATCGCCTCCATCCTCACTGCGATTGGATTGGCAATCTCTACCCTGGTAGCTGCTTTGAATGGTGGAGGGAGCACTAGTCCAACTCCGGAACCAACGCCGATGCCAGCTGATAAACCCGGGGTGAAGGAATGGATTAAAAAACAGGTGAACTCCTTGGCAAACGTACCAAAGGGCCTAGCCGGTAAGGCAGCAGCTGCCCTTCTAAGAATCATTGGCTCCATCGTATCATGGCTGCTTAAGTCAGCTGCAAAGGTGGCTGGTTGGATGGCAACGTCTCCAATGGCGAGGCTCATATCAGACGGAGCCATGTACAGGCCCGTTCCAATCATATAATCAACCTTTGAAGAAGCTTTGTGGAGGACGTTCTGATACCAGCGGATGGATGTTGGAATGTCCACTGGGAAGTTTATGGCATCCTCAACGTTGGCCTGAAATTGATTTTAAGCATCAAAGGACGTGCCAACATCTAGCATCTTTGAGCAGGTCTGCGTCTGAGCCTCGAAAATGGCCCAGACATAAGTCCGAATGCTGTCCTTGATCCGTGTGATACCTGGGTCGGTGAACCCCGCTGATTTTTCCATGATGTAAGTACTCCAGGGAGTGTTTGCTCCATCCTGGTCTTGCTTTATAAAATCAATATGTAGCTTACCTCCCTGAAAAACAAAGACGTTGGTTGATTTCTCAAAGGATTCGTACAGGTGGGTGTTTCCATAATGAGAGATCACCCGTACCTCGTGTGTTTCAGGGTTGGTGAAGTAGACCCGCCCTAGGCCCTGGTTACTGCCCTTTATCCTCCAGTCGCTGTTTTCCTCAACCCCAAACTCATGGCAGAGATTCTCTTGTCAAAGGTGTTGTTGCTGGTCTACCATGTGGCGTCATCCGGCAGTGCTATTCTCATTTCGTCTAAAAGTCTCCGTGTAGTACACGTGGAACCTGTAGAGGTTACTTAGTGCTGGGGAGTTAGATTTGAGATGGTCCAGGGCAGAAACTCTGCAACCGCTTGTTGCACACCATACAGCAAAGTTTACCTGGTTCTGCCAGTATTGCATGTGGTTGGTTCTCCAGCCAACTACAAGGCTGTCGTCACTTATGTTTGGCACCAAGTATTTATCAAACAGGTTGGAGAACTCCACCCTAAACGCATCTGTAATATTACCTGCCTTAACCTGGATGAGAAGGTGTGTCGGATCCTCAGGATCCATATGAAGTGGGTAGACCAGCCCAGTTTTGTATTTTTTATTCGTATTGAAAGTAAAGGCTTGTTTATTCATAGTGCTATGTATCATACACTGTCTAATGTTCAAAGCGGCGACGCTGTGTCCCTGCAAAATCCTATTGACTACACTGCGGGCGATCTATGTGTTGGCCTAAGGTCAATCACGTATACTGTTGGTTGGTATAATCTCGAATACACCGAGACCATTCAATGTCGGTCAAGAACTTCAGAAGAGGGAGCATCTGTCCAATTGAAACCTG
>CM067356.1:63046888-63086287 GCA_034190875.2 Urechis unicinctus
AGCAAAAAATCTAAAAATGTTTAAATATTCACAAGATTTACATTTGCACAATAGTGCTGTGTTTGCAAAATCTTCGTTTGGCTAGAGTGAATTCACTGATTGAAGATAGTGTCTCTCTGGTTATTTGCACATTTGCTGCTATGACTATAACCGATATCAGTTCGATACAACCTGCGTTTATAGTTAAATCATTGAATGGGCATGTTCGCGTCAGCAGGCGACCCAAAGCTATACATTGTTGCAAAAGGGAAGAAACTATAATACCAAACGTCGATAATAATTGTGATATAGTCGCACAAGTACTGCAATGTCATTATTTACGGATATAAATTAACTATTACCAACCTACGAAACGAAAAATATTGTTACTAATAAACGAATTGTACTTTTGAAGCTATATAGTAATGATATGATGCCATTGATTTTAACCACATAAACATTCCCACATTCATGCAATGTCAAGACAACATATATCGACACAATCGACACAAACCCTAGCACTAGACGAGCCATCGTTTTGACAATAATGTAAATTATCATCTGCCTCAAAGACGCAAGTGTCTTGCGGCATTACGAATCAATGAACAAATGTGTGAGTATTGCATCGTATTGTAAATATCCTGTACTTAGTCTTCGCATGCAAAGCTATCCTTCAGTATACTGTAACGCAAAGCAAAGCTTATTGGAAGGGGAAGATCATACTCGCCATTTTAACTACATCATTCTTATTTACGAAACCAATATTGATTAAAATGGATGTATGAATGCATGTATGCATCATATATGAAACATTGATATTCAAAAACCATGAACAATTAAATGCTTGAAATCTCTTATCTTTACAAGTTTAAGACATCCAGTCTTCTCGTTCATAGATTAGCAGTCAAAAAATAATTTGTCCATAAATAATATACTCAACATAGAGGTTTACTCAGATGCCAGCCTAATAATAATTGTAGAAGTTAACTAAAATGCTAATATTGATACTGCTGGACTGTTAATTATGCTTCAATCGCTACTTTAAGCGGCATTTTTGTATGACATAATGTACTCAAGCATGTGGTTTAATCAACAGTGTCATAAATGAGCATCAGCATAGGATGTATATGGAATTCATTATGAAGAGAGTATATTACCAGAGTGCACATTACGGTTTAAAATTTTTAGTCACAATGCAAGACATGATCAACTAGCTCGCCTGTGCAATTATTTGTTTGCTAATAAAGTTCTTTCTTGCAATTGATTTAAATAGCATAATTGTACTTGCATTTTGGTTCCCATGTTTTGGCATTCCACGCCATAAATCGTCATTATCAATTCAATAATCTATTATAGAATTGAAATCTGAATTCATCAATCCAAACTTACAATATATTGACCTGTTTAATGTCAGTAACTTGTTTTAAAACTTATTCGAATCAGTTTTATGTATGTGCAAAATATTTAATCAAAGCAAAAAGGAATACTGCAGCGTATATAAGCACCCTTTAGGGTCTACCATAACACAGACAACGGAACGAGCTAGTGTCGTGCCACATGTTTTGCTGATCGCATGATTGGCCAACTTATCGACCTTCAGCAGACACTGGATGTTGCTGTCTAAGTTATCGGTGTCGTTTGTAACCATAATGACTCTGTTTACGAACATAACATGGTTTATTTCAGCCGTTGAACATAAAGAGATTTACCGACAACAATGCCATGGTTATTCCACAAGAACCAAGAGCGCTGAAAATATATACGGATGATGATATAACGTGCGAATATGACTCTCCTTAATATAGAGCCGTCCGCAATGAAATTACTATCGCAAATGCTACCAGATTGTCTACGATAGCCTTAGTGTGATTGTGCGATATGATGTTCTCTAGCCGTAACATACCGACTAGAAGCGGGTCATCAAGCGCGTAAAACCAGGATAATCTCATATATTAAAAACTATCAACCACATATGCCTGATGAAACATTCTGTGGACATTTGTTTACAATGATGGATTGCGTTGACGTCCACGTGATTTTTAGACTAATTATGAATTAGCTTTTGTAATCAGTGGACCCCAAACTTATTTGCTGTTATTAGTTGCATTTAAGTTTATATAATAAAAAGGTTTGATGCAAATAATCATGGTCAGTTATGTCGACCCGGCCGTTGTCTCGGACAAACGTATTGTTGCAATTTGCATTAATTTTATTATTTTATATCGGGAGTTACCGATGTGTCACTTTCTTGACCCAGCAATTTCGGATTCCGTCATGAAATTGACACAGGCTGGTGCGTCAGTTATGTTGACCCTGTGTTGTCTCAATGAAAGACTTTTGTGGCAAATTGCTTTATTTTAGGAGCACAACAGAAGTTGTGGTCTCCTTTAATTTCACTCTGGTACATTTTACATTTTCCCGGTCGGTGTGGTTTCGTCTTTTATGACGCTTAATGTCTTCCATGTTTGTTGTGCCTCTGGCATTAATGATATTTGTCTAGGTTGAGGGGTCATCCTGTCGCAATTTATCGTAACTCGGATACGTGACATATGTTTACAGCATGCCCCCGAAGATTAATGGAAGGCGTACACGAAGGTCAACCAGGCGTGCTGCGGCCGGCTCTGCTACAGCAAGGTTCCACTCACCTGCATCCAGAATTTGTTCCCGCCCTAGGGGTAGACAACTCAAACGACACCTCACCAGATGTTCCCATTATGATGCCGCCACCTCCGGAGTTCCCTTCCACCCCTTTCGGCCTTGACAATGAAATTTTAGTGGAAGGCATTTACGCTAGGATACGAAGGGATGGCCTCCTTCCCTCGTTTAACCCTGTTCCCAAACCTACTGCTCCGGTGTCAGCTTCAAACGAGCCGCAACCGAGCTGCACTCACACGCTTCAGGACACGCCGCCGAACATGCCTGCAGCAGTGGGTCAGGTGCCGTTGGCCACCCAATCCCAGCCTGTGTTGGACAATAACACACCCCTGAGCTTAGTGAATAATGCTCTGGCGGAATTCATAAACGTCCCCCATGGTGAGTCGCGCAGCCCTTATTCCTCACTTATCCCCAACTCCAATTGTGTGCGTATATCTGCCCCTCTGGGCACTCATGTTTCGGCCAAAATTAAAAGTGCCATTTGGAAGGGGCATTTAATAAACCACCATGATCTTGCTGTGCCCCAGCCTGGCTCTATGCAAGATCCCAAACCAAAAGTTCATCCCCCTATGTCCATTCAGGAGTGGCTTACTGCATTTTATGTGTATGTTGCCATAATGAGCAAACGGTTCCGTCAGGCTTCATCGGGCATGTTGACACATAAGGCAAATGTGGAAACGTTGGCAAACAATTATGGTCCTCAAGCCTGGCGCCATTACGACCAGGGTTTCCGGTGGACAAAATCGTTTGACAAGTCGCTTCAGTGGGGTCAACTTGACTTGGAGCTGTACACCGAAGCCTCTCTTCTAGCAATCCAGGCATCTGTCACAGCCCCTCGTCCCTTTCAAAACAACCCACACTTGGTAAGACCCTAGATAACGTTGTGCACTTGGTTCAGATCTTTGGACAGGGCTGTCTTATGGCCAAATGTAACATTCAAGAGGCATTTAGAATAGTCCCCATTCGCTCCTCTGAACATTGTCTCCTGGGATTTTCGTTTGACAACAAGTACTATTTTGATAAATGCCTCCCGATGGGATGCCGCACCTCTTGCTCTATTTTTGATTCTTTCAGTCAAGCTTTGCAGTGGGTGGCAATAAACACACTGGAAGTGTCTGGAATAACTCATATACTGGATGATTTCATATTTGTTGGTCCATCAAATTCCAAAAAGGTGCAATCAGATCTTAACAACTTCTCGTCTTTCTGTCACAAATGCGGCATACCAATTAAACATAGCAAAACAGTTCTCCCATCTCCAATTATAATAGCTCACGGTATATAATCATGATTCTGGTCAGACGTCTTGTGCTTGCAAGCTTAGAATTCAATGTTCTTTTCAAATCTCAGCACATTCCTGGCTTTTCAAACATATTTCCTGACAAGATTTCTCGTTTCCATATAAAGGAGGCCAAAGCCATAGCTCCTTGGCTAGACCCTCAGCCCAGCAAGATTCCTCCTCACCTCTTCTCTCTAAACTCAGACTCCAGGGAAGTCAACTCCTAGTTTCTTCTTTAGCCTCCTTTAGCCTACTTTCATCTCCTACCTAATTTCACAGGGTTTTGCACCAGCCTCTATCCAAACGTATGTTGCTGCAGTGTGTTTCTTTAATAAATGTCAAGGCTTTCACCACACCATCACATCTTTTGTCATTCAGAAAGAACTTGTTGGCGTGCAACGACAGGGATCCCCAAAAATCCCGAGGGCACCAATTTTACTTCCCATTTTACATAAATTGGTAGATTCACTTGTCATCACTCTGTCATGGCTAATTCATCTGACACTCTGTCATCCTTTCCATTTTGTTTAAAACTGATACTCCGTCATTTCAAAGGCAATGTGTCCAGACAACCTTTTTCAATTATCATCCCATCCTCTGAAGCTTTCCAGTATTGCCCGGTGCGAACTATGCAAGCAGGTTCCTTGCCAGGTCCTCTATTTGTGCTTCCAGATGTGAAACCAGTTTCTCGCAGTCTTTTCTGCAAACAACTTCAGAACTCTTTGTCACATGCAAAGGTTAACATCCCAAACATCAAAGCACATTCCTTTCGTATTGGTGCAGCAACATTCGCTTGCTCTATGGGGATCCCTGATCAAGAAATTCCAAGACTGGGACGTTGGAAGTCAGATGCGTATAAAAGATATATTCGTATTCCTCAATTCCACTCTGTTACATCCTAATAAATTGTACCGCTGTTTTGGTAAATTTACTTGTCTCATCTATTTGACAGTGTCAGACAGGGGTCTGGCTGTCATTGTTAGGCAATCCCCTCTTATCCATCGCAACAAAAAGTGACAGACAGGTGTCTGGCTGTTTATTCTGCGTTATCTAACTCACCCATGTGTAACTGTCTGCGTCTTCATTTAACTTTGACACCTTAGTTATTCATGATATTCTTTGCTACGCGGCTCCCAGATGTAGATGTAAGGAGGATCATTTGGGTGGGGCTCGCCTAGGTTAGCACTAGGCGCTTGTGGCTGTTTTTGCCCCCACCTTCACAGTATTATCCATGTCATTCAACAAATTGTATCAGTATAATATTGTTAAATATAAATGGTTGTCATATTTTACATATGTTTCTTGTATATTATAACACATATAGGAAGTATAATTTTATGTATGCAACTATGTCATATTATGTCAAGAGTTTTAAAGTGTATATTGTCTATTGACATAGTCGATATATTTAGCTACTCATAACATATGTATGTTCTTTCTCAACTATGGCACTTTTGTCAAATCTATTCTTTTGGACATAGTTGAAAATATTATACTTTAAGAATTTGTGTACTCAACAACTATGCCATGTTGGTTAAAGTCATAGTTGTGAGTTCAATAAATGTAGTCATTCCTCAGAAGAAGAATGACCTTTATTTGGCAGCCAGCCTTTTGTTATCTATAATCACCATAAGTGTTGGCAGCAACGAGCTGCATGATCCTCTGTTACTATTCAAGAAGTGCAAAACATGGCAACGAGCCCTGATCATAAATATATATATATATATACATATACATATATATATAAATATATATATATATATATATTTATGCATATATACAAATATTCATATATAGATATATAAACATCTGTATGTATGTATTTATCTTTTAATACATAAACAATAAAGACAGAAGGCCGATGGCTATTGAACTCTGCTGCTTTTGACATTAACGAGTTATGATAGCGTTTATAGTATAACATTGTATTCAATGACACATAAGGGCTGAACAATAACCCCAAACCCGCTTGTCTAGCAACAATAGTCCATCGCAAAGTAGTTATGCAAATAGTTTTAGCATTTCGGCCTAATAATTTAAGTTTTTAAGAAATGATTCACCCAAAAACCCATGAGCTAATAATAACTTAGCTATACTTTTCCTGAAACAAGCAATTTGCTTTTATTTAGCACGTCAGAGGTCAAAAGCCATAAAGCTATGAGTTAAAGTTTGCAAGATTTGGTCAATGTGAAGTTGCTAGCTTGCATTATAAGAAAACTTGCCATCAAGAATTATTCCCCACAGAGTAAATCACTCAGGAACAAACGGTCATGCAGTGCCGATATTTAATTTGTAAGTTGATCATCAATATGAGAGTGGTTCATGTTTAATTTGAAACTAAGTTCCCTAAATGTTAACATAGCTAATGAGATTATTTTTCAATAATAAGGTCACAAAGGGCTGATATTTTATTTGTAAGTGACAATCAGTATAAGAGTGCATTATTAAAAAAATGCGACACCAAAAGTTTACAAGCAGACAGATGGACATAGCAAAACTGTGCTGAGGAGCATAACTATTAATGCTTACTGCCTAATTGTCCCATAAATGTTAACCTTATAAGTGGCATGCAACAGGTCTGATATGGGCAAGAAAACATGGGGCTAGAGTTACCAGATGCTGTGCTGTTACCTCTAGTCTTAGCCACGTACGTGTGTGCGTGGGGTCATGAATTGAATTGCAGACTACGATGCACGTTCAACGTGTTTAGTGGGTGTCTGTGTGGCATAATAGTTAGCAGTGCTGGTATATCGTGTAATTAAAATGGTGCGGAGAGCCAGGCATTTTATCAGGCAATTATCATGTAGCCCGCAACATCGCCCTCGCGTCCGTTGTAAATCATCACCCTTCACCTCAATGTAGAGCAACATCTGGTTTGAAGGACGTACACCAGTATATATTCGCCGCGCATCATAATCCAATAATTCACCATCGCAGTCACATCGGCAACATAAGTTGGCGGATATTAGATGTACGCTTGTGATTCGTAGTTACAAGTGAACTAACGGACTACTTTTATTCATGTCAATTGGACCTCAATTCCCGCCAACGGGTGTTTTTCTAGCATCGTTCTAGAAATGTCAATTGTGGCTGAATCTTAAAATACCTTGTCTGGCTATGATTTTTTTAAACAGCTTCATCACATTTAGAAGGGTGCATAAACTTGCCAATGGAGGTACACCAATAGGGGAAGTGAGGGCATATTCACATGGTGAGAAACTCGCCATTCACTTTTGTTCACTGGGCGATGTGTCCGCTTCCTCGTGTTAATCGATAAGGTAAGATCACATTCACTTCGCATCTCGCGTGTGATCGGGAAGATAAGCATACATTCACAGGTTAAAGCAACGACCATAAATAGAGTTGATTCGCAGATAATCATTTCTGAAATTATCCTTTTTGTGCTAACGTTCGAAATTCAAGTCGCACTTAAATGCTTCGTTTAGCTAAGTGAGAGACACACTATCTTCAGCAAGATCTTTGAGGCTTGAGATCAGTCATTTCGCAGAATTAGGTCCCTGCTGTCTCGTGTATATAAGCTCTTTTGATGTAATTTGCATTTTGTACACATATGTAAAAAATATCGAACACATAGCTGTAGCTTAAGTCACTTGGCTGATGATTGATAAGCGACGCAAAGCATGATAATTTAACTGGGTTTAAGAAATTATAACACGCTGACAATTAATTACCCATGAATATGCTTCTCCGACTCTGGTTACTTATTCGGTGTGATGATGTAGTGCAAAACATCTACTCCACTCACTTTGTTTACTTAAAGCGTCATCTCCCTCCATATCATTAAAATTGAATGACCATATGAGACGAACTTCTACCCCATATATATATATATATATATATATATATATATATATATATATATATATATATATATATATATATATATATATATATATATATATATATATATATATATATATATATATATATAGATATATCTTTCATAAGTTATATTAATCGAATGAATATCTGTTTATATTATTCATTTCGTTGTTCCTGATAATCATTATGTAGATACGCTGGGTAATCTGATTATTCAATCTAGATTACAGCAACATAACTGATTATTCAGTGTGCCTGTATCTCTGAGTACCGCTGCTTCCTATCTATGGCCAAGGATGGCAAAGGCAGACTCTCCCATAAGTGGCACAAAAACAAGGTACCATTCGGAGCTGTTGGACACAATCAACTGTGGTCCCCACTGCACATGTTGTATTATATATATATAAACACATACACAAACACACACACACACACACACATATATATATATATATATATATATATATATATATACTATATATATATATATATATATATATATATATATATATATATATATATATATATATATATATATATATATAAAAAATATATATATATATATATATATATATATATATATATATATATATATATATATATATATATAGCTGCGTGTGCAGCACACAAATCTATGTGACAACGCAATAAAGTCCAGTTGCAGATTTGCATTTAAACATGCATTCTGGCCGCGAAGCCCGTGGTTAGCATGTCTTCGTCTCTGACATTTGAGGCCTAATAATGAACGATAAATCGGTAGTCGAGTAATTAAATCTACTGCCATAGGGGGCTCGTTTTTTAGGGTTTAATTGGATCGTAATAGTGCTATGAGGGATGGCTAACATTGGTTGTGCTCACTCTGTTTTGCAGCATCAAAAATATGGTAAACAAACTTACTCTTAAATGTTTCGAGGACATTATTCGTGGTGTGATTTAGCTACACATAAGCTCCTGCACAAATTGACATCAAACAGGTACGGGTAGAACAGATACATCTCAGTGCAGCCTTGTAGAATTTAAAAGCACATGGTGACAAATCGTGGCCAAGCACAAATACTATATGACCTATTGCGTTTATTTAGCAAACCCTTTTGATGATAAAATATATTATAAAGCAGTAACACATTATAAAATTAGATGGATTGCACGCAATTTACCGAATCGTGAAAACTGCATGTGATGCCTTGCTGCTCCTCTCTGCCCTAGGCTATTCTTGTATAACTAAAATGTGAATGTAATGTAGAGTTATTATTAACGCGACGTCTGCCTGGGGCTATGACAAGGGCATTAGCTGTGTATAATGCAGCAGTCAATATTGTCCCATTTGCGACATTGGTATTTAATGAATAAAATGATGTCTACACCAACCCTATTAATGTGGTGGTGTAATGTGACAGTGTGTCAAGTTGCAAGCAGCCTTTGTATTATGTGAACATACTGGTTTATAATTACCACATTAGTTTCAATGGGTAACCTGTTACATCTGAGGCTGACCAACAAGCAATGTTTACATATCACACAAAATTAGTTCTTCCAGATGTCTACTTCTTTTAAAATCCCACAATATACTTCTTTGTAATAACAAGCTTGCGGTGTAATTTCGGTGTACATTTTCAACAAAGTAGCTTAATTTCAGGAGTGAAGCTCTGTGTCGATCTGAGTGCGTGAGAATCTGTTGATAAAGATCTGCAACTTTTGTTAATGCGCTTATGCGTCTATATAACCAATTGCAGATGCAGCAAAAGAGAAGAAGTACGGAAGAAGTAGTGTTAGTCATCGTAAATCCAACCGCTAGGATCATATTAACCCCTACCAAATAAGCTGGATTAACTTTCTCGATATCTTGTTTTTTTAAGAATATCAATATTCATCAATATCAATGTAATGTAATTGAACATTAATGAAAAGGATCCTTCATCTACTGTTTGTCCTCATGTACTTTAATTATTGCTTTATTGGTTTATTCACAGTACCGCTACGTTGTGTCTGTGTATGCAATGTGCTGCGTAAATAACAATCTGGCATAATGCACAGCAGAAGAAGTGTGTCAGATGGACGTCTTACTTATGTCTGCTTATGTATTATCTCGGTGCAGACTAATGCCTAAACGTTCAGCTCCTTTGATGTGTCAGATCATATGATCTGGTTGTCATTGGTTTTGTGATATCTTGCTCATAATTGAATTTAGCTTCTGATTTATCCCAGCATTTGTCTAAGTGCGCTTATGATGGTGTTCTACTAGTCGTTCCCGTTATTAATTGAACTATTCAATGAGTATCTGCGTTACGTTAGATGTTTGCAGTGTCTTATTTGATCTTGATTAGTGAGAGAATGCGTTTCATTTGTCTTTCGTATTTTGTTATGAAACGCACTTTGTTCTCTTCTCGTCTTTCCCTCAGCCTTTTCTACTACATCGTCCAATGTACAATATAGCCATACGTTGTACATTAAAAATTGTCTAGTATATTTACTGCAGGTCTTTAAAATTGAAGTTTTAAATAAGGTCAACCAATAAAGTAGGATATTATTATGGCTTAGTACAAGACCTTTTTCGTGCAAATCGAGGGATGCCCTTATTACAGTTAGCTGGAATGTCGAATGATTTGATAACAAATGGTCACTAACGTAGTAACCATGAAATTGTGCGATCAGACATGAAAGCCAACTGCCAATGAAAACAGCACAATGATCAATCAATGATTATTTAAGATTATTCAGGCTACCAAATCATCAATCGATCAGCTGGGGGTTTGCGTTGAGAAATTAATGCTGTATGCGAGTCATGTTTTCAACGTTATATAGCGCCGCGGCTGATATGCTACGCCAGTTTTTGTTTCATTGCAGCAAGCAAGTCATCTATGCCCGAAGGAACGACGATAACGACAGTAAAAAAACCAGAGGTATTAGTCGAGCTGGGTAAGGTGAAAAGCTGCATTTGCAATATAAGTTCCAACGGGTTTGCAGCCATGACACAGATGTGCTCTCCATATTACTATCACACCTTCTCTACCTGATTTATTGTGCAGCATTACACAGTGCCATGTCTGCCACGATACGCAATGTGCAATATGCAACCGTTTTTCTTATCAAAAATGTTGCCAATCAGCAACATATTAAATTACGACTGGTGTGCAGCTAAAGATAATCAGGCAACTCTGTTCTAGCACGAACACAGTGTGGTATTTGTTGTGTGAAATAGTACAATTTTTTTTAGACAGTAAGGTCTTTTGCGAATACCGAGATCACGCAAGACTTATTCTATGGCCCCTTTTAGTTGGTGTGTTACTATGTATTAAGCCTCACTATGTCTGAACAAGGCCCGGGACTATAATAAATCTGCGATAATAAAGTCGAAATACTTTAATGCATGTTTTAGTAGCATATAGATATTACTATTGCATAAATCCTAGGTATAGAACTAGGTCGACTCATTCATAAAAACAATTACCACTATAGGGAAAACGGCGTATATTAAATGTCGCAGATTTGGCAATATTCCATAATCAAACAAATGTCAAACTAAACCATCATGTCAATCACCTCGTGGATATTTCAAGGTCATATATACCGACAATAAAATATAATCTGCTACTCTAAGCAGCCCATCCTCATCACGAAAAATTTGCAATATATCATTTTGTTGTTTTTTTACCTCTGTTAATGCAGCGGTCAAAAGCGAGCAGTTAAGCCACTAATCCATCCTAGGTTATCAAAACAACACTGATTCGTCATATAAAAGACATAAGTATGTCTGGATATAAAATCTACCTTGCTCTTGTCCACCTTTTTCGCCATTGCTTTGTGCGCTGCAAATGCTGAGGATTGCTTTTCACACTATGGTGTTTGTAATCATTTTATAATGTGACTGCGCCTCGTTGAAAATTGCTACAAATTCTTATTTTCTACGAATACTAAATGTTTCGACAATAAACACCCATAGCGCACAAATCATGAAATTAGTAATCTAAAGCAATTCTGCAAATATTCCAGAAGGTGCGTCATACTAATATGATCTGAGTGTAAATAAAACCCGTTGCTTATGGTTCAGTGTAACCTAATTCCTGCTCTTATATATCATGTCAAGTTCCAACGGAAAAGGCTTCACTGATGATGGCAGTCATTTTTTTCTGAAGCATGAGACTGAAGGCATTACATTCTTCATCAGCGCTCTGAGTGTTGTAATACGATTTTCAAATATAAACCAAAATCGATTGGAAAGTATTGCCGCGAAAAGCAATTGTCATGGTTTGGCAGCGGATTAAATGGAACAATGAGGTTGGATGTGCATTGGTATAGATATGACTATGCAGTTGGTTGTGTAGGGACTTAGCTTTACTTTTGCATTATTCCGATTGACGTAACCGAATGATAAATGAGCTGGGATGTTTGACTCTTTTTGGGCCCAATATACCTTTACGGCTCAGCTATTTTTTTCGTAATTAGTCAAGTTACTAATTTCATTAAACCATAATAAACCATATTGCAGTTTTGAGGAGCCAACCACCAGCACACTGCCACTGACATGGTGTAATAATCATAATACCAATATGGTATGTCGGCAATGAGCAACAATGAATCAATGATTTTGTAAAGAGATTGTCGGAATCATATCTTATCTATCCATGAATCAAGTGCTCTCCAGTGAAGTTCATTCACGTCACAATCATTCGATTTGTAGACCATAATGCCATGATTTATGTGCTTTATTTCAAGTTGTGATTTGAACACATTTGTGATACATATTTGCACATTTCCGTGGTCCACTCTAGGGACAAAAGCTGTTCTGCTTCGTTAAGTGTTATTCAACATTCAGCTCTGCCATATGGCTGGTTCAGCATGTGTCATTTCACGCGCAGTAAAGCCTCATATCGCCGTTGTTATTGTTTCGTATCTCTTTGTTGGGTTGTCCAATACCCGTGTACGATTTAATGGGTCATCAGGCGCAGTTGATTTTGCTCAGGCTTCAGTGTGGTCAATGCTAAAGAAGCTTTCACTTTTACTTTGCCTCAGAGAATATATAATGTTAACGTTTTAAGTGAGCCGCCTTTATCGACGTATTGCCATCTTAATAGCTGACATCCGTGAAGCAAATTTTACATGTACTGACTGATTTATTGTTAACGGTAACTTCATATAACTCTGTCATCCTGAGGCCGAAGTATTCAAAGAATGGGCACATGCAAGACGCTGGAGTTTTTAGTGTAATTGGACTCAAGACAATCAGCCAATCCGAAGCTTCGTTAAATTATTGAAGTTGGGGCAATTACACTTCCATGTCAAATACGATAGCGCAAATTATGCAGCAATAACATCTGGGGATACCTATCAGCACGAGGCGTTTACAAAGAGTTCATCTCCATTTTGGCATCCAGGAGATCACCGTATACTAATAATAAACTGGGCTGGTATGTTTAGCAGAATATGGATAGTTTGGGAACGATTGATAAACTCCGCTCAACTCTTTCTCAAACACAATTGCTTATTCTAGCTCACGCTGTTTTTGATGTATAAACATCATCCGAGATATAATGCAGTGAGCTCTTTTGCGTCAGTGCGCTGTGTATATGTGATTGTCAGCAACGATGAGAGTAGAATAAACGAGAGCTTAAAATATTCCATCCTTGATGCGAATGATTCGCTGCATTCGCGCCTTTGTCGTTACATCCTGTTCACCAATGGATATATATGCACAGCTCGCACAAATATTATGCTCCTTGGGCAAAGCAACATAAATCATGTAAATGATATGTCCGAATTTGCTATGGTTACTGATATTGATACTGATGAGCGCCGATGAGCGCAGAATCATTATTACCAATGCAGCTTTTTGAGTATCCAGTAGACTCGTAAACGCTGTTTATTCAGCACTTAGAAGCATATGACACAGTGCCATACAAAGTAGTTTGGTAACTTCAATTAGCAATTGATTACAGATCAGAAAAATATTGCATACTCGTAGCTAATAAACTGACTCAGACTGCATCGATGTTGGGTGCATCACGGAACAAGAAAAACATAAAAATGGTGTTCCTGCCAATATTTCGTGCATCACAACAGTGAAGCGTTGTACGCAATAACAGCTTTATTTGATTACTGTAATATTTGTTAATGTAAACAATATGTTGCCATTTTAGACCACTCAAGACCAAGAAAATTTCAAAATTGTGATGTAATGTAATGTCATATACAGTGACTTTCATAATAGGTGAACTGGGATCTTATTCCGGCGTGTATCATGCTTAAATAGGATCATTGGTGTCAGCAAAGATATACTACAGAGCTTTGGCAAAAAGGGAGTCGTAAATTTACTTAGCATGTGGAATTAGATGTGGTTGAAGTAATCAGGAACCGTGGAGCTGTTGTAGCATAAAAATATGCGCAGATCAGTGTTTCGCAAACTATTTCATTAACATTCACCCTTGCAACTTTATCGAGCAGCATCATTCACCTGCACTACAAAGCAACACTACGGTTTTTGGTTAGCTGTTTAGTTGGTCTCGCATAAAAAATGTCATTATAATATCATACCCTGTTAAGAATAATGTAACTATGTATCTCACAAGCATTATAGCACATGGCGCAGCCAGGAAAGTTCTTCTACAAACAGTTTTGGTGCAACCACATCGAATAAACCTAGTGCCTTTTCATATCTTTTAGATAATAAAGGCTTTGTGGTCCATAAAGGTTGCATATAATACATTTGTTAATCGCAATACCAAATAATTAGCATCATTAAAGACGTGGTTTTCTTACATGTACTGAGAGCACGATATTTGGAATCACCTTGCATGTGCTTATAAAAATGATTCCTCTCCAACGTTTCATTTCATCCGATAATCTGCTGCATCAAGTATTAAAGAATAGGCTTCAGAGCGTCAAAATCAATTATTTTCATAAAAGTTTTCTCTGCTTTATAAATGGCAACACGGCTGACTTGAGAAAAAAAGGGGAATGAGCAGACAGATAGATAATAGTGCCATCGACAGCCTAGCCTAGTTTTCTCTTCATAGTCAATTGATCCATATGATAGGAGGATAAACGCGGGTCTACGTTAATGTGCAAGCGCATATTATATTCAATCTTAGTATCGACAATGTCCATTTCTGTTTTGCCTGTAGATAAGGTAACATGGATTCAAGGTTCGATTGTTCAACAAAGACATTTGGAAATCAACCATACAGAACATTCTTGAATACTGCTTAGGTTCCTTAACCTTGCTGAATGCCCCAACGCAGTGATATGATTTAATTCACTGTTTGATGCCCTGACGCAACGCTGTGTAGTACATCACTTTGCATTATACTGAGTTGTGGAAAAGAACGTAAAAAGCGCTATATATTAGTCCACTTAGTCTACCATTATTCATCATGTAGACTTGGCGACCACACCACACTTACGCATTTTTTTTCAATCCAATTAACTATTCTGTCGGTCGATCAAATAACGTCAATATCAATAAAGAGGATATTCATATTTATTAATATTGACGTACAACTATATAAGCACAAATAATCACATTCTTGCGATTTACAGCAAATTCGTCTTCATTTTCATATGTAGAATCTGATTGTGGTGAATAAACAGACGGTCAATTTAACATAGAGCCAATGTGCGCAACAGTATATTTGCCTTCTAATGATCTGGCATAATCTGTTCATGGGCTGATTAAGGGTGATATACCTTCTGAAACAAGAAGCTCAAATTGAAAACGGTAAGTGTATCCTATTCCTCTAACGATAGCGACGGCACGTTGAACAATACATAGTGCATTATTTCGACCATGCATCACCATTATCCACAACTGTAAAATTCATATAGGCGCGCGTCCACCTCATATCCCATTAGCAAAGTAATATTTCTTGCAGGTTTTGCACATCAAACTGCTTTAAATGTCAACACAATACTTGATTATACAGACGAGGTGTAAAGCCTTACCGAAGAAAGCCTTTACTTGGTTAAGCATATACCCAGTTACAGACACATTCATTCTAGTTCCAGACACATTTATCTTCATGGATCGTTATTTGTATGCAGCATATTCAGCAGCATACCCAGGTGTACATTTCAGAGCTCGGACGCTGCTCATAGTGTACTGATCAGAAAAGAGCTATCTTGTGATTTCTGGATATTTTGATATACAGCATACCTACCAAATTAGTGAATAAGTTCAATTGTATATTCCGCATGCAACCTCTTCTTGCTGCTTTCAAACCAATAAATAACATTTATTGTAGTTGGCGCTCATTGATATTCACAACATAGGTAGAGGACAGAGACATAACTTTATGGCACAGTGCGCGTCTTTGAATGATAATGGTTTTAATTGGCAACAGCGCTAATGACATTTGCATTTCAGGTGCATTCTTATAATGCACAGAGTTCAATACAAATCGGCTTTTCCATTTCGTGCCATTATCTCGTTTTCAAAGATCAATTATTCCTTAAACTACCATTACTTACATCAATTTAAATACTATCATTACTTACATCATTTATGGCAGTGTTTTTTAGCAGCTTTAACAGCACAAGAACAAAATACACATTTTACGTTGATGACATATGTACTTGTAGTTATTCACAAAAGCACAAAACGACTCTTTTTGGAGATCGTAAACAATGCACTTAAACCAACGAAGCCATCGCTTCCGTGTAGAAATTCACCTGTTTCACTGTGTTAACATTTATTGGTTGCTTTTGGTGAACAATAATTGAATATAGCTATCAATGCATTCAAAACTCTATGGTAATATTCATATACATTGTTGACATTGAGAAAATGCGTCAGGTTATCTTGAAAAATGTGCTACTCGTGAGCAAGCTTTTAATTTGTAATTCGATTGTAGTAATAGCAGAACTATATTGTGTTTTTTACAAATTTCGGGCGTCTACAATACACTTATGATGCTGCTTAAAAGCAAAGATCTTGGATTAATTTTTGCACAACTATATACATCGATATATGTGCACCTGTGTTAATGTGTGTGTGGGTGTATGTGTGTTCGCATACAACCCTGTTGCGGTGATGCAAACACATTCCGATATGAGAAGGAGGAGCAGAAGAAGAAATACAAGAAGAAATAGAAGAAGAAGGGACTTGCAACCTAAGTGATTGCAAGAATAACGCAATCATTATCGAAACTTCAAAATGGCGCTCGTGAGGACTGATCCACCTAATCACAGGAACGTCAATATCTTAAGAACCAAAATGATACGTGATCAAATTTTCATGGTTGTTGGTAATCTGTAATAACACTTTTGAGAGTAATTTAACAATGCACGCAAACCCACGAGCCGATGTTCGTTTACAAAAGATTGAATATGCAGATACTGAAGTCTGTCTTCGATCAAACCCAAGTCACGTTCGGGCTGTAATCAAGGATTACCATATCGGAAAGCATGATTAGGACGGCGGCACCACATATCTATGGTGCATCAGCTCTTTATCCGGGTACATGATACTGCGGTCATAGGGTTAACCATTTAACCAGCGGCTGATTTTGTTATGGCAGATATATTTCACATTACAGGAAACTTTTATCTTGGTTTTTCATAATCCGTCATTTAATACCCCTTATGTGGATTACTGTAGTATATATAACAACAAGATCTTCTTATACCATCGTTTTTTGGCGCCTCGAGAGCTTCAAATGTTATGATCATCTAACCGCTGTTAATCATCATATACACAGCTTAGATATAATTTTGAATAAAAAGTAAAATAATCAGGGTCTTTATAAAGCCACACTCATATAATCAAAGTAATATTTAAAGGGTATTCTTGTTTTGTGGACAAGGCAGTATTTTAACCATGCAAGTAGTAAGTGAAGGCTGTCTATTTGTCCTTTAATAGTTGACTCTTTAAAACAAGTTTTATAATGCTCGTTACAAATTTCGTTCCAATGTGTAACCGTGAACTACCACGAATGATTTGGCACGCATAACTTTATCAATTGCTGATTTATGCATGGCGAGCAGAATGATAGAACACTTCAAAAGTCCAATTGGGCGCACGGTGCATAGTAATTGGCAATATCAATAATGCAAGAGGTAACTAAAACAGGAAGCAACTTGATATAACTGGCCTTTTCAATTATATTTATATATATATATATATATATATATATATAATATATATATACATATATATATATATATATATATATGTATATATATATATATATATATATATATATATATATATATATATATATATATATATATTATATATATATATCTGCTCATCTTCCCTTATGCCTCACTATTTACATTTGATCAATGGTATCATTCTTTTGCTTCATTGATACCAGGAATCGCACCACCTTTCGGGTTCAAGGCCGATAAATTGCATGGCAGTTTCACAATGACCATCGTGCAGCCTGCATTTTAAGATGAATATCAGTTTTGCGGTTTGCATTCAGGATGAAAACGGTGATTGATATATTTAATTGTGTAATCATGATGTTAACTCTACCTTAGGGCCAAACAACATTACCATTTGGTTAACCAAATCATGAGAGCTTATATTAACATCACTTGGGACACTTTTATTGTGAAGTTATGTTCTTATATTCAGTGGGTGAAAAGCAATGAAGCTACAAAGGTTCGTGATGGATGGTCTTCCAGGCTAGTTTTTACCCCAATCGATTGTTTCTCACTTGAACTGAATGAGATACATGTAATAAGTTGTCTGTTGAATAATGTGATTAAGCAATGGCAATCAACATTGTTTTAACCATTGTTATTTATCTGAATGCATGTAAAGAAGCAATCCTGAATTTACAATCCGTCCATCCGGAGATTCCACACTCGTGGACGACAATAAAGAAAAAAATGCACAATAAAAAGAGGAATCATCATGCCTAATCAAATATGGAATTAAATAGCTTGGGTGAGTCTTAATTATAAATATCAATGTTACTACATAGTGTGGTTTTGTATTCGTTAAGCCTGTTATTTAAATGTTGCAATGTATGATCATTAAATCAGTTGTTGGTACTGAATGGTAATTGTTACGTATCATTGTATGGAATTGTTATCTGCACCTTGCATTGTATTGTTCCATTTTATAAATGGTAACTCGAATTTTAACGCTTGATTAATTTATTATTGATAGTGGTTCTGGTATATAAATGCACATATAATCTATCAGTGGTGCCTGATGAAGTATTTCTACAGTGATGTTATTTGTACCTAGTAATGTAATGCGTCATTGGTATGTTATTGATATTGCAGTGCTCCATTGGATTGTTATTGATACCTGGCATTGTAATGCTATGTAATTTTTTGCACCTAGCATCGTTAAATTTGAACGATGAAATAGTCTTTGCTACTTGGCATTTAAATGGTTTAATGATCAGTTACTGGTAGTTGCATTGTTAAGCTGGTCTGATCTTTAATTGGTAGCTAGCGTTATTCTATCAATAAATCCGTTATTGGTACCATTCATTGTATTGGTCAATTCATCACAATTTTCTTTAACAATGGAAAATCAAGAAGCATTGATCATGTTTTGGTTAATGGTATCAAGTGACTTGAATGATTAATAAAGTTTCTGGTAACTAATTATTCACAGTATATGATGGTTATTTAAAGTATCGCATCCGTGGTGTATAGGTTTATTCTTAAAAACAATGAAAACAGTTTATGAGCCAAGAAATTGTAATTCAATTATGTCCAAAACAAATTTGTTTCGATGTTATGTATAAGGTCTATCAGAGGGTCAATAAATACCAATGCATTATACTACAATGTCATTAATGAGGCAAGGCACACATATTGCTTGAATCTAACTGTGATGAACACTGAAAATGTGCAAATGGAGTAATAGAATACCCACTATCACTAAAAACCACTCATAAAGAGACAATAATTTTTCTATGGAATAAGCCAGCATATATACAAATATTCATCTGTCTCAATGGGTTAATTCTTAGTAGTACCCTTCTTGTAAGGATTGTAAGCAGTACACCAGCAGAGACTCTTATTCAACTACATCGTCGTACTGTCAGATATAAAGCCGAGAGCCGTATCAAGCAGCATTTGTAGATAGTTGATCCCCACAAGGACATAACAAGATTAAGTAAGATTAACACATATAAACCTAAATCACAAGCGGTGTAAAAAGATTTTTATATGCAAATGATGCTATCCTTAGAAGAAGAGGGGTTTTGTTGTTATTGGGTATAATAAATCATGAATGTAATCACTTAGTATTCTGGTTCAAAAAGTCCACCAACAACATTGCTGCAACATCCATGCTTGACGATTGGACACAACACCTTGATTTGATCAAACAGCCATGCATTTCAGTATAGAAGCCACTTCATGACACTATGGCATAGAAAAACATATATAAGCACATTCAATCATGGCAGTTACTGTTTTATATTTGCTTCAAGACAAGGTTGATACCATGTCAGTATAAGTTGGAATCAGAATGGATCACCACATTTGATATCTGTGTCTGTGTTTAGGGTCAATAATATAGGCAAACTATAAAACTGTGTTCCCGAAACATTCAGTGTTTTCGGATTGCATACACTTGTTAAGGATCCACATATGCTTCGGTGGCACATTGGAATGATTAACATTTAAGGGCTATATCAGGTCAGGGTTTAGGATGTATATTTCAACTATTTAGGTCCGCATTTTGGTTATGCTTGTGACATGTATTATGGAAGTCTTATAACAAAGTACATCAATGGAGTGCCCCAAACCCAGGGAATAAAATCACCACTCCACCACTTCCAGAACAAGTCTTAGAAACCTGAATGATGAATCAATTTAAAACAAAAGAAGAAAGATGCTGAGGAGAATATTGTAAAACATCATCATTGGACTAGCTCTTTCGAACCAATTATGAAGCACTGTATGCTTATTTGCGATGACCATTCAGCATATTGTAGATCCCCTGCAGAATATCCAATAGAAACAACGGTTATTTATTTCATTCATTGCCCTACCTGCTTTATAATTCTCAATTGACATGCCAAAAGTATAGAAATACAACACAACCTAGACAACCATTGACTAAACACAAAGCAAGAACTACATCATTAAAGTGGGCATAGATCTTTTATGAACATTCCTATATTTGCCGGTCGAATCAACTTTTAATTATGGAAATATTTGTCGTTCAAATAACACCTCTCGGACTATCATATATACGGTCCGATAATCGCTAGCCCTCCCATAACAAATCTTCGTTGTCGTTTGAAGTATCGGATAAACATAAGGTTCATTCATCGCTAAAAACGTATTAACTGTTATTTAAAATTCCGCTAGTTGTCATCGCTGACTTGGAATGGATATTATTACAGCCAGCTAATTGTGAACAAATTTAACCAATTTTGTTAAAAATGAGTGCGCAGTCGCTTAAAAAAACATGATTGTAACTAGTTCTATGTTTTGCTAAGACAAAGCAACAACATATACATGATTATCGGTTACTTTAATTGTGTTCCTTTACTATTGTACAATAAGTATCTTCCATATCCCATCAATATTGTTACAGCAATGATGTCTTGTCCAGCAGTCATTCAATACAGCCATTATCAGGTTGGGTTTTACCTACTCTGTGTCATATTGATTTCGCACGACAATGAAATTGCATAACGTTGAATTTATTCTTAAATGTACATTTTTATGGCAGTCCAAATGCACGAAATATCTATTATTTTGAGCTGCTCAATGAATAATTGAAGGATCGACATGGATCATTTTGCAACATATTTGTACTCAAAATAGAACTTATTCATTTTATTCGGAAAACAAAATTGTGCTTCAATGGCACCATTTATGCAGCTACTAAGCTTGGGTATCATTAGTGTGATGTAAATTTATTAGTACGCCTGATGTTGCATGGATAAAGAGTAAATATGTAAATTGATAAAACGGATGGCCGGGTTATGCTTAGATAACACATCCACAATAAGACAATAAGTGCTTATATGTGTCAATTGAAGAGTAGTTAGATTTTTTAAAGTGTGCAGCAGTTGGTGCAAAATGGCAGTGTTAATGTCACATCGATGGCTTATTATACTTGATAATATGATCAAACATTGCAAAAGTTATAACCCTTAGCCAAGACAGACCTGTGAACCAGACCAAAACTGCTCCTACATGGAATTACACAATACGTTATCAGCTTTCATTATCTGTAGGCATCCAGATAATTTTTTTTCTAATAACTTCCGCAAATGCCTTGGCAAATGACATGAAAATGGCTCGCTTTGGAGCATATATTTCGTTTTATAAGGCAAAATGTCAATATCAGCTCATCAGAGATTAGTTTAAAAATAACAGCCCTTAATCATCAGCAAAATTTAATCCACATGCCAATTAATACATGAAACATTATTGCTTATGCTTATGATGGACTGAATCACTCTTTGCCTTCGCGTAGTAGATAATCACTTAAATGCTTCCTTATATCCGCATTCTATAGGAACGCGTTGACCATGCAATTATCCATTTGTCAATATTGGATAGACGTAGGGATAGTCAGTCTATGTACTAAATGGGCAGATGAACAATCTTGTACGGAATCTTATTGGATTGAACAAAAGAACGAACCAATTAGCAGGGAAATTCTACACTCATCGTCGTGACAGTGGAGTACCAGAGGTGCTACATAACCTGCAAAATACAAAAGGCTGTATTGTGTGTTCAACATTGGTCTCATCGAGCTTGGACCTCTCGTGGTACAAACCGGGTTTACCCAGATAATTATCGCGCCTTCTCTTCCTGATTCATATTGCCGCATTATACACCGCCGTGACTCACAGGTTTCTCTTTGCTGTGTGGTGTATGCAAATATTATGGTTTGATGGAACCATATATTCTTCTTGTATTGAACGAATCGAATCGCCCATTTGTTGATGGGCTAGCCGAATTAATCGCGTTGCTGTCTATATGATCACGATGTTGCTTGGATGTCCATGTAGATCAAGATACGATAAGAGTGAATGCTTATTCTGTTTACTCTTCTACTACTGCACTCTAGGGGCAAAAGCAGTTGTGTATTACTTCACTTTCATCTTTTCCATAGATACATTAGGCTTGTTCAACATGTGTCGTATCTCAAGCAATAAAGCCTCCTATCGCCGTTGTTATTGTTTCGTACCTCGTTGATGTGCTGTTCAATATCCGGCTTAGGTTTAATAGGTCATCAGGCGCGGTTGACTTACTTCAGACTTCAGTGTTGCCACTGCCTGCGACACATTCGATTGGTCTTTGTAGGGATCAACTATCTCAAAACAAATGTCATTGCCAAAATGTTTTAGCAATGCGTTGTCAACGCTTACATAAAGATTTACATTTCAGTTCAAGATTGATATTTCAGTTAATATAGTTTATTTGAGTGTTCAATGTGGATATAGCTACACATTTTATAAAACGCTCTGGTTCCTGTTTTGGGCTTTGTTTTTGTGAAATGGTCAAAAACCGCAGAACTATACGCAGAATCAATCCATGCAAGCAGTAATAAGGCTCATTTCGATTGAGATCACGGTGTACCCATATACAGAAGTAATTAAATAAATGTGCTGCGCGTTAGACGGTAAAGTGGGACAATTATATGATTCTGATACTGGTTTATCTGCAGAGATACGCTTAACGCCAAGCTTTATTTATATGCAAAATTTTCATGTCACTAAACCATGCATATTGGAATGTTCGGCTTTTATAGTGTACATTTATCGGAGTTTCTTTACCATGCTCTGACGTAATGATGCTTTCCACATGTCACTTCACTGGCATAAAACAAGCACACAAGACGTTTTTACTGACCTCGGTATGGACAAAAGTCTTGAATGTCTGATATGATTTACCGCCTAGCATATTATAATAGCCATCCATTTCCATGGTTCTATATACGCTCTTCAGCTACCTTGGCAACTGTGGGGTTAAATCAGCATTGATTGCTCTATTCGTTGGATTTGGAAGCGACGTCGTGAAATGCAAGCGCATCAGATATTGAAGAGTTACGATTATTTTGATACCATTAATAAATAAACGGACAATACACATTTATTGGGTAACAAACTGATATTTATTGAGAAGCAAGAATCTATGTTGTCATATAATAAAAACTTTACGGGCAAATTTTAATATTTATCACCTAATCAAGGCCATGAAATCATTCAGATTGTTTTATGTTCTACACGAAACGGACATCATTATATCCAATTAGCCACTGTGCCTGTGGTTCAATGTCATAGGAGGGAAAAAACCTTTCATGGTACCAAAAATGTTTTCATATAGCATAGTGGGAAGAGATAACAATTACGCAAAATATCACCCACGGCGCTCTGTAATATTGATCATTCAATCCGACAGAGGAGGCGTGACAGTAATATGAAGACCCCATCTGTGCCGCGTCTGCAATCACGATGGATCTTGTGTTGATCATGCAGCTTTTAGCCTTACCTAGCTTGACCAATAAGCTTACCTCAGCTGGTTTTCGGTCATTAAATAAGTCCCTTCGGATCCACATGACCTGCGTACAGCATTACTTTCTTACCTAAAATCTCCAGCTATTTGATATGTTATTTGGGTGCTTGAATAATCGTAAATGTAGATTGATTGATCACTGCATTATTTTCATTGAAAATTGGCTTTCGTGTTTTATCTGACAATCTCATGGTTATTGCGTAAGTGACAATTTGTCGTCAAATAACACGACATTTCTGCTGAATGTAATGAACGCATCCCGTGGTATGCGAATGCAAGGTCATCTGCTGAGGCAAAGTATCACCTACGGCCTGCACATAAGCAATTAATGTACCAGACCAAACTGTCTGTAGTTGATTGATTGTCACAGCATAACACAACGGACGAAGTGCCTTGGGGTTTATTTAACTCTCCTTATGCAAGCCTACAGTCAATTGACTCCATACACCACACATTGGTTTTCACTTAATTATTCACGACTCACACATTTTGTTCGATCACTTAACACAAACAAGCACAGGTAACCACAAAATACACAAATTATATGTTTCCGTTAAGTTTTCCATTTAATACAATACATCCGCGCCCAACATTTTAAAGCATAATTGACAACCAGTGTGCGACATTGACATCATACAGCAATATTGATGGACATCGGAGGAAAAAAGACGGGTGGAGCAAACACTAATATTTTGGGCCATTTGATAGCTAGCATCCTGCAAAGTTTAGGGATACATATCATTATAACATGAAAAATCTGTTTTAACAGGTGTTTGTCTAGCTGATTGATCAATAATGCATGTGCATAAGTTATGTTATATTTAAATAGTTCATCAAAATTTAAGATAACGCATTCAAAATGTATTATATAATAACCTGAACCTTTTCTACATCCCATTTCGGCAGATCCAGCTTTCAGAGACCGTCTTCAACACTCATTGTGAAACTCATAAATCAAATATGAAATTACTCATTTAATTGTATTATTGCAATAATGAATAGTTTGCTTAACAAAGTTATGTATCCAGTGCAAAATAAAACAAATCATTAGGACCAATCGATAGTCTGTTTATCGCCACTTGCAGTTGATTCCGTTATGTTTGAATTATAATTCCACATTTGAGTATGATTATGAGATACCCGTGATCGTGTCGTATTATCGAGTGGCAAATAGCTTATGGCATGAGTCACATACGTTCCATGATTCTTTTGAATGATCAATTTTGACACATTTCCTGTTTGGTTATCCGCTACTTGAAGTCAATGGTTGTATGTGGCATAGACCAAATGATAAACACTGTATAATAAGTGAAATGCGCCCATGGTAATTACCGCTTATGATTATGACCAATGTCACTGACAAATATTTAGGGAAATTAATTATTGATGAATGGATGTTTAAGTGAGAAGCGCCGAAAATAGAACGGTTAGAAGCAGATTTTAGTTTTTATACATTACATAACTTCAAACAAGAGGCTTAAATAGCATGGAAGTTTCAATATTAATTCAACCGAAACAAGCGTCAAATATTGCTGTGCAATTTTAAAGCCAAATTATGTGGAATGGTGGGCTGATATTGATATTACGCTTAAAGAGAGTTTTTAAAAAAATCTGACGATGGGTAAATCCGACGGGAGCAATTTTCCAGCCACCTGTCCACGAATTTTGCTATAGAGAGCCAGCAACAAGTGAACGCTAGAAACATATTAAGTTATCATGTAAGTAAAATAAAGCATCTTTTCAGTAATATATGATTACAAATGCTGTTACACATCTCGTAAGCGTCCATTGCATCACCCAAGCAATTAGTTTTCTTACAGTTTAACGACCAATGCATGGTAGCAATGTCGCGGTGTATCATAATTATAATCAGTTGATTATATATTATTTTGGCAAATGAAAATCTTAGTCGTATTCTTTTCTTTTCGTATCAATATGATAATGTTGCTCATATATACTGTTTGCGTTTAAGAATGTCATCGTATAAAATCTCTACATCAATTTTAAAGACAAGTATGATTGTCAAAAAGTTATCTTCGTTGAGTGAGACAATTAATTTAGAGGATTCTAAGTAGCATTATCAACCTATAAGCGATGAGTTCATCATCGAGCAAATGGTGAATCATTTAACAATTAACCTTATAGGCATTCGGTTCTGGTTTAGTATGGTAGGTAGGAAGGTAGGTAGGTAGGTAGGTAGGTAGGTAGGTAGGTAGGTAGGTAGGTAGGTAGGTAGGTAGGTAGGTAGGTAGGTAGGTAGGGTAGGTAGGTAGTTAGTTAGTTAAGTAGGTAGGTAGGTAGGTAGGTAGGTAGGTAGGTAGGTAGGTAGGTAGGTAGGTAGGTAGGTAGGTAGGTAGTAGGTAGTTAGGTAGGTAGGTAGGTAGGTAGGTAGGTAGGTAGGTAGGTAGGTATGTAGGTAGGTAGGTAGGTAGGTAGGTAGGTAGGTAGGTAGGTAGGTAGGTAGGTAGGTAGGTAGGTAGGTAGGTAGGTAGGTAGGTAGGTAGGTAGGTAGGTAGGTAGGTAGGTAGGTAGGTAGGTAGGTAGGTAGGTAGGTAGGTAGGTAGGTAGGTAGGTAGGTTGTTAGGTAGGTAGGTAGGTAGGTAAATCGGTCGGTAAGAAGGTTGGTAGGTTGATAGGTAGTTTGTTAAGGTTCATGGGCAGGTATCTAGGTAGGTTTTTCCGTAGAGACACGCATCTCATTGGCATTCACCACTACAAAGAACAATATCCTGTAAGATTTTCTCTGAACCCCAACAGCTGGCAGCCATCCTTTGCTATGTGAGCTAACGTTACTCTAAAAAAATGCAATACGTCATAGCCTCGACGTATTCATCGGTGAGTTTGCTGGAAAGAAATCGTATGACTCCGATATTGATCAATAGCTGGAACTATTTGACTACGAATCGGGCTTAATTTGATCGTCTAACTGCTCTGAGCTCGCAACCAATGTCCTTTCCACAAATTAGTTGTATTAGACCAATCTGTCACGCAATGAGCTCTTTGCTTTCACGTTCGAAAAAACCTGTCTTGCTTGCACCTTCCTGACATTTTTGCACATACTTACATTGTCACGATCCTCTCTACGGAGTCACTAGTATCCACGAAGGCAGTTGTGAAATGTCAAAGTTAAGGCAAGGGGTTTGACGTTACATTCATAAGGCAGTGTGTTTGGGTACAGTTATCGAGGGGATATTTGTGAGAAACCTAAGCAAATATGATGAGTTGAGCACAGTGAGACATTACATATAATCAACGACGGTAAAGAAATTTATGACAGTAGACAACATGCTCTCAAAATACTGAGACTAGAGAAGTTACTGAAAACAGGCAACAGGCTGTCCAAATACAACGACTGCAATCACTTATATGGAAAATTGACACTAGTCTATCGAAACATTCCTTTTTATCGAAGATTGATAAACTGTAAACCAGCTCTTTGAGTGCACCTTGCAAAATACAGCCTGTGACATATCCGGCATCAGACAGACGTAATGACCAATTTCCTACAACCACACATTGTTAATAGAACCAGATCAATATCGTTGAAAGCACATTATACCCGGTGTGCGTACTCCAACCAGATGAAACAATTAGACTAAGCGAAATGTTGTACAAATGATGTGTGGGCGATGTTACAGAGCTATAGAATAATTGCCTGGTGGTAAGCATTCTGTAGCTTATGAGCCAGCACTGCTAACGATCAAACTTCAGAGACACCGATTAAACACACTTAACCTGCAATGACCGCACAAACACATTCGAGGCTCCGACGAGAAGAACCAGCACAGTGTGTAATCGCTCTCGTGCCTCAGCTACATATGGACGCAACGCCCTATCAATGCCTAGAATGTTACGAAAGGACAAACAAGTTAACAACGCATATGCTTATGGCATGACACCGCAACTACGCGAACCTAGCTCGATTATATACGGCTTAGGGTGTCAATGGTAAAGCCAAAGATTCCCCAGTACCACGAACAGCCTCTTGTTCCCAGACTCGTAGCACTTTGCATTTTAAATTCCCCACCAGCAATAAAAAAGATATTTGGACATGACATTTCTGCTTGGGGAAAAAATCATTTTATAAGCTTATGATAATCGCTTGGGAAGAGCAGGTACATATGCCGATGTATGGAAAGATATCAATGCGCAATCACCAGAAAAATGTTATTGTCGTCTACACAATGTCAACCTGTACCAGAGGTAAGAATAAAGTATTCTCGATGAGTTTGGTTCAATTTCCAAGCATGGTAATATGTATCAAAGAATATGAGCTACTGTAAGCAGTAGAATATATTTGTAAGACCCAACAAATGGCCAAGTGAAGCATCCCGGAGCTAATCAACTGAAAATACGCATATGTAGCCAAATAAAGTTAATAATTCTCTGATAAAGAGCATCTTGCTGATTGCAGTTGTCCTGCACGAAGTCGAGTGCCAGGAGGTTCGCGGTCAGTTGCCTAAATAGCATTGCTGTATAGAAAGAGCGATCGTAGAACGACATGAATGCAGCATACATTATGTGCGTATAGTTAACCATCGACGGGAGCCTGGTCAAAGGTGCGACTTTCAGGAAGGTTATACCCGACTAATAGATTCTTATATATCAACAACAATGATTGGATTGGATATGCGATGAAATCCCTAGCCCGCTGAGCTAAAGTGTTGAACAGGCGTATGTCTAAGCTTCAAGAGAGTTTTCATGCATATATGCTGTCAAAACAGAGCTTACATAAATGGACATTTGGACCATATGGCGCGTGGCATTTAAGATTCCACTTGCTGTTTACAACAAAGCAGCAACCATCCCGTGTTTTTGTCAACTTGGATTGTGCTGCTAGCCCAGCTATTATATTGACCCGGTAGAGATTGTCAGCATGTTGCTTTTACTATTATATCTGAACATTGCTTTTTCCTATGCACAGAACACAAATTTTGTCTTTTATGATTCATACGGACCACATCAATCTCGACAGCCTTAACTTGTCACCTATCGTTAATAATCAGAACCTTAACGGAAACGCTGGCGAATGACGGATTTAAACTCTCTTCAGGCTTATCAGCTTTTCATCACGTAAGCATTCTAATTTGGGCAACCAATAATTAAGTCAAAATAACAACAATACAGAATTTTCGTTCCAAACAATGCCAAAAAAATAGGTGAGCAATTGATACAGGTTGTTTTACGCGTATTGACAAAAATATTGTCACTCATGGTCGCCAGCGGTGTGCTTGACGTCACTGATTAACTGAGCCGGCTTCTAAAGATTACAATTTTATCTATGTGACTTAAATCATTTGTTCAGGTAGACCAAAGGATACTACAAAATCAACGAGGGAATATATTCACCTGGCTGTCTTGAAGACGAGGATCAGGATTATTAATAGCAATAATTGTAAAGCCGGCAACGACTGATATGATACATGTGATGAATGGCCCCACAAACAAAGCACATAATAACACAAAACATTTTACTCAAGCTCGCAATCGACAAATCTATCGCCCATAGTTTGCGAGGAATGTAATATCCTGAGCAAAATTAGCTGTCTGCGTAATGTAGCGAGATTTTATAATACCTTACGCTATATGTTTCATATCTGAACAAGTATGTATGAATCCATGCCAAAAAGTCGCATAACACTGCATAGTCTAATTTGGTAAGAGTGAGCACAATATGCATTGGATCATACAACTTTTAATCTGAGCATATTATCTGAAACCACTCACCGTAGAATATACCTGAATTAAAAAAGAAAACAATATTACCGAACATATTTTGCATCAGCTCATACCAATTATCTCAATACAGAGTGATTCACGTTACCATCCGTAAACGAGCTATGTTTATGTTTGCGTTACGGGCAAGCTAGATGTTAAAGTCATACTAGTCAGTAAATGATTGACGTGCGATTAACGCCTTGTCTTACACTATTAAGAACTGACATATTAAGAGTTTGCTACTTTAGAAATGGGATATATATTGAGCATCGCGGATACAACTGATTTGCTTCTTGTAGCAGCTCATTGTGCGAACACATGATTGGGTTGCATGATACAACTGAGCCTGATTGGAGCATAAGCAACTCAAGGCTAATGCACCAAAGATTGCTTGCAAGCACTTTTGTTATTTATTCAGCTGTGCCATTACGTTACATCAGAACGTGACAAGAATTGGCAAGAATACAGGTATAAGTATAAGATACAAACTTCATAAACTGATACAACTAGTTAGCTGATTAAATTAAGAATTCAATCGTTATACGATGACCCATGTACGCATATACATTTATATGTATGTATGTATATATATATATATATATATATATATATATATATATATATATATATATATATATATATATATATATATATATATATATATATATATATATATATATATATATATATATATATATATATATATATATATATATATATATATATATATATATATATATATATATATATATATATATACATACATACATTTTACATACACTGTAGATCCATTAATGGCCTTCACGTTTTTTAATTGAAAATATAAGGCACAAACTGTGGTGTATGAAAGTGCCTTTACCTCACCTAAGCAGGACGATATCTGTTTGGCTGATAAAATAGTATTGCTGAAGAGGTCCAATTGCGATTTCTGATATCGTCTTATATTTCTGGTGCTTTATTATACAGTCACCTATTTATCGCAGCTTGTAAGGGCGTCAACTATCATACCAGGCATGAAACAACGTCTCCTTTGTTTCAAGGGTCCCCGGTAATGGCGTCTCCTCTGTTAGTTGCGGGCGACCATTCAATAGCTGCATTCATATATATAAAATACCATGTATCATGGTATTATTGAGAACTTTCTAGGTTAGTTCTGCACATTCTCTCACATTGCTAGATATGTTGACTTATAGTGATGTTCTGGCTCAAGTGTAGACATAAAAAACTGCATGAGTCCAATTTAAAATAGAATGACCTAGCAATAAGGTGCATCTATTCGAAGAGTACCATTCAGATGATCAGAGTATTACATTATACGACAGTGTATCTAAACGTATGAGCATCAGATACTTGTTTAACATTTCGTTAGGTTCCTTCTTTAAATACAGTTTAGACATCGAATACAATGTGGGGGCGGTGCTTTGTTAGGTAAAAGCATTGCACGCACATATCAATCCGTTAGGACTGAGACCTACTATCCGTGCACCATTGCTGTCAATAAACGAGACATCGGATTATTATGTGACCGAAGTTGCTCACTGCAGCACCGTTTAATGTCGATGTTATATTTTCTCAGAAGGCATTATTCTATCTCTATTCACAAAGGTCATGAAATAATAAGTAACAAGGTCAAATGACAACTCTTCTGGCTAAAATGCACCCGTCGGGTTTTGGTAAATTGCGCCTAATTGCCGGAATAGCATACTTTTGCTGTCAGCCTTCATCCGGATCGTTGGTGTGAGTAAGATTATACCTTGTCTTAGCATTTCCCACTTTTTAGCAAATACACAATATTTATGTTTTTTGCAGTAACACTACCTTTCCCTTTAGGATCACTTAAGTTGTTGAATTATCATTGGCATTTATCTAATGTAATTTCAACCCCCTGCTATGGTGGTTAAGCTTGATGTTATATAAAGTAACAGTTTGCATAATTGATTGTCATTATTAGCCGAAGACCGAAGTGGCGGAAATGAAGGTTATTTACTCACCAAGAAAAGACAAGATTGGGCTCGATTATCCTTAAGCATTGTGCTTGAAGAATGGCATATAGTTGGTGCAATATATTACCGGTAGCTTTGACCTTATGTAACATCGTGTTTAGCGTTCTAGCAACAAGCGGCATCTTAAAGTATTTCCCATCATGGGCAATAGAGTACGAATCGCTTTCTGTATCGACAAGCGTGGTGGCCCTAACAAGGTTCGATCTGGTATAATATTCACATAAATCACAAGATAAAACAGCAAATATATTAATGATATGGCCTAACAAACATATGAAGCATTGCAATTTACGCATAACCTATGCAAATAATATTCTTGCTTTCTTGTGTCGTAGCTGGATGTATGTATGTATGTATGTATGTATGTATGTATGTATGTATGTATGTATGTATGTATGTATGTATGTATGTATGTATGTATGTATGTATGTATGTATGTATGTATGTATGTATGTATGTATGTATGTATGTATGTATGTATGTATGTATGTATGTATGTATGTATGTATGTATGTATGTATGTATGTATGTATGTATGTATGTATGTATGTATGTATGTGTGTGTATGTATGTATGTATGTATGTATGTATGTATGTATGTATGTATGTATGTATGTATGTATGTATGTATGTATGTATGTATGTATGTATGTATGTATGTATGTATGTATGTATGTATGTATGTATGTATGTATGTATGTATGTATGTATGTATGTATGTATGTATGTATGTATGTATGTATGTATGTATGTATGTATGTATGTATGTATGTATATGTATGTATGTATGTATGTATGTATGTATGTATGTATGTATGTATGTGTGTGTATGTGTAAGTATGTATGTATGTATGTATGTATGTATGTGTGTATGTATATATGTATGTTTGTATGTGTGTATGTATGTATGTATGTATGTATGTATGTATGTATGTATATTGTGGTATGTATGTATGTATGTATGTATGTATGTATGTATGTATGTATGTATGTATGTATGTATGTATGTATGTATGTATGTATGTATGTATGTATGTATGTCTGTATGTATGTATGTATGTATGTATGTATGTATGTATGTATGTATGTATGTATGTATGTATGTATGTATGTATGTATGTATGTATGTATGTATGTATGTATGTATGTATGTCTATGTATGTATGTATGTATGTATGTATGTATGTATGTATGTATGTATGTATGTATGTATGTATGTATGTATGTATGTATGTATGTATGTATGTATGTATGTATGTATGTATGTATGTATGTATGTATGTATGTATGTATGTATGTATGTATGTATGTATGTATGTATGTATGTATGTATGTATGTATGTATGTATGTATGTATGTATGGTATGTATGTATGTGTGTATGTATGTATGTATGTGTGTACGTATATATGAAATTATATATTGATGTATAAATATACCCACTTGTTATGCATATTGTTAGTTTTACACTGCTGGTGAAGTTCTTGTGATTTCTCCGGCATGCTTTCTTCTTTGGTGCGCATTTGCTTGATGCGATTCTCTACACCTATACTCGAATTTGTTTGTGCTTCGCTGCTAATTTAGATAATCTTGCATTCAAATATAACTAGACTTCCAATGGAGTCCAGAAATCAAATGACCAAAGTCTATATACATGTCAATGAGCATCGTACATCCGAAAGAAAACTCTTCCTTTTTTCGTGGGATCGGCAGTCTAACATTGGTTTACATGCAAATGGAATTAAGTCGACAAATGCTTACTTTTATTACTATAATATTAGAGACGCATGTATTAACATGCAACACATGTTGATTTGAATAAATGACAATAGCACATGTACCAGGCAAAGATAGATTATTCAATCTGGGAGCCATTAATGAATGGCACATATGACGCAGGACGGCAAGCGAATCAATAGAGCTCAAACTGTTTAAAAGTTGCACGTATCTTTTGGATCATAGCACAAACATCTACTTATACTACTAGAATAAGGAGAATAATTCTCTTAGTGATAAAGCAAGAATGCCGGATGTATAACAACAATTGTTTTAATGCGATGAACTGAATATCTTTGAAACACTGTGTTATAGCCCTTGACCAAAAACTTGTTTCCTCGGAATTTTCATCTAAAAATATAACATCTGCATCTGCTGAAAATCATTGAACACCTATTTGCCTCGTGAGATCGTCGGGGCCATATATAGAAAGCATTTCATATTTTGTCATTGAAATATAATCATCACGTGATTAGCAATCAAGGAATAATAAATCAATTACACTAATATCTATATATGAGTACACGTATTCACAATGCGAATTCGAATTAAATTGAAGAGCTGATTGATCCCGCATATATGCATCAAGCTTATATATAAGTGTGTCGCGATGAAATTGTATATTTCAAGCGAGGTTAACAGATGCTGGTTATCATTTACGCATAAAGGGTGACATCAATAATTGTTCATTATTGCGTGGCATCCTCCACTCAGCTTATGAGACCTCGGTTGTTTTCCAATATTGCCTCTAGCTTACTACAGTCATCGCACAGATTGTTATGAACCGATAGCCACCGCGTCTTAATACCACTCTATAGTCCCTCGCTGAGCGCAGCAGCTCTAGCACGATAAGAGTATGAATCGCTCGATGAGAATAATGATCTTTTTGTGTTAGACGTTAATCTGGCTGCGTGTTCCTCATCGGTACGAAACGATAATGTCTTGGACCAAATTATACCATCTGCATAGCCAGACAGCACCGGTCTAAGAAGCCCAACACAGCTGGAAGGGCGGCGTCTGATATGGCGCCATAAAACCCGTTGAGAAAGCAACCATGGAGTCAGCTATCAGAATGATGTTAAGAGCTAACAGTTTGGGTATTTAAGGCCAATCAAAACTATTCTTTTTTAGGTACAATTGTGTGGTACTTCAGCAGTCAATTATCATGAAATGTCAAACTGCTTCGTTTGTGCCCATAAAGCTACTATATTGTTGTTTACAAGATAAAAGCAATTAATTGGCGCTTAACGAGCCAAGAGACACGTATGACGATATTCAAAACACGTTTGACTTCTGGGTTGTATGAAAGCGGAGCAGATAATGTGGTAGCCATTCCGTTGTGCCGTAAATCCGAATCAATGTATTTCCGACGAGCATGTTTTCACGTCAAATTAATTTTCTTTACTTTGCATTCGATAGCGGCCACCGAAATCGAGCAAAAACGTTTACTATCATCACGTGACTGTTCCGTGCCCCTTGTTTCCCGAAGAAAAGGAGTTCACTACCGCTGATTCGCATTAACTCACACATTCTTTCTTTTTTTTGCCTACAACCTGCGTTAGTAATCAGAATGACGCTTAGAGTTTGTATTTGTGTTTGATACAGCGGGGCAGGTCATTATCAAATATTTAAGGACAATCAAGAAGAGCCCTTTCAGTAACAAAACCTGGAGTCAGCTATCACAATGACGTTAAGAGCCAATCAAAACTATCCCTTTTAAGATACAAATGTAAGGTTTACCTGGATAAGTGTTACATTTGTCAGGATCATTTTTTCTTATATGCAGTCATAAAATATGTTGTTATATTATATGACTCTAAGACGAATCTGGCAATAATTTTGATGAGCAGAAACAGTTAAGACGAAAAAAGGAGGGTGCCTAACTAATAAGCACCAGACCCGTTGTTATCAAACAATCATATATTAAGATGTGATGATGCCATAATAGAGGATGCCGTGGTATTAGTTGCAGGTAATTGTACATTGACTTAGTGTAAATGATGTTTACATAAGACGTTATGAGCAAATGCATTATGGATGAATACAACAAAAATCAAATCGTTGTCAATATCTTTACCAGCTATAAATAGGCTCAATGGCGCCGTTGAGTCTTTACCATTGTACCATCTGTCAGTACGTTTGTTAATTTTATCGAAATGAAATAATGATTTAAGCGCTAAAACGCAATCAGAGGCTGGCGATGAGCAGCATACATCCAACATATATCCTAATATATGGTTTAATAACGCAACATTACCTGCGGACCTATGCAAATTGCGCACATTGTCTGCATGTTATTTGATGTGTTAACAATCATTACATGTGCCTAGGCCTAGTGAATCAATTCTGTACTAAATGTGTACTGACATGCAGTGTATTTTCCTTTTAAACGCATATTAAATCATCGGACAGGGTAATATAATCAGAACAAGTTCGGCTAAATAACATATAAGTATCAAGCAGATTAAGGTAATGATGTATGCCGTGCCTTCTTAACCAGATAAACGACTACCTTATATTCGTTATGACTTTATAAATCTATTTTTAATTCAGGTTAGTGTACCCACCGAACATGCTCAGACACTTATTGAAGCTCGACTCGCTGCAGCCGGATTACTCGTCAAATTTTATACGGTCAAGGATACAGAGGTGCAATAGGGCAGAATTAGTCTGATATAGGCTCGACAATCCCGATTACAGGTCCGAGGGGCAGAATGAACTAAGATTAACTGGATTAAATTAGCAGTCAAGAATTGTAGTGGATAAAGACATATTCGGGTCGTTCGCTCGGATATGCGAGGTAATTGATAGCGGGATGACCTAACTCCCTGGCGTGACCCCATCTTGATAGATGCTGTGTATCAAGCATACTCTCTGTCGTGGCCAAGCCATACTACTCACCTGTGAGGAACGCAAAATATTCACAAGGTATCTATAGCACAATAGGGCTGTGTTTTGCAGAATCTTCCTTTTGGCGAGAATGAATTTGCTGATTGAAGACTGTGTCTCTCTCACATTTGCCGCTATAAATATAACCCATGACAGTTTGCATTGAGTTCCAAGTAAACAGACCAATGAGTGCAAATCCAATTAACTGCCACCGCTTTTGTATTTGTAAATAATTGCTGGGATAGTGTGCTTTAGGAAGAAGTGGATTCGTGAACTGAATGGAGATTGAAACTCAAAAAATACCGACCTACTTGCGTTTATTTGACTAAATAGCTAAGTCATTGAATGTCCGCTAACGACACATATACAAATGTGAACATTGTGTGCTTGCTAATGGTTTAAGGTGTTATTGAGATAAATGACTTGCATTTCCATGTGGATATTCAAACCAATCGGCATCGTTTATTACCAGTCACCGGTCAGAAAAAAAATTACACAAGCAATGACTGCCCGCGTAGCGCAGCCCTTTAGGCACTCACAGTATTTGACTTTGCAATTACACAGAACCATCAACATAGCGAGAGGAATTGATGATGGTGCTTAGCATACGCCGATGAACCCTTTTGTTTGGATTTTGGTAAGTTTAACTAGTTACTACACCACACCTTTATATAGTTTTATCAACCATAGTTAGCATTTAATGTGATTTTCAATGCCAACCGGTTAGATTACATTACAGCCAACGCTGGGAAACTTAAGTTAAACCCTTGGGTATGCTGGCACGATTTACAACGGGATTATTACGCGACGTTCATGGGTAAGGAGTTAACGCCCCTAATGTGCCACGTCGATTAAACGCATAACCCTGTCTCACTCAGTCTACTGAACACCTGTCACTGAGGCGTAAGTATAAGGGGAGAAGCAAGGGTAAGTAAATAGAGCGGCAAAATGTTAGAGAGACGCAAACCAACTACAGAACAACACAAGTAGTAACCATGTAAAGGATGGAACTGGTAATTTGCCGACACGAGTCCTTGTTATCGTGGCTTAGGTCAAATATTAGACGACACGTGTTCGCGTTATGGAGACAGGTCTGTTTACTTTATAAAGCTGTACACATTGACGGAGACAGACTGAATAACGTTCATGCCAATAAACGTGTATATATCAAGACATCTGTGACATGACGGTTCAATGCACTTATATGAGAAAGCACATGATGGACAGAACATCCCGTGCCCGAGCCAGAACATTGTGCATTCATCCTGATTTCCCCTTGCGTTTTTTCCCTGGTTTCCAATGACCTGTAACCAGTCATCAGATCGAAACTGATTTCCATATGACTTCCACGTCTTTAGCACATATATATATATATATATATATATATATATATATATATATATATATATATATATATATATATATATATATATATATATATATATATATATATATATATATATATATATATATTTATATATATATAGAAAGACATTTACCCAGATGTGGGGTATTTGTCAATATAAAACCTTTGTTGTGGGGTATCGGCAGATTTGTGGGGTATATATAATACCCCACAATTCTGACATATGTTATGATGTTATTGGGGGTTGTGGTGTTCGTAAAAACTGGTTTTTGCACAATAAGGTCTGAGATCGTAATTATATATAATTGCCCTATTCAGCGGCGCCATCTGTTGTCCTATTTCGTCACTAAAAGGTGTGTGTAGAGACGGCGTGCTTTGATATATACCACACAACCGTGCTTTATATTTGGATAGATTCTAGGCATCGATCAACGCTACATCAACGAAGCCTTCTGGAATTGTTGTGCGCTTTTTCGCGTAGATTCGCTAGTTTGTCCCTTCTCCCAGACTACCTGCTATGGATTATACATGTTGTTCCTACACCCAATCTTCCATGTGTGGTTTTCTGCCACCTCTTCTTTCGCATTTATGTCCTATGCATGGTCCCGCTCGGAGATAATTATATGTGGGGTGATCGAAATGAGTCACATATCTACATGGTCGTCCAATTCCCTCTAGTGTACCAATTCTTATGTCTTCGAATGTGTACCATGTGTGCCCAACTCGAGGATCCGATACTAGTTGCCAAATGTGTGCTCAGTGGTTCTTCGATACATGAGGTTTTAAGGGGATCTGAATGAAGTTAGGCTAGTAGCTGAATTCAGAGTAGCCGGAAGTAGCTATGTTCGTCGTGCGATGAGCGTTTTTTGGAGTGCATTTAGTTTCTCATCAATGATGTGTACTTACGTATCTATATATCACAAAAATTTAGATAAATATCCTTTGAATGACACTATTTTTGTTATTCACTGTCTCGTGATTATTTAGCAATTATCATGTGAACTTCTAGAATCACAACTTTCGTTCACGCCAACCCCCGTTTTGGATATATGACCCATAGTCACATTACGCAGTTTCAGTTTCCCTCGCAATGTGGCTGTAGGTCCTGGGGGGGGGGGGGGGTAACTTATGTATATAGAGGTAGTATACATATGCGGTGGTATGTTATTTCGGATTCTCCGCGTGTGCGGCGGATTTTGTTGGGTCTCGTATTTGTATGACGAGGTATGCTTTTGCCATTTTCACCCTGTACGACGGGTAGGAGTGTTCGAGATCCCGGGGCACACTCCTACTCAGGACAAGGCCAAGTGCCCCCTCCATGCTGCGGGAATCCAAAAGTTATCTTTTTTCAATTGTCAATGCGATATCGTTGAATACATATCCCCCTACAAGTAGGTATTGCAAAAAGGTAATCATTGACAAAGTGACACGTATACTTAA
>CM067356.1:63088887-63118887 GCA_034190875.2 Urechis unicinctus
CCTGGCATGTAACCAGTCTTCGATGATGAAGTCCAGAAATTCAATGACCAATGTTTATATACATGTCAATGAGCATCCTACATCCGAAAGAAAATCGCTCCTTTGTTTTGGGATCGGCAGTCTAACATTGGTTTACATGATATAGGAATTAAATCAGCATATGCTCACATTTATTAGCATTACATAAGAAATGAATGTATTAACAAACAACACATGTTGATTTGTATAATTGACAATAGCACATGTACCAGGCAAAGGTAAAATTTTCTATCTTGGCGTCATAAAGGAATGGCACGTATGACGACAGGACTACAAGCCATTTGCCTCGTGTGATTGACTTAGCCAAGTATAGAAAACATTTCATATTTTTTCATAAACACTTAATCATCACGTGGTTAGCAATCACGGAATAATAGATAAGCTACACTGATATGTATATAGGAGTGTACGTATTTACATTGAGAATTCTAAATTAATTGAAGACCTGATTGATTCCAATTCTATGCATCAAGTATGACATGCCATCATCCCCAGACATTGGCGCATAGTGTAAAAATGATCGTCCGCTCTTATCAAGATGTTGAGACTACATTCGGAAATTGGTAGATGAATCTTGCTTGTGACAGGTAAATGGGTGGTTTCCGCAATCATCGATAGAGGAGAATTAGAGCACGCTAACAGGGCCTCGGGCCGACGTCAAAACAGAAAAAAATAGATATATCAAAATTGCAGCACTTATGCATGAGCACTCTCTAAAAGGACATAACATAATTTTGTTCAACACATGCTAAGTTGCCGACCCAAATTCCTAAGATATTGTTGCTATTGAGGTACAAGATTTGGAATCATGTTCGTTTCTCGCAGATCGATACACTAACCATATGGTATATTTTGTGTTAATTGATGTCAGGATTTTGATATAGCTGGCTGCATCATTTGGGAGTATGGCGTTTTCATCAGTAAGTCACATTTGGCAAACTTTATTATTACACCTATTTAATAATGACTTCGTGAGTTTCGTGGCAGATCCTGCGGTTGCATGCTCTCATTGTTTTTACTTCTGCAAAACAACAACACTATATGTGATGCCACCATCAAATACGAGATATAAGCATCCAAGCACGATTCATGTCTTACTTTTGTATGGAAGTTTGTCAGCTTTACATTTTCATTATCTGTTAATTGAATAATAACGAATCTCCGATTCATATTTACCGGTAGATCACTGGAATACCAAGTCAATTAGGTTGCATAAAAGATCCATGCACACTTCACATGCTTGTTTTTAACAAAATAGGGTATCCAGAAATATAGATTGTTGGTCCGTACTATCATTCAAGCTCATTGATATATTTGCTACGCCCGTCGGCTGAGATACAACGCGAGTTAGACCGTTACACCAATAACATGTATATTGCATTATCCGTAAGTCTTTAGATGTTTCATGTCGCTCCACGAAAATCACTGTCTCGTTACATTGTGAACCTGCCGATACAGTGTTTAGCACAATAAAGCTGCATTAGTCTATTCGTGCACATTATCCGGAAGTATTTATCGAGGGAACTACACAGCGAAGACGGAAACGGACTTTCTACGCCTTTATAACTGTTTGCCTCGGTGAATACCATCGGAACGGGATTATATCCTGACCAAGACATTCGAAGATATTAAACAAAAACACAGGCTACAGTGATTTTGACGTAAGAAGAGCTTTTGCTCTACCAACTGCATCATAAATCACCTATTTTCAAGCGAGATCTGCATAGATGTCGGACACGAGGGAAACGGCATATAGAAAACCATTGGTCGTAATATGTGCATTCAGTGATGGCAATGAAGCTGGTACAATGGAGATCTTCCACTTTAAACAATAAGACAGTCATAAAGCATTTCCGACCTTTCCACTTATCTATTATGTTTGGCAACGGTTATCACACTGTACTTCAATGTGCATTTGTACATGGCATAGGATATGAGATAAGCGGTTCTGAACGGATAACATAGACACAGTGATATTTGTTGGAGTGGAGGTAAACCATCGCCTATTGTTCGTTTTAGGAAATATACCAAGCCGTTAAAAAACGACCTGTATTGCCCGATATATTATAAATAGTACAGCCATGTGGAAGCACGAGTAATCGCATCATGCTTTGCATATGATCTTCGGCTAGTTGAATATACCTGTAATCAACAAAATGTACTTATAAAAGTAACATAGCTTTATAATTCAATGATCATACATCCAAAAGTATCTGCCGCACAAAATTAGGCATGCTGCACAGCCAAGCATATCTTTACGCGCCTGAACAATACTGCAGTCAGGGAATTGATAATTTGTTTGTTGTCTATAAAAATTGCTAAGTCGCCCAATTTTACTGTCCATGCGACCCGTTATGTCAATTCATATAAGGGTCTATGCCCCTGTGTCTGCATACATTAAGTTACAGAAACTGCCTGATATGGTAGTACGTTTATTCATGCTAAAAGTAGGCCGTTACGATAAACGCTCCTGTTTCCAGAGTTATTTAACAACTCAAGAAAATCTGATTCGTTGCAATTGCTCAGCTTTAGATGGTAATTAATTGCATTAAATGTTGTATTTCCTCTAAGGCTATTATGGGTTTACGGCAAAGATCATCGAGGTATTCCATAGGTATTATATATTTATATCAAGTAAAAAGGCAGGCTCTATGCCGCATTTTATAAGTTGATAGCGGTAGCATTTCACGTAAATTCCATATTTCCTCATCCATAATGAATCATCGATTTACAACTCTGTAATGCCCAAGTGACACAAATATTGAAATATATATACATCATTCTTATTGCAGCAATGCACACGAAAATATAAATCCAGTTAGCTTTTCCACCAATGTAAAATAATAATATGCTGAGGTAGAGTGAGCGACACTATGTTATTAACCAAGCAATGGTGAGTAAGAGCACTCTTTGTAATGTAATCAGCAATCTTTAGACAGTTCGTGATGTGAAGATGCCGTTTATGTATCGGCGTCTTAGTACAAAAATTGGTCCCTATATTCAGTAAATAATGAACCAATCTATTTTGCTGCTCACGATAAGAACAAAAGGTCCCCAATCTGCAATCAAGAGTTTTTACAACTGATGTAGATGTACACGCCAATTTATAGGGATTTGAACATCATACGCATTCTTGAAGTTTGATATACTGAGACAAATTCATTTACAAATAGCCAACGACAAATACTGCTATTTACAATTAACAATTAACTCGGCATAGGCCCTCTGCATCTAGCTATATATAAACGTACGTGAACAACACAACGCAGGGAACAAGGTTGGGAGCCAAGCCCAGACGTGTTTGAAATTCGAGTTAAAAAAAGAAATAGGTGTAGAGAACGTAAAATTGTTCACTAAAGGAACGGAGGTGATAAACCTTTAGCGCGTTTTCAATAGGGACGCGAAATATTAAAGCTTTGGAGTTGAAGTGAAATTTACCGATAGGTCATAAGCATGCAATGTAAAACGGAATCATACAGCGGAGAATATATGCCCGTTAAGGGGCCCGCAAGTATAGATATATATATAGATATATATATATATATAGATATATATAGAGATATAGATAGAGAGAGAGATATAGAGAGATATAGAGATAGATATAGAGAGAGAGATAGAGATATATAGAGATAGAGATATATAGATAGTATCTATAGATATATATAGAGTATATATATATATAGAGATATATATATATATAGTATATATATATATATATATATATATATATATATATATATATATATATATATATATATATATATATATATATATATATATATATATATATATATTTATGCAAACCTCAATATCTTCCATACAACCATATGTACTTCTACCCAAATATATTAAGTATAATAGTGTATGTTGGATACGCTTAATTGCAAAATTAAAATATTTGATTTATTTTTAAATTTCATATCCGACAAACTTTCTCCTTATTGATCAATCTACAATATTAAATAAGATCGCGAAATGCTACAAACGGTTTATAATGATCACATCTACAGCAAATATTATGCTTCTAATCCATTTTGACTGAAAATAATTTAAATATTTCGGAATTCCGCAAAAACTCGAAAATATATATGGGCAGGAAAGGTTGGATTTATACGGATAAATTAGTGTCGTGACCTTTCTTGGACGACATTTCGAGGACCAAAAGTATATACCAGGAATAAAAAGTGACAAAAAGTTTTTATTCGCATTAAACTATTTCATTGTATCAATTAAAATATGCCGGGTAAATAATTGATAATTTATGATAGCAATAATGTACTGTAAAAATCTGTCTACGAATGATTGTAATCGTCCATATATATATAAATATATATATATATATATATATATATATATATATATATATATATATATATATATATATATATATATATATATATATACATATATATAGATATATATTTAAATATATATATATATATTTATATATACATATATGTATATGTATATATATATGCATATATATATATACATATATGCATATATATATATATATATATATGCATATATATATGTAAAAATATAAATATATATTATGAAACATACATATATGTACATATATATATACATATATATATATATGTGTGCATATTTATATATATATATATATATATATATATATATATATATGTTTATATATATATATCGATAAACATACACATATAAAGCGGCATATATATATAGATACATCTGCTGAATATTTTATTTATACATATACATATAAATAATACGCATATACATATATACACACACACACATATATATATATATATATATATGTTATAAATATTTATATATATACTTATATATAAATATGCATATAAATATATATATATACATATATATGTGTAGTCATATATATACTTTTATATGTATATATATGTATATACATATATTTATAAATACATATATATATATATATATATATATATATATATATTTATATATACATATATACATATATATATATATATGTACTTAATATATGTACATATATATATTTATATGTACATAAATATATATATATATATATATATATATATATATATATATATATATATATATATATATATATATATATATATATACTAAATATATATATATATATATGTGGATAGCAAAGGGATTAAGTAGTTGAACCTGTGTTGCTGCGACGAAGATAAATCTTTTAAAACTGGTATTAGGATATATGAGTAGTATACAGTATGAATCTTATTGCACCTAACCTTTTCGATTATAGATAAAAAGAGTTTCATTTCAACTGATCCACCCGTGTATGGCAACAGTCTAATTACCTGCAAACAAATCAGAGTAGGATAGCTCCAAAAAAAATATTTTCTTCGACACTCGTCTTTTAATACATAATGTTTCATGTAGTTGAATTTTGCTGCTAAGGTTTCAATGTTGAGGCATTCAACTCCATTAACACATACATAGGCAATATATTTTGATGAATACTGAACAGACTTACCAATTACCCCTCGTCCATAGTTACACATGGTTATCCAAATCAAGTCGACGTGCAAGTTACCATACTCTCTTTGTCCTGTTCCTTTGCAGTTAATCACTACCCCGCCTAACGCCGTATACTCCTCCCGTATATACACTCAACATAGCCCACATTTAAGTCATGCGATGAGTATAGTCGACATTCAGCTACCCTTTACTTTGACGCATACACACGAAATAAAAGTTGTTCTACTACCGCCTTCATTGGTTCAACAACGCCATCGAGCATTGCATGACATTTTAATCCTTGCATTAAAACGAGACCCTATGCTTGATAAACCACCAACGAATGCTTTTCGGGTTAGGCAAGGAACTGTCCCAAGAGAGTAGACCTTCAATTTACCTCACGACATAACGCCCACCAATCTAGGACAGGCAGAGGAATGCTTATAGACGGCGCCTCATGGACAGTGACACAAAGAGCAGTCTGGCGGAGCAATAATTCCTTCGTGAATTTCGTTCGGTTCCCTGACCTTCTTGCGGATTGCCTCAATTATCAGTAAGCCTCAATCAGTTAAGACATCTGATGAACAATTGTTCAGGGTCTCATTGCAATATTGACCCTGATTACCAATGATGGCGTTGGTGATTCCATGCTTCACAATTCTACTACAATATTTGATTTGATCCTAGCAATTCCAATGCATCAATGCCAATATGGGTGATAAGGCTGACTCTGTCCAGTGTGTTTCCTGCATGCATGTTGCATGGGTAGTATCATAGCACGTTATGAGGGGGATGGTGTGCGTGTGCATTGTATATAGTTGCATGTGTTGTGTTTTCCACTCACCCCCAATTAATCATATACTGAAAAACATGTATTTTGTCATTATGCCGATCGATATGTCATCATTCATTGTCAGTCCTGTTTGATGCGATCTCTACCGGGTTTGCTTACATATAAATCATCATGCATACCAGCTATGTGTCGGAGCAGATTAATTTTGTATAAAAAAATGGCAGATGATAACTGTTGATATGGCGTACGACACAAAGCCAATTACTATAAGGCAGTCAAATATTGTAATTATATTGTGCTTTCATTCTTATAGAAGACATATTTTCAGACCTGGTCAAAAATACACAGTTGTTGTTCATGTAATTATTGCATGCAAAGGCTGAATATGAGGCGCTAAAATGCATGAATTCGGACTGTTTGTTTTCTTATATTACGCACACCAAAAAGCTTCGTCGGTTGGATGTGATGCAATGCTCTTTTTTGTCCGTTTACGTTAGATATGTTGTCCGTTTAATGCAATTTGCGATCTAATGCTATTGCAATAAGCGTAGCCATAGTGTGATTGTGCGATGTGGTATTCTCTAGCCGTTCCAACTGAAAGCGGGTCATCAACTGGTCCAAGGAGAATAAAGGACTGACAATTCCATGTTTTAATAACCATTCGGTAGACATTTGTTTACAATCATGGGGTGTTAAAAGTGATACAGGCATTTCCAAAAGCACATAAGGTCCAATCATTCCCACGCCTACTCAAGCTTTTCATTTATTTGATATGTTCTTATAACACCATCCCGCCAAACTTACAAACGGCATCAATGCTTTAGGTTCATACGCCGCCCCATGAAAACTATATGGGACTTGAGTAGTTCGTCATGTTTTGCATTATCTAATTAGAGATTGATGTCGGATGATATTGTACCATATTTGGCTATAGTGGGTCTAAGGCCTAACATCAGCGCACATTGGCATATTTGTAAAATTATTCCAACAGCTACGAAATAAAGAGCGATATTTACTTAATGATGTTAGCTTTGTCCACCTTTGGCTGCAGCAAAACAAGGGTGACCACCGGCTAGTGATTGGTTAGTTATTGTACGAAAGCACGAGAAGATGGAATATCAGAAACCACGACTACAACAAGAATTCGCACAGTAGGCATAAATGGTTAGACGATTCGTAAAATTCGTTTTCAACGGAGCCTGAAACATCTTTATGACTGCGATCACAAATCATCTACTAATGTTATCAACATAATATGCATGAATACATATATATATATATATATATATATATATATATATATATATATATATATATATATATATATATATATATATATATATATATATATATATATATATATATATATATATATATATATATATATATATATACATGCGAATGCGACCATTTTGGACATTAAGCCAAAAACCAACCATTTTGGGACATTGGAGGCGACAAAACATATAGTCAAAATGATGATTATTTTTTTGTTTTCTCTCGGTCTTTCGGTAACATGTTTCGGTTTCGTAAACTTGTCTTTGATTTTCATTGTTTTATTAAACTTATATATTTTGTGTACCAAAATGGGTGTTGCAAAATAGTTCGGGTATTAGGGACACGTAAAAAACTATTCTGGGCCATCACCAAAAAAACAACTATTTTGGGACAACCAAAAACCAACCATTATGGGACATCGCAAAAAACCTTCTATTTTGGCACAAAACAGAAACCCAAACGCATTGGGACACAACAAAAACCATTATGCGACAGTGTGGAGTACTTGTTGTGGCAAGAATTTAATGTTTGCATCTATGCCATGGGGTATGTCTTTCATCCTTGTCTGTGTGACGGGGAATCTTAATTTAAAATGATTATAAGCGATAAAATTAACGTGCAGTTAAGAGGCAATGCATCTCTAATAAACGACGATTCATTTATTTCATATTGAAAGAAGTACTATCCAACGTAAATCAAACATGGAGGTGCAAAGGCTTTAAATGTCTGGTGCTTTCGATTGCCGGGCCCGTCGCATGTATAGATATATCTACACCGAGATACGCACACTGTGAAACTGAAATTCGTACAGGAACTCGTGGGATGGAACGCGCAATATGTGTCAAGAGTCTAAATATGAACTTGACAAGAGGGGTCGGCTTTCGTATCATTGAGAAAACACGAACATACTTCAGTATCATTCCTCATCCTGTCCGAGACCTATTCGTTCCGTCGCTAAGTGATATTCGATGTTGCAAGCGAGGTTAAGCCCCAATCTTGCACACACTCCGCATAAGAATCATCTTCTGCTACTAATATAACAACACTGATGTAATTATAGTAAAAGACGATTTATATAAATCCCTGTGGCTCCCACTATTCAGCTCGATATGGCTGTTTGTTTGTTTGTCATCTCTAGTTCATAGAAATATACACTAATAACTTAATGATAATTGTACTACCGCTATGTTATCTCTATTATTTCTGATTATATCATCTGCCACTGGTAAACATAATTTTAACATTGAGGCCCTGGGTAACCATAGTTTAAAAATCGTTTTGTACTGTCAAAAGATATGATGAAATATTAATGCATCATTAACTGGGCATGTGTAATATTGTCTTTAAACTATATAGTGATTAAAAGGGTCACTTGTATGACAATTATGCATGCTTATTGACATTTCAAGCATAATTAAGAGTTTGTGACACATCCATTTGGAACCTGCACTGCTCATTACAATTATGCATAGTTAATGACATTTCAAACATAAGTTCTATTGGTAGCTGTACTTAAGAACTTCTTTCTTCCATGAAACAATCAACATGTGCACATATTAAGCAAATTACTTGGCACCACTAATCCAGAAATAACAGTTATATTATTCAACCAAAACTGGAGGCAAGAGATGTGTGGTTCAGATTGATGGGCCATCCCTCAGAGTGTTAGGTAGTGTTCCTTGCTGGTACAACTATAACCTACCATTTGTCTGAATGAATGGTGTAGAACAACTTAAGGTGTCAAAGTGAGGTTGTGTGTGAGGGTAGTGTTAAATGAATAGTGTCACATGCATTCTGTATAAGTGACCATAAATGTTTTACAGACTAAATTGCTGTTGAACTCAAGATTGCAGCACCGCAGCAGGTTTTAGATTGCCTGGACATCTTCAGAAAGATGCACAGAAAAATAAGAGAGATTATTTGAGAGCTACACAGATTGTACATTGAGTCAGTGTAACTACTACTTTTGTAATAATCTTTCTGCAGTGTAATGCTGAGAATAGAAGATATAACTTACTGATTAAGCATCGGATAAAGTTACTTAATCATGAAACAGCACATGGCAGTGCATGGATAATCTACAAGCTTAAATAACAATTAAGCATATATCGCAATTGTGCAACAATTGTATATAATATATGACATCTACCATAAAAGAGATACCGGGAATGATCTGTCTGCCAATTTTATCCTGATTAATAGAGTATATTCTGAAGTATATATACCATACATCGGAGTAGTTTCCTTATACTGGGGATCTGAATATAGCTTCATGTGCACTGGTATATTGTTTTCATATTTCACTATTAGTTTCTAGTTATAGCAGACTTGTAATGACTTACATAATGTAGCACAGGCCCCCCTATAGACCATGCAGTGGATAGTGCCTTTTATTTGAAGGTCACTTAACTAGAATTCATTTATAATACAAAGAAGCCTTTCTTTGGTTTATACCTTGTCTCTAGTTAACAGACCACAGAGGAATGAAAAATACTCACTTGTTTCTTTGATGCATGTTCTGCTTGAGACATCCTGATCTGACTCAGTGTCACTAGAAATCAAGTTTCTTTGGCATCTTTAAGTCTGGGGTCTACAGGGCTTGTTGTTCTAGGCAGACTTTGTGGCATAACTGTTACATGCTTGGGATGCTGGTTCACTATCTAATAATCAAAAGCACATACATTTTACAATATGCATTGCAAAATTTATATAATTGACACATTACAGACTATGCATTAATTCAGATGTAAACAATGGGAAGCAATGTTTGTATCACTGCATACTTCTGCCATTGCTTCACATTTGTTCATACGTATGTGACCTGCATATTGTGCCAGTTTTTCAGAACCATTTAACTGATCATTTGATGACAATCGGACCATGTTCCATAAATGTCGGTATGGTTGTGGTACAAAAATGAAAAATACTTCATCATATAATGTCTCTCGATACAACCAAACCAAACGAACCGACTGTCAAGGCAATCCATTTGTGCCAAGTACACGCCCACTTTAGTTAGGGTCAATTCAGGCAGTGGTCTCTGATAGGTTCCCAAGCTAACATCTGGAATAGGTACCTATATTAATGAAACATATATGGGTAGATTTGTGGAAATATTCATATCTGATTGGTTCAGAATAGAATTTCTTCCATATTCACAGTACATGGGCTTAAACTTTAACAGAGCTCTATATATATGATAATGCATTTCATTCTGCATCTTTTGTGAGAACTAAATAGGAATGGAAGCTTGAAGAGCAATGTGGTGAGAAGATAGACACCCAGTATACAGATGCTGGTTATTTATTTTCACAATATAACACCTCATACAATGTTTCCACACTCACTTATAGGATATCTGCAGAGGTCAGATCACATAAATCGATGTCAGGAAACTTATGTGAGGCCACATCAGCTGTGTAGCTGGGAACATTAAATATTATCTACTGTCAAATTATATAATAATCACAGTCATGAATTTTATAGCACAAATGCTCATTTATTATGCAATTAAATTGTTATGCAGTTCAAAGGCTGTTTATTTAGTGGCTGGTGTTATTTGTATCTGGTGATCCTCTGGTGATATCTGACACTTTCAAGTCTATATTTGCACCATCAACTTATTCCCTCTTTTGATAGACCATCACATTGGCCATTGCCTGAATAGGCAACAGCCCAATATGCATGTGATGTTATGACTAACCCCAAGTATTGATTATAATTGCAATCTGAGGACCCTTTGACCTTTGAAGTCTATCATATTAATATAACTGGCAATAGTTAAGTTTATGAAACACCAAGTGACGGTGGATAAGCAGCCACTGACTGGTATGTGTTGATAAATGTATAATACCATAAATGGTGCTGCAACATTAGTCTCTTTAATCACAACTTGCCAAACAGCGCAGTACCATACACATTATGGCTATGTCTTACCATCATGTCCATATAACATCATATCTATCTTCATGGCTGAAGCCTAGTGAATGGAGTGAAGGGCATCCATTAATTGTTAAAATTGTTAAGTTGATGTTTAATAGTCAAGTTCTCTTTGCATATACATATTACCGATGTTGTCAGGGAATAAGTCTATCAAAAAGCTATTTGTTTTTCATCTTAACAGAAGTATCCAACAGTATTGAAACGAAAGCTGCTAACTAGTTCTTATGAACCAAGTGGAGCTTGTGCTCAACAAAGGAGTACCCGATCGACAGTTGGTCTGTTGGGCTACTGCTAACGTCTAAATTGTGGAACAGCTGATAAAAATCGTTCCTTCGAGGGAATTGGGTCATTGATATAAATTCGGTCGGGGTAGGGGTAAAAGGCGGATTAGGTAATAAAGAACACGCAGTAATAGAGATAGTATATCATTTTACCGACACAGCTTCTTTTCCGTCCATATCCGAATGTATTTGTTGGGAAATCCGTATTGAACAACAAATGTCTATGCTTTCTGCAAAGTCACAAGAAAGTAGTCTAATGTAGAGTTATAGTTTACGAGTTTCGTAATTTATGAAATTTCACTATTAGCCGTAATACTGTAACAATCGTGTCATTCTTAACCAGGGCTGTGATAAAATAAGTTAAATTTGTTTTTTAATGATCATTATTTGTCGGATTGGCATTTTTACCTGACTTGACTTGGGTACGTCTGCTAGTTTTGCGCTCTATATTTCTCCGATCTGTCGTTCATCTAGTGTAAAAGTTCGAAGCCATATTATCATGGCTAGGGTCAAAGAGTGGATTATTTCTTGGAAACAGGCGCTGTAAAAGTGCAGTATATGTTATTTTATGTTATACGCTAGGTAACAAATGGATATTATTATCATTATTTACTTGCCATTTTCGGGGAGTAAGGAGTGTGGGTCAGCTGATTGATATTTGCAATGGCATATTCCCTCTGTGTTAGTGGTAACTATTATGAATCGATGAAAAGGGTTGTTTGAAATTGGCCCTCGAAATATTTTTCTAGTTTAATATGGCTGACACTGATTCAGAATGATGGCTGCATTTTGGGAAATGATTCAAAGCAATTCGTAGCTTTAGATTACTTGAAATTACACTGCACATGTGGTTATATGATTCTTGCTAATGTATGTGCTTGACTATAGAAAACCTAAGTAAAGACAACGCAAATGTATATGGTTCGAGTCTAGCGAATGAAGTACACGGGGAAGGACGAATTGTCATGGGCACCCATGAACAGCCCTCCCTGTTCGAGTCCTAAACTATTGATCAGTGAAAGCATGCTTATATTTTGCCTGCACCTTCATCAGTACATTTTAGATAAATGGATTTCCAAAGAGACGAATCGACCTATTGCGCTCCCTTATGTCATGGGTGGGAATGAGAGTTAGAGGATAATTTAATGCGAATTGTAGGCATTATGAAGAAATTGTCGAATACGTTGCATACAAAAGAACACGAATGATATTTGTGAGAAACAATTATGAAATTATTCGATCTAATAGATGTGCTACTATCCGAATATCTGATTGCATGCAGAGGCATGGTCTGTTTGTTTGCGGAATCAATAAGAGTGCGTGAAAACGACTGCGAATGATCCGGTTAAACAATCAGTAATTACTCACGTTGCACCCCAAGGTCATAATCTATGTGACCTAAAGCCGTCTCCTTGATTGCCAGCACAACCATCAGTTTGAAACAACGGTGCAAAATGCTGGCTCATTATGATGCGAGATTGCAAAGCAGATTGCCACCTAGCAGGTCTTGGATGATGCATGGTCGGTTGTGCAACGCTGATTGGACGTAGATACTTCAACCAGCACTTCGTTTCATAGATATCATAGCATATTTGCTTTGATATTCCTACGGTCAGAGAATCGACACGCTATAGGGACTATTTGCATGGGAACCTACCGATGTGAAAGTGACGCAGGCTGATTCTAACTTGCACATTGATAATAAATGTATTTGGCATCCATGGGAAACACAATGGATCTTTGTGACATGTCGGCCCTGTTCTGAGGATTGCCAAATGAATGAGTTCCTCGTTATGACTAACAGATATATAACAACACCAATATTTGCCAAAATTAAGATGCCGACTTGATTCTATTTAAACTTGCAGAAGGTTGATAGAAATGAAATCATGAAAAATATGCCCTTTTTTCTATCGGGTAGAATGAATTCAATCTAATTATCAGCGTATATTCTTTGCTGACATTATGAGCATAGCCTATAGAGTTATCTATATCCGTAGATGCGAATGATCCAGATCCTATCTGTGAAGAGCCATCTTCATTTCGGTGATTAGCTGTGGGTAACAATCTTGATATACTTTCTAGTTCTAGGCCATTACTGGGTTAGGTCTGAGCCTTTGCCGAGCAGGACATTAATGAATTCAAGTAGCATCTCTAGATATAAAGTCGACCTTGTTCCAGCGAATTTGTACCCAAAAATGTATGTGCATTGATAACGTAGATGTCGGATTACGATTAGAATGACTCTGCTTATCGCAATCAATGCCATGCTTAATATGACTTGTAAAGTCATGAAATAGCATGGAAGCTACATTTATAGATCAGAGAATCGTTTCAGCCTAACAAATGCCATCGAAACATCTGTACGTCTAGTTATCGTTCGACCTCTGAACATTCAAACGATGCTTCGTTGTACACCATGGCTTAATATAGTTTGAGGTAAGTAAGGGCATACACAATGTCTGAATGACACCATATCCGCCAAGAAGGGCATGTGAGCTGTCAGGTTCGTTGCTTTTTGTTATGCTATCAAAGGCCGCAACTTGCATCCTAATTAGTCATTAATGCCTAACAATGATATAGTACAAAAGGAAATGAAGGTTATTATTTCATTAGTTATTGGTATTCTTAGCCTCGATTTCCATTATCCTTTCAGATTTTTTAAAGAATGGCGGATATATTACTTGTCTTGTCATATATTTAACCCCCTTTGTAACCAGGTGCATTTAATTTGTGTTGAGGTTCCATACATACGAAATAAATCTTGAAATATTTTGCTTTTGTGGGTCATTAATGATAAAATCACCCATTTCATTGGCAAACAGGTCGGTCGTGATCAATTAGGTCCAATCCACTGTCATGTAAAGACGGAGGCAGCAAATGACATATATCGATCGAAAAATCATTGAGTTTTCCATGTAATTCGTTAAATATATTGACAAGTTTCACAGCAAATAAGATATATAAATAAGAATCCGTTTCTTGCAGTCTTCGATTTGAAATGGCCTACATGTAACAGATTATCAACACCCACGGCCATTAATGTGGTATAGAGAGTCAGCTTAGTCGCAATACACATTCATCAACTTAAATGACGTCACGAAGCTTAAAGATGCTCTGTTTCTATACAGTGCTCGTCTCGACGACCATAAATTCAGGCTGCTGATATTGAGTTGAACTCATTTTGTCCTTTTGAAGATCAACTGAGTACCTGCGTCATGCACAGCTTGAATTACATTTACACGTGTTAAATAAGTTTTTACAGAATAACTGGTTGTATTGGCATTATTACATAGCGTTTGTTTTACAGTTTGCAGCACCGCCAAATGATTACAATTCTGCATTCTGACTCTGTGAGATACACGCCCTGTGGGAGTCGCTCTTTTTGTAAAACATTCAGCAGTGTAACAGGGGACATCCTATGCAATAAATTAATTTCATGTCCAGAACATGCATTTATTATCTAGCTTTTCACATTAGAGAATATATTTTTATGATATATCGGTTGTATTTGATTACCATATGAAGATTTAAGAATGAGTTCATACAACAGATTTAGCAATGTCAATGTCTAATCGGTTTAGCGTCTGTTTAATGGTAATCTATGAAATATGCTATGCCTGTATACACTAATTGGTCAATATTAGGATAATGAGTTTGTTTAAGCCTTCTATATCTTAATTGGACGTACACTTGTATGACGAGACAGTAGTTTGATTGTCCACATAAATGTTGATGATGATGTTTCTTGGCAACCGTTATCAAAACGCTTAATTGTGTGATGTAAGGTATGGGGCGAAATTAGTATAAAAAGCGACATATCATGAGTGTGATATGACATTAGCCCAAGTGGCACGTTCAATTATTAAAGCGCTACACGCATAAAATGTGAATAAAGGATATATTATCTAATGACGTCATTGTCAATAGTATAGTGTCACAAACACGACCCTACTATGAATGTGGTCGATTTAACTTCAAATTATGAAAATATATGTCTCTCAAATTACACCTCTCGGACTATCCTATATGCGTTTACATAATCGCTAGCCTTTATATAAAGAATCTTCATTTTCGCTTGAAATATCAGATGAACATTAGATACATTCATTTTTGAAAACTTATCAACTGTTATATAAAACCAATTTTGTGCCAAATAAGCGCATAGTCGCTGAACAAATGTAATATGATTGTTATTAATTTGATGTATTGCTAACATAAAGCAACAACATATAAATGATGATCGTAAACTATAATTGTGTGTTATGCATTATTGTAAGATACGTATCTTCCATATCCCATCAATAATGTTACTGAAATGATGTCTTGTCTAGCAGAGATACAACACAGACATTATCCGTTACATTTTAGCTTTTCTGTGCCATATTGATTTCGCAGGACTTATATAGTCGATTGTATCAATCATGACAATGATATTACATACAGTTGAATTTATTCTTATATGCAGACTTGTATGATAAGCCAAATCAATTATTATGAGCTGCAAGATATTATCATATTAATAGAAATAACTCTTTATATCAAAGGTCAGGGAATAATGTAAAGCAAGGAAAAAGAAAGCCATTATATTTTGGTTCGCACAACCTTATATTATTTCTATTAAGCATGAAGAGAGTAAGGGCGATGCATATTTCGGTTTCTTCCCGGGCTAATACAAAGAAACAATGTCGATTGTCGTCATTATGCTTTCGTTGACTGCATCGATGTTGGGTGCGGCACGGAGCAAGGAAAATGTCAACAATGTGTTCAAGCCAATATTTGGTGCATCACAGCAGTGAAGAGTTTTATTTACTGATTTACAGCTGCAGCACAAACGTAAATATAAATATAAGTTCAAACGGTTTTATTTGATAACTTTAATATCTGTTAATGTAAACAATATGTTGCTTTTTTAGACCACTTAAGACCAAGAAAATATCCATAGTGAGATTCAATGTATTTTTCCTTTTCCTAACCAGAATTCATATAGCGTGACCCGTTTAATAGGTGAACTGGGATCTTATTCCGGCGTGTATCATACTAAATAGGATCAGTGGTGTCATCCTGGATTCGCTGGAGAGCTTGGCAAAAAGGCAGTAGTAAATTTAATTAGCATGTGGAATTGCATGTGGTTGAAGTAATCAGGAACTGTGGTGCTGTTGTAATATGTGCCGATCAGTGCTTTGCAAACTATTTCAGTCCCAATCACCCTTGCGACTATATCACGCAACATCATTTACCTGCAATAAACAAACATTGTAGGTTTTGGTATGGCTGTGGGTCTCGCATAAACAAGATCATCATTATATCATCCCCTGTCAAGAATAACATAACTATGTATCTCACAAGCGTTATAGCACGTTGCGCAGCCAGAAAAGTTCTCCTACAAAAATCGTCGATGTCACCGCGTCGAATAAGTCTTTTCATATGTTTCGGATAATTAAGGCTTTGTGGTGCGTAATAAGTTGCTTAATCGCTATGCAAAATTATTAGCATGATTAAAAACATTGTTTTCTTACATGCACTGAGAGCACGATATTTTGAATCACCTTGCAGATGCTTATTAACACGATTCCTGTCAAAAGGTTCATTTCACCAGTTTGACAGGGCTGATATGATTATATGCTGAATCAAGTATTAAAGAATAGGCTTGAGATCGTCCAAATGACTTAATTTTATCAAAAAGTTTCTCTCCGCTATATAAATGGCAACACGGCTGCTTTGAGAGAAAAGGGGAATGAGCAGACAGATAGATAATAGTGCCATCGACAGCCTAGCCTAGTTTTGTCATCATAATCAATTGATCTATATTACAGGAGGGTAATCGCGGGTCTACGTTTATGTGGAAGCGAATATTATAACTTCATATAGTTAACGAAATCTGTTCATTTTCGCTTTTTATTTAGATAAGGCAACATGGATGCAAGGTTCGGTTTTACAAGGACATTTGGAAATTAATCATACATAACATTCTTGAATACTGCTTAGGGTCCTTAATTTTGTAAAATGTCCGAATGCAGTGATTTGTATTAATTAACCGTTTGAGGCCCTGACGCAATGATAGGATGTAGTAATTATATACTGTAATACATTGCGTTGCATTATGCTGAGTGGTGATAACGGACGTAATAAGCACTCTATAGAAGCTTGCAAATATATATATAAGCGCGCGTCCAGCTCATATCCCATTAGGTTTAGTAATAAATGTTGCAAGTTTGTCACATCAAACTGCTTTAAATATCAACACAATACTTCTTAGCGCTTGATTCTAAAGACGAGGTGTCAAGCCTGCACGGATAATGCCTCTGCTTGGTTATTTATGACCCCTGTTCCAGACACATTCATTCTATATTCAAACACATTAATCTTAACGGATCGTAATTTTTATGCAGCATATCATTCCAGAGACTGGACGCTGCACACGGTACGCTGATAAAGAGCTTTCTTGTGATTTCTGGATATTTTGACATACAGCATGCTTACAAAATTAGTGAATACGTTCATATGATCAATTTTATATTCCGCATCCTACCTATTCTTTCTGCTTTCCCAACAAAAAAAAATAACATTTATAGTAGTTGGCGCATTTCAGCATGGTGGCGCTTATTGACATTCACAATATTTTTGAGGACATTTCCAGTGGGTAAGTATATCACTTCAAAGAATATATATTTAACTTTATGACACTGAGTGCGTTTTTCGTTAAATGAAAGCATATGTTTAATTGCTCTAATGACTGTTGTCATTTAAGTTGCATTCTTATAATTCATGAGGTTCAATGAACATTTGGCATACTTTAGGTAAATGCCGCAAATCACTATTCATATCATTTATTGACGACATAGGAAGAGTAAATGCTGTGCTAACATTGCAAATATGGCTACATTATCAGACCATATGCGTTGCGGTTAAAATGACAATATATTTGAAAATAGCAGAGGCTTTGATAACACTCTTCATTAACGTTATAATGTGAGAGGAATTGTGACCTCTCATTGGCGTTTTGGGTATAGTTTCCAGTGCTGATGCGTTCATATTCTTGCAAGCATATAAGGGATATAACATAACACCAAAACTTGTCATTTAATGATGTGGGGGGTTGAATTTCTTGGAAATTCACGGTACGATTATTTGAGTAGCTGATACATCAAAAGCATTTTAAATGGCTGAAAATAAATCAGTTTTTGACAGGTGTATTTTAGTTATGCAGCACGATATATGATTGCCTTTGATTACATATCGAAAAGGAATAAAATACATTGAGCGATATATTGATATAAGAATCATTTAGTGTTCTGAATGATTTGAACAAAGCAAAACATGTTTTTGTTCGCTGCACTATTCACAATTATTACGATCTTGCTCACCATGGGTTTAATTACTCCCTGGTTACCGCGGTTCTATGAGTGCCAAGGCTAGATATTTCATTTTGTTTCATATTTTATAAGCATTTTATAATTTTTCCTCTGTGCATAGCTTACTGCTGTTGGTTTTGGTATCAGCAATTTAGTTAAAATATATTAATGATGTGACATAAAACCATTGTTATTCATTTGAACAAAGAAGAACAAGCTTTTCAATATACTCCAGTAAAAAACATTGTAGCCATTGTTGAGGTGAATTCAAACCGGTGCAAGTCTTACAAAGATTTACAGCCTCCAAAGACTGTTTGGCTTACTGGTAAAAAGAGACTTACGCAAACTATTTCCCAAGTAATGTCAAATTCCCTCCAGATATTGCTATATACCTTTGACATTTTAAAACACATCGAGCTGGTTGTTGAAACGGTTGAGGGCGCTGGAGCTGGCTTATATGTCCGGTACGTTGTACCTCGATGTTGCATTTACTCAGTGGTAGCCTACACTCAGTTTTACAAAGTGTATGTATGTCTTTGGAGTCGTGATATGTTTCAGAGCTGCAAAGCTGAATAAAGCTAGTCATCTCGATAATGTATTTCTGATCCATTGAATGCACGAATAAGATCCCTATTGAGACTCATATATTTAGCTGATCACAGAAGTCCGCCTTATCAAATGTAACCTGGTATACTTGGGACATAATGATTGCAGCTTGCCTCCAAACCCTTTCAAATAGTATTATATCGTATGTATGCCTCACAAGAGTCGTACATCGTTTGATGGAGACAAATTATCCTGACCTCGTCTAGCTGCTCTACCTGGTTTACTTGGTTTTGCACTGTGATCGCTTTCATCGAGAACATTATCTTATATAGTATTACTCATTTGTTATTCTGAGTTGTTCTTCTTTCTGACCGATATATAGCATATTTTGTCAGTTTGAATAGCATCTGAATTCCTAAAGTTTGGCAAGGCATATTATTTTTCGTATGAAACTAACATGAAATACTATGCAAAATCCGTCTGTGTTTATGTGTTACTACAGATGTTATATTTGAAAATCGTTTACTGCATGGTTAGAATGTATACATCAACATAAACAAACAAAGCGACAGGTCTATCCCTGTGTAGTGTTGATTTGTCGTGAATTTGGAAGGAGTAGGCATATAATTAAGTCGTAAATGAAAGCGACTAAGGCGATAATATTGAGTTTTTTTGAGCCTGTTCATGTACTTGTTGGCAAAGAATTTACTACTAGCGATTAAGTGCATATTTATCATGGCAAAGAGAGAGCATATCGGTAAGAAACATGCCATGGTTGAATTCTTCTTGTTTCCGCAGAAGGCGTCATGTATCTTGTAATCTCAGCTCGTATACCTCATTCCTATCATTTTTCCTTAACGGCATTCACATTGCAGCGTAAGTCAGGTTTAAATATATAATGGTATTTAATTGCAACATTCTATGCATTTACAATGGCTTGTTTGAAGTTAGTGCATGCCTTTATTAAAGGTTATTTCACAGTTATTGGATGGCACGGAAAATATCTCACGCAAGTAAATTAAGTACCACTTAGCATGGATACTGTGCTAGATGACCAATGCAGACAACCTGACAGAATGACATTCGATACGAATTCTTCAGCAGCCAGCTAAATTACCCAAGGTGTTGTCCAATAAGGTGCGTGGTCGTTGTTGGTGCAGGATGCACATCAATGAATAGCTTAATGTCCACTGTGAATTGAAAATCAAGATAGGTAAATAGGTAGGTAAGATGTTTAACGCACATCAGAACAAATGTGCTAAATTGGACCTCGAAAGGGATAGAAGAAGAAAAAGAAAAAGAAGAATAATAATAAGAAGAAAAGAAGAAGAAGAAAAATGAGAAGTAACAGAAGAAGAAGACGAAGAAGAAGACGAAGTAAGTAAAATCTAGATCAGAGTGGCGTGTTACATATATGGCCCTCGCAAGGACCTCTCCACTCAACCACAAGGATGCAATTGTCAGCAGACAGGAATGGCAAACAATGGCAAACAAGTTATCCCCTATTTGTCGCCTCATTCGACATGCAGGAGGATACACTGACAGTATTGTACCCCCAGACCCACAGGGGGAGGCTATTCAAAGCTTCGATCAAGACATATATACGTGCCTTGCATTTGCTGCTTGAAATTAATACATCCCTTTTTTTTCTTTTGGAAACCAAACAAGACCATGAGTGACATACCTAATATGTTTGTACATATATATATATAGATATATATATATATATATATATATATATATATATAGATATATATATATATATATATAGATATATATATATATATATATCTATCTCTCTCTATATATATATCTATATATATATCTCTATATATATATATCTATATATATATATATATATATATATATCTATATATCTATATATATATATATCTATATATGTACAAACTATTTTTACTAACGATTGTTATACCAACATTTCGTTTCAAACACTGCATGTAAGTATTTTGAAATGACACTGTTCACATCAGTGTGCCAGTTCAATTGTGTCACGCATGACTAGACCGTGTCCCCGCCCTTAAAAGCGATAAGTCGTTACAGTTTGTTATATCTTAAGCGATTGCAAGAATTGAATTAAGCAATCATTATCGAAACTTCCACATTGCCCTCGCAAGGACTGCTCCACTTGACCACAATGCCGTCATTATCGTAAAAAACCAATATGATTAGCGATCAAGTTTTAATGGGTGTTGGTAAATTGTAATAACACTTTTGAGAGTAATTTAACAATGTATGCAAACCCACGAGCCGAAGCTTCTTAACAAACGATTGACTATGCAAATACTTAAGTCTGTCTTAGATCAAACCACGGTCACGTTCGGGGTGTAATCAAGGCTATGAATTACTCAGTATCGAGTGTAAGATTACCATTTCGGACAGCATAATTAGGACGGCGGCGCCACGGATCCATGGTGCATCAGCTTTGTATCCGGGTACCTCTGTCCCTCTGTTTTCGCCATACCCCCCCCCCCCACGCTGTCAGGTAATTCCTACCCATCCCCTCTCTCTCCTCACTGACTCGCTCATTCTCTCTCTGGCTCTATTTCTCTCTCAATCTCTCTGGCTCCCTGTGATTGTCGCTGTCACTGTCCCCCCCCCCCCCCATCTCCCCCACACTGATTCTCTCTTTCTACGTGCATGTTTGCCTTCTCTCCATCTATCTCTCTCTCTCTACCTTTCTTTGGTTCCACCACGCTCGCATGCATACACACATGCCCACTCACATAACCTGCACCCCTGCCCATACACGCCCGCCTACACTCGCCCGCCTATACCTACCTACCTATGCTGCAGCAGAGCCCACCTATCAGGCAGTCCGTCCTGCACTCACTCATTCCCACCCCAAACCCAATCACTTCCCTCTTTCGCGTATCTCTGTCACTCTATCTGTCGGTGTCTCTTCTCCATACTAATTCTTTCCCTCCCTGTATGTCTGTTTCTGGCTCTCTGGCTCACTATCTCCCAATCTACCCCACAATATATCTCTCCTTCATCCCCCCCCCCCTCTACACACACACACACACACACACACACACACACACACACACACACACACACACACACACACACACACACACACACACACACACACACACACACACACACACACACACACACACACACACACACACACACACACACACACTTACCCTGTCACTAACTCTGTGTATATTTGCCCCTCTCTACGTCTATCCCTCTCCGTCCTTTCTCATTTCCCCCTTTGACTCTGTCCTTCTGACTGCCTCTGTCTCAATGTCTCTCTCTCCCCACTCTCATGTCACATGTATGTGTTTCTTTCTCTCCATCTCCCAGTCTGCCCTTTCTGTGTCCTTACCCACCATGAATCTCCCATTCCATATTTGACCCTTTTTCTCCGCCTTTTCTGTCTATACCCCCCACCACCCCCTCCTAATTTGACACCTTTTCCCTTTGACTCTGCCTTTCTTTATCTCTACTTGTGTCTATCTCTCCTCTTCGTGCATGTTCTCACTCTGCATGTCTCTCATTCTGTCTCTCTGCTTCTATCTCCTCCACTCTCACCTTTCTCTCTCTGACCTTCCCACTCTCTACATTTATGTGTGCCTCTCACTTCATCTGAGACTTTCTGTGTATCCAAGTCCCATGATTTTGTCCCCATCCCTCACAACCTGCCTATCTCTCCCCTCTCTCGTCCCTAGTCTGATTCTATCACTATATGAATCTCTCTTTGTCTCCTCTCCATTCGCCAATCCGATTATGTCAATCTCTACATCTCTGTCTCTCTCTCCTCTCTGTTCCCCAGTGTGATTCTGTCATTCTCTACATATCTTTCTGTCTCTGTCTGTCTCTCTCCACTCGCTTCTGAACTGATTCTGTCTCTCTCTAAATCTCTTTCTGTCTCTTTCTTTCTCTATTCCCCACTCTGATTCTGTCACTCAGTACATCTCTGTCTGTCTCTCTATTCCCCTATCTGATTCTCTCACTCTCTACATCTTTCTCTCTCTCCTTTCTCTTCTCCACTCTGATTCTGTCACCCTCATCGTCTCTCTGTCTCCTCTATATTCCCCAATCCGATTATGTCAATCTCTACATCTCTGTCTCTCTCTCCTCTCTGTTCCCCACTGTGATTCTGTCATTATCAACATATCTTTCTGTCTCGGTCTGTCTCTCTCTCTCTCCATTCGCTTCTGAACTGATTCAGTCTCTCTCTAAATCTCTTTCAGTCTCTTTCTTTCTCTATTACCCAATCCATTTCTGTCACTCAGTACATCTCTGTCTGTCTCTCTATTCCCCAATCTGATTCTGTCACTCTCTACATCTGTCTCTCTCTCCTTTCTCTTCCCCACTCTGATTCTGTCACCCTCATCATCTCTGTCTCTCTCTTCCCCACTCTGATTCTGTCACTCTCTACATCTGTCTCTCTCTCCTCTCCACTCTGATTCTGTCACTCTTCACTTCTCTGTCTCTATCTCAGCTCTCTTCCTCACTGTGATTCTGTCATCCTCAACATCTCTCTCTGTCTCTCTCTTCCCCACTCTGATTCTGTCACTCTCTACATCTGTCTCTCTCTCCTCTCCACTCTGATTCTGTCACTCTCCACTTCTCTGTCTCTATCTCAGCTCTCTTCCTCACTGTGATTCTGTCATCCTCAACATCTCTCTGTCTCTCTCTTCCTTCCCCACTCTGATTCTATCACTCTCTGCATCTCTGTCTCTCTCTCCTCTCTCTTCCCCACTCTGATTCTGTCACCCTCAACATCGTTCTCCGTCTCTCTTTCTTCCCCACTGATTCTGTCACTCTGTACATATCTTTGTCTCTCTATTCCCCAATCTGATTCTGTCACCCTCAACATCTCTCTCACTCTCTCTTCCCGACTCTAATTCTGTCACTCTCTACATATCTTTCTGTCTCTGTCTGTCTCTCTCTCTCCACTCTCTTCCACACTGATTCTGTCTCTCTCTAAATCTCTTTCTGTCTCTTTCTTTCTCTCTTCCTCACTCTGATTCTGTCACTCTGTACATCTATGTCTGTCTCTCTATTCCCCAATCTGATTCTGTCACTCTCTACATCTCTCTCTCTCCTTTCTCTTCCCCACTCTGATTCGGTCACCCTCATCATCTATCTGTCTCTTTCTTCCCCACTCTGATTCTGTCACTCTCTACATCTGTCTCTCATTCCTCTCAACTCTGATTCTGTCACTCTCTACTTCTCTGACTCTCTCTCCGCTCTCTTCCTCACTGTGATTCTGTCACTCTCTACTTCTCTGTCTCTCTCTCTCCTCTATCTTCCTCACTCTGATTCTGTCACTCTCTACATCTCTGTCTGTCTCTCTATTCCCCAATCTGATTCTGTCACTCTCTACATCTCTCTCTCTCTCCTTTCTCTTCCCAACTCTGATTCTGTCACTCTCTACATCTCTGTCTCTCTCCCTTCTCTCTTCTCCACTCTGATTCTGTCCATCTCTACATCTCTTTATCTCTCTCTGTCCTCTCTACCCCACTATGATTCTATCACTATCTACATCTCTGTTCTCTCTCTCTCCTCTCTCTTCCCCACTCTGATTCTGTCACTCTCTACTTCTCTGTCTCTCTCTCCTCTATCTTCCCCACTCTGATTCTGTCACTCTCGACATCTCTGTCGGTCTCTCTCTATTCCACAATCAGATTCTGTCATTTTCTACATCTCTCTCTCTCTCGCCTTTATCTTCCCAACTCTGATTCTTTCACTCCCTACATCTGTCTCTCTCTCCTCTCCACTCTGATTCTGTCACTCTCTACATCTATGACTCTGTCTCCTCTCTCTTCCCCACTCTGATTCTCTCACTCTCTATATCTGTATATATCTCCTCTCTCATCCTCACTGTGATTCTGACACTCTCAACTTCTGTCTCTCTCTCCTCTCACTTCCTCACTGTGATTCTGTCATCATCAACAACTATGATTCTGTCATTCTCTACATCTCTGTTTCTCTCTCTTTCATCCCCAATCTGATTCTGTCACTCTCGACTTCTCTGTCTCTCTCTCCTCTATCTTCCCTACTCTGATTCTGTCACTCTCTACATCTCTGTCGGTCTCTCTATTCTCCAATCAGATTCTGTCACTCTCTACATATGTTTCTCTCTCCTCTCCACTCTGATTCTGTCACTCTCTACATCTATGTATCTGTCTCCTCTCTCTATCCCACTCTGATTCTGTCACTCTCTATATCTGTCTCTCTCTCCTCTATCTTCCCCACTCTGATTCTGTCACTCTCTACATCTCTTTATCTCTCTCTGCTCTCTCTTCCCCAATTTGCTTCTGCCACCCTCTACATCTCTGTCGCTCTCTCCACGTTCTGATTCTGTCACTCTCAGCATCTCTGTCTCTCACTCCTCTCTCTTCTCCACTCTGATTCTGTCACTCTCTACTTCCGTCTCTTTCTCCTCTCTCTGTATCTCTCTCTGCTCTCTCTTCCCACTCTGATTTTGCTACGCTCTACATCTCTGTCTCTCTCTCCTCTCCCATCCTCACTCTCTACTTCCGTCTCTTTCTCCTCTCTCTCTTCCCCACTCTGATTCTGTCACTCTCTACATATCTCTCTGTCTCTCTATTCCCCAATCTGATTCTGTCACTCTCTACATCTCTGTCTCTCTCCTCTCCACTCTGATTCTGTAACTCTCTACATCTCTGTCGCTCTCTCTGCTCTCTCTCTTCCCCACTTCGATTCTCTCACCCTCTACATTCCTGTCTCTCTCTCCTCTCTCATCCTCACTGTGATTCTGTCATTCTCTACTTCTGGCTCTCTCTCCTCTCACTTCCTTACTGTGATTCTGTCATCCTCAACATCTCTCTCTGTCCTCTCTTCCCCACTATGATTCTGCCACCCTCTACATCTCTGTTTCTCTCTCTCTCTTCCCCATTCTTTTTCTGTCACTCTCTATTTCTCTGTCTCTCTCTCCTCCATCTTCCCCACTCTGATTCTGTCACTCTCTACATCTCTTTCGCTCTTTTCTCTTCCCAACTCTGATTCTGTCACTCTCTACATCTTTCGGTCTCTCTCTTCCCCTCTCTGTTTCTGTCACTCTCTACATCTCTGTCTCTCTCCCCTCTCTCTTCTCCACTCTGATTCTGCCATTATCTACATCTTTTTATCTCTCTCTGCTCTCTCTTCCCCACTTTGATTCTGCCACCCTCTAAATCTCTGTCTCTCTCTCCTCTTTCTGATTCTGTCACTCTCTACATCTCTGTCTCTCTCTCTCCTCTCTCCTCTCCACTCTGATTCTGTACCTCTCTACATCTCTGTCTCTCTCTCTGCTCTCTCTTCCCCACTTTGATTCTCTCACCCTCTACATTCCTGTCTCTCTCTCCTCTCTCATCCTCACTGTGATTCTGTCATTCTCTACTTCTGTCTCTCTCTCCTCTCACTTCCTCCCTGTGATTCTGTCATTCTCAACATCTCTCTCTGTCCTCTCTTCCCCACTATGATTCTGCCACTCTCTACATCTCTGTCTCTCTCTCCTCTCTCTTCCCCACTCTGATTCTGTCACTCTCTTCATCTGTCTCTCTTTCCTCTCCACTCTGATTCTGCCACTCTCTACATCTCTGTCTGTCACTCTATTCCCCAATCTGATTCTGTCACTCTCTTCATCTCTGTCTCTTTCTCCTCTCTCTTCCCCACTCTGATTTTGTCACTCTCTATATCTGTCTCTCTCTCCTCTCTCTTCTCCACTCTGATTCTGTCACTCTTTACATCTCTCTCTGTCTCTCTATTCCCCAATCTGATTCTGTAACTCTCTACATCTCTGTCTCTCTCTCTGCTCTCTCTTCCCCACTTTGATTCTCTCACCCACGACACTCCTGTCTCTCTCTCCTCTCTCATCCTCACTGTGATTCTGTCATTCTCTGCTTCTGTCTCTCTCCCCTCTCTCTTCCTCACTGTGATTCTGTCATCCTCAACATCTCTCTCTGTCCTCTATTCCCCACTATGATTCTGCCACTCTCTACATCTCTGTCTGTCTCTCTATTCCCCAATCTGATTCTGTCACTCTCTACATCTCTGTCTCTTTCTCCTCTCTCTCTTCCCCACTCTGATTCTGTCACTCTCTAAATCTGTCTCTCTCTCCTCTATCTTCCCCACTCTGATTCTGTCACTCTTTGCATCTCTGTCTGTCTCTCTATTCCCCAATCTGATTCCGTCACCCTCATCATCTTTCGGTCTCTCTCTTCCCCTCTCTGATTCTGTCACTCTCTACATCTTTGTCTCTCTCCCCTCTCTCTTCTCCACTCTGATTCTGTCCATCTCTACATCTCTTTATCTCTCTCTGCTCTCTCTTCCCCACTTTTATTCTGCCACCCTCTACATCTCTCTCTCTCTCCTCTCTCTGATTCTGTCACTCTCTACATCTCTGTCTCTCTCGCCTTTCTCTTCCCCACTCTGATTCTGCCACGCTCTTCATCTCAGTCTTTCTCTCCTCTCTCATCCTCACTCATACATACATACATACATGCATGCATGCATACATACATACATACATACATACATACATACATACATACATACATACATACATACATACATACATACATACATACATACATACATACATACATACATACATACATACATACATACATACATACATACATACATACATACATACATACATACACACATACATACATAGCGACAAACGGGACTAACCAAGATAACTCAAGCCGATGGAGAGAAGCGAACCCCCGACGCGACATGTCAGTGCGTGTATACACGAAAGACCACACCAAGACGCTCCGCTCCGCGACAACAGTTCACACCGCGACAACAGTTTACACTGCAGCGCTTACCTTTCACAGCGCTCTTATCGCGATTGTAATATTTTGTGCTACGTTAACTTTCGCGGGCACAACGCCACGTGCGATCGCTGCAATATCTTTTTACATGTCTGCGAAATAAGTCAAAGACTGTAAGATAAGCATGCGGTATCAAAAGATGTAACTAAACAAATAACGGCACTTACAGTGCCAGTCACATTATTAGGCGAGGCCCGGGTTACCCAGCATCATCAAAGGTCAACTTGTGATTGACCGCAGCTGACCTGCGTGACCCCACTCAACCGCATGTCATTAAATTGTGACCGATTGGTCCAAATGGTTGGTCTTTAAAGGCGGAGATGGTTTGATGATTGCTTTACGACCTTGTTTATCGAGTATATGAAATAAACCAAGTGGAGCTCGCGCCCCCTCTATGTAGTACTCGATCGACTGTTGGTCTGTTGGGCTAGACTATGAGTCTCTCATAGGCGTTAGATGACTGCCGAGGTCGATATAGAACCAGCCGCTGGGAAGCTTGAGTGCTTGAACCGAACGTCTGTGCATAACCGTCACCACCACCGTCACCACCACCACCACCACCACCACCACCACCACCACCACCACCACCACCACCAACCGCCGTCACCGCCAGCACCACCGCCACCACCACCACTACCAACACCGATACCACCATCACCGCCTCCACCACCGACGTCACCACCACCGCAACCGCTGTCAACGCCACCACACCACAACCACCACTACCACCACCACCGCCACCACCAGCGCCGTCTGCGCCACCACCACAACAACCGCCGTCACTTCCATCACCACCACCACCGCCGTCACTGCCACCACAATATTTTCCAATTGCCCACATTATTGAAACCTTCGCATCGATTTGACACCATTAAATTACAGGAAAAAAAGTTATGTTCCATTTAATTAACCTCGTATATAATTTAATCCACCTTCTACAGGAGCACAAAATCAAGCCTCGGCGGCCATGTCCGTTTTGTTGAGAACTGCAGGCTCAATTCGCTCGTCATGTGAAAAGGCCCAACCTCGATCAGCCATCAGAGAAGGATATGCTGTCTAAGTCTGGTATGGTGCGAGATCTCAACAATATGCGCAAACAGGGCATATACCAGACCAACCAAAAACTCCTGAAACGAGGAGGACAGTTGCAAAGAGAACGAAACCAAGGGAATGGACGCCTTGTGATATGCGGGGGAAGTTCTACGCAAACCAAGTCAACTCTCTAACGAGGAAGATGTTTCAAAGCTCACAGCGCACATCGTCACCATCATAAACACAATGTCCTAGGATAAATATCTCATGTGGGAGGCTCGAGAGTTTAATAAACTCTTTATAATGCCAGGAAGAGAGGAGAACCAGCGAGGCTCAACCTGAAGGAATGGGAAGATGCCAGGAATAATGTATGGGTAAACGCATCCCATATCAAAACCATCGACCCCAACGACAGGTCACTCCTCGATGGCCAC
>CM067356.1:63120601-63278101 GCA_034190875.2 Urechis unicinctus
GGTTGGATTTATGTCAGACAAGCTCTTGTTTCAGGAGCCCCGTGGAATAATGGAACTAAGTATCAGTTCTGACTCCCAAAACATAATTATTTTAGCCTTCAATTAACTTTCTTTCTTTGTATATACAATGCATGCTAGAAATTGATTTAGAATTAATATAGAAGTTGTTATGCAGATGCAATTCTTTCACAAAATTTGCTACTGTCATTAGACGATCACATTGTTGGCATTATGTATATCCACATCTAACATTTTGCTTTAACGGGTCCCTTCGAAAACTGTAGACTTTTTTTGTCTCGGATGCAAATCCATTAATAATTAAGTAGATAAAATTCGAATGATAAAGCATAATGATAACATTGATGAGGAAGGGTGCAATGTAGCGACTTAGTGCTTTATGGATGCCTAAATTCATGTTGTCGTTGATTATTCAATCCCAGAACTGACAAGTTTAGAAAAATCAATATGTTTAATTTACAGATTGCAAACTAACCGAGTGTGAACATGGATAGGCGATTGATTCTATGAGGTTTGGCACAATGGAACACCTATTTCAATCTTCTACCGCAAAAATTTGCCATGCGCTTTTCTGTGTACCACTTTTTAACTACATTGCATCATCCACTGTATACAATCGAGTAAGTCAAGAGCAGCTATATTGTATTACGCGGTAATTTATCCTATAACGCATGCACAAAGACAAAATGACATCAGTATGCATTCTTAGTATTAACTTATATCAGGTGTTGCAAGTTAGCATACGATGAAAAAACTGGCAATTCGACGGCGATTAACAACAATAATTCAGACGTTGTGGTGTTTGTGGTTTCGTGCAATGAGTACAGCCGCTACTGACTTGAAACTAGACGGCAGTAAAATCTTTCCTTCTCTTCTTGATCTTTATTGAGATACGCGGAGGGTCACCATACAGGTCATTGTAGTGTATATTAGTGGGAAGATGAATGATACGTTTACCTTTGCTGTTCGAAAGAAACATCGTTCCTTCTAATTATACGTATTATTCATTTTACTAGCGCATTGTCGCGGCTGTTTCTGCCACATAGATAACGTATGTGTCGAAGATGTACCTTATAAAAGTCCCGGCTTCTATGCAGTCGACAATCGTTGACGTGGTTTGTGAGCATGACCGAAGCATGTTAACAGTGGACGGCCTATTTGCAGTCTGATATATGAGAAGAGCACGTGGCCAGGTGTGAGTTGCGGCTCCTGTATTGATGTTAATTAAGTCGACGAATGAGACTGACGCCATGAGTCAAACGAAATAGCAAGCTTAGATCTTTTGGAATATTGTTTTCCGCATTAACTTGTTTATGTCACTGCTTTGCACTGCGATTTCGTCCATATGATTAATATGACGATGCCGCCTTGGTAAACTCGACTCCCAGTAAATTACTATCTCTACGTCTTTCCAGTTGCGATGCAGGGTTATGAATTGATCATGGTTCTTCTTGGAGTTACCTCAATCCAATAAAGTCGGGTTGGATTGTTAACCCAAGTAATCTCATTGCTCATTGGCAACTGAGAGTGGTGTAACTGCGGCTTTCAATAAGGTCATTTTAATTCAACAAGAAACATGCATTTACCAATGATATCATATTAGTGTCGGCTAGACAATAAAGCAATTAATTTATTTGTAACTTTAAACTATTGAAATTGCTGCATTAAGTTTGAATAGTTATCTGAATCGCTATTCCCTCATAAGCTATAATAAACTGTCAGGTTCCACATCAATTGACCTTCTGTTAAATCTGTTTACTAGCTCAAAAGTATTGCAAGTCATTTCCCATTAAAATCAGCCTATGAATGTTCCCCTGTTCAAGTATTGCAACATTTATGTCATAGTATCATTGAACGACTCCCATGTAGAATGCATCTTCATAAATACAATTGAAGCCAACAATCACACATATTATAACGAGCGTAAATCACAATAATTGTCATGTCATCTAATAAAAGACACCATCAACAATTTTTAATCCGTGTTCTTGCACGACCAAGTTGATCACACATAGAAGGAAGTGTGCAACCGCTCTCCGTTGGGCTTACATACCTGGAGTTACAGGAATTATAATTAATAGCCTTTTCTCATTTTTCAAAGGTCTTGAAACGTGTACATGTTGCCGGACGTAAAACAAACCTTCCAATGAAATGAGAGTTGTTACATAATTACATTTTTAGGAATTCGAATACTATTGACAGCTAAATTGCCAATGTAAAAGAGAAATTGGTGGTTTCTATGCTTCTAGGCCAGATGCCATGATTACATTTGTGCCAGCAATAAACTTTGTCAAATATTATTAGTTTCTTAGTCGCCGAGGAGTTATGTCAGCAGTCCGTGCTTATTTGTTATAAAATGACATATCTTCATTCAATGCAAACTACGTTTGTAATAAGCACCGTTTTTCCACCAATGTGCACCACCAAGACTTCCTCGGGCAAACAAATCGATATACGGTGATAATAAATACTCATCCTAGGTTTATCTGCTCAGACAATGAATAGGACTATTGCATGGTAGTCTAAAACAGAGTTCCTCTCAATTGTCTTCTTAATCAAGAATCCTGCAAGGCCAGCTGTCAGGGGGCAGAATAGTGGGCGATAAGTATTGAAATGAACTTCTGCAGTATATTTATATACTGTAGACGCTTAACACTGGTGGTAGAGATTCGGTGGCAAAACGTAGTAAGTGTATCAGTTAAGACAAGTGCAATAGTAAAATAGCGGGAAAGAAAAATAAAGCGAGTGGAATCAATAGCGGCCCGTATGTGCAAACTCCTGTGGTGTATCGTGTTTTCGCCTCTCGTGTCAGCAGCAGCTTCATAATTATTATAACCCTTTAAAGCATGGAGAGTAATGAGTAAATATATAACAGTTTTGTCGTGGACATCAATGCATGGCTTCGATCATTTAATGTTTGCTCAGTATTTTTTAATAATACCTGGATAGAGTCAGACCAGATAAAATTGTATTCTGATACATCTGGCTCCATTGGTTTTGGGGCTGCAATTATCAACCAGCAATCTGACAAGAATCCAAAAATCATGATGCTGGTCAGACGTCTGGTGTTTGCAAGCTTAGAATTCAATGTTCTATTCAAACATAATTCCTGGCAAGATATCTCGTTTCCATTTCCAGGAGGCCTAAGCCATAGCTCCTTGGCTATAACCTTAGCCTTTCTAGATTCATCCTCATCTCTTCTCTCGAAACTCAGAATCAACTCCCCCTCGTTCTAAGGAGGTGAACCACATTTTTTGTTCTGATGTTCATAACATTGTAGTATTTTTCCCAGCCACAATTTACAAAATAGTTACTTTCATCTCCTACCTAATTTCACAGGGTTTTGCATCGACCTCTATCCAAACTAGCGTTGCTGCAGTCTGTTTCTTTAATAAATGTCAAGGCTCTTGCCAAAACATCACATCGTGCAACGACAGGGGTCCCCAAAAATCCCGAGGGCATCAATTTTACTTCCCATTCAACATAACATTGGTAGATTCACTTGTCATCACTTTGGATAATTACCATTCCACTCTTTTCCGTAGAATGTTTCTCATCACTTCCCATGCTTTCTTGCGCATTGAAGAGTTAACCACGCGGAATTTAAGTCAGGCATCATCTGTTGAACAGTTAAGGGACTGTTCTATCATAACTAATTCATCTGACACTCTGTCACCCTTTACATGTTGTTTAAAAATGATACTCCGTGATACAAAAGGCAATGTGTCCAGACAACCTTTTTCAATTATCATAACATATCATAGATATAAATATTGAATATATATATATATATATATATATATATATATATATATATATATATATATATATATATATATATAATCATATATATAAATTCATATAGTTAGATATAAAGAACTATACATAAACTATGTACATAAAAATAAATATGTGTTTAAATATATATCAACATTTATATATAAAGAAAAGTAAAGCAATATACATATATAAGTTTATATAACTTTACAAATACACATTTATACATGTATATGTATATATATATAAATATATTTACATGTTGTGGTGACGTACGTCACTGCTGTGGTCCAATGACCTTAACGTGACGGCGTTGCATTAAAGCGTATGACACCTCTCAAGGGCTTGGCCCTTAACGTGTCAGCGTGAGTAAATCACGTCCTCCGGAACCGCCCTGGCCTTTTAGGCGCAAGGCGGAAACAAGTGACCAGTCACTTGTTGCCGAGCCGCCGAGAAGTGAAGACAACACCAAGCTAGCTCAGCCCAATAAGAAGAAGCAAGAAAAGTATACCAAGTCAGCTAAATAAGAAGATCAAGCAAGTGACGCAACAGCCCTACGACAACAGAAGGTAAGCAGGCTTAAGAAATTACTATAATATATATATATATATATATATATATATATATATATATATATATATATATATATATATATATATATATATATATATATATATATATATACATATATATATACATATATATCATTATCTTCATATGAATATATTAACATAAAGTAAAATAAATGCATGTTCATATATATATAAATATGTATGTGTGCACACATTAATATCTATACATATATATATATATATGTATATAAATATATATAAGAATATATATTTGAATATGCATATATACATATATTTGTATAAATATATATTAACAAATATATATACATATATGTACATATGTATATTAATATATATATATATATATATATATATATATATAATATATATATATATATATATGATATATATGGGTATATAATGCATATATATATATATATATATACATATATATATAAATATATATATATATATATATATATATATATATATATATATATATAGATATATATATATACATACATATATAAAACATACCCGGTCGTACAAGTATGAGGCCAAAAAACCCTTCGTACAAGTCGAGAGGCTGAAAAAACATACCCCGTCGCGCGGCACATATATACTACCTCTATATACATAAGTGACCCCCCCCGGGGGCTAACCATGACGCAGATGTTGTAACAATATCAGCAATCACAATTAAAATATATATAAATATATATATATATATATATATATATATATATATATATATATATATATATATATATATATATATATATATATATTTATACATATATATATTTATATATATATATATATATACATTATATGTAGATATATATATATATATATATGTATACAACCGTCCGACAGTGGCTAGGGGGTGCTAAATTGATCAGTTCCTTGAAAACTCGATATGGCAAATTTGCTCATGATCGAGGCCAACGACGAATCAGGACGATATAATGAATAGTACGTCGGCGCTTAGCTCCGGTCGTAACGGTCTACTCAGACGTCTTGTGGGGCTAGTCGAGGCTGGGCTAGGTTCGACTTCGAGGGAGCTAGTATTAGTAAACATTAGACGAAATGACTTCGACAACCTGTACACCATGTGACGTACCCGTACGGAGGAATAGCATTTTGGCCAGTCAAAAACATACCTGTCTCTTTAGCAAGATGGTAAAACTTGTCTTTTCGAGACTTTCCAACCTTTCCCTTTTTCCCCATGACAGAACTTTGATGGAGTTTACTAAACGATTTCAGCACACATGGAGTCCATGTGCGGTCTCCTTATGACGTCATTGAGTTGTGCGAAATTGTTGCACTATCAACGAAAACCATGATTCGAAATTTACAAACGAATAAAATACACTACCCTGAAGAATTTTTTGGTTTCAATTCAGTAATTTTGTGAAAATTTATCGTTGAAGCTACTTTAAATTAACTCGAGTACAATAAATTTGGTGATGTCTTTTGTAATACACTTGTCCGAGTGACTGGTAAGATCAACTTAATCTCATATTGTGTTCATTATGTAGACGATAATCAAGTCCTGGACAAGGGTTAGTTTCTAATGGACATGTTGTTCAATCACATAGTACTTGAATATCATGCTCATATATTTTGATGTTTGGTGAAGCAACTTGTTGCCACGCAATTCAAATGTCTACATAATATTTGAAATTAACCCATGTATTTGTCATGTCGTTATATTTTATTTCTACAATGTCATCATTAATTCTCAGTGATGATAAAATCCTGAATGACTATTTGCAATGTTCGTGTTTGATAAGATTCATAGTATATATTTCCAGGCGGTACACCAAACCATCCTGTCGCAAGAGGTAACATCCGTAGCCTGTGAGAGAACGATGATTTGGAAAGCTCTGCTTCGAATGTTTCGTCAACTGATATGGCTCCCTTCATAATATACCCAATCATTTCCAAGAGTGCCAAGCAAAACCTAATGCCATAATCTGACTATAATCAGCTGCTTGAGTAAAATCCTTGTGTAATAAGACGAATGTGATGAGACGAGTGTGAGGTGTGTGATGAGACGAGTGTGATATGTTTGTAATGAGCCGATTGGAGGCTCGATCTTCTCTTCTTTGTAATGACCTGGATATCATTGCGAAAGTTAAATATTATTGGCTTTCCAATCAATAAATGTAATCGCTTAAAACTTTATAATGAACTCAATCATTCATCAGGCTGTTAAGCAGTAGTGAATGCCATTATCAGACTCTCATCAACTACTGAAGAAAAATCCCAAAAAATCGAACCTTAGGTGGTATTTATCGTATAGTTGTACTGCACTGCATTGCTGATATATTGCATGACTGATATATATTGCACAGCTGCTACACACTGCGTGGTGGTCTGCAGATATTATATATCGCTGTCATTTATTGCACATCTGATTCACACTGTACATATTTCTTTTGTTGTATAATTATGTATGCCCGTTTCATAAAATGATCTTTCTCATAGCTGCTGTCACATTTGTTTCGCTGCTTCTCTAAGTACCAGACATGTTGTCATGCCCATCATTGTAATTTAGGTATCGATTCTTCTTTGTTAATATTTGGCACAAATGTCATTGCCTATTTATAGCACAAAGGATCATTTCTCTCTTCTCCCTACATTATTGGAAAATAGAGGCACGTGTACACAATCCATTATATCCTATAGCTACATACTAGGTAACTAAGATATTCCAATAATTGTTTGCTTCTATAGTAACCTTTGCCAGCATCAACGATACTGTACAGGTAAAACAACCACAGACCAGAAGCGCCCTTGTGATGAATGCCAAATGCTTACCAAGATATTTCCGATGCTTTTCACCTAATACCTATGCACTTTTCTCAATTATACCTTGCCTGGTTCTTCTGTTAGCGATACTGCAATGATAAATGCCCACCTCCTCATGTATTTAGAACGTAAAACCTCTTATATAGCTTACTTAACCAATGTCTTCTGATTCGAGAATATGTACCTCCCACAAGGATATTTCGATTCTTCCAGAAACTCTCTATACAGGCCAGTTGGTTTATAATCATCAACGATTCGTTCAAGTTGAATTAAGAATCATGGTTTTTTCATGAGACATATATTTAATAGAATTGATTCTTATCTTTGTTGTGTCCATTAGATGTTTTGTATCTACTTGGTGGACAGCTCATATATAAAATAAGAATAATTTGCTTAACCATAATAAATAAAAGATACACACTCTCTCGTCAAAGGTTCATAAATAATTTTCTGAATATTTCGTTTCTTGCCACAAGATCTTCGATTTGTTTTTAAAACCCAACGTCTTCTTTATTGGCTCGAATTGGTATGGGAAAAGTTGTACGCTTTCAAACCGCAAAATGATATATAACAGAAGTCTATACTAAGCCAAATTCTTGCCGCTCGCAAAACAACTTACTGATCGACAACGCAATATCAGTAAACAACACGACCGCTTGCTGGACGCATCCCGGGGATATTAAGGAAGGTATAAAAATGGTAGAGCGTTCACATATTTTCTTGGGCTAAAAGATTTTTGTACAAACGTCCTGCTTCGACTGGAATAAAGAGGCACTTGCCTAATAAGTGAAATAAATTTGAATTGCCCTTAATATGATATCTCCGAGTTCGATGGCTTTCAATTAAGCATCGATTTTCAAACTACTCTACACCTTTCCCAAACGTCGTTTACGATCATCTTAATGGCCCATGGCACGTCAAGTTCATATATCGGTGCCGGACTCAGCAGTGACTCAACCTGACTCAGCAGAGCCATCAAACAGGCTCAACATGACTCAACAGAGCCACCGAGCAGACTCAACATGACTCAACAGAGCCACCAAGCAGACTCAAAATGACTCAACAGAGCCGCCATGCAGATTCAGTATGACTAAGCAGAGCCGCCAAGCAGTCTCAACGTGACTCAACGCTTTTGACGATCGATGATTTATCATGATTGGAACGGGGTTATAGTGTGGCTGCTCAAGTTAGTGGACAGGGGACAGATACACGTGTACCTTTTTTAATGTTTTTGATCATGAGTGAGTTAAAAATTATCTTTTGGAAAAAGAAAATTAAGATATTTTTGCTTTTTGTTTGTTGGGCAAATATCTACTATTGGGAGAACCGCTCGATCTATAACTAGCAATGTGGATATTTTGCGTTTAAGGTCACACAGGACATAATTTAGAGCCTTTGCTGAATATATAACTGGTGGTGAATCAAAGGGCATCTGTGCACACATGTCTGCCACTCTGAAGTAAAGATGGACGTATAATCCAAATACAGCCGAGGGAATCGTTAACTGTGACTTAATGGGACATTGTTGGGCAACATGATTTTCTTTCGGCATTTCGCAACTCCTTGGCGGCAAGTTTAATGGGTTCCGGATGCAATGAATTAAAAGTCTGATCCCTTGTGTCTTGCATCTTTGCGAAGGGGTTGGGTATGCCAATATTAAAACGATGTGTCCATATGCAGTGATTTGCCTTGGTTTGTGAATGATGTAACAAAACAGGGAGGAGTGTTGTTGGTGTCTTGATAGTTGTGCTGCAGTGATTAATAATCTGTCTAGATGAACACAGTGCCAATATTTGATCAAGTCAATCTTCATTCTTGTCACTCTTTTAATGCGTAATATTTATTTAGATTTTCTCAATTAGGCATTGTTAACTGCACTGTTAATGATGACAACGTTGATATTGATGCGACTGAAGTAGCAGGAGAAGAAGGCAAGTACTCCAAAACAAAAGTTGGTGTCAACCGCACTTGACACGCGTACAACAAGTAATTTGCTGTGTTCGCGACCGAGAATTGTTCTTGAATATTTAAGAAGAATATAGATAGAGATGAAAGGCTTTATTTGTGAGACGACCCTTTCGTCAAGTTTACATACACAGCAAATAAGCTTTACACCTCTACAACAGAGTATGATATATCCCGTAGTATTTGCCGTCATGATGCATATAGATAAGTAATTACATATATCATCATGACGCAATACAACAATGCGTTTGAATATATGTCAGCATGGTGTATGAACACAATACATATAAAGAAAACTGATCAGGATGCGCTGACAAGATATGCACAAAAGTGTATCAGGCATGTTTTATGTGCATATTATGTTTATAGATATACCATTATGATGTGTACGCTTGTGATCAAAACAATATTCCACGAAGAATCTGCAGACCATTTGATGTTTTCAATACAATGTATTTTGCGTATCATCTCTTTGTATACCTCACAATGTAGGATATCACCCCGACTGATGTAATATATAACAAGTAGATGGCAACAGGAATGGCACATAAATGATGCATGTATTGTTTTATGAATGCACATAAGAATAACATATTTGGATAGGATTAATTGTCTCCAATTATCCTAACTTCGAACATCTGTATAACAAGTTTACGTGGCAAGATACATCGCCTAATATCCGCTAAATATATATTCATATATATATTTATATGTATATATATAATATATATATATAGAGATATATTTTTTTTTTTATTTATATATATACATAGATATGGTATATATATATATTTATATGTATATATATTTTTATATGTATATATATAAATATATATATATATATAAATATATATATATGCATATATATATATATATATTTTATTTATATATATATATATTTATATATATATATATATATATATATATATGTGCATATATATATATATATATATATATATATATATATATAATATATATATATATATATATTATTTTAGCGGTTATAGCGTATATCTGTCCATCAGGTAACTTCGGTTGTGCTAAATGATTTTATGGTGCATTAACAGGGGATACTTCTTGGTATTAGGCATAAATACAATTCACATATGTTGGGATGCAGCGAGTGGGATATATACATACACACGCATAATTATATTCATCATATTGGGAAGCAACAAATGGTCATTTGCGATGACCCTTCAATATATTTAGATCTCCTACAGAAACTCCATTAGCAACATCGGTTTTATCGTATTCAGCTCCCTACTGGCTTTCAAACTCTCAACTGAGATGCCAAATGTCAAGACCAAGATGTTTAGCCTAAACAAGAGGGTTATGCAGGTCAATAACTACCTTAACAATGTTTGATCATGGATTCCCTTTGAGCATTTTTAATACAATAGATGGAATGGTAAAACAATTACGAATGTATATACAAAATATATCATTCATAAATGAACATTTTCATGATTTGTTCATGCGTATATATTATTTATGACCAATGAGATTCTGGGTTATGTCTAATTATAGAAAGGAACATCAAGCGTCCATTTACATAACAATATATATATAAATATTACCAGGAATCATCCACACATATTCCAGCACAGGTTTAACCTAATGGATGCATAGGCTTTATGTATAACTCAGTTCGAGTCAGTAGCTATACTTATCTCCATTTCAAATATTTGAGTACCGCATTTACATACAATGTTTGCTAATGATCTGTCGTTGCACGGGCTAACGGACTACTGTTATACATGTTAACTGGAACAAAATTGCCATTAAACGGCTGTTTTCCCAGCATCTTTATCGAAATGTCAATTGTAGCGTACATTGCCTTCTCTGGCCATGAATTAATTGAATAACATGTGTAGATGAAAACAGTCCAACTGCCTGTGTTTGTTATAGAGCTCTATAGGATGTCACAACATGCGAGGATAATCATTGACCTAAATACAAGTTGATTGTGATCGAAATTCTTAAGCAGTATCATTACTTGCCGCGATATGTTCGGAACAAATAGCCCTGTAGATCTATATTGCTCAGTTTACAGGTGCGATCAATCAGAATCAGGCCACACAAAAATGTAAAATAAAAGCCCTCCCACACCTTGTCCGTGAACTGTTAAACGGAATTATTTACAATAATACCTTAGAGATAACATGTACCCACAAGAACACTTATGTTGTCTACAAAATAATTATACTCTTTTACATGAAGATATTATAATCTCGGCATGTTGCTAAGACAGGGTCACCACGGGGTTGTGCATTATAAGGACCACGATTGATACCAGCATGATTGTTGATTGCTAAGACAAAGCATTAACTGCTGTCAGGGTGCATAGCCTAGCCGATGGAGGTACACCAATATGGAGTGTAAGAGCATATTCACTCGCTGAGAAACTCGCTTTTCACATAGCTTGACTTGTTGAGGTACCCGCGTTCAAGTGTTTGATCTGGAAGATATATCACATTCCGTTTGCTTCACTAGGTGAGGGACCCTATATTTCGTATTTTAACTGGGATGTAAATGCTCATTGACTTAGTTTTACTAGTTGAGGGACCAGCTATTTCGTGTCTGATGTGGGAGGTAAGCACTCATTGACTTGGCTTCACTAAGTGAGGAACCCGCTGTTTCATGTCTGATAAAGGAGGTAAGCACATACTGACTTGGCCTCACTAGGCGAGGGACCCATTATCATCTGTTAGATGTTGGAGGCAAGAGCTCAGTTATTTCTTTGCACTAACCAGGTTGATTGTTTGCGGTAGTTCTAGCCACATACAGCAATATACATATACATATATGTATACATATATATATATATATATATATATATATATATATATATATATATATATATATATATACACAATTCATATATACATATATATATGTATATATATATATATATACATATATATATATATATATATATATATATATATATATATATATATATATATATATATATATATATATATATATATATATATATATATATATACAATGCTGCGGCTCAATTCAATTTACTTATTATTGATAGGCGACCCTTTCCTTGAAGTAGTGCCTTATTCTGTCATCTTCAGCTGTTGACTAGGTGACATTAAATGTGACTATGAAAGTCAATTGGTATGTTCACTCACAAAATAATTAATACATTCTTTAATCAAGCAATCGACGTAGGTGTTAACATAATGTTCTCACACAAATCGTTTGATTCGGATCAATGTTACAAAAAGATAAAATAATACACAGAGTAATTATAAACAAATTAGCCAAGAAAATACCACCCGCTCTGCAAATGGCTATAATGCTCTTAGCAGGTGTTATCCCTGACCTGATATAACAGCATATTAGCAATTACTAACAAGCTTTACCAAAACAAACTAGGATAAATCTCCACCGACGACAGCACTATTCCGTTTCCATTAGCCACAGCTCCGTTACATTGCTTTTGTGATGCGTACATTTTGAGGCATGTCACACTTTAATAAGCAACTACACCGGGCCAGTTCCCAACAAAGACAGAATACTTTGGTCATGTTGTGATTAACACTCTTTTTGTACAATTAAGCTATTTTGTTGGAAAACAGCAAAACCGTGGACAAAGTGCTCATTTGTTTTATATATCCTACATTTTTGCTTTATGCGAGCTACTGAAGAGACGGTGTCCCGCTCTAACAATGACATTTTATATTCAAAGCGAGGTTAAACATTGCTTGACATCTTTTTCGTACAAAGGGCGACATCAATATTGGTTAATTTTTTATGCTGCCATTTAATAGACCTTATCACTGTGGCACCCTCCTCTCCGATAATGTGACCTCCGTCATTTTTGCCAAATTGCCTCAAGTTCACAGTCATCGCAGAGCAATATCACTCTGTTTTCTCTCGATAAGATAAAGTCCCTCGCTGAGGACAGCAGCTCTATCATAACAAGAATATGGATCGCTCGATAAGAATTACGGCAGGTTTTCCCTGTACTTGTTAGATATTAATCTGCTGCGTGTCCCTCATCGGACAGAGACGATACAATCCCATCTCCCTGGTTCCTAGCACAAATAATAACATCTACAGAGCCAGACAGCAGCTGAATAAGGAGAAAAACGCGATGGGGAAGGCGGTGCAGTTCTGATGGTCTGAGATAGCACGATTCAATAAGAGTCTAACACAACACGTCTGCGGAGCATATTTTATCCCTCAAAAGGTAAATCACAACAAATGTGAATACGCAAAAACATGGGGAAACAGAAAAGACAAGCCAGTATTTATTAAATCAACTATTGACACAATGACTATCATGTGTATATCTAATATATTAAAAAACTTACTCTTCAGTAGGCCGGAAAATCAAGCAATAAGGAAGCCAGGAGCTGCTCCCCGCCCTCGTGTTCCCTTTCCTATTTATCGCCCACATAACTGTGAAATAACAAACATTTGCATCGAGCCAATTAATCGTTGTTTTTCGAATATCACAAGCACTGCTACCGATAATTCGCAACCAGGCTCAAAGGGAGTTTTGATGATATTTGTATAAACCATTAGACATGATACCAATGTCTTCGTATTGTATATCAACAGTTTAAAAATGTCGTAAAGTTACCTTGAGAGAATCCCTCCTTACCTACCTACCTACCTACCTACCTACCTACCTACCTACCTACCTACCTACCTACCTACCTACCTACCTACCTACCTACCTACCTACCTACCTACCTACCTACCTACCTACCTACCTACCTACCTACCTACCTACCTACCTACCTACCTACCTACCTACCTACCGACTAGACCTACCTACCATACATACATACATACATACATACATACATACATACATACATACATACATACATACATACATACAGACATACATACATACATACATACATACATACAGACATACAGACATACATACATACAGACAGACATACATACATACATACATACAGACATACATACATACATACATACAGACATACATACATACATACATACATACATACATACATACATACATACATACAGACATACATACATACATACACATACATACATACATACATACATACATACATACATACATACATACATACATACATACATACATACATACATACATACACATACATACATACATACATACATACATACATACATACATACATACATACATACATACATACATACATACATACATACATACATACATACATACATACATACATACATACACATACATACATACATACATACATACATACATACATACATACATACATACATACATACATACATACATACATACATACATACATACATACATACATACATACATACATACATACATACATACATACATACATACATACATACATACATACATACATACATACATACATACATACATACATACATACATGCCGAACTATCTAAAGGGAAAATCTATCTAGAAAATAGTATCAGCGTGTGATGAGACGAGCGTGAGGTGTGTGATGAGACGAGTGCGAGGTGTTTGTAATCAGCCGATTGGAGGCGCGTTCTACTCTTATTTGTAGAAACTTGTATATCAAGTTAAATAGTAATATTAAAAAATGTAATCGCTTAAAACTTCATGATTCACAAAACTGCTATGCAGTAGTTAATGCCATTTTCTGACTGTCCCCAACTATTGGAGTAAAAATCCCAAACATCACATCTAAGCTGCCGTTTATATATTGCACGGCTGCAGATATCTTTGTGTTCTGTCCTGGATATGATTACAATGCAACAGATATTTAATTCATAATTTTATCAAAGTCCGGGAAGCCCAAATCATAGAGCGTTTGTCAAAAACAGCTAGACACAATAACTAAACAAAGTGAATTAAATATCATCAACTTGCGTCGCACCCCTTGTGGATCCGGGGGCAGAATAGTCACTCTGTACCCTTCTGCATGTCGTAAGAGGCGAGTAATAGGGGGCAACCTGTTGGCCGTGGGTTGCGTCTCGTGTTGATGGACAAGTATTCCTTGCGAGGGACATATCTGCAAACACACCACTTAGGCCAGGATTTTGCCTAGACGAGAGGCTGGAATGGCCTGGTCCTGTCATGCCCTAGGATAATTGTTGCATTATTATCCTTTTCACCTTATTTTTACTCCCTACTTATCCTAGAAGGCGGCTACTTAATCAGGTCAATCTTAGCTATTCACCTTTGTAGTCAACATTTAACATTGGAGTGTTTGTGTGCCGATTAACCCTTTTCTTACTTACTTACTCCACAAAATACTAAGTCCTGCTTCTAAAGTAACGTCTCATGCATTTACTCGGAGCATTAAATCCCCTAAATTATCCCAACTGCGTCTTGTTGAACAAGGCTATTCACTCAGTCGAGAGCAACCACGTGCTGTCAGCAATATACTGTTATTGTCAACTCGACCTCAGCAAAGGTCTAGCTTCAGTTCATTTATTGCGCAAACAACAAGGCTACAGGGTAATAACAATTTATTGATAGCATTATGTGATCTTGCTGATCCTTGTTTGTGTGAGTCGTAGCAGTTGGTTGTAGGTTGGGGCGTTCTACGGCTGTTGAAAACTTGCGTTGCCGTCCGAACGATTCCTTAACTTTACATGCAGTTTTATCCGTCTATGCAAGTTTGCCCAAATATAATACAAATTAAACGATTAAGCAATATACAATAAGGGAGACATTGTAAAATACATTAAATGGGTATTTTAATGTTTTTTGACGGAAGTGCGGATTGCTTTGAGGAACCTTAGATCCTTCGTCACTTAGGAATCAGACCACATAACACATGAGGCACCATGCAGACAAGCAGATTACAATGCTTTGACCATTCGGACCAAAGTCCATCGCATAACAAGTAGGCTGTAAAATCCTGAGAGGTGATACACATACCTTCCGATAGTCCATGATTGATGTCCCACAAACAGCCTCATGAAAACGGATATTATCATGAAATTGTATGATTTCAGTGTGCCAACACCTGGAAATTTTTCGTGCCTTGTAGGATTGGGGAACTGATTTGAGCTTTTCTCTCTGTTCCCAGGCATCACGGAGCTGAAGATAGGGTTTTAAAGTGTTTGTAGCTCACCATTTGTAGCTCCATGTTTATCCTGTTTTTGTTCACATTCATCGTTGTTCTGTTACATATATTCTACGCTTGATGTCATGATATATTTTATAAACAAAACCCAATATTTACGATCAGTCGCTTAATAATCGTAATATATGAATTGCTTTTTGTTGCAGGTCCACTGCCGGGTCTGCGGCGTAGAGAGTAGGCGATTCACCTTTCCACTCCCAGGTTTGATCCAAAGGTATGGCTAAATAACCGGACCGACACGGTAGCTTAATGGTATCGTGTAGTACAGCCGTCCATCATTGTTATGTAATTTTTATTGTACGCTTGATGTCATGATTAATTCCAATGTCCATTTCTAGAAAAACCATTTCAATCAGTCGGTAAATAAGCATAATACATGAATTGCAATTTGTTGCAGCTCCGTTGCTAGTCACTGTGGCGTAGTGAGTAGGTGATTTGTGTGATCTTACAGGACCTGTGTCCGACCCGGTAGCTCAAAGGTATCGTGTAGTACTCCCGTCCCAGCGGCGTGAAGTATGCAGCCCGAGAAGGACAACTTGTTTGTTTCAAGTAGGCGATGACGCTTAACGGGAGCCGTCCATGCATCATAATCATCCTCACCCATCACCGTCGCAATGCAACCACATTATCGACAGTGACGTAAACCAACAGCATCTCATTTAATGTGTTTGTTTCCGGCCATTAACGGCATGGTTTGGAGGGTTATATGACATAAACAGCGCTAATCATAACGATTAAGTGAGAATCAGACGCACACTGACTGTCTTATATCTTTTGATGGGCTTAATATGTTTTGGGAACATTGTGACGTTTGTTCCATACTAGGTATGATATGATGTCGACTTTACCTGAAATGAAGTGTTATTAACATGCCATATATGTCGGGATCACATCCGTAGTGTAGCTAACTCCGTGAGCTAATAATTGGTAGAGTGCTAACAATAATACAAAACCCGTACTATCAATATCTCTTGGAATGGAAAAGAGGTTTATGATGTTGCTGATTGCAAATAAGCGCTGCCCATAGCTTACATTGTATTGATCAACGTTTGCTGTTGCTGCCGTGTATCATGGCGCTTCTGCTATGGCATTCTAGCGTTGGGTATCGTGAGCGGAAATAAGTTATTCTGTTGGGTTACTGCTCATGTCAAGGTCGGCGTGCTTTATGTCAAGTTCACATGTCGTTGCCGGACTCAGCAGTGACTCAACCTGACTCAGCAGAGCCACCAAACAGGCTCAACATGACTCAACAGAACCACCAAGCAGACTCAACCTGACTCAACAGAGCCACCAAGCAGACTCTAAATGACTCAACAGAGCCAAAATGCAGACTCACCGTGACTCAACAGAGCCACCAAGCAGACTCAACGTGACTCAACCTTTATGAACATCGATGATTCAGCAAGATTGGAACGGGGTTATAGTGTGGCTGCTCAAGTTACTATACAGATACACCGTATACTGTTTCATGTTTTTGATCGAGCGTGAGTTACATATTATCTTTTGGAAAATGAAAATTAAGATATTTTTGCTTTTTGTATGTTGGGCAAATATCTAATATTGGCAGATCCGCTCGCTTTAACTAGCAATGTGGATATTATGCGTTTAAGGTCAAAGAGGACATAGTATAGAACCTTTGCTGAATATATAACTGGTGGTGAAATAATAAGGAGCATCTGTGCACACATGTCGGCCACTCTGAAGTAAAGATAGACGTTTAATCCAAATACAGCCGAGGGAATCGTTACCTGTGACTTGATGGGACATTATTGGGTAACATGATTTTCTTTCGGCATTTCGCAACTCCGTGGCGGCAAGTTGAATGGGTTCCGGATGCAATGAATTAAAAGTCTGATCCCTTGTGTCTTGCATCTTTGCGAAGGGGTTGGGTATGCCAATATTAAAACGATGTGTCCATATGCAGTGATTTGCCTTGGTTTGTGAATGGTGTCACAAAACAGGGAGGGGTTTTGTAGATGTCTTGATAGTTGTGCTGCATGTGTATGAGGCATGTTTTATGTGCATATGGCGCCTCAAGAAATACCATTATGATGCATTAGCATAGCGCAAATAACGATATTTGACCGTGTTTTATGTACATACTACACAAGATGTATTGACATCATACAGATCAATATATACCATCAGATTGTATGGAACAAATTTACATAATTCATATATTATCTTGATGCTTCGACTCTAATCCATCATACATTGTCATTATAATTAATGGTATGAATGACAGAATAATGTTAATAGAACCCGATGCAATAATGCACAATCATGCAACAGATTACAAAGCACTAACGTGTACGTTTGTGATCAAAACAATATTCCACGAAGAATCTGCAGACCATTTGATGTTTTCATTACAATGTATTTTGCGTATCATCTCTTTGCATACCTCACAATGTAGGATATCACGTAGGATATCATGTGTTGTTTTTATGAATGCACATAGGAATAACATATTTGGAAAAGATTGATTGTCTCCCATTATCCTATCTACGAACAGCTGTATAACAAATGTACGTGGCAAGATACATCGCCTAATATCCGCTAAATGCTGCCAAATGTCGTATTTCTTAGGTAATGAGTGATATTTTAGGTACTAAAGGCATGTCGATATGATATTGACATCATATATGCAATGCGTAAAGTTAAGCAGGTACAACGTAATATTTCAGTGATTGTATCAATTTTCACCGTTGATACATCGCCTTATATCAGATGATACTGCCAAAGATGGTATTTCGTTGATCATGAGTGATATTTTGGGCATTAATGGCGTGTCCAGATGATATTTACATGATACATAACCTATGATATATAGTGAAAGCATAAAGTAAGGCTCCTGCACAAATTGAAATTAAACAGCCTTTTATTATTGAAAAGGTCATTGTGATAAGGCTTGGCAAAAATACCATATGACCTTTTACGTTTATCTAAGGCACACCTTATGATAAAATAGGTTAAAAAGTATCACGTGCCTCATTGTCGTTGTCTACCGGAACACACAGCGTCATGAATAGAGCATAGTCTATGAGGCAGGATATCGCCAATTATGAGAACTTGGTAATAAAGTGAGACGGATTACATGCAATTCACCTAAGCATGGTAACTGCTTTTGCTGCCATATTGTACCTCTCCACCCTAGGCTATTCATGCGTAACTATAATGTGTTGGTAATATACAGTTTCTGCTAACGCGTCCTCGACCAGGGCAATGACAGCGGCATTAGTTATGTGTTATGCAAGGATCTAATTGTCCTATTTCAGAATTCGCAGACTGGAACATAATGCCGAAGCTCGCAATATACTTGTGTGGCAAAGATAGATATATTTTCAAAGCAGACCCTTATTAATGTGGAAATGTTATGCGACTGCGTGTCACGTTGTTCTGTGAAGATACAGGCTTCTATCCACAGATATCGTCCAAGTGTGTATCACATTAGTGTCAATTAGTAACCTATTACATCACATGGTGACCAACAAGTAATGTTTACTTCTAAGACAAGATCAATGCTCCCAAATGCCTATTTGTGTTAAAGGTCCCACAATATGCTCACCGATAATAGAAAATCTTGAGTTGTAATTTCAGTGTGCATTTGCAACAATATTGCTTTATTTCATGAATGTAGGTCTACGTCATTCTGAGTGCAGTGAAAATCTGTCTAAAACGTTTAATGCATAATGTTAAGCTTCGTTTGTGTTGAATATATATGATGAAATATTTACAAGCCACATGGTCTATGTAACTACCTTTACATGATGGAAACGATAGTGAGTACATTCGATGTTAGTTATCGCACATCCGACTAATACGATCACATTAAACCCTTTCCCAAGAACCTCCTATGGCAATTGATTTATTGGATCAACTTTCATGATATCGGCCGATTTTGCATCCACTTTCTGCGTTATTGTGCGTTCGAACACCACTTATCGTTAACTTTGGAAATCATTTCATCAGTCTCAAGTTATATAAGTGCACAAAAGTCAAAGAAGAAGATTACTATCAGCGGGCTTCTTGGCCAGAACCAAAACACCACAGATTGTTTTATTCTAATCTGGAACGAGAATTTATCCCACTGTCACATCTTTATATGTACACCCACACCTACACGCATACCCACACACTCGAAAGCACACTCATACACATACACACGCATGTATATACATGTGCACACACATATATACACACATTTATACACGCATATATATATATATTTAAATATATATATATATATATATATATATATATTTATATATATATATAAATTTGTATATATGTATATATATGTATACTACATACATATATATATATATATATATATATATATATATATATATATATATATATATATATATATATATCTATATATATATATATATATATATATATATATATATATATATATATATATATATATATATATATATATATGTATATATATTAGCGGTAATCGCGTATATCACTCGATCAGGTAACTTTGGTTGTGTTAAATGATTTAATTGTGCATTAACAGTGGATACCACATGGTATTAAGCATAATTGCTATTCACATGGGTTGGGATGCAGGGAGTGGGATATATACTTACACACGCTTAATTATATTCATCATATGTGACAAACTATTTCCCAAACCTAACATTATGGCGTACTCCCATCGAATGTAACCGCAATCCCTTTCTGTGTGGCTAATGTATCCCTACGGTATTCGTAATATGTCTGCCATTCCTGTGTGCTTAAGTTGTTGTCTATGACGTGGTCGGGTGGACAGTAAAACATAGCAACAAAGGGAAGCAACGAATCGAGAAGCACCAAATGGTCATTAGCAATGACCCTTGAATATATTTAAGATCCCCCACAGAAACTTCATTAGCTACCTCGGGTTTATCTTATTCAGCTCCCTACTGGCATTCAAACTCTCGATTGAGATGCCAAAAGTCAAGAACAAAATGTTAAGCATAAACAACCTTTGCTTAAACAAAAGGAGGGGGTTATGCAAGTCAAGAACTACTTAACAATGTTTTACCATGGATCCCCTTGACCATTTTTAATACAATAGATGGAATGATTAAACAATTACGAATATATATACTAATACATCATTCATAAATGAACATTTCCATAATTTGTTCATGCGTTTATATTTGTTATGAACAATGAGATTATGGGTTATGTCTAATTATAGAAAGGAACTGACATATTCAACATATTTTCATCAAGCGTCAATTTACAACACAATATATAAATATATTACCAAAAATCCTCCACACATATTCCAGCACAGGTTTAACCTAAGTGATGCATAGGCTTTATGTATAACTCAGTTCGAGTCAGTAGCTATACTAATCTCCATTTCCAATATTTCAGTACCGCATTTACATACAATGTTTGCTAATGATTTGTCGTTGCAAGGGCCTGCACTAACGGACTACTTTTATGCAAGTTAATTGGACCAAAATTGTCATTAGACGGCTATTTTTACAGCGTCTTTATCGATATGTCAGTTGTAGCTTACATTGCCGCCTCTGGCTATGACTTAATTGAATAACTTCATCGCATGTAGAGTACAACGACTCTCTTTGTTTGTTATAGAGCTATCTAGGATATAACAACATGCGAGGATAATCATTGACCTAAATACAAATAGAGTGTTGAGCGAAACTCAGAAGCAGTATTAAGTGCCGAGAAATGTTAATGTCTGTAATTGTCACTACCTATTAGATTACTATAATGCTCCTTTGATACCAGAAGTGTGTTATTGTGGAGTAATACAAGCAAATCAATTATGCTGCAGACCTTTATCTTTGTGATATGCATACGATCAGTTATAGCTATCGTGTTTAATCTGGGAGGTAAGCACTCATTGATTTGGTTTCATCAGGTGAGGGACCCACTATCTTCTGTTAGATCTGGGAGGCAAGAGCTGAGTAATTTTCTTAGGTGAGGTTCCTGCAATCTCGTGTGTATTAGCTCGTTTGATCGTTTGAGGTAGTTTGCCTCTTGAAACCACATACATCAATATCGGACATAATGCTGCGGCTCAAGTCGATTGGCTTATAATTGATAAGCGATATAGTTTTAAAAACTATAACACGTTGTCAATAAGGTCTCCATGGATGTGCTACTCCGACTCTAGTAACAATTCCAGGGTGATGTTTTAGTGTAAACAACTACTCACTTTGTTTATTTAGCGCATATCATTCAATCAAATGGCCATATGAGACGAATTCTAGCCCATGCATCATAAATACGTTATTCAACCAATGACAAGAGATCCATGATTGTAACGTTTCTTGTAGTAGTGGTTTACTCCATCATTTTCAGCTGTTGACAAGGTGACATTGAATGTGACTTTGAAAGTCACTTGGTATATTCACTCGATAACAAATTTGATTGTTTTTTCAAGCAATCCACGTAGGGGGTAACTTATTCTCAATTCGTTTGCTTCGGATCAAGGTTACAAAAAAACAATTAAAAGAATACACTGAGTAATTATAAACAAGTTCGATTGTACACTCCGAGCAGTGAGCTGTCTTTTCGGATATAATGATGAACTACATCATTCCAATTCATTTAATACGATACGCTGAGTTGCTGAAGGTTGGCTCACGTTCACAAATTGGATTTGTGCTTCTTTAGTCGAATCGTAGCATTGCTGACCAAATCAAGCCGTCTTACGGTTGAGAGTAAATGCAATGGAGGATCGACACTGTTTACAACATAAGCCAAGAAAACCCCACCCGCTCTGCAAATGGCTACAATCTTCTTAGCCTGTGTTATCCCTGACCTGGTATAACAGCATAATAGCAATTACTCACAAGCTTTACCAAAATAAATTAGGATAAATCACAACCGACGACAGCACTATTCCGTTTCCATTAGCCACACCTCCATTACATTGCTTCTTGTGGTGCGTAATGTTTGAGGCATGTCACACTTTAGTAAGCATTTATATGAGTCTCAGGGTAGCGTGGTTATCACGATGTAAGCTTTCTTATTGATGATGTATGTGTACACATTATGGCGATTTTATGTTATCTACAGCCGATCACACGCAAGAAGCAGTATACATATAAGTTTATATATACGTATACATATACATATATGAACACACACACACACACACACACACACACACACACACACACACACACACACACACATATATATATATACTCTGTCGGTAAATATATATATATATATATATATATATATATATATATATATATATATATATATATATATATATATATATATATATATATATATTTACCGACAGAGTGTATATATATATATATATATATATGTGTGTGTGTGTGTGTGTGTGTGTGTATAAATAAAATATATCTATATATATATATATATATATATATATATATATATATATATATATATCTCTATATATATATATATATATATATATATATATATTTCCCGAGAGCGTATATATATATATCTATATATATATATATATATATATATATATATATATATATATATATATATATATATATATATATATATATATATATATATATATATATATATATATATATATATATATATATATATATATATATATATATTTACCGACAGAGTACTTGGGTCATGTTGCTATTAACACTCGTTTTATACAAGTAAGCTGGGTTTTGTTGGAAAATAACGTTTTATACAACCGTGGACACCGTGGACAAACAGCGCATATGTTTTTATAGAACCTAATTTGTGCATTATGTGAGGTACTGAAAAGACGTTGTCCCGCTACACCAATGACATTTTATATTTAAAGCGAGGTTAATCGTTGCCTGATATCATTTTCGCATAAAGGATGACATCAATATTGGTTCATTACTTATGATGCCATTTAATAGACCCTACCGTGTGACATCCTCCTCTCAGTTAATCAGTCCTCTTTTTGCCATATTGCCTCAAGCTCACAGTCATCGCAAAGCTTGTTATGAAAAAATAGCGAGCGCGTCGCAAAATCACTCTGTTTTCTCTCGATCTGATAAAGTCCCTCGCTGAGCAGCTCTAGCAGAACAAGAATATGGATCGCTCGATAAGAATTATGGCAGGTTTTCCCTGTACTTGTTATACATTCACCTGGCTGCGTGTCCCTCATCGAACAGAGACGATACAATCCAATCTCCATGGTTCCTAGCACAAAATAATAACATCTACAGAGCCAGACAGCAGCTGAATATATACAAAACGCGACAGGGAAGGCGGTGCAGTTCTGATTGGTTGAAATGGCACGATTGACAAAGAGTCTACGGCTGCGGAGCATTTTGCATCCCTCCAAAGGTAAATCACAACAAATGTGTATACGCAAAAACATGGGGAAGAAAAGAGCAAACAATAAACATCAACATGCACATTATAGATGTATCAGATAGGACAAACACCAATCGTTATTCAATTTGCAAAAAAAACCCTCTATTTTATTGGCAGTTATGTAATGAATGCAGCAAGCAGCAGCGTTAATATTCTTCGAGTGATCCTGTATTTGTTTGTTTGAGCATCATTGTCAAGCTAATAAATTCAGTAATGTGATGCAACCCTTTCGCTGCCGATGTGGCATATTTGCGACTGCTAGTCTGACTGCCGAAGTCGCATAAATGCCACCGATATAGTGCTGTTACGCCTAGTGGTTTTTAAAAAAAATTGTCATTTTTTCGCTTCACAAAACCTCATTCTCAGTCACTAAATAAAATACTTGGAATTAAACCATGGAATTTCCTTCATACTATTTAATGTCTTCTGTTACTGCTTTAAAATCCTGGTTCTATCATAAGTATTGTGAAAAACAATGAATAAAATTGAAATTTAATTTTTTTTTAAAATTCAATTGAAATTGCATAACTTAAGAAATGAAGTGGAATAAAATGAAATTTTGTTTGGAATTTGTGTTTATTTATCTGATCACACTCCAAATTTGAAGTGGTTATCTCTAAAAATAAAAAAGTAGATTTTCAGGAATTCCCAGAAATATATTTGGCACTGGGAATTCCAATATATATAATATTTGGCAGCGAAAGGGTTAACCTTATGTCTCTCGGATCGAAAACTATGATTCGAATTCGCGGTGTTTTATCAGTTACCACACGCACCAATACTTTTTCATTTGATAAAATTGAAACTTTCATTGAATGTTTGACAGTCAATTTATCCTGCTTGTTCGACTGACATTTGTAAATATCTACGTCAGTTATACAAGGGGTGATCCAGCCAATATTACAGTTGTTGCAGCGCGATATGTTGCGAAGGAGCATCATGAATATTCTCGGTGCATTGGATGCGAAGGTAGATAAGCATGATAAATCAGAATTGCAATGATGAGATTTAATATGGACTTACATAATGGGCTGCATTGAAAGTACATTGGGCTACGTTACAGTTAATGAAGACAAAAGATAAATTATCAATACTCCAGCAGTATTATTTTCCAGACGCTCAAACATATGATGGGCTATGCAGTATACTTCATTATATGCTTCAGATGGCTTTACTCCACAGATACATATGGATATATGATCATTGAATTATCAAGCCATGTTACTTTTCTACGCCAGTTTTATCAATTGCAGGTATGATTAATTAGTCAAATGTGACATTAAATCATCATGCGTCCCCATTCGTCCACGTTGCTGTACTATTCCAGAGATATAAGGCAATTTAGGTCATTTTTATAGGAAATGAACGACTTGGTAACTGCCGAATGTTTCCTAAAACTCACAAGATCGCCATGTTATCCGTTCAAAGCTGCTTATCTCTACCCCCTGTCACGTGTGACAAACGTTGATAAATAGACTAGATTAGCGAAAAGATGGGACATACTTTATAACTGCCATTTTGTCCGTAGGAAGTTCAAGATCTCTATCACATTTCCCTTGTGACCGACATCTATTCATTTCTTACAAAACATAAACATAGGTTGCAAATGATGCAGTTTGTAAAGCAAAGCTTTTCTTACCTCCGGTTAATGTCAATATCACTGCAGCCCGTGTTTTTGTGTTTCATCTTTGCATGGCTTGGTCGGGTGATTATCCTCGTTGAGACTCAACAATGGAGGCTGTTATAAAGATGTAGGTACCATCAGTTTCCGTCTCCTCTGTGCAGCTCCCTTGTTAAGTACTTCCGGAAAATACTCATTACTTGCCATTTTTAATTTATAATGTGTTATATCGCTAAAAGCAATTCCCATTAACTGCTTCTGCAGGAGGCAATTGCAGCAATAGGTCTTACTTTAGAGGTTGATGCTTTAGATAGGGTTATTCATAGCTCTAAGATGTGGCATGGTGTGTTAAAAGGATGTTTCTATATAACGGTCTGGGTGGACAATGGCTTCATTAAGGTTCTTACATAGGTGACCGGCCCATCAACATGAACTTTAACCCGCTTTATGTCTATCTACATCAAGTCAGCACCACGCACAACATGCTTGATGGGGCCCCCACTATGCTTCTTGAGGTTGCGGGTTTAAACGGTGGCTCTTTCGGTGATATAATAACCACGAATATCGCTGATCCTGTCTCAACAAGTGTAACTAGCGTACTGTGCACGAGATGAAAGTTCAGTTACTGGATAATAAGGGACGGCAAAAAACAAGCATGACCTTTCCTGTAAGCGTTGTCCTTTAATTTACAACGAAGAAAACATGTCACTTAAAGCGAGCATTTATGGACCTAGAAAAAAACGGAGAGCACACAACCCGATTCGCTAAACATGGCTGAAGCTGGTGATTTACTATGACTGGATACATTGACATGCTACACAATAAAATCAGCTTGATACCCAATATCACCAAAGGTTACTGCCAATAACAAGTATGTTGATGCACAGACAGCAGAACAGGGAAATGAGAGAATATATAGACATACGGAAGAAGCCACTCATTACTAATTGGGCAGAAGTAACAGGCAAGCTACGCATTGGATATGGGTGGTGGTTTGGTGATGGAGCCAGGGGTCAAACCTCACATGACGGAAGGTGTGGATATACCATTTTATCAAGTGGCAAGATCATTCGTATGTTCCTGTATGCTGGTGTGAGTAAATTAATTATGTGCGTTATAAAGTCACCGATAATACCTAATGTTGACTCGGGCAGGCTCTCAACCACGCTGAAGATAACTCAGCGCACCCATGCTGGCGGAACGCGGCTTATTGTACAGCGCAATATAATCAAAACATTTTCTATTAGCTATGTACTTTAAGGCGTCATTGTAATAAGTTTGTATCGTACGCCATATCAACTGTAATCGTCCACCATCAGCCACCTACCTCATAAACCCGTTAACCATGCACTATACTGGCCTACTTGGAAGTTTTAAGTCTGCCACGTTTGTTATATAAAATGCATCTGATTTGACACATGACTGGTATGAATGAAGAATTGTATGTTGTCAAACCAGGTACATATCATATCAAACAGGACTGACAATAATGACATATCTAACTGCAGTTTTGATTAAATACAGTTTTATGAGTACATAATTAATGTGGGGTGATGGAAAACACAACACATGCATCTATTTACAATGCCCACTAAGTACACCAAGCTGAGTGTCATCCCCTCATAAAGTGCTATGATGCCACCAAGGTTTCATGAATGCTAAATATGTAGTAGCATTGTAAAGTTTGGAATCACAAACGCCATCGTTGGTAGTCAGGGTCAATATTGCAATGACAACCAGAACAATTTCTCATCCAATGACAATTGCTCATCCGACTTCCTTACTTACAATGAGGCAATCCGAGAGAAGTTTAAGGAGGAAGGACAGGGGACTGAAATAGATTGTAGAAGGATACCTGTTCCATCAGCCTGCCGTTTGTGTTACTGTCCATGAGGCGCCGTGGGAGTTATATCGTAAGATTTATTGAAGGTCCACTCTCTTGAGACAGTTCCAGAAAAACATGCTGTTGCCGATTATCAAGCATAGGGTCCCGCAAATATCGTTCCTCTGTTTATCGTGATAGAGAACAGTGCATCTTGCTTAAGCTCAATGGACTTTTAAATGCCTAAACATTTCGTCCAGGTATTTAAAACTACGTGTATGGGAAGAGCCATGACTTGGAAGTTGATTGGTGCAATCAAACATCCGTCAAACAAGTGACAGCAGAAGATAAACATGGCAAGATCTCTGTGCTTGACTAGAGGTCCCTCAAGGTGAATGAAATTGCAGTATGGTCCGGTAATCTTGCTAACATTATGGTATCGCTCACTGCCAATGAGTCAAAGCGTTATAGAAGGACCAAAATTCACAAATCGTGCTAAAAGGTGCGCCCTAACTAGAGCATATATTTTTTTAAATGACTTTCTGCATGCTGACAGGTAATTTCTGTTAGTCACGCAATCTTGAAATCGTTGCCGTATTATTCACAATCCATTGAATTGCGGATGGAAATGTTATTAGATTTAACATAATACTGAATATTGTATGGAAGTTGATTGGAGGGTCATCCGTCAAACAAGTGAATTATGGACGGACATTTTTCAAATATAACATAATACTGCATATTGCAATGTATCCCCACAAAAGACATTCATCATTGCAGTAGGTTTTCCATATGAATGCCCTTAAATTAGTTTGTTTGAGAGATGATGGAGAATAATCCGGAGGGGATACCCTGTGTCAAGTTTGATGAGGATGGAGCGTGAGTAGCACTGCTTGATATTGGCACAAGCATTTGCGCAGAAGACTGACTCATTCTTCCCCCTTAATGCAAGTGGTAATTATTTAAATTTGTAAAGAGGATGTGAATGGAATAGGCCCTCGGCTGCTACTCGTGGACCATTGGTACTGAAAACAGCTAAGATTGTGTCATTGAGTATCGATATAAAAATATATATAAGGGAGCCATGAAAGTCGCTTTGCAAATTATTAACAGGATAACCACAGTGACTTATTGCCATAGCATAGATAACAACATAGGTCGTCAGCAGTAATACAGCAGTACATAGGGTCTGTGTCATTAGCTGTTTATGACAGAAAGGCACGCTTGTGGCGAGGTCGAGGCGCGTCGTAATCAAGCTTGTTGTGTGCTTCAAGATATCTGCTACTGCTGTATTATCTTGAAGGTGGCCAAGGTGTTAATGCAATCTTGGCAGCATGAAAATGCTATTTAAGACAACAATATATATAGAGATATATATATATATATATATATATATATATATATATATATATATATATATATATATATATATATATATATATATATATATATATATATATCTATATATATATATATATCTCTATATCTCTATATATCTATATATATCTATATATATATATATATATATATATATATCTATATATCTATATATATATATATATATATATATATATATTACTGATATTCAATAGTCTCGCCTTCAGGTCTAGGTCTTCAACTGGACAGGCATCCCAGATTTGGGATGCTCCAATTCCAAGCCGTGTCTCTCGGTCACTCTCGGGTACTGTTGAGTCGTTGTCTCTCATTGGTTAGTTCTACAAGTTCTGAAGAACTTGTCCAGCCGGACGAGTGATTTTTATGAGCCGGGCACACATTCTACAACACTCCGATTTGTTGTTTCATGCTGAGTGGCACCGTTAATCACACAGTCGGCGAGAGAAGCAGACACACAACTGGTTCTTTTTAACTGACTATTATGTAAACATACTATCGTGCAGCTAAGCGATTAAAGCGCTTGTTGTGGTGCCAATTTGAACTTTTGAGACGCCCCATAATTCCAGAAGACATTCAATGTGTTCTCATTGGACGCAGACCACTACAATGTCCATGTCGTCACATAGAACCGAGGGTGCGTATCACAAGCCAGACACGCGCAATTAAGGTCAATCCGGGTCACAACCTTTGCGTTGATTGGTCACGAAGATTAACGAACGTGTTTAATGAATATTCAGACGCGCCAGTTTAAGACCTTATCTTATCGTAGACTCTAGGGCAAGAAGCGTAGCGGAACCCCTGGAGTCTGGGACGCAGACTAATATATATAAATCAAGTCATCTCATGGCGTCGGTAGAGACGCACCTACAATGCATTGGGCATCGAGACATATTGCAGATTATGAGCTTTGCACCCACAGGCTTTGGCAGGAAATACATTCCATTTATTTCATTACCATAATACTTTTCAAAATGCAATTTCAGTAACCACATTTGTCAGCCGTCACCACGCGCACTTCATCTGGACCTGTCAGAAGACTGGCATAACCTTTCGCAAATGGAAAGATGCGCTGACAGCAAACTATTAAAGGAAACATATATTTCTTTCCTTAGCATTGGTCTGTTATGTTGGGATGTTCATAACTCTCTACGTCTCGAGACGCTGTCCGAAGCGAATATAGACTAATACAAAGGGTCAATAATAAATACCAATACCAGTGTTTGACAGCAGCAATCGATCGACTTGATTCCATAATAACTTACATAATGTTGAGAGAACTTGCAATAAGGTTTGTGAAGCATCAACAATATGGTCAATTTGATATGCAGGTTCTTGTCAATTGCATACAGAACAGTCCCCTCCCCTTGTTATCTAGCGAAAGGGAATTATCAGCAAATATTTGTTCTGAATAGATTACATGCAAGGTTGTGTCAATGTAGAAATCTGATTCAAACTAGGGAGGATTTACATTATCGTACGTAATAACGCGCTCGATTTAACTTTTAGATACATGGAATAACAGACAAGTGAATGTCTTTGAGATTGTGTCGTTTCAACATCATGGACACCGTGGCCACATTTGTTCGTCTGGTAACCGTTCAATCTCTACACATGGCAATTTGAAGCTTTCGGGAGTAGATATCCCCACACGAATCCTGCAATAAGAGCATCGTTGTAATTCCATGGAGGTATACTTGATATCGGCAATTATGAGAATTTGGTATTAAATGAGACGGGTGACACGCAATGTACCAAAGCACGGTAACTGCTTATGCTACCATGTTGTAACTCTCCGCCCTAGGATATTCTTGGGTAACTATAATGTGTTGGCAATGTAAATTTACTGTAAACACGACCTCGGTCAGGGCAATGACAGAGGCATTAGCAATGTGTCATGCCAAGGACTAGATTGTCTTATTTCAGAATTTGCAGACTGGAACATAAATGCGGAAGCTAGCAAAGATGGAAATATTTCCTAAGCAAACCCCATTAATGTAGTAATGTAATGCGACTGTGTGTCACATTGTTCGGTGAACATACTGGCTTCTATCCACAGGTATCGTCCAAGTGTGCACCACATTATTGTCAATGACTAACTTACATCACATGTTGACCAACAAGTAATTTGTCACAAAATTGCTTTATTTCATGAATGCAGCTCTACGTCCTTCTGAGTGCTTTGATAATCTGACTAAAACGTTTAATAAATTTTGTTTAGCTTCTTTTGTGTTGAATATATATGATGACATATTTAAAGGGCTATGTAACTTATTGTACATGCTGCAAAAGGTAGTGAGTACATTCGCCCATCCGACTGTTCTGATCATATTAAACCATGTCAAATAAACCTCTTATGGCAATTGATTTATTGGATCAATTTGCACGATACCTGAAGATTTTTCACGCGCACACACATTCACATACACACGCATGTACATACATGTGCACACGCAAATATACACACACTTAGACACGCTTATATTTATAAATATATATATATATGTGTGTATATATATATATATATACTTACATATATATAAATATATATTCATATATATATTTATATGTATATTTATATAAATATATATATATATATTTATATATATATACATACATATATATATATATATATATATATATATATATATATATATATATTTTTATATATATATATAAATATACATATATATATAATATATATATGCATATATATATATTTATATATATATATATATATATATATATATATATATATATATATATATATATCTCTATATATATATATCTATATATATATATATATATATATATATATATATATATATATATATATATTATATTAGCGGTTATAGCGTATATCTGTCCATCAGGTAACTTCGGTTGTGCTAAATGATTTTATGGTGCATTAACAGGGGATACTTCTTGGTATTAGGCATAAATACAATTCACATTTGTTGGGATGCAGCGATTGGGATATATACATACACACGCATAATTATATTCATCATATTGGGAAGCAACAAATTGTCATTTGCGATGACCCTTCAATATATTTAAGGTCTCCTACAGAAACTCCATTAGCAACATCGGTTTTATCGTATTCAGCTCCCTACTGGCTTTCAAACTCTCAACTGAGATGCCAAATGTCAAGACCAAGATGTTTAGCCTAAACAAGAGGGTTATGCAGGTCAATAACTACCTTAACAATGTTTGATCATGGATTCCCCTTGAGCATTTTTAATACAATAGATGGAATGATAAAACAATTACGAATGTAAATACAAAATATATCATTCATAAATGACCATTTTCATGATTTGTTCATGCGTATATATTATTTATGAACAATGAGATTCTGGGTTATGTCTAATTATAGAAAGGAACATCAAGCGTCAATTTACATAACAATCAGGAATTACCAGGAATCCTCCACACATATTCAGCACAGGTTTAACCTAAGGGATGCATAGGCTTTATGTATAATTCAGTTCGAGTCAGTAGCTATACTAATCTCCATTTCCAATATTTGAGTACCGCATTTACATACAATGTTTGCTAATGATTGTAACGTTTCTTGTAGTAGTGGTTTATTCCGTCATTTTCAGCTGTTGACAAGATGCAATTGAATGTGACTTTGAAAGTCACTTGGTATATTCACTCGATAACAAATTTGATTGTTTTTTCAAGAAATCCACGTAGGGGGTAACTTATTCTCAATTCGTTTGCTTCGGATCTGTCGTTGCACATGCCTGAACTAACGGACTACTGTTATGCATGTTAACTGGAACAAAATTGTCAATAAACGGCTGTTTTCCCAGCATCTTTATCGAAATGTCAATTGTAGCGTACATTGCCTTCTCTGGCCATGAATTAATTGAATAACATGTGTAGATGAAAACAGTCCAACTGCCTGTGTTTGTTATTGAGCTCTATAGGATGTCACAACATGCGAGGATAATCATTGACCTAAATACAAGTTGATTGTGATCGAAACTCACAAGCAGTATCATTACTTGCCGCGAAATGTTCGGAACAAATAGCCCTGTAGATCTATATTGCTCAGTTTACAGGTGCGATCAATCAGAATCAGGCCACACAAAAATGTAAAATAAAAGCCCTCCCACACCTTGTCCGTGAACTGTTAAACGGAATTATTTCCAATAATACATTAGAGATAACATGTACCCAGAGGAACACTTATGTTGTCTACAAAATAATAATACTCTTTTACGTGAAGATATTATAATCTCGGCATGTTGTTAAGACAGGGTCACCACGGGGTTGTGCATTATAAGGACCACGATTGACACCAGCATGATTGTTGATTGCTAAGACAAAGCAGTAACTGCTGTCAGGGAGCATAGCCTAGCTGATGGAGGTACACCAATATGGAGTGTAAGAGCATATTCACTGGCTGAGAAACTCGCTTTTCACATAGCTTGACTTGGTGAGGTACCCGCGTTCAAGTGTTTGATCTGGAAGATATATCACATTCCGTTTGCTTCACTAGGTGAGGGACCCTATATTTCGTATTTTAACTGGGATGTAAATGCTCATTGACATAGTTTTACTAGTTGAGGGACCCGCTATTTCGTGTCTGATCTGGGAGGTAAGCACTCATTGACTTGACTTCACTAAGTAAGGAACTCGCTGTTTCATGTCTGATAAAGGAGGTAAGCACATACTGACTTGGCTTCACTAGGCGAGGGACCCATTATCATCTGTTCGATGTTGGAGGCAAGAGCTCAGTTATTTCTTTGCACTAACCAGGTTCAATGTTTGAGGTAGTTCTAGCCACATACATCAATATACATATATGTATATATATATATATATATATATATATATATATATATATATATATATATAGATATATATATATATATATATATATATATATATATATATATATATATATATATATATATATACATATATATATATATATATATGATATGGCTAGAACTACCTAACATTGAACCTGGTTTATGCAAAGAATATAACTGAGCTCTTATCCATACATATATCAGATATATATATACAATCTGCGGCTCAATTCAAATATCTCTATTATTGATAGGCTATATATATATATCTTTCTTGAATATATATATATCTATATATATATTCAGCTGCTGCGGCTCATTCAAATGTGACTATTATTATTGTATAGGCGACCCCGGTAACTTTCCTTGAAGTAGTGCCGTATTCTGTCATCTTCAGCTGTTGACTAGGTGACATTAAATGTGACTATGAAAGTCAGTATGTTCACTCCCACAAAATGAATTAAATAATTTCTTTTATCAAGCAATCGACGTAGGTTGTTGAAGCTTGGCTTCTCACACAAATCGTTTAGTTCGGATCCATGTTACAAAAACATAAAATAATACACAGAGTGTTTACAAACAAATTAGCCAAGAAAATACCACCCGCTCTGCAAATGGCTATAATGCTCTTAGCAGGTGTTATCCCTGACCTGATATAACAGCATATTAGCAATTACTCACGAGCTTTACCAAAACAAACTAGGTTAAATCACAACCGACGACAGCACTATTCCGTTTCCATTAGCCACAGCTCCGTTACATTGCTTTTGTGATGCGTACATATTGAGGCATCTCACACTTTAGTAAGCAACTACACCGGGCCAGTTCCCAACAAAGACAGAATACTTTGGTCATGTTGCGATTAACACTCTTTTTGTACAATTAAGCTATTTTGTTGGAAAACAGCAAAACCGTGGACAAAGTGCTCATTTGTTTTATATATCCTACATTTTTGCTTTATGCGAGCTACTGAAGAGACGGTGTCCCGCTCTAACAATGACATTTTATATTCAAAGCGAGGTTAAACATTGCTTGACATCTTTTTCGTACAAATGGCGACATCAATATTGGTTAATTTTTTTATGATGCCATTTAATAGACCTTATCACCGTGGCACCCTCCTCTCCGATAATGAGACCTCCGTCTTTTTGCCAAATTGCCTCAAGCTCACAGTCATCGCAGAGCTTGTTATGAAATAATAGCGAACGCGTCGCAATATCACTCTGTTTTCTCTGGATCTGATAAAGTCCCTCGCTGAGCACAGCAGCTCTTGCAGAACAAGAATATGGATCGCTCGATAAGAATTACGCCAGTTTTTCCCTGTACTTGTTATACATTCACCTGGCTGCGTGTCCCTCATCGGACAGAGACGATACAATCCCATCTCCCCGGTTCCTAGCACAAAATTATAACATCTACAGAGCCAGACAGCAGCTGAATATATACAAAACGCGACGGGGAACGCGCTGCAGTTCTGATGGTCTGAGATAGCACGGTTCAATAAGAGTCTAACACAACACGTCTGCGGATCATATTTTATCCCTCAAAAGGTAAATCACAACAAATGTGAATACGCAAAAACATGGGGAAACAGAAAAGACCAGCCAGTATTTATCAAATCAACTATTGACACAATGACTATCATGTGTATATCTAATATAATAAAAAACTTACTCTTCAGTAGGCCGAAAATCAAGCAATAAGGAAGCCAGGAGCTGCTCCCCGCCCTCGTGTTCCCTTTCCTACTTATCGCCCACATAACTGTGAGATAACAAACATTTGCAGCGATTCAATTAATCGTTGTTTTTTGAATATCACAAGCACTGCTGACGATAATTCGCAATCAGGCTCAACGGGAGTTTTGAAGATATTTGTATAAACCATTAGACATGATATCAATTTCTTCGTATTGTATATCAACAGTTTAAAAATGTCGTAAAGTTACCTTGAGAGAATCCCTCTTTACCTAGCTACCTACCTATCTACCTACCTACCTAGCTACCTACCTACCTACCTACCTACCTACCTACCTACCTACCTACCTACCTACCTACCTACCTACCTACTACCTACCTACCTACCTACCTACCTACCTACCTACCTACCTACCTACCTACCTACCTACCTACCTACCTACCTACCTACCTACCTACCTACCTACCTACCTACCTACCTACCTACCTACCTACCTACCTACCTACCTACCTACCTACCTACCTACCTACCTACCTACCTACCTACCTACCTACCTGCCTACCTGCCTACCTGCCTACCTGCCTACCTGCATGCATACATACATACATACATACATACATACATACATACATACATACATACATACATACATACATACATACATACATACATACATACATACATACATACATACATACATACATACATACATACATACATACATACATACATACATACATACATACATACATACATACATACATACATACATACATACATACATACATACATACATACATACATACATACATACATACATACATACATACATACATACATACATACATACATACATACATACATACATACATACATACATACATACATACATACATACATACATACATACATACATACATACATACATACATACATATACATACATACATACATACATACATACATAACATACATACATACATACATACATACATACATACATACATACATACATACATACATACATACATACATACATACATACATACATACATACATACATACATACATACATACATACATACATACATGCATACATGCCGAACTATCTAAAGAGAAAATCTATCAAGAAAATAGTATCAGCGTGTGATGAGACGTGCGTGAGGTGTGTGATGAGACGAGTGCGAGGTGTTTGTAATGAGCCGATTGGAGGCGCGTTCTACTCTTATTTGTAGAATCTTGTATATCAAGTTAAATAGTAATATTAATAAATGTAATCGCTTAAAACTTCATGATTCACAAAACTAAGCTATGCAGTAGTTATATGCCATTATCTGACTGTCCCCAACATTGGAGTAAAAATCCCAAACATCAAACCTAAGCTGCCGTCCTTATATATTACACGGCAAAACACTGCACGGTCGTCTGCAGATATCTTTTGTTCTGTCCTGGATATGATTACAATGCAAAAGATATTTAATTCATAATTTTAGACGGGATGGCTTCTTTTTGAAGTCCCAACCATAGAGCTTTTGTCAAAAACAGCTAGACATTTTTTGCCAAACAAAGTCCACTTGCCTCGCTCCCCTTGTGGATCCGGGGGCAGAATAGGCCCTTCTGCATGTCGTAAGAGGCGGCTAATAGGGGGCAACTTGATGGCCGTGGATAGCGTCTCGTGTTGGTGGACAATGGGATCCAGGTGTTTAAGAAGAGTTGTCATTGCGAGGGACATATCTGCGACACACCTCTTTGGTCAGGATTTCGTGAGGCTGGAATGGCCTGGTCCAGTCAATCGGCTGGTGATGACCTGCCATAGGATAATCTTTTGCCTTTTTATCTTTTTCATCGTCATCCATGTGTTTTCCGTCTTTTTTCCCATTGACCCTAGAAAGCGGCTGCTTAATCAGGTGAATCTTAGCTAGTCACCTTTGTAGGAACCATATAACACTTAAGTGTAAGTGTGCCGCTAAACCCTATACTTACTAACTTACTCCACTTGCCTCGCACAAAATACAAGGTCCTGCTTCTGCAGTAACGTCTCATTCATTTACTCGGAGCAGTAAATCCCCTTAATTATCCCTACTGTGCCTTGTTGAACTAGGCTATTCACTCAGTCTAGAGAAACCACGTAATGTCAGCAATATATCGTTATTGTCGACACGATCTCGGCCAAAGTCTAGCCCCAGTCCATTTGTTGAGCAAACAACATAGTTGCAGGGTGATAACAACTAATTAATAATATTATAGCATCTTGCTGATACTTGTTTGTGTGAGTCGCAGCAGTTGGTTGCAGGTTGTCGCGTTCTACGGCTCTTGAAAACTTGCGTTGCCTCCCGAACTATTCCTTAACTTTACATGCAGTTTTAATACTTCGATGTAAGTTTGCCCAAATGTATTACAGTTTAAAAGATAAAGTAATTTACAATAAGGGAGACATTATACAATACAATAAATGCGAATTTTAATGTTTTTCGACGGAAGTAGGCTGTACAATCCTGAGAGGTGATACATAGACCATCTGATAGTCCATGGTCTGTGTTTGATGTCCCACAAACATATGATTGTATCACTGAATAACAGCTCCGTGAAAACGGGCATTCGTATGAAATTGTATAATTTTAGTGTGCCGACACCTGGTGATTATGCGTTCCTTGTATGATTGGGGAAATGATTTGAGCTTTATTCTCTGTTCCCAAGCATCACGTAGATGAAGATTGGATTTGTGAGTGTTTGTTGCTCGCCATTTGTGTGTCCATATTGGACCTGTTGAAGTTCACATTCATCATTGTTATGTAATTTTTATTGTACGCTTGATGTCATGATTGATTCCAATGTCCATTTCTAGAAAAACCATTTCAATCAGTCGGTAAATAAGCATAATATATGAATTGCTATTTGTTGCAGCTCCGTTGCTAGTCACTGTGGCGTAGTGAGTAGGTGATTTGTGCGATCTTACAGGACCTGTGTCCGACCCGGTAGCTCAAAGGTATCGTGTAGTACCCCCGTCCCAGCGGCGTGGAGTACGTAGCCCGAGAAGGACAACTTGTTTGTTCCAAGTAGGCGATGGCGCTTAACGGGAGCCGTCCATGCATCATAATCATCCTCACCCATCACCGTCGCAATGCAACCACATTATTGACAGTGACGTAAACCAACAGCATTTCATTTAATGTGTTTCAGGCCATTAACGGCATGGTTTGGAGGGCATAGACAGCGCTCAACATAACGATTGAGTGGGAATCAGACGCACACTGACTGCCTTATATCTTTCGATGGGCTTTATATGTTTTGGGAACATTGTGACGTGTGTTTAATACTAGGTATGATATGACAGGCAATTATGACGACTTTACATGAAATGAAGTGTTATTAACATGCCATATATGTCAGTATCACATCCGATAATACAACAACAATAATACAAAACCCGAATAACCTAGTACTATCAATGTCTCTTGGAATGGAAAAGAGGTTTATGATGTTGCTGATTGCCAATCAGCGATGCCCATAGCTTACATTGTATTGATCAAGTATGCCGTTGTTGCCATGTGTCGTTGCGCTTCTGATATGGCTTCTGCTAGGGCATTCTAGCATTGGGTATCGTGAGCAGAATTAAGTTATTCTGATAGGTTACTGATCATGTCAAGGTCAGCGTGCATAATCTCAAATTCACGTCTGTGCAGGACAACCAAATAGGCTCAACCTGACTCAGCAGAGACACCAAATAGGCTCCACCTGACTCAGCAGAGCCACCAAATACGCTCAACCTGACTCAGCAGAGCCACCAAGCAGACTCAGTATGACTAAGAAGAGCTGTCAAGCAGTCTCAACGCTGATGAAGATCGATGATTCAGCAAATTTGGACCGGGTTTATAGTGTGTCTGCTCAAGTCTATACAAATACACCATATACTGTTTCATGTTTTTTATCGTGAGTGAGTTAAAAATTATTTTTGAAAAATGAAAGTTAAGATATTTTTTGCTTTTTGTTTGTTGGCTAAATCTCTACTATTGACAGATCCGCTCGCAATAACTAGCCATGTAGATATTATGCGTTTATGGTCACACAGGACATGATTTAGAGCCTTTGCTAAATATATAACTTGTGGTGAAATAAAGGGCATCTGTGTGTTTATGCTCATCTCATCCTAATTATAAGTGACTGCATATATATAGTAACCAGTTTTCTTCTGTTGCAATTTAATTGAGTGATCCTTTTCCATGGAACGGTATAAACCACATTATTTTAACGTGAAACTTGAATTCCAGAAACACTTGCTACAACGTTGACATCATGTGAATAATGTTGTTCATTGGTCTATCGTAGTCCAATACGAAAGAGCTGCTAATAACAGCTGTTAATCATACGTTGATGGAGAGCTTTAACAGCAACAGACTTGCCTCAAATAATGATGGCTCAGCCCCACGTTTCATGCTACTGTGGTGTCAAATGACCAGCCATGAGCACCTGCAAGAATCACCAAAGCTTCAGAAACATCGGAAAGTCGTTCACGAACATGAGCACTGGATATATGACTAGAGGACGGAACTGGTTGCATGGGAATATTAGATTCAGAGTCGCCTTTTTGTCTTGAAATCCCTACTTAAAGCCAACGTCTAATGGGCTAAATGATGTTAGCTTTATATTAGAAGAGGAAAATCTCGATCTTGATGTTAGGCAAATCAGAAAAGAGTTGCCCTCACTCTTGCTTCAAAAAATACATCAATCGCAATTTATATTTCATCAACACGCAATAATTTCCGATCATGAAACATTATCTTACTCAGACAATTTCCACCACCAGTTACCTGTTTGTTCATCAGCAGGCATCTGCATTAACATTCAGGTCAGTTGATTTTAAAAGAAAGCTTCAGGACCCCAACTTAAGTGTTCTCTGGGTGTGAATAATAGATTGCTGCGATTGGTGGACTATGGTGTGACAAGCGCTTCGACAGAAATAAAATCGCCTCCATTAGTGACTTACCTCGTTATGTGTTCATAGTTAATTTACCTACTTAGAAGTGCAATAGATTGAATAGATGGGCGTTCACACAACCCTGTATTTATAGGATATGCGTTTGCATACAGGGACGTTCGAGGGCAACAGTCTACCTTTTACAATTAAAGATCTTAATGCATAACCATTTATTGATCCTTGGTCTCATTCACAACAAATCATCTTCACGAGCGTGAATACAACACGCACCTTTTGTCATCTTTATAATAACCGCATGTACAACATTCACATCGCAATGCAGCAACCATGTACCAGGAGGAAAAGAAGAGCCCAGAAGGGAATAAAGTGTTTTAGGCAACAATACAATATGCCCTAGTTTTGTGTTGGTTCGCTCTGCATATATCATAACCTGGGCGTTTTAATCCATGATATGACATTAATATCATAAAATGGGCAGCGAAATAATAATAAGAGCATTAACGTCATAGTGAAAGTCCTTATATCAGCATAGTGTCTCTTATATTTTGATTGTAGCTCTAATGTTATAAGAAGGGTATTGATATCGAAGGGACACCATCCTCTTGGGGCGGATGCTGATAATAAGAGCATGGCTCCCCGAAGCGCCTTATCCATGTAATCTGTTGCACAAACTACCACACTTCATTATTCATGGTAGGTTAAAATCCAGTTAGATGTATGAATAATGGTATTGGGGGTTTGCTAGCTGTTTCTGTATCTAAATGGGCAGGGTAAGATAACTATCCCGTGCTTGCTGGAGTTATTGGTGTTATCTCATTAATTGACCTTATACTGCACAACGACAAACCTCATTGTGAGTCTACAAGATAATAAATGAAATGACTATTTGCGAGATTAGTGACGAAAGCAATGATACAGAAAATGCCTACACAAATATCACGACAGATAAACATTTCGACACCATTGTTGTGCACATAACAACTTGATTACGAAGTCGAGTATGACTACTTGTGCACACTTCATTGGACTAACATAAGTAAGTACCATTGCTGCACGCTATAAATGTTTTTGAGCACGTCCATAATCAAGCTACTTTAAAACTCATTTGTAAAGTATGTGCCCGTTAACATTGACTTTAATTGATTGACAATGATACAAAGTTTTGCCCGTCAAAGTACAGATAATTTATTAGGCACACCTCTGAGTGATTGGCATTAAGAGTTAAAAAACGTATGAGCCAATAAAGAAAATTTGAAGAATCACTTTTGATAAATATTAATAGTAGTACTAGATGATCCATCACATGTGATCAGATACTATTAGGGTTCTGAACAATATATAAAGTTCATATAACATAAATCTGAATCTCCAAACATTAAAAAATATAATGTTACGATTAAGTTATCCATGATTTGACCAGCTGCAATATACAAAAATGGATTTGATAAAGAATAGTAAACCACGAACTTTTTCAGCGATGCCATATCGCAGTCATGACATAATCAAACGTAGATAATGCATAATGTTCAAATCAAGATTGAGCCAGCTTATATCATGTGAATTCAACTCAATGAATTTGACTCATTGTACGACTCACTCTAACTTAGATCCGTAATAGATCCGCTATAGCGGTGTGGTGATGTTCCACAGCTAAATCATATGGGGTTTTGTTAAATCTGTTTCTGATTTCAGTTGAAGCTCCGTGATGTATTAAGAAGTTGACACATTCATAATGCCCATACTTGGAAGCAAAATGAAGTGCTGTTAATCTGGATTTCCATAAGATTCGGTGTATATCTGCACCTTGTAAGATAAGAAGCTCGATAGTGTTGAGGTGTCCCGAAATTGCAGCTGACATGGTTGGGGTTTCGCCGTTTTTGTTTGGCACATCTACATCAATACCCAGATCCAGGAAGTATTCCAAGCAGTCGTCGTGACCTTTGACGGCGGCGAAATGGATTGGATGGTTGCCATGGATGTTTTCCCGCACATCCAAGTCAGCTTCTCGTTCAACAAGAAATCTAATGATATTGAGGTGTCCCCCAACAGCAGCTGACATGAGCGGGGTTTGGCCGTGTCTGTTCGGCAAATCTACATCTATACCCAGATGCAGGAAGTACTCCAAGCAGTCTTCGTGACCTTTGAAGGCGGCGAAATGGATTGGATGGCGGCCATGGATGTTTTCCCGCACATCCATGTCAGCTCCTCGTTCAACAAGAAATCTAATGATATTGAGGTGTCCCCCACTAGCAGCTGACATGAGCGGGGTTTGGCCGTGTCTGTTCGGCAAATTTACATCAATACCCAGATGCAGGAAGTACTCCAAGCAGTCTTCGTGACCTTTAAAGGCGGCGGAATGGATTGGATGGTTGCCATGTGCGTTTTCCCGCACATCCATGTCAGCTCCTCGTTCAACAAGGAATTTGATGATATTGAGATGTCCCCCTGTTGCAGCGTTATCCAGGGCAGTATATCCAACGAGAGAAAACGAATTCAAGTTGGATCCTTCGTGTATAAGATACTCCACACACTCGAAATGACCTTTTTTAGCCGCTCCATCTACTGGTCGACTACCATATATCACACAACGAGCTTCAATATTGGCGCCATTTCTTCTCAACATTGAGAGCGTCTCCAAGTGATTTCCGTATGCAGAGTGGTGTGCACACGTCAGACCAATATCATTGCACGCGTTCACATCCACACCATGTTCCAGGAAATATTCGACGCAGTCAGTGTGGCCGTGGAGCGCTGACAAATGCATTGGCAATTCGCCATTCTCCCTTTCACACACATCAGCTCCATTATGTACAAGTGATTTGATTTCCGACAGACGCCCATGCGTAGCTGCTTCATGAAGAGATGTCATATCTTCCGAATTGAGTGACGACATTGCTTCTCTAATATCCACTGCTGCAACACAAGTATTATCTAAATCTCTAATGTATAGCCTCCTCTTAATAGCGACATATATTAAGCTATACTTACACTGCAGAGATGTTTCAATTTTAATATATCTGTGTTGAATTCTCGCAAGCAGTCACTCTCAGATAGGATTCGCTATTTATAAGCACCATGGAATACAAAAAGCCGAAAGAGTTGTAAGCACAAAACGAAACGTTAAAGTCGCAACGTCAGATGGACGTCCGAGTTTTTGAGCTTTGTCGTTGTTATCTGATAAGGGAATTCCTGAATATCGCTTTCACACCAAGTGTCTCTTGATTTTTTATCTGGTAAGGGAATTCCTGAATATCGCTTTCACACCAAGTGGCTCATGACATATGCATTGACGTCATCTTACTTTCAACTTGAATGAACCGAAAGCTTGTCAAATATGCGTTGGTGATAATGTTTCCGGAGGTGGGATGGAAAGAGGCAGGAGGCAAATGGGAAGGGTAGGCTAATGAATTAATAATAATATAAAACATAGTTGATCAACATCGTAGGTTGGATACAACTACAAATGCCAATTATAAACACAAATGGATCCGAAAAAAACACGAAAGAGTGATAGGACAAAAAAACAAAAGCGCAGTTCGCACTGACGTGTGGAAGGTTATATTCTGACTTTCACCTTTTTGGGAAACGAAAGCTGGTCAAATATACTGCAGTGAAAATGTTCTTTCGGATCGGGATGAGGGGGATGGGGGTGAGGAAAGGCTGGGAAGGCGAGTGGGGAGGGGGTATCTAATAAATGTTAAATCATATAATGTAAATCAAATTTGATAAACATAGACTTGTATGTGAATATTGTGATCTAACTGTGCACATCGAGAATCAACATATTTGGATTCGTGGACCCGTAAGTGGCGATAACGACTTGTTTCCTCAGGGCTGTCAAAGTTCATGTGACAGTATCAAAGACTCATTCGCTATTGTTCAGCTGTCAACTTGACTAATATGTCTGACCGCAAGCGGAATCGATATTGCTGGTTACCGGAGCCCCTTCAGGGCAAAGGGCGTCTGAGTGACTAGAACTAGCACCATGGCAGTACCATGGCGCATGGAGAATGCGTATGAGTGTGTAATTATCCAGATCACCCAAAAATAGCCTAACGGGGTGTGGAAAAAATTTTCTTTATATATATATGTATATATATATATATATATATATATATATATATATATATATATATATATATATATATATATATATATATATATATATATATATATATATATATATATATATGCATATACACATATATATACACACATATATATATATACATATATATATATATATATATATATATATATATATATATATATATAGATATATATAGATATATATATATATATATATATATATATATATATATATATATATATATATATATATATATATATATATATATATATATATATATATATATATATATATATATATATTACCCAAGTCAACCACATGATAGCAAGAATGTATATATAATGTCGCTAAATTGACTCGACAACCTGGGTTCTCAGTCTGAGTTTTCTGATATCGCCCACCGTGACATTTTGTCGTTGATATAAATTATGACAATGCTGGTTCGATTTATTGGATTAATTGAGCAGTATACTCCATCTGACATATAAATGGAATCTGGTCAATATTTGAGGTATTTTATACTAGCTATGTGGAGTCAAGCCGGCCTTGGCGAGTCCTTAGCCAAGTTCTGTTGATTAGTCGCGTTTGTCATAATGTATGTATGTATGTAAAAAAATTTTTGATCCGCGATAAAGGTCGCAATCATATATTTCAAGTGTTAGACGTCAATAATGCGCCAAACCAAGAGATTTTGTTTTGACCTTGATCTAAAACTAATGTCAAGGTCATCGAATAAATGAAAAACTAGTATCTCGAATAACTCCGTTAATAATGGTCGGATTGTAAAACAAATTACATCATTGTGTAGCTCATTCTAATTGGAAATAAATGTAGAAATCAAACCAACAGTTGTCTCAAGCGCCCCAGCCCCACTGTAATTGGAGCCTTATTTAAGCACAAAGACCTCTTGGAGTGAGAGCCTCAAAATAAACTTATCAGCGCTAATTTTAATGATTATTTTGTTTTATAAGTAGATGTTTGGACAATAGACGACTTAAAACTTCACAAAAACCTTATGGAAGGTTGTTAACTCTATTAATAGGTCCTTAAGCATATTCCAATCCACAAATATACTTCACTTAATCAATAACCACCCTATGAATGTCAGATATCCGGAATTCAATACATAGATTTTCTGAATGTTTGGGATCCAAAATTGCTATGTGGTTGCTACACCTGAGGAGATATCTAGTTCAGATTTTGCTAAAGCTGTCTCCGTGAAAACCTTATGTGAAAAAACACCTATATGATCATAGTACTCTCTACCCCTTAGATATGTGCAACGAGATATGACAATTTCAGCTCAAAAATCAGTCTTGAAAGTAGGTGCAGATTCATTATTGTGTTTTTATGCAATCACCATGTCTACGTAGTATGATTTAACTTCTCATCAATATTTATTTTAAGACTTTGATGTATAATGTTATGAACCCTATATACAGAGAATGATGTTCATTGGCCTTTGAAGTCACTGTAGATAGCATGCTATAGACAAAGTGAATATTTAAGCGGAATGGTTGGAACATAACAAGTCCATGTAAACTGAGCTATTTAATAACAATTGATATGTTGCATTTTCATTTCAGCATATCATTTTTCCCTGATATAGATGTATATGGAATTATCACTATGTATATTCTTGATCATTTCTGTATCAGTTACTAATTATGCTTGAAATGTCAATAAACATTCATAATTGTCATACGATCGACCTTTTTAATCACTTTATAGTTTATAAACAATATTACACATGTCCAGTTTATTCAATTAATGATGCAACAATATTTCATTATAGCTTTGAACAGTAAAAAGCGATATAATCAGAAATAATAGAGACAACATAGCGGTAGAACGATTATCATTAAGTAATTAGCGTATATTTCTATGAACAAGAACAACAAAAAACATGCCTGTCTGTTAGCTACATTGGGTGAGAAAAAAGTGAAAGAGTGCATACGACAGAGCTTAAACGATTAAGCGTTATGATGAACTACGGAGACGCCTCCGTGGACAAACAAACAACCATATCGAGCTAAAGAGTGGGAGCCACAGGGATTTATATAATTCGTCTATCACTATAACTACATCCGTGTTGTTATATTAGTAGCAGAGGATGACCATTCGATATAATAAATCCTTATGCGGAGTGTGTGCAAGATTTGGGCTTAACCCCGCTTGCAACATCGAAGATCACTTAACGACGGAGCGTACAGTTCTAAGACAGGATGAGGAAGGGATGTGGAATGCTACTGAAATATGTTCGCGTTTTCTCAATGATAAGACAGCCGACCCCTGTCAAGTTCATATTCAGACTCTCGACACATATGACGCGTTCCATCCCAAAAGTTCATGTACGACTTCCAGTTTCACAGTGCTTGTATCTCGGTGTAGATAAATATATTTATATGCCGAACCCGGCACTCGAAAGCGCCAGACATTTGGAACCTTTGCACCTCCATGTTTGATAGTACTTCTTGCGACATGGTATAAAGGAATCGTCGTTAATTAAACTTGCATTGCCATTTAATTGCACGTTCAATCTATTGCTTATTATCATTTCAAATTAAGAATCACTATCATCGAGACAGGGATGAAAGACATATCCCATGGCATAGATGCAAACATTTATTTCCCGTCAAAACAAGTTCACCACACTGTCGCATAATGATCGGTTTTTGTTGTGTCCCAAAGCGCTGCGGCTTCTGTTATGTGCCCAAGTAGTAAGATTTTTGTCGAGTCCCAAATTGGTTGTTCCAAAATGAGTTGATTGTTTGCTACATGTCCAAAAGAGTCGCATTCGTACATATGAATAAATATATATGATATATATATATATATATATATATATATATATATATATATATATATATATATATATATATATATATATATATATATATATATATATATATATATATATATATATATATATGTATATATATTTTTAATATATTTTTATTGCCAACATGTGAGGATTTATTAATGCTGCAAGACTGTTATATAAAATATTCTCTCACTTGGTAATATATATACACCATCTTAAACACAATGGTGTTTATAATGTGTTTGCTTACAATCGCAATCATTCACTAAGAACGGTCACCTTCTTCCGAATGAAGCATACTACACTGTAATGTACAACTTCTCTTATGTAATAAGAGAAAGTTGCCGAGTGCACTTTAGATTAATTGTGCTTGTTATAACTGGTAAACAAAGTAAATAGGTCAGTGGCACATTATTCATGTTACGCAGCTCGTTATACGACATATGCTAATTAAATAACAACTGTTTAGAACGGTAGCTACGTAACTTATCGGCGTCGCAATGCCATCCATGCACTCTTAATGTAATCTAGTCAACTTGAATAACTTGGCTAGTCATATTGACTGTCCACCAAACGACTAATGTGTTAGTCAATTTGACTAAAGCAGTTAGTCAAATATTGATTAATCAAAATGACTTATCCACCTAGTCAAGTAAAGAGTGGTCAATATGACTAATGTATTAGTCACATTGACTATAGCGTAAGTAGTAATGACTATTGTACTTAGTCAGACCGACAAGAAGATTTGGTCAGTTTGACTATGAATGAAGGTCAGTTTGATTATGATTAAAGGTCGAACCAGTGTAAGAACCAGTGTAAAAACAAGTCAGACAACATAATATGCAAAACAAGAAGACTGTATTGTATATAAACACATACATGCATGACCTTGTTAATACTAGCCCTGACACAAAGAAGCTTCGCATCAACTGGGTCTTTAGCCTCATCATCAACGACCAGCATCACCTTCTGTACATAACGAAACGTCTTTTTGGTCGATAGGTGGTAAGGCACATAAACACATAAATGGCGGCCATCAGCATACCCATCACAAAATTTACTACTGTCATTAGACGATCACTTTATTGGCATTATGTATATCCACATCTAACATTTTGCTTTAACGGGTCCCTTCGAAAACTGTAGACTTTTTTTGTCTCGGATGCAAATCCATTAATAATTGAGTAGATAAAATTTGAATGATAAATCATAATGATAACATTGATGAGGAAGGGTGCAATGTAGCGACTTAGTGCTTTATGGATGCCTAAATTCATGTTGTCGTTGATTATTCAATCCCCGAACTGACTAGTTTAGAAAAATCAATTAGTTTAATTTACAGATTGCAAACTAACCGAGTGTGAACATGGATAGGCGATTGATTCTATGAGGTTTGGCACAATGGAACACCTATTTCAATCTTCTACCGCAAAAATTTGCCATGCGCTTTTCTGTGTACCACTTTTTAACTACATTGCATCATCCACTGTATGCAATCGAGTAAGTCAAGAGCAGCTATATTGTATTACGCGGTAATTTATCCTATAACGCATGCACAAATAAAAAATGACATCAGTATGCATTCTTAGTATTAACTTATATCAGCTGTTGCAAGTTAGCATACGATGACAAAACTGGCAATTCGACGGCGATTAACAACAATAATTCAGACGTTGTGGTGTTTGTGGTTTCGTGCAATGAGTACAGCCGCTACTGACTTGAAACTAGACGGCAGTAAAATCTTTCCTTCTCTTCTTGATCTTTATTGAGATACGCGGAGGGTCACCATACAGGTCATTGTAGTATATATTAGTGGGAAGATGAATGATACGCTTACCTTTGCTGTTCGAAAGAAACATCGTCCCTTCTAATTATACGTATTATTCATTTTACTAGCGCATTGTCGCGGCTGTTTCTGCCACATAGATAACGTATGTGTTGAAGATGTACCTTATAAAAGTCCCGGCTTCTATGCAGTCGACAATCGTTGACGTGGTTTGTGAGCATGAGCGAAGCATGTTAACAGTGGACGGCCTATTTGCAGTCTGATATATGAGAAGAGCACGTGGCCAGGTGTGAGTTGCGGCTCCTGTATTGATGTTAATTAAGTCGACGAATGAGACTGACGCCATGAGTCAAACGAAATAGCAAGCTTAATCTTTTGGAACATTGTTTTCCGCATTAAATTGTTTATATCATTGCTTTGCACTGCGATTTCGTCCATATGATTAATATGACGATGCCTCCTTGGTAAACTCGACCCCAGAAAATTATTATCAGACCTCTACGTCTTTCCAGTTGCGATGCAGGGTTATGAATTGTTCATGGTTCCTCTTGGAGTTACCTCAATCCAATAAAGTCGGGTTGGATTGTTAACCCAAGTAATCTCATTGCTCATTGGCAACTGAGAGTGGTGTAACTGCGGCTTTCAATAAGGTCATTTTAATTCAACAAGAAACATGCATTTACCAATGATATCATATTAGTGTCGGCTAGACAATAAAGCAATTAATTTATTTGTAACTTTAAACTATTGAAATTGCGACATTAAGTTTGAATAGTTATCTGAATCGCTATTCCCTCATAAGCTATAATAAACTGTCAGGTTCCACATCAATTGACCTTCTGTTAAATCTGTTTACTAGCTCAAAAGTATTGCAAGTCATTTCCCATTAAAATCAGCCTATGAATGTTCCCCTGTTCAAGTATTGCAACATTTATGTCATAGTATCATTGAACGACTCAATGTGGAATGCATCTTCATAAATACAATTGAAGCCAACAATCACACATATTATAACGAGCGTAAATCACAATAATTGTCATGTCATCTAATAAAAGACACCATCAACAATTTTTAAGTTGATCACACATAGAAGGAAGTGTGCAACCGCTCTCCGTTGGGCTTGCATACCTGGAGTTACAGGAATTATAATTAATAGCCTTTTCTCATTTTTCAAAGGTCGTGAAACGTGTACATGTTGCCGGACGTTAAAAGAACCTTCCAATGAAACGAGAGTTGTTACATAATTACATTTTTAGGAATTCTAATACTATTGACAGCTAAATTGCAAATGTAAAAGAGAAATTGGTGGTTTCTATGCTTCTAGGCCAGATGCCATTATTACTTTTGTGCCAGCAATAAACTTTGTCAAATGTTATTAGTTTCTTAGTCGCCGAGGAGTTATGTCAGCAGTCCGTACTTATTTGTTATAAAATGACATATCTTCATTCAATGCAAACTACGTTTGTAATAAGCACCGTTTTTCCACCAATGCGCACCACCAAGACTTCCTCGGGCAAACAAATCGATATACGGAGATAATAAATACTCATCCTAGGTTTATCTGCTCAGACAATGAATAGGACTATTGCATGGTAGTCTAAAACAGAGTTCCACTCAATTGTCTTCTTAATCAAGAATCCTGCAAGGCCAGCTGTCAGGGGGCAGAATAGTGGGCGATAAGTATTGAAATGAACTTCTGCAGTATATTTATATACAATAGACGCTTAACACTGGTGGTAGAGATTCGGTGGCAAAACGTAGTAAGTGTATCAGTTAAGTCAAGTGCAATAGTAAAATAGGGGGAATGAAAAATAAAGCGAGTGGAATCAATAGCGGCCCGTATGTGCAAACCCCTGTGGTGTATCGTGTCTTCGCCTCTCGTGTCAGCAGCAGCTTCATAATTATTATAACCCTTTAAAGCATGAGAGTAATGAGTAAATATATAACAGTTTTGTCGTGGACATCAATGCATGGCTTCGATCATTTAATGTTTGCTCAGTATTTTTTAATAATACCTGGATAGAGTCAGACCAGATAAAATTGTATTCTGATACATCTGGCTTCATTGGTTTTGGGGCTGCAATTATCAACCAGCAATCTGACAAGAATCCAAAAATCATGATTCTGGTCAGACGTCTGGTGCTTGCAAGCTTAGAATTCAATGTTCTATTCAAACATAATTCCTGGCAAGATATCTCGTTTCCATTTCCAGGAGGCCTAAGCCATATCTCCTTGGCTATAACCTTAGCATTTCTAGATTCATCTTCATCTCTTCTCTCGAAACTCAGAATCAACTCCGCGTTTCTTCTCTACACCCTCTTTCTAGGGAGGTGAACCACATTTTTTGTTCTGATGTTCATAACACTGTAGTATTTTTCCCAGCCACAATTTACAAAATAGTTACTTTCATCTCCTACCTAATTTCACAGGGTTTTGCATCGACCTCTATCCAAACTAGCGTTGCTGCAGTCAGTTTCTTTAATAAATGTCAAGGCTCTCACCAAAACATCACATCGTGCAACGACAGGGGTCCCCAAAAATGCCCAGGGCACCAATTTTACTTCCCATTCGACATAACATTGGTAGATTCACTTGTCATCACTTTGGATAATTACCATTCCACTCTTTTCCGTAGAATGTTTCTCATCACTTTCCATGCTTTCTTGTGTTTTGGAGAGATAACCACGCGGAATTTAAGTCAGGCATCATCTGTTGAACAGTTAGGGGACTGTTCTATCATAACTAATTCATCTGACACTCTGTCACCCTTTACATGTTGTTTAAAAATGATACTCCGTGATACAAAAGGCAATGTGTCCAGACAACCTTTTTCAATTATCATACCATATCATAGATATATATAGATATAAATATTGATATATATATATATATATATATATATATATATATATATATATATATATATATATATATATATATATATATATATATATTATATATATATAATTTATTCATATAGTTAGATATAAAGAACTATACATAAACTATAAAGTAAATATGTGTGTTTAAATATATATCAACATTTATATATAAAGAAAAGTATAGCAATATACAAATATAAATTTATATAACTTTACAAATACACATTTATACATGTATATGTATATATATATAAATATATTTACATATTGTGGTGACGTACGTCACTGCTGTGGTCCAATGACCTTAATGTGACGGCGTTGCATTAAAGCGTATGACACCACTGAAGGGCTTGGCCCTTAACGTGTCAGCGTGAGTAAATCACGTCCTCCGGAACCGCCCTGGCTTTTTAGGCGGCAAGGCGGAAACAAGTGACCAGTCGAGAAGTGAAGACAACACCAAGCTAGCTCAGTCCAATAAGAAGAAGCAAGAAAAGTATACCAAGTTAGCTAAAGAAGAAGATCAAGCAAGTGACGCAACAGCCCTACGACAACAGAAGGTAAGCAGGCTTAAGAAACTACTATATATATATATATATATATATATATATATATATATATATATATATATATATATATATATATATATATATATATATATATATATATATATATATATATATATATATATATATATATATATATATATATATACGTATACATATATATATATATATCATTATATTCATATGAATATATTAACATAAAGTAAAATAAATGCATGTTCATATATATATATATATATATATGTGTGTGTGCACACATTAATATCTTACATATATATATATATATATATGTATATAAATATATATAAGAATATATATTTGAATATGCATATATACATATATTTGTATAAATGTATATAAACAAATATATATACATATATGTACATATGTATATTAATATATATATATATATATATATATATATATATATATATATATATATATATATATATATATATATATATATATATTGATATATATGGGTATATAATGCATATATAGATATATATATATACATACATATATAAAACATACCCGGTCGTACAAGTATGAGGCCAAAAAACCCTTCGTACAAGTCGAGAGGCTGAAAAAACATACCCCGTCGCGCGGCACATATATACTACCTCTATATACATAAGTGACCCCCCCGGGGGCTAACCATGACGCAGATGTTGTAACAATATCAGCAATTACAATTTTAAAATATATATAATATATATATATATATATATATATATATATATATATATATATATATATAGAGAGGAGATAGATAGAGAGATAGAGAGAGAGATATATAGATATATATATATATATATATATATATATATATATATATCTATAGATAGATATATATATATATCTATATATATATATATATATATATATCTCTATATATATATATATATATATATATATATATATATATATATATATATATATATATATATATATATATATACAACCGTCCGACAGTGGCTAGATGCTAAATTGATCAGTTCCTTGAAAACTCGATATGGCAAATTTGCTCATGATCGAGGCCAACGACGAATCAGGACGATATAATGAATAGTACGTCGGCGCCTAGCTCCGGTCGTAACGGTCTACTCAGACGGCTTGTGGGGCTAGTCGGGGCTGGGCTAGGTTCGACTTCGAGGGAGCTAGTATTAGTAAACATTAGACGAAATGACTTCGACAACCTGTACACCATGTGACGCACCCGTACGGAGGAATATCATTTTGGCCAGTCAAAAACATACCTGTCTCTTTAGCAAGATGGTAAAACTTGTCTTTTCGAGACTTTCCAACCTTTCCTTTTTTCCCCATGACAGAACTTTGTTGGAGTTTACTAAACGATTTCAGCACACATGGAGTCCATGTGCGGTCTCCTTATGACGTCATTGAGTTGTGCGTAAATTGTTGCACTATCAACGAAAACCATGATTCGAAATTTACAAACGAATGAAATACACTACCCTGAAGAATTTTTTGGTTTCAATTGAGTAATTTTGTGAAAATTTATCGTTGAAGCTACTTTAAATTAACTCGAGTACAATAAATTTGGTGATGTCTTTTGTAATACACTTGTCCGAGTGACTAGTAAGATCAACTTAATCTCATATTGTGTTCATTATATAGACGATAATCAAGTCCTGGACAAGGGTTAGTTTCTAATGGACATGTTGTTCAATCACATAGTACTTGAATATCATGCTCATATATTTTGATGTTTGGTGAAGCAACTTGTTGCCACGCTATTCAAATGTCTACATAATATTTGAAATAAACCCATGTATTTGTCATGTCGTTATATTTTATTTCTACAATGTCATCATTAATTCTCAGTGATGATAAAATCCTGAATGACTATTTACAATGTTCGTGTTTGATAAGATTCACAGTATATATTTCCAGGCGGTACATCAAACCATCCTGTCGCAAGAGGTAACATCCGTAGCCTGTGAGAGAACGATGATTTGGAAAGCTCTGCTTCGAATGTTTCGTCAACTGATATGGCTCCCTTCATAATATACCCAATCATTTCCAATAGTGCCAAGCAAAACCTAATGCCATAATCTGACTATAACCAGCTGCTTGAGTAAAATCCTTGTGTAATAAGACGAATGTGATGAGACGAGTGTGAGGTGTGTGATGAGACGAGTGTGATATGTTTGTAATGAGCCGATTGGAGGCTCGATCTTCTCTTCTTTGTAATGACCTGGATATCATTGCGAAAGTTAAATATTATTGGCTTTCCAATCAATAAATGTAATCGCTTAAAACTTTGTAATGAACTCAATCATTCATCAGGCTGTTAAGCAGTAGTGAATGCCATTATCGGACTCTCATCAACTACCGGAGAAAAATCCCAAAAAAATCGAACCTTAGGTGGTATTTATCGTATAGTTGTACTGCACTGCATTGCTGATATATTGCTAGTATGATAGATATTACATAGTTGAAACATTCACGGCTATTATACTCGGTTTCATTTGTATTGCATGACTGATATATATTGCACAGCTGCTACACACTGCGTGGTGGTCTGCAGATATTATATATCGCTGTCATTTATTGCACATCTGATTCACACTGTACATATTTCTTTTGTTGTATAATTATGTATGCCCGTTTCATAAAATGATCTATCTCATAGCTGCTGTCACATTTGTTTCGCTGCTTCTCTAAGTACCAGACATGTTGTCATGCCCATCATTGTAATTCAGGTATCGATTCTTCTCTGTTAATATTTGGCACAAATGTCATTGTCTATTGATAGCACAAAGGAACATTTCTCTCTAGGTAACTAAGATATTCCAATAATTGTTTGCTTCTATAGTAACTTTTGCTAGCATCAACGATACTGTACAGGTAAAACAACCACAGACCAGAAGCGCCCTTGTGATAATTGCCAAATGCTTTCCAAGATATTTCCGATGCTTTTCACCTAATACCTATGTACCTTTCTCAATTATACCTTGCCTGGTTCTTCTGTTAGCGATACTGAAATGATAAATGCCCACCTCCTCATGTATTTAGAACGTAAAACCTCTTATATAGCTTACTTAACCAATGTCTTCTGATTCGAGAATATGTACCTGCCACAAGGATATTTCGATTCTTCCAGAAACTCTCCGTACAGACCAGATGGTTTATAATCATCAACGATTCGTTCAAGTTGAATTAAGAATCATGGTATTTTCATGAGACATATATTTAATAGAATTGATTCTTATCTTTGTTGTGTCAAAAATGCCTTGTATCTACTTGGTGGACAGCTCATATATAAAATAAGAATAGTTTGCTCAACCATAATAAATAAAAGATACACACTCGCTCGTCAAAAGTTCATAAATAATTTTCCGAATATTTCGTTTCTTGCCACTTCGATTTGTTTTTAAAACCCAACGTCTTCTTTATTGGCTCGAATTGGTATGGGAAAAGTTGTCCGCTTTCAAACCGCAAAATGATATATAACAGAAGTCTATACTAAGCCAAATTCTTGCCGCTCGCAAAACAACTTACTGATCGACAACGCAACACGACCGCTTGCTGGACGCATCCCGGGGATATTAAGAGACGGTATAAAAAATGGTAGAGCGTTCACATATTTTCTTGGGCTAAAAGTATTTTGTACAAACGTCCTGTTTCGACTGGAATGAAGAGGCACTTGCCTAATAAGTGAAATAAATTTGAATTGCCCTTAATATGATATCTCCGAGTTCGATGGCTTTCAATTAAGCATTGATTTTCAAACTACTGTACACCTTTCCCAAACGTCGTTTACAATCATCATAACGGCCCATGGCACGTCATAGCGTTTTGCCGTTCCTGGCGGTACATCAAACAGTCCTGTCACAAGAGGTAACATCAGTAGCCTGGGAGAGAACGATGTTTTGGTATGCTCTTCTCCGATTTTTTCACCAGCAGATTACAATGTTTTAACCATTCGGACCACAGTCCATCGCATAACAAGTAGGCTGTAACATCCTGAGAGGTGATACATATACCATCTGATAATCCGCGATCTGTGTGTTATGTCGCTCAATCATATTATTGTATCAGTGAACAATAGCTTCATGAAAACGGACTTGCATGTTACATCATCAACTCTACCCTTCGCATGAAATTGTAGGATTGGGGAAATGATTTGAGCTTTATTTTCTGTTCCCAAGCATCACGGAGCTGACGGAGCTTTTTTAAGTGTTTGTAGCTCGCCATTTGTATTTCCATATTTGACCTGTTTCAGTTCACATTCATCATATTTCTGTAACATTTATTGTACGCTCGATGTCATGATTAATTCAAATGTCCATTTCTAGAAAAAACAATTTCAAATCAGCCTATTAATTATCATAATATATGAATTGCTATTTGTTGCAGCTCCATTGCCAGTCACTGTGGCGTAGTGAGTAGGTGATTCGCTTTTCCACTTACAGGTTGTTGGCACGATCCAAAGGTGTGGTTATCTTACAGGACCTGTGTCCGACCCTGTGGCTAAATTGTATCTTGTAGTACCTCGAACCCACCGATAATGGGCAATTTGTTTGGCGATGACACTAAACGGGAGCCGTCCAAGCATCATAATATTCCCCGTCCATCACCGTCGCAATGCAACCAAGTTATTGACAGTGACGTAAACCAACCGTATTTCATTTAATGTGTTTGTTTCCGGCCATTAACGCAGTGTTGGAGGGATATATGACCTAGATATTGATCAGCATAACGATTAAGTGAGAATCAGACGCACACTGACTGCCTTATATCTTTTGATGGCTCAATATGTTTTGGGAACATTGTGACGTTTTTTCCATACTAGGTATGATATGACAGACAATGATGTCGACTTTACCTAAAATGAAGTGTTATTAACATGCCATATATGTCGATATCACATCCGTAGTGTAGCTAACTCCGTGAGCTAATAATTGGTAGAGTGCTAACAATAATACAAAACCCGAATAACCTTGTACTATCAATGTCACTAGGAATGGAAAAGAGGTTTATGATGTTGCTGATTGCAAATAAGCGCTGCCCATAGAATACATTTTATTGATCAACGTTTGCTGTTGCAGCCATGTATCATGGCGCTTCTGCTATGGCATTCTAGCGTTGGGTATCGTGAGCGGAAATAAGTTATTCTGTTGGGTTGCTGCTCATTTCTAGGTCAGCGTGCTTTATGTCAAGTTCATATATCGGTGCCGGACTCAGCAGTGACTCAACCTGACTCAGCAGAGCCTTCAAACAGGCTCAACATGACTCAACAGAGCCACCGAGCAGACTCAACCTGACTCAACAGAGTCACCAAGCAGACTCAAAATGACTCAACAGAGCCGCCATGCAGATTCAGTATGACTAAGCAGAGCCGCCAAGCAGTCTCAACGTGACTCAACGCTTTTGACGATCGATGATTCATCATGATTGGAACGGGGTTATAGTGTGGCTGCTCAAGTTAGTGGACAGGGGACAGATACACCGCGTACTGTTTCATGTTTTTGATCATGAGTGAGTTAAAAATCATCTTTTGGAAAAAGAAAATTAAGATATTTTTGCTTTTTGTTTGTTGGGCAAATATCTACTATTGGGAAAACCGCTCGTGCTATAACTAGCAATGTGGATATTTTGCGTTTAAGGTCACACAGGACATAATTTAGAGCCTTTGCGGAATATATAACTGGTGGTGAATCAAAGGGCATCTGTGCACACATGTCTGCCACTCTGAAGTAAAGATGGACGTATAATCCAAATACAGCCGAGGGAATCGTTACTTGTGACTTGATTGGACATTATTGGGCAAAATTATTTTCTTCTGGCATTTCGCAACTCTTTGGCGGCAAGATGAATGTGTTCCGGATGCAATGAAAAGTCTGATCCCTTGCGTCTTGCATCGTTGCGAAAGGGTATAGTATGCCAATTTTAAAACGATGTGTCCATATGTAGTGATTTGCCTTGGTTTGAGAATGACGTAACAAAACAGGGAGGAGTGTTGTTGGTGTCTTGATAGTTGTGCTGCAGTGATTAATAATCTGTCCAGATTAAAACAGTGCCAATATTTGATCAAGTCAATCTTCATTCTTGTCACTCTTCTAACGCGTAATATTTATTTAGATTTTCTCAATTAGGCATTGTTAACTACACTGTTAATGATGCCATCGTTGATGTTGAAGCGACTGAAGTAGCAGGAGAAGAAGGCAAGTACTCCAAAACAAAATTTGGTGTCAACCGCACTTGACACGCATGCAACAATTAATTTGCTGTGTTCGCGACCGAGAATTGTTCTTGAATATTCAAGAAGAATATAGATAGAGATGAAAGGCTTTTTATTTGTGAGACGACCCTTTCGTCAAGTTTACATACACAGCAAATAAGCAGTTATACCTCTACAACAGAGTATGATATATCCCGTAGTATTTGCCGTCATGGTGCATATAGATAAGTGATTACATATATCATCATGACGCAATACAACAATGCGGTTGAAGATATGTCAGCATTGTGTATGAACACAATACATATAAAGATAACTGATCAGGATGCGCTGACAAGATATGCACAAAAGAATATCAGGCATGTTTTATGTGCATATCGCGTTTATAGATATACCATTATGATGCATTAGCATAGCGCAAATAACAATATGTGACCGTGTTTTATGTACATACTACACAAGATGTATTGACATAATACAGATCACTATATACCATCAGATTGTATGGAACAAATTCACATAATTCATATATTATCTTGATTCTTCGACTTTCTAATCAATCACACATTGTCATTATAATTAATGGTATGAATGACAGAATAATGTTAATATAACCCGACGCAATAATGCAGAATCATGCAACATATTACAAAGCACTAACGTGTGCGCTTGTGATCAAAACAATATTCCACGAAGAATCTGCAGACCATTTGATGTTTTCATTACAATGTATTTTGCGTATCATCTCTTTGTATACCTCACAATGTAGGATATCACCCCGACTGATGTAATATATAACAAGTAGATGGCAACAGGCATGGCACATAATTGATGCATGTATTGTTTTATGAATGCACATAGGAATAACATATTTGGAAAAGATTGATTGTCTCCCACTATCCTATATACGAACATCTGTATAACAAGATTACGTGGCAAGATACATCGCCTAATATCCGCTAAATGCTGCCAAATGTCGTATTTCTTATGTAATGAGGGATATTTTGGGTACTAAAGGCATGTCGATATGATACTGACATCATATATGCATTGCGTAAAGTGAAGCAGGTACAACATTATATTTCAGTGATTGTATCAATTTTCACCGTTGATACATCGCCTTATATCAGATGATACTGCCAAAGACGATATTTCGTTGATCATGAGTGATATTTTGGTCATTAATGGCGTGTCCAGATAATATTTACATGATATATAACCTATGATATATGGTGAAAGCATAAAGTAAAGCTCCTGCACATATTGAAATTAAACAGAAAGATACATCTCTGTGCTGCCTTTTATTATTGAAAAGGTCATGGTGATAAGGCTTGACAACAATACCATATGACCTTTTACGTTTATCTAAGGCACACCTTATGATAAAATAGGTTATAAAGCAACAGTATCACGTGCCTCATTATCATCGTTATCTATCGGAACACACAGCGTCATGAATAGTCTATGAGTCTATGAGGGAGGATATCGCCAATTATGAGAACTTGGCAATAAAGTAAGACGAATTACATGCAATTTAACGAAGCATGGTAACTTCTTTTACTGCCATATTGTACCTCTCCGCCTTAGGCTATTCATGTGTAACTTTAATGTGTTGGTAATATACAGTTACTGCTAACGCGACCTTGACCACGGCAATGACAGAGGCACTAGTTATGTGTTATGCAAGGATCTAATTGTCCTATTTCAGAATTCGCAGACTGAAACATAATGCTGAAGCTCGCAATATACTTGTGTCGCAAAGATGGATATATTTTCAAAGCAGACCCCATTAATGTGGTAATGTTATGCGACTGCGCGTCACGTTGTTCTGTGAACATACAGGCTTCTTTCCACAGATATCGTCCAAGTGTGTATCACATTAGGGTCAATTAGTAACCTGTTACATCACATGGTGACCAACAAGTAATGCTTACTTCTACGACAAAATCAATGCTCCCAAATGCCTATTTGTGTTAAAGATCCCACAATATGCTCACTGATAATAGAAAATCTTGCGTTGTAATTTCAGTGTGCATTTGCCACAATATTGCTTTATTTCATGAATACAGGTCTACGTCATTCTGAGTGCAGTGAGAATCTGTCTAAAACATTTAATACATAATGTTAAACTTCTTTTGTGTTGAATATATATGATGATATATTTAAAAGTCACATGGTCTATGTAACTACCTTTACATGATGGAAACGATAGTGAGTACATTCGATGCTAGTCATCGCACATCCGACTAATACGATCACATTAAACCCTTTCCCAAGAACCTCCTATGGCAATTGATTTATTGGATCAACTTTTATGATATCGGCCGATTTTGCATCCACTTTCTGCAATATTGTGCGTTCGAACGCCACTTATCGTTAACTTTGGAAATCATTTCATCAGTCTCAAGTTATATAAGTGCACAAAAGCCAAAGAAGAAAGTTATTATCAGCGGGCTTCTTGGCCAGAAGCAAAGCACCGCAGATTGTTTTATGCTAATCTGGAACGAGAATTTATCCTGCTGTCACATCTTTATATGTACACCCACACCTACACGCAAACCCACACACTCGCATGCACACTCCCACACATACACACGCATGTATATACATGTGCACACACATATAAACACACACTTATACACTCATATATATATGATATATATATATATATATATATATATATATATATATATATATATTTTACGTGTATATATATACATATATATATATATATATATATATATATCTCTATATATATATATATATATATATATATATATATATATAGATATATATATATATATATATATATATATATATATATATATATATATATATATATATATATTCATATTTTGGCGGTAATAGCATATATCACTCGATCAGGTAACTTTGGTTGTGGTTAATGATTTAATTGTGCATTAACAGGGGATACAACATGGTATTAAGCATAATTGCTATTCACATGGGTTGGGATGCAGGGAGTGGGATATATACTTACACACGCTTAATTATATTCATCAGATGTGACAAGCTATTTCCAAAACCTAACATTATTGCGTACTCCCATCGAATGTAACGGCAATCCCCTTTTGTGAGGCTAATGTATCCCTACGGTATTCGTAATATGTCTGCCATCCCGGTGTGCTTAAGTTGTTGTGTGCTTAAGACGTGGTCGGGAGGACAGATAGTAACACAGGGAAGCAACGAATCGGGAGGCACCATATGGTCATTAAGCGATGACCCTTCAATATATTTAAGATCCCCCAGATAAACTTCATTAGCAACCTAGGTTTGATCTTATTCAACTTCCTTACTGGCTTTCAAACTCTCAATTGAGATGCCAATAGTCAAGAACACGTAGTTTAGCCTAAACTACCTTTGAATAAACAAACAGAGATGGTTATGCAAGTCAAGAACTACCTAAACTATGTTTGAGCATGGATCCCCTTGACCATTTTTAATATAATAGATGGAATGATTTAACAATTACGAATATATATACGAATAAATCATTCATAAATGAACATTTCCATGATTTTGTCATGCGTAAATATTCGACATATTCTCATCAAGCGTCATTTTACATACCAATATAAAAAATATAACCAAAAATCCTCCACACATATTCAGCACAGGTTTAACTTAAGGGATGCATTGGCTATATGTATAATTCAATTTGAGTAAGTATCTTTACTAATCTCCATTTCCAATATTTGAGTACCGCATTTGCATACAATGTTTGCTAATGATTTGTCGTTGCAAGGGACTTCTTTATGCATGGTAACTGGACCAAAATTGTCATTAAACGGCTTTATCGAAATGTCAGTTGCAGCTTACATTGCCGCCTCTGGCTATGATTTAATTGAATAACTTCATCGCATGTAGATTACATTTAGAATAAAACGACTCTCTTTGTTTGTTATAGAGCTATCTAGGATATAACAACATGCGAGGATAATCATTGACCTAAATACAAATTGAGTTTTGAACGAAACTCAGAAGCAGTATTAAGTGCCGAGAAATGTTAATGTCTGTAATTGTCACTACCAATTAGATTACTATAATGCTCCTTTGATACTAGAAGTGTGTTATTGACGTGCAATACAAGCAAATCAATTGTGCTGCAAATCTTTATTTTTGCGATATGCATACGATCAGTTATGGCTATCTCTCAGCCCAGTATAAAATCCCGCTATCGTGTCTGACCTGGGAGGTAAGCACTCATCATCAGGTGAGGGACCCACTATTTTCTGTTAGATCTGAGTATCATGAATACGTTATTCAACCAATGACAAGAGATCCATGATTGTAACTTTTCTTGTAGTAGTGGTTTATTCTGTCATTTTCAGCTGTTGACAAAGTGACATTGAATGTGACTTTGAAAGTCGCTTGGTGTATTCACTCGAAAACAAATTTGATTGTTTTTTCAAGTAATCCACGTAGGGGGTAACATATTCACACACAATTCGTTTGCTTCGGATCAAGGTTACAAAAAAATTTAAAAGTATACACTGAGTAATTATAAACAAATTCGATTGTACACTCCGAGCAGTGAGCTGTCTTTTCGGATATAATGATGAACTACATCATTCCAATTCATTTAATACGATACGCTAAGTTGCTGAAGCTTGGCTCACGTTCACAAATTGGATTTGTGCTTCTTTAGTCGAGTCGTAGCATTGCTGACTAAATCACGCCGTCTTACGGTTGAGAGTTAATGCAATTGAGGATCGGCATTGTTTACAGCATTAGCCAAGAAAACCCCATTCTCTCTGCAAATGGCTACAATCTTCGTAGCAGGTATTATCCCTGACCTGATATAACAACATATTAGCAATTACACACAAGCATTACCACAACAAATTAGAATGAATCACAGCCGACGACAGCACTATTCCGTTTCCATTAGCCACACCTCCGTTACATTGCTTCTTGTGGTGTGTAATTTTTTAGGCAAGTCACACTTTAGTAAGCATTTATATGAGTCTCAAGGTAAAGTGGTAACCACCATGTAAGCCTTCTCCTTGATGATGTATGTCTAAACAATGTGGCGACTTTATGTTATCTACGGCCGATCACTCACAAGAAGCAGTATACATATAAGTTTATATATATACGTATACATAAACATATATGAACATCTATATATATATATATACATAAATATTTTATATATATATATAAATAAATATATATATATATATACATATACATAAATATATCTATATTAATATGCATATATCTATATTAATATGCATATATATATATAAATATTTATATATATATATATGTTTATATATATATATATGTTTATATATACACACATATATATATATATATATATATATATATATACATATATATATATATATATATATATATATATATATATATATATATATATATATATATATATATATATATATATATATATATATATATGGGTCGTGTTGCTATCAACACTCGTTTTATACAACTAAGCCATTTTGTTGGAAAAAAACCAAACCGTGGGCAAAGAGCACATTTTTTTTTTATACTACCTAATTTTGTGCATTATGTGAGGTACTGAAAAGACGTTGTCCCGCTACACCAATGACATTTTATATTTAAGGCGACGTTAATCGTTGCTTGATATCATTTTCGCACAAAGGGTGACATCAATATTGGTTCATTACTTATGATGCAATTTAATAGACCTTATCGCTTAGCAGCCTCGTCGCAGCTAATCAGTCCTCTTTTGGCCATATTGCCTCAAGCTTACAGTCATCGCAAAGTTTGATATGAAGTAATAGCAAGCGCGTCGCAAAATCACTCTGTTTTCTCTTGATCTGATAAAGTCCCTCGCTGAGCACAGCAGCTCTATCATAACAAGAATATGGATCGCTTGATAAGAATTACGGAAGGTTTTCCCTGTGCTTGTTAGATATTTATCTGGTTGCATGTCCCTCATCGGACAGAGACGATACAATCCGATCTCCCCGGTTCCTAGCACAAAATAATAACATCTACAGAGCCAGACAGCAGCTGAATATATACAAAACGCGACGGGGAAGGCGGTGCAGTTCTGATTGGCTGAGATGGCACGATTCACAAAGAGTCTACGGCTGCGGAGCATATTGCATCCCTCCAAAGGTAAATCACAGCAAATGTGAATATGCAAAAACATGGGGAAGAAAAGACCAGCCAGTATTGATCTACTCCGCTGTGGACACAATGCCTGTACTCTCACTACATCATTTCTAGTGTATATGTAATCTACTCAAAACTTACTCTTCAGTAGGCCGAATAATGAAGCAATAAGAAAGCCAGGAGTTGCTCCCCGCCCTCGTGTTCCATTTCCCGCTTATTGCCCACGTAACTGTGAGATACAAAACACCAGACGGGCGTATTTTCATGTTAGTAATAACTCCGCAGACGGAATGCTATGTTCAATTCATTTGTAAAAGTTTAGTACATGTACGCATAATTAAGAGACGGCTGTGAATCATCTGGGCAAGTGATCCAACCTGAACATCAGATTCGCGCATTGCACTATTTGCGCAGGTATTTAGCTGGAACGAAACGTAAAGAGTGCAATCACACTTAGACACAACCGCGTTGATAGAAAGATTCCTGGATATAATTACATCATTGAAACAATTTTCCGGTATCATTACTCACTTTTGTGGAACAAGTTGATATTGAAAATTCCCTCCAGCGGTCCATTATGATCCTGTATGTAGAGCACTCAGTCTCTCTAAGCTTCCTGTTGAATGTCGGTATTCTTTCCTATTCAGTCGTTATATCCAGACAGCCCGTTGTCTGCTGTCGTTAATGTCTCAACTGTTGTTGTTTCTGGACAACACGATGTCTGCTGTCATTAACTGCTCTCCAGTCATTGTATCGAGACAGCCAGTTATCCACTCTCGTTAATGTATCTACAGTCGCTGTTTCTAGAAAGCCTGTTGTCTGCTGCCAGTAATTTCTCTTAAGCCATTGTGCATAGACAACCATTGTATGTTGATCATAACTGTGTCCAGTCACAATTGCCGTCGTGAATGTTATTGACAGGTAGAGAGCAACGGTTCGGGGGAGCGTTTGTTAAAAAAGGTGCAGTCTGGTGCGAGCAAGTCAGGTTGGTGAAAACCTGACTGTAAAGAGCTCATAGAGCGACGGTCTGCTCGAGGAAAGCGAACATTGCGACACGACGAACACAATTAATCTGTTTCGAAGTGAAGGTGGTGAAGGGTTCTTTAACAAACCCATTTAATCAATATCGTTCCTCCATTAAGTATGTGAGGTACCTTATGAGAACAGCGCTGCCAAATCATTCCAGCTATTGATCAATATCAGAGTAATACGAAACAGCTTGGCAAGCTAACTCTTGTTGGGGCTTCGGCGCGTTGCACGGTTTAGGAGCAACGCGGGCTCACATAGCATAGGAGGCTACCTACCTACCTACCTACCTACCCATCTACCTACCCATCCACCTACCCACCTACCCACCTACCTACCTACCTACCTACCTACCTACCTACCTACCTACCTACCTACCTACCTACCTACCTACCTACCTACCTACCTACCTACCTACCTACCTACCTACCTACCTACCTACCTACCTACTTACCTACCTACCTACTCATCTACCTACCTACCTACCTATCTACCTACCTACCTACCTACCTACCTACCTACCTACCTACCTACCTACCTACCTACCTACCTACCTACCTACCTACCTACCTACCTACTACCTACCTACCTACCTACCTACCTACCTACCTACCTACCTATCTACCTACCTACCTACCTACCTATCCGCCTTGTAGAAATTAATTAATATGATCCGACGTCAAAACAATTTATAATCGCCACTTGCTTGATTGGCCTGGCCTCATCTCAGTTTGGCCATGGATGATTACATCCCATCATTCGTGTCAAAGCACGCCCAGCGTTATACCCAAAAGGCGGATGATTTAATGTCGGGCACACACAGGCAGCTTAAGGCTATGTTTTGGTCGACGCTTCGTAATAAACGTCATGCTGTTCTTCTGTGTTCCATGCATTTTGTCTTCAATAATTTATAGCACAAAGGACCATACTGAACCAGAACTGATTGCATATAAGGTTGATTATCAGCTGATTGCCTATCCGGTGTATGATTGAATGATAGCTTATAGGTTGATAATGTGATCTATTATCTGATATTATTCATCATCTCACTAAAATAACATTTTTGATAAGAATACGCACCTATAATATTGAAGTAGCAATTCTTATGACCTTTGCTCTTTTTTCATCTTTCGTCATGAGGAAAATCAATACCAGCTGACATATCTACAGAGATTTGTTTACGCTTGTTTTGGGGTAATTTGATATTGAGATATTATTTAAGCCTCATATTCGAAGTTTTACCATTTCTGAAAAACTAAAATCTGCAGCTAACCCTACACTTCTCCCCCGCTTCCCATTTCCAATTATCAGTGCATACCTAACTCATTTTCCCATATATTTGCCAGTGACATTGTACCGCCGCAAGGACATACGCATTAGCGGTAATTTCCATAGGCGCTTTGACAGATGATACATAGTTAATTATTTTGTTGATACTATATATACCAATTAGCTTCAGGTAGCTGATAATCACTCCGGATATTTTATAAAGAAACATGGAACTTGTGTTAATCATGCAATAGGCATCGCGATGATGAGATGGCCGAGTACAGTTTTACTTAATAACACTCTAATGAGGCGTCATACTCGAACAGGACAGAATCAACCGCACTTAGTGAACAACAGACAGTCGATTGGTATTTTTTCTATACTGCACTGGGTAAACTACTTTGTCACACCACACTATTCATTACTATATTAATTCAATTTAATGAACCAACATCATATTTGCTAAATGACTATCGCAATGAGTAATAAAGACGGCCTGAAGTGGTACTGGGCATTCACTGATATTTAAAATCAGACTAAATGTTCAGATAAATAAAATGTACATGCCAAAGAATAAAAAACAACATATGCACATGCATTGTAGATGTATCAGCTACGACAAGCACCAGTTATGTATTGCCAATCGTTTTTCAATTTGAAAAATATAATACAAGTTTTCAGGGGTAAGCCCCTATATTGTAGTGGCAGTGGGGTGGTGTATGCAGCAAGCAGCAGCTATAATATTCACAGAGTGGTCCTGTATTTGTTTGTTTGTGCATTATGGCTGTCTGAGGCTTTCTTTCGGCATTATGCCAAAGCGCATTCACAAAAAAAGATTACAGACACAGTTGATTCAAGCCTATGGACTAGACACACTGATAAAAATTATAGAAAAATTGCACAACAACTGAGCTAGTTTATATTGTTAATGTGCTACTTTCGAATCTCTTTTTGAGCAGATTGTTGTCCTCTGATTTCGTTCTTGTCTAAGATAACTTAGCTGGCGTTTGCACAAGGGAACCATCACTAATTTGCAAATAATACGTCATCTAGAAAGCAGCTTTGGTACAATTCCATACGTTTCTGATACTCAGTAAGCCACTTGGGGTGATTAATAATCTTTTATTTGCGTTTTATAATATGTTTATACTGTCATATCAGTGCAGAGTTAATAATTTATGTTTGCCCTTTATTGCATAAGGGCTGTATTTTGGGCATTTAATGCAGCCACCCTTTTTGTTTCCAGAAGGCGCTCAAGGGGTCCATGCTGCACAGTATTCCTGATTCATTACCGTCGTGAAATCCACGGACAATGATTTATTGTATTTCTCAATCTAGAAAGTAAGGTAGAGAGTTTACTAAACGACAAGCAAGGCCTCAGATGAATATTATAATTGACTACCGTTTTGACAAGGTATATTCGAACATTACAGATATAAAAGCTACGTGTTAAATGCCAGTCAGCAACATATTAAAGGTTAAGTGGTGTGTTACCAAAGATTATGTAACAATTAGGTCCCATTACGAAAACAGTGTGTTCATTGTAGTATGATATATAACAAATCATATCATACATTCAAGTCCATAACGAGGTCATCATAGACTTTAGTGTGGTCATTTTGTGCTGTGGAAGCACCATAACGTTTGGACATGGGATTCAGATAAATCTGCGATATTAAAGCCGAACATTCCATCTTGCATGTTTAAGTAGCACGGGGATACTGATATTGCATAAAACTAAGCCGGCTACATCTCTCTCCAGATATACAAGCATTCATTTAACGATATTTTAAATATATAGATGCACCGTAATATGGCCAGAATGGGCCTTGTCACTACTTGCATGAACTGATTTTGCGTATGTTTCCTCAGTATTTGACCCATTCATAAAATTAGAGCCCAGTATAGGGAACAAAGCGTTTAATGAATTGTGTGGCCATGTTGATATTCAACACAATGTCCACAATCTTCTAATGGATATTGTAAGGTCATACACACCGACAAAAACAAAACGATCCATCACACTGAATAATTAAATAATATTATTTGATAATATGCCAGGATATCTACCAACAATACACTCAATGGCTCGTTTCATCCCGAAAAACATGCAATGAATCATTTTTAACATCGACTGATATTGCCGAAATGTATGAAAATGCTTGTGATGCTTCATAAGCGTCCGTTTGGTGTCATCTCGAACTTGGTCGACAAACCGTAACTTCTGTGGCTGGAACTGTCAAGCCACCTGTCCACCCTGGGGAATCAAAACTATACTGTTTATGCTATATAAAGCCATTGATATTTGTAGTAAAACAACCGGAAAGGGATATCACAATATATCATTTACGCAGTGCCCGAGTATGTCTTATGGCAATCAGACCGCGCATCCTGTTTTGAATTGATCCTATAACATTTTACAACTTTTGCATTTCGTTGGTTCACGTTTCTATTTATATACGAATCCAAGTCCAATGATAATCGCAGAGATTGTTTTTACGCAACATTGGCGCATTTCGATCGTATATTATTACTCCTGTAAGAGGGCAATGTTGATGTTATTTCGAGACATTGTAAATGACTACAGAAGAGCTCTTTTGTACAGATCTCACAGTGGCTATTGTGTAATCTCATTACACCGAGCCATTGGTGCTTATTTATGATGCATTATATCATAAGGGCCCACAAATAAGCATTCCCGACCGTCAGATAAAGCACATTAGAAAGATACGAATATATTCTTTCTTCTTCGATGTTTTTGTTCAGCACTAAATTGTGTGTTGATATCGATTAATCAGCTGACAACTGGGATGTTGTGAAATTCATCTCAATGTGCAATGTTGGTTGTCAGAGGCTATTATCATGCTAACCTATTCAATAATGTGATGTTGAACCTTATGTTTCCCTGATCGATTACTATAAATCGAACTATCATTGCCCCAGTAGTATTGTATTATTTTCCAGACGATAAAACATGTGCTGGACTTTGTAGTATACTTCATAATATGATTCTGATGGCTTTACTCCACAGATGCATCTGGATATATGATCATTGAATTATCAACAATCTTACTTTTCTACGCAAGTTTTATATATTGCAGGTATGATTAATTCGTCGAATATCAAATGAAAAAGCATCATGCGTCCCCATTCGTCCACGTTGCTCTAGTATTCCAGAGATATATGGCAATGTAGGTCGTATTACTGGGAATGAACGACTTGGTAACTGCCGAATGTTTCCTAAAACTCCCAAGATTGCCTTGTTATCCGTTCAGAGCTGCTTATATCTATCCCACGTTATGTGTAAATTGCATATTGCAGAATAGTGTGACAAACGTTGATAAATAGACTAGATTAGCGAAAAGATGGGACATACTTTATAACTGCCGTTTTGTCCGTCGGAAGTTCAAGATAAATATCACATTTCCCTTGTGAGCGACATCTATTCATTTCTTACAAAACATAAAAATAGGTTGCAAATGATGCAGTTTGTAAAGCAAAGCTCTCCTTACCGATTAATGTCAATATCACTGCAGTCTTTGTTTTTGTGCATTATCTTTGCATGGCTTTGTCAGGAGATTATCCTCGTTGAGACTCAACAATGGAGGCTGTCATAAAGGTGTAGGTACCATCAGTTTCCGGAAAATGCTCATGACTTGCCATTTTTTTATTTATAATGTGTTATATCGCTAAAAGCAATTCCCTTGAAATGCTTCTGCAGGAGGCAATTGCCGCAATAGGTCTTACTTTAGAGGTTGATGACAACAAATTGATCTTTACCTGTTTTATGTCTATCTACATCAAGTCAGCACCACGAACAACATGCTTGATGGGGCCCCCACTTAGCTTCTTGAGGTTGCGGACTTAAAGGGTGCTCTTTCGGTGATACAATAACCAATAACCTACCTACCTACCTACCTACCTACCTACCTACCTACCTACCTACCTACCTACCTACCTACCTACCTACCTACCTACCTACCTACCTACCTACCTACCTACCTACCTACCTACCTACCTACCTACCTACCTACCTACCTACCTACCTACCTACCTACCTACCTACCTACCTACCTACCTACCTACCTACTACCTACCTACCCACCTACCTACCTACCTACCTACCTACCTACCTACCTAACCTATCCGCCTTGTAGAAATTAATTAATATGATCCGACGTCAAAACAATTTATAATCGCCACTTGCTTGATTGGCCTGGCCTCATCTCAGTTTGGCCATGGATGATTACATCCCATCATTCGTGTCAAAGCACGCCCAGCGTTATACCCAAAAGGCGGATGATTTAATGTAGGGCACACACAGGCAGCTTAAGGCTATGTTTCGGTCGACGCTTCGTAATAAACGTCATGCTGTTCCATGCATTTTGTCTTCAATAATTTATAGCACAAAGGACCATACTGAACCAGAACTGATTGCATATAAGGTTGATTATCAGCTGATTGCCTATCCGGTGTATGATTAAACGATAGCTTATAGGTTGATAATGTGATCTATTATCTGATATTATTCATCATCTCACTAAAATAACATTTTTGACAAGCATATGCACCTATAATATTGAAGTAGCAATTCTTATGACCTTTGCTCTTTTTTCATCTTTCGTCATGAGGAAAATCAATACCAGCTGACATATCTACAGAGATTTGTTTACGCTTGTTTTTGGGTCATTTGATATTGAGATATTATTTAAGCCTCATATTCGAAGTTTTACCATTTCTGAAAAACTAAAATCTGCAGCTAACCCTACACTTCTCCCCCGCTTCCCATTTCCAATTATCAGTGCATACCTAACTCATTTTCCCATATATTTGCCAGTGACATTGTACCGCCGCAAGGACATACGCATTAGCGGTAATTTCCATAGGCGCTTTGACAGATGATACATAGTTAATTATTTTGTTGATACTATATATACCAATTAGCTTCAGGTAGCTGATAATCACTCTGATATTTTATAAAGAAACATGGAACTTGTGTTAATCATGCAATAGGCATCGCGATGATGAGATGGCCGAGTACAGTTTTACTTAATAACACTCTAATGAGGCGTCATACTCGAACAGGACAGAATCAACCGCACTTAGTGAACAACAGACAGTCGATTGGTATTTTTTCTATACTGCACTGGGTAACTACTTTGTCACACCACACTATTCATTACTATATTAATTCAATTTAATGAACCAACATCATATTTGCTAAATGACTATCGCAATGAGTAATAAAGACGGCCTGAAGTGGTACTGGGCATTCACTGATATTTAAAATCAGACTAAATGTTCAGATAAATAAAAAGTACATGCCAAAGAATAAAAAACAACATATGCACATGCACATTGTAGATGTATCAGCTACGACAAGCACCAATTATGTATTGCTAATTGTTTTTCAATTTGAAAAATATAATACAAGTTTTCAGGGGTAAGCCCCTATATTGTAGTGGCAGTGGGGTGGTGTATGCAGCAAGCAGCAGTTATAATATTCACAGAGTGGTCCTGTATTTGTTTGTTTGTGCATTATGGCTGTCTGAGGCTTTCTTTCGGCATTATGCCAAAGCGCATTCACAAAAAAAGATTACAGACACAGTTGATTCAAGCCTATAGACTAGACACACTGATAAAAATTGTAGAAAAATTGCACGACATCTGAGCTAGTTTATATTGTTAATGTGCTACTTTCGAATCTCTTTTCGAGCAGATTTTTGTCCTCTGATTTCGTTCTTGTCTAAGATAACTTAGCTGGCGTTTGCAAAAGGGAACCATCACTAATTTGCAAATAATACGTCATCTAGAAAGCAGCTTTGGTACAATTCCATACGTTTCTGATACTCAGTAAGCCACTTGGGGTGATTAATAATGTTTTATTTGCGTTTTATAATATGTTTATACTGTCATATCAGTGCAGAGTTAATAATTCATGTTTGCCCTTTATTGCATAAGGGCTGTATTTTGGGCATTTAATGCAGTCACACTTTTTGTTTCCAGAAGGCACTCAAGGGGTCCATGCTGCACTGTATTCCTTATTCATTACCGTCGTGAAATCCATGGACAATGATTAATTGTATTTCTTAATCTAGAAAGTAAGGTAGCGAGTTTACTAAAGGACAAGCAAGGCCTCAGATGAATATTATAATTGACTACCGTTTTGACAAGGTATATTCGAACATTACAGATATAAAAGCTATGTGTTAAATGCCAGTCAGCAACATATTAATGGTTAAGTGGTGTGTTACCAAAGATTATGTAACAATTAGGTCCCATTACGAAAACAGCGTGTTCATTGTAGTATGATAATTAACAAATCATATCATACATTCAAGTCCATAACGAGGTCATCATAGACTTTAGTGTGGTCATTTTGTGCTGTGGAAGCACCATAACGTTTGAACATGGGACTCAGATAAATCTGCGATATTAAAGCCGAACATACCATCTTGCATGCTTAAGTAGCACGAGGATACTGATATTGCATAAAACTAAGCCGGCTACATCTCTCTCCAGATATACAAGCATTCATTTAACGATATTTAAATATATAGATGCACCGTAATATGGCCAGAATGGGCCTTGTCACTGCTTGCATGAACTGATTTTGCGTATGTTTCCTCAGTATTTGACCCATTCATAAAATTGAAGCCCAGTATAGGGAACAAAGCGTTTAATGAATTGTGTGGCCATGTTGATATTCAACACAATGTCCACAATCTTCTAATGGATATTGTAAGGTCATACACACCGACAAAAACAAAACGATTCATCACACTGAATAATTAAATAATATTATTTGATAATATGCCAGGATATCTACCAACACTACACTCAATGCCTCGTTTCATCCCGAAAAACATGCAATGAATCATTTGCAGTTTTTAATATCGACTGATATTGCCGAATTGTATGAAAATGCATGTGATGCTTCATAAGCGTCCGTTTGGTGTCATCTCCAACTTGGTCGACAAACCGTAACTTCTGTGGCTGGAACTGTCAAGCCGCCTGTCCACCCTGGGGAATCAAAACTATACTGTTTATGCTATATAAAGCCATTGATATTTGTAGTAAAACAACCGGAAAGGGATATCACAATATATCATTTACGCAGTGCCCGAGTATGTCTTATGGCGATCAGACCGCGCATCCTTTTTTGAATTGATCCTATAACATTTTACAACTTTTGCATTTCGTTGGTTCATGTTTCTATTTATATACGAATCCAAGTCCAATGATAATCGCAGAGATTGTTTTTACGCAACAATGGCGCATTTCGATCGTATATTATTCCTCCTGTAAGAGGGCAATGTTGATGTTATTTCGAGTCATAGTAAATGACTACAGAAGAGCTCTTTTGTACAGATCTCACCGTGGCTATTGTGTAATCTCATTATACCGATCCATTGGTGCTTATTTATGATGCATTATATCATAAGGGCCCACAAATAATCATTCCCGACCGTCAGATAAAGCACATTAGAAAGATACGAATATATTCTTTCTTCTTCGATGTTTTTGTTCTGCACTAAATTGTGTGTTGATATCGATTAATCAGCTGACAACTGTGATGTTGTGAAATTCATCCCAATGTGCAATGTTGGTTGTCAGAGGCTATTATCATGCTAACCTATTCAATAATGTGATGTTGAACCTTATGTTTCCCTGATCGATTACTATAAATCGAACTATCATTGCCCCAGTAGTATTGTATTATTTTCCAGACGATAAAACATGTGCTGGACTTTGTAGTATACTTCATAATATGATTCTGATGGCTTTACTCCACAGATGCATCTGGATATATGATCATTGAATTATCAACAATCTTACTTTTCTACGCAAGTTTTATAATATGATTCTGATGGCTTTACTCCACAGATGCATCTGTATATATGATCATTGAATTATCAACAATCTTACTTTTCTACGCAAGTTTTATATATTGCAGGTATGATTAATTCGTCGAATATCAAATGAAAAAGCATCATGCGTCCCCATTCGTCCACGTTGCTCTAGTATTCCAGAGATATATGGCAAAGTAGGTCGTTTTACTGGAAATGAACGACTTGGTAACTGCCGAATGTTTCCTAAAACTCACAAGATTGCCTTTTTATCCGTTCAGAGCTGCTTATATCTATCCCACGTTATGTGTAAATTGCATATTGGTCAAAATAATGTTTGAACATAATTGTTTAATATATGCATAAGAAGTATTTTAATATTTTATAGGCAATTACTCGATTTTCACTCATTATTCATCCATCTATAGCATTGTATGATATCGTAAAATGCCAATAATGGCTCACAATTTTCATATATATAACATATGTAATTATTCTAATCCATGAGGAATGAAAATCATTTCAAAATGTTTCAAAATATCGGTATTCCGCAAATAAATATTAGTGCGTTAACTTGGATTTGAATGTAAAGATTAGTGTCTTGACGACCTTTACAGGAATATATTGGGATAAAAATTGACAAAAATGTGATTATTTGTATGAAATATAATGACTAATATAACTAACACCCAACAATAAATGGCAGGAAAAATGTTTGGAGTCCACGAATGATTGTAGTACCTCAGCTGATTACAACAGCTTATTCATGAAAGTTGAAATTACGTGGACGACATCGCAGTTGGAGTGATCGGCCATGTGGTAAATGAGAATGCTGAGGACGCAGCTGTGAATATTGCATGTTGCCGTCGAGTTGGACACTGTTTGTAGGATTGTCAGCCGTTAACGGCATAGATTATTTCACCGAAAAGCAAAACTGAAGAAGGTATGGTCAAAATAAGTAACCTACATGCCGGAATGTTGATACTTTTATTTTAACCTAGTCCGTATCCCAAGCAGAGGGAGACAAAATCAGCTTTATAAAAGCATTTAAGAATGTAATTATTGTTGCCAGTTTGTCAAGTTGCACTGTCTGTGTGTTATAAAGTCACCGATAACACCTAGTGTTGACTCGACCCTCAACCACGCTGATGACAAATTGGCGCACCCACCCTGGCGGAACGCGACTAGCCTTTTCCATGGGACGTAATATGATCATTTATCACATGATCTTTCAGTATTAAAATGCTGCACTATTTGAACCACCACTTGTCCGACACAGCCGTCGACTTCATCAATGCTGCGAACAACACGGAAAGAAGTGCTTGTCATAAATTCCTGCGTAATCCGCATTTACAGCCACCGATTAAGCAAAGTAATGATCAGATCATAACAAGACCTAACTGGTCTATTTGCATACGCATGATATAAGGTTTCTGAATATTTCAGAGAAGGAGATATTTGATAATTCAATATATTTTAATAATGCACCAGAGTTGATTACCTTGTGGAATGAGCTAATGCACCTCCATAGTTGCTTTAATGGAATACATATCGGGGTTTGTCTATCAGAACACCAGGTATAAGCGCTTAGAATGTAATCCATCTCGAACTTAATAATGGTCAGAAGGAGTATTTCGAGAATATTGCACGGCTGTATAATCAAAATTCAATGTAAAACGTCTTCATTTAATTATATTTCGCATCTCTGCAACATATTTTAACTAATCTAGACCGTGAATATATTGATATTGAGATTTTATGTTGTAAAGCTTCGCCCTTGCAACCTGGACCAACATGGTTTAACCCATATAATAGGTGGTTAGGGATCTTAGGCCTGTGTTCACCAAACTAAAATATGATGCAACTTGCTTAAGTTCAATGGACTTTAAAATGCCTTAACATTTCACCCACGTATTTAATACTACGTTTATGGGAAGAGTCGTTGCATGGAAGTTTATTGGTGCGATCAAACATCCGTCAAAGTGACAGCAGCGGATGAATATGGCAGCATCCCTGTGCTTGACTAGAGGTCCGCAAGGTGACTCAAATTGCAATTTGGTCCGGTTAGCTTGCTTAAATGATGGTATCGCCCAATGCCATAGATTCAAAGCGTTACAGAAGGACCAAAACTCACAAATCGCGCTAAAAGGAACGCCCTAACTGGGGCATATATTCTTTTAAAATGTCTTTCTGCATGCTGACAGGTATTTTCTTTTAGTCACACAATCTTGAAATCATTGCCGTATTATTCACAATCCATTGAATTTTGGAGGGAAATATTATCAAATATTACTTAATACAGCATATTGCAATGCATCCCCACGAAAGACATTCATCATTGCAGTAGGTGTTTAGGATGAGTTCCATTGAATTAGCCTTTTGAGAGATGACGGAGAACAATCCGGAGGGGATACCCTGTGTCATGTTTGATGAGGACGGAGCGTGGGTAATACTGATTGATATTGGCAATAGCATTTGCGCAGAAGACTCAATCTTCCCCCTTAATGAAAGTGGTGATTATTTCAAATTGTGAAGAGGGGTGATTGGAGTAGACCCTTGGCTGCTACTCGTGGAATAAACTAGTTAAGGTTGTGTCATTGAGGATCGATATAATCGTGCATTGGGCATTTATACATATTGCATGTTATCAGCTATTGCACCCCCAGGCATTGGCAGGAAATACATTTCATATATTACATTACAATTACCACATACATTTCTAGTAACCACCTTTATTACCCGTCACCACTCGCACTTCAACTGGACCAGTCAGAAGACTGATATATCCTTCTGCAAATGGAAAAATGCGCTGACAGATTAAATGCGTAAATTAATGAATTCTTTCCTTAGCATTGGTTTATAATGCTTGGTTGTTCATTACTCTCTACGTCTATCGACGTTGTCCGAACCGAATAAAGGACCAAGACAAAGGGTCCAGCTTAAGCAATTGTACAATTAAAGGATCAGTAACGACGGATATATTCCGTATAGTAAGTGCAGACGTAACATTATACCCAGGGCAATAAATAACGTATGTTACATTCGTGCAAATGCTAGTTGTTGGGGCAGGTTAATTCGTTTTTAGCAGTTATCTAAACCTAATTGTATCGGCGAATGATACGTTTAATATATAGCATTACATCATATGGAGATAAGTCAATCGCCTAGATATGCACATGTGAATATATCTTGGTAACGACATTGCGCTGCGGGTGTTTCAATCTTGGACTATGTTCTTATCCTCACCTGGTCTGGTAATTTGTTCACCTTAAATCCGAGTATTTCAAGGATAAACTGCATCAGATTGTTATGGCCCCTCAAAGGGTATTCATCTGAGACCGTTAATTGCGGTGCAGTTGTAAATGCCCATGATTTGAATTAATTTTGTGGACTACTTAATGACCGTTCCTGATTACAGAGCAATTTGGAAGGTCTATGATTTTGCTTGAAGCATTTGCATCAAACACTAGAACCTCTGAGTATGCATGACAAGCATATGGAAAATCTCTTATGATGTAAATGTTAGCAGGTTATGCATCATTTTAGTGCTGTGTAAATGTCATTTGATACCATGTTTGGGTAATGGAAATGAACTATATGTAGGTGCTCCTTGTGTTTGCATATTAGCATCTCGATCGCACGCGAATTCATGGTTAAATAAGGACAATGAGATGACACAACATCTCTGAACGATAACAACTCAGGCAACCAGGCAGTTTGAGAAGCATTATCGAAGCGGCAATTTGAGCTATTTGGAACACAACTTAGAGATCACAATTATATATCCTTGCATAAAAGTAAAAGGGCTTTACACCTGTTTTTCTATTAATTATCTCTGTTTATCTGTGGTGCCCGATTTCTTATAATTCGATCACCAATGGGTGCGGCGTACGTTATTGGTGACTATATCGCAAAAAGGATATTGGGGAGGGAATGAAAGTAGTGATATTTCCTTTCAAGTTACTTATACATGCCAAGACTTGTGTCCACATAAAATATAAATGATACTATAACGCCAATTCAGCGCTACCATTATTTAACGATTGCTGTGATACGCTTGATTGCGCTCAAGTTAAATAGTTTGGCATGAATAATATCATAACGGAGTTATCGAGGATTATTGATGTCAAAGCAATGAATTTTTCGAATGTTTTTCCTTAGTTTGTACAACAATCAACATTTTAGAGTACCAATTTACCATGTCACTAGCTCAAAAGACAACTCTTCCATCGCAAAATGACCTATAATTGCTGGAATTTCACTGGAAAAGCATTTCTTCGGAATCCAATATCCGTTTGTCATGCATATGAGCGATTACGCCATATCTAAGACAAATTAGTTTAAGTCGCATTAAGATGAATGCAATTGGCTTAGCTGAATATTCTTAAACAATGAGCGTTTGCTTAGTAGAACAATGCTGCAGATAAGCGAATAAGTATTTCCTTAATTCGTTGTAGGCGTTACAATGGCACATGCACATGTCGGATTACGGTTATCTTGATCCTCGTATTCAATACAGCACGTTGAATATATTCGCTCGTTGTTATTTTGTTGCCTTTTGGTTGACCTGTACAAATGATATAACTCATATAGATGAAAGTGTAATCTGTAGACGCCGGCTGAGCCAAATAGTGACGTCAGGCACACTGTTGTCGGCCAGGATTTACAATGTTTTTGTCAATACGCGTCAAAGAATCAGTATCAAACGCTCACCTTCCGTGCTTGGCATCGTTTGGAACAAAAAACCCTTTACTTGTGTCAGTATTATGACGTAATCATTCGTTGCCCAAGTCGAACTCGTTACGTGATGAAAAGCTAATACGCCTGAAGAGGGTGCGAATTCGTCAGTCGCCAGCGTTTCTGTTAAGGTTCTGGATATTAACAACATATGACAAGTTAAGGCCGTCGAGCTTGATGTGGTCCGTATGAATCATAAACGACACAATAAGTGCTGTGAGCATAGGTAAAAGCAAGGTTCAGATATACTAATGAAAGCATCATGCTGATAATCGCTTTCGGGTCAACGTAAATGCCTACGGCGCATTCCCAGTTGAGAACAGCACGGAGTGGTTGCTGCTTTGTTGTAAACAGCTAGTGGAATCTTAGATGTCACGCGCCATATGGTCATAATCGCCAATTATGTAAGCTCTGTTTTGACAGCATTAATGCATGGAAACTCTCTTGAAGCTATGGCACACTTTTGTTCAACACTTTAGTTCAGCAGGGTAGGGATTTCATCGCTAATGCCATCCAACCATTGCCGCTGACATGTGTCTATTAGCCGGGTTGTTTTGACCAGACTCCTGTCCGTGGCTCATTAGACGCGTATATCAGCAGCATAATGTATAGAATACATAATGCTATGCATGATCGGTCCATCAACAAAACTGGCTGCTGCTAATTTATAAGGGGATCATAATGTGTCATCTGCTTCAATTATACATCTCGACGATTTTAGGTGACATAAGTAGAGTATTAAATATGTATAAATTGTCTTTCATGCCCATGACGCATGCCGTTAACTTTGTGGCAGCAATGGTCCAAAACTTTAAGCCGCTAGTCCACCTTGGGGTGTCAAGGTACACTATGCGCCTGTTTATTTTAAAAACTCTTCTTCCGCAAGCCCACCAGCATAATGACACTCTCCCACAATCATTCTCCTTTTTTTACTGCTCGCACATTTCACGATGATTTACTCAAAACATGACAGACTGATTTTCAAACAGCCTTTCATTCAGTCAATCGCGACTCACACAATATATACGTTCACCCGTTACATGAACGCACGAAATACTCAAAAAAAGGTATCGGATCAGCCTTTCATGCTACTATCCACTCCTGTTACACTCATATTCATTCAGCAATTTAACTACGCCCAATAATTGAATGATTATTTAAAAACCAATATGTGGCACACATCAATACAGTTTTCTTCTACGTAAATGCCATTGGTTTTACTAGTATTACAATCTGTCGTGTTAATTTTTCGAGGATCTCTAATTATAGTATCGTAGCGCCCGAGCATGTCTGATGGCGATCAGACCGCGCAGCCATTTTTCATTGATACTATAATGTTTTTCAACTTTGACTATCATAATTAAAATACACATTAACCACCCTGGTAGAACGACATTACTTTTGTCAATTAATTCATCATATCATTGAGTAAAATAACAATAACATAACGTCGTCATTGCTAAGCTAATGGCTGCCTCGAACGCAATTACGTGCTGCATAATAGAGGATGACAGAGAGACAGTGACATGCAGGGCATACTAAAATATTATAATACAATAATAAGACGATATATGTCGACCTTATTAGACTAAGGGCATGGACTATAAATGATCAAATGACTCACGATACGTAAATACCTTCTGGCAATGTTGAATCCTTGCGGGAGAATATTGCAAATTTGTAATGTTAAAACAAAGTTCATTTATCTACTTGATTCGCAGATTACCATATGCTTAATCATTATCCAAATTGTATTATCTTTAAAATACTGATAATGATATCATAAAAATTAAAAGCTTGCTCAATATGGAAACGCTGCCAAATCGGCTTATCTAAGCAATGTTTATTGGAATTTCAGTAATAACAAATGCTAATGTGATTATAGGTCGTCTAAAAGAGTGTAAATGGGTTTAAAAATGTGGGTTAGTAATGTTTTTAAAATATTGTTACACTTCTTTCAAAATAAGTAAAAATGTTTATTCACAGCGATTACAAACTGTCTCGACACACAACACCCAGAACGAACACAATTTAGCATCTTTATTAATCACTTCGACCATCGTGTACATTGCAGCTGCACTCGTGAAAAACAGAGTTTGGTTTTTGAACAAATACTAACAATGTGTCACTCACGTCATGGGACACGTGTGTGTGTCGACGCACACTGATGAGTTGTAGTCTATGTAGTCAACCGATGAATAAAATGTTATGAATATACTTCGGAGATAGAATTTGCACAAACTAGCTGTCAACACTGTGACTGATATCGCACGCCCTGATGATTACTATATCAGTGTGTCGCGCACTTAGATTCGGAACATTCATCATTTGAATTTACGAGCCATGCTATTCAATGTCTGTAAATATCTCAGGGCAACCCTGGATCAATACACGGCGTGTTGATGTCTTCATGACTATGTTGTTTAAAGGATAAGTTTAATAAAAAGTGAAATTACCGAGGTGGAAGCCTAGTATTCCCCAGTGTTCTAAAATTGACAAGGTCAACCATGGCCAACTCGAGGTGTGTAAAATATTTTAATGCCTGCATGCTCATCCCTTGGCTTGGTTACATGATAATTCCTTTTTGGTACGGGATTAACTACAATAGTTACACTTACAAGGCCAGACTGGGAACTCAAACTAGCTGATGACCACATACGCAAAATTCTGCGTGGCATAGCGTAGGATATCCGTGCTCAAAACTATTGCCACTGCCACTCCTGCGCTCCATTAGCTTATGTCATTTTTCCTTCTTCCTTGATAGTAAGGGAGTGGGAGGGGGGGGGGGAAGGGTTAATAAAGCAATAGCCGTGTACTTCGGGTTTTGTCTTGTAAATTCATATTCATCGCTAACTGGGATGTCGTCGTTGTCCAACAGGCTGCCTTTAATATCCCTTAACTGAACCTTCAACTCATGCACAGGTCCACCAATATCACGTTTTAAGGCAGGATTAGCGATGTTTGTGGTTATAATATTACCGCAGTAGACTGAACGTGCACATCTTTCAACTTCCCAAGAAAGAAGCTATGACACAAACAAGCCACAGGACCCAGCAGAAACCACCAACCTATCTGTTTTACCAGTGGAAAAGGCAAAAGCAGACGAAGATGAAAAAAAAGAACAATCTCACTGTTGGTATAATCGCAATAGGCATAGTTACGCTGTGGTGTGCTTCAAGGGGCTAATAGATCACGAGGCATCAGGAAGATGACTCCCAGCAGCGCAACGACTGGGGGTCATACATGCCATCCAACCAGTCATTTTGATTGCAGCTGAGTTGAGCAACCATGATACAATGGAGCCAATTATTCTTGGGAGGACAGCTGCTGCACTATTCGGTAAATACTAGGCGCGTTTGTTAGATATTTGATACTGAGCCTATAAGTGTACAAATCAAGTTCAATAAGGGGTGACACTACTGTGCAGGTCACATCTATGTTTGGAGTGGTTGTATTGCATTGTGCCAGCTGTAAAGGTTTTTCGAAAGATATTGCAGCAGCTCGATGGCCAGCAGGCTTACTTATCCCCATTTGTTGATTTGACCCATTTATTACAGGCACGACAGTTATAGCATCAGTATCAGCGCCTGCACCAAACGAAACCCACGAATGATCTTACCACTTGATAATATAGTATATCCACAGCTTCCGTCACGTGAGGTCTGACCCCTGGCGCTATCACCAAACGACGACTCATATCCCCTGTGCATAGCCCCAATTGCTCCTGCATGAGTCCATGAGTCTATATATAGTCTCATTTCTCTGTTCTGCAGTCTATGTTTGTCATAAACATACTTTTTATTAGCAGCATGCTCTGGTGATATTAGGTCTCCCAACCGAAGGATTTTTTTATTCCGCATTTCAAGGTCTCCAGACCTAGTACCGCCATTGTTACCCATTTTCGGTGAGTCATCAATATATACGAAGTTCTCTGTTACATATTCAGAGAGGTCGGATTGAGTGTTCTCAGTTTATAGTCTAGGTCCATAGATGCTTGTTTCTATTTACAACATGCAAATTCAAAAACAACGGTAAAAGGAAATCCAATAGCCTTCGTTTGTTATCGCATAACTGAACCTTCAACTCATGCACCGCTAGTAACACGCTTAGAGTCAGGATTAGTGATGTTCGTGGTTACATTATCAATGAACGAGCCCACAACTATCAGAAGCGTAGCAGGCGCATCATCTAGCACGTTGTGCGGGGTACTGACTTGATCGAGGTGGGCATAAAGCGTGTTGAAGATGGGCGGTCACCTGAAGGAATAAATCGCCTACCCTGAACGTCATCAAGACTCGGGGTTTTGACCACTTCGTCTGTTATGCGCACAGCCCCATTATTAGGAATTGTGAGGGAACCTCATCTGCAACATCAACCTCTAAACTAAGACCTATAATTACAATTGTCTCCTGTAGAAGTTTAAATTGTATAGATCTTCCATCCTTTGCTGCTGTTAAATGGACTCATTTGATTCAAGTTTGTTACCAGCCTACAGTATACCTGATTGACCATCGGCCAACGCATAGATTGCCTACAGTGTTGTTAATAGGAGTTTGCTCTTACCGCTTTGTGCATTCGATCATGATACATAGTATTTTGGATACACAATCCTTTAGATTTGATATGAATAATACATACAAACTGGGCCCGCTGTAACCGCCCTATTTAGCAACTGAGCAGCTTACCGACTCCTCATCTAGGTCAAAGTAAAGGACAGTTCAGGGGCGATCAAGGTAGAGTTTTCCAACCTATTTGCACACTACGTGGTTCCAAACATAAGCGACGTCAAACATGTGGTTGGTGAATAGTTGGCTGGAGAACCAAACACATGCAATACTGGCAAAACCAGGCAGATTTTGTTGTATGGTTCGCAACCTTCAGCTGTGGTGTTTCCGCTAATAAGGGCTCTTTATAGGTTTCACGTGTACTAAACCATTCGTAGACAGCTGAACGAAATAAGCATAGCAACACTGGATGACGCTACATGGTCAGACATGGATAATTCCTTTTGACAAAAGAATGTACCATGAGTTTGGTGTTGCCAAAAATACTGATTGGAGAATAAAAAGTGGCAACCAAGGTCTCGAGCGAATTTATTTCACTGACCCTGAAACAGGTGAAGAACGGCCAATCACTCATTATGGAATCCCAGCACGTACAAAGCATGGTTATACAAAAATAACAAGCGCGTTTGTTTTCAAGGGTGGCTCAATACATGTGAACTACATAAAGCAAGGTGCTGCTGGTGCAGGTGCTGGCGGGAAAACTTACATTTTGGAAAAAAATCTGGGGTTTCACAGCTCCAGGTTTTTACGTGGATTAACGACAGTATGTCTGGGATATTCTTGGTGCTCAGGTGCAGACCCATTCAGGGATACCAAGTAAAGGCACATCATTTGATGCCAAAATGCAGTTTCAGGCTAATATTGAGCATGCTAGCAACTCACCAGTTGATATTGCCTCGGCCATCAGTAGGTTTCACAACCTGCTCCAGAGGATATAAAAAAAACGCTCCTTTTGTAGGTGGAATAGCGATAGACCTGCAGCACAGACATGCTCTAACATCAAGCCAGCCACCTTCGCAGCTGACTTGAGCCCTCATGATATGATAGAGCCAATGTCCCCTGGGAGGGCTGCCGCAGCATTCCTGGTTCGACCCAACTCCTTAACACCGCCCTTAGCAGGTACCTGTGTTGGTGCCGGTGTTGAGATCGTGTCCCCACCTGTCAGAGCAAGTACCAGGGTCGAGATTGGCACCCCGATTGCGGTTAGGATGGCTGCTATTTTAACCCTTTGCTCTCAGAACAGCGTGCGCATACGCTTTCCTAGAACTGTGCCCTTTTTAAGAAGATTGTCTACTGTCTCCCTGATGCGCTTCATTCGGGTCTGCGTTCACGATTTACAGAGGCATTCTCAACACGGACACGCAGCAGGTTCTGCAGCTCTGCAAGCCCAGTTGTTTAGAATCTCCATGCCTGACCCTCCCCACTTCCTCTTCCATACTTGCCATTTTAGCTTCCTGCTTGCTGATCTTTCCTTCTATCTCGGTTAAATGGGTGGTGACTTCTTGTCGCAGCTTTTTTTCTGGTCTAATTAGAGAACCCCAAAACTTATCGGACGGCATCTCCCCCTCCCCACCAAGCTTGACAGCTATTCCTGTAAGCGCAAGCGGTTTTCTGGAACGAGAATTTACGACACATATGTCAGGGTAGTCCCTCAACCGTAGCTCTCCTCCAACAAGTATGCATAATCGCGACCGGTGTTTGACCAATTTCAGCTAAAGCATGGTAATAGTCTTTGACAGCAGCTATAATGAGCCGGCCTTCCAGTGGTATAGTCTGATTCATCTCAATTTCCTCACTCATAGCACATGAGGAGGGAGATGGGCCTCTGAGACCCAACCCCACTGTGGAGGGAGTACATCATCCTCCCCTCCTATAACTAACTCCTCTCCAACTTCCCCTTCATCATCAAATGCTTTGTTGTTAAATTCCATGTGACATCCGCATAGGGACAGGCTTGGACAGAATTGCTTTGATCTTTTGCTCCTCATGCTGCAGAGCCTGTAAGAACTTCTCCACAGCATCGCTTCCTCTGTAAACCACAGGGGGTTCGGTCTTACTGTCACAACGAACAACCACATAGGTATAGCATCCTTGGTGTTCCTGCGTTCTCTGTGTGTTGCTCTTACCAAGATAAAGTGCAGGGCCCGGAAGCTTCACTGTGAGCGCCTCAAAGTCAGCATAGATGACGTAGGGTGCAGCAAGCTGTTTCTGTCAGTTCTGGAAGCATAATATGTTCTTCCCTCCCTCAGGCATATCCACTCGCACAGCAGTTTGCCCTCAGGTTTGTGCGCCAGGAGCAGACCCTGTGAGGTATATCCATGCAGACATAGCTCACAGAAGAACTTGCGCTCTTTTTGTTTGGTCTGGTCATACAGCAAGCGGTTCAGGTCTTTGATTTGCGTGTAATGAAACCTGCCGTCCTTCTCAATCAGCATGAGGTTTATAAGGGTACCAGAGTGCTTACTGATGCGGTGTACGATAGTGGTCTTCCCATCCCAGCCAAAAACATTCAAGGCTAGGTTAGCATGCTTTTTTATCTTTCTATCTGACACCAGTGTAGGATATTCTACACCTGCACCCTCCCGCAGATCCAAGAGCCACTGTATGTTATATTTTGATGGTCGCTGTGAGTCCTTGGCAACCGGGTGCAGAGTGGCTACAATAGCCCATATAATGCAGAAGTCGTCCCAGTTCTTTTAGTTTATGATGGCCTGCTTAGCCGCCAGCGCAGCCGGCAGTCCCAGGTAGAAGCCACCCTTCAACGGTTGGTAGTTGGCAATATCAATCCACAGAGTTGTGACCGCCTCAAACTCCCAACCAGAACCATGGCTGGTCCACTTCTCTAACTGCTCTAGGATATTAACAGCACTCTGGTCCAGCGCAACGCACACGTTCCATGAGGAAAGAACCACCTGCTGCTTATTACGCAACACAGGCTCAAAATACTCAGTGCTGTCGTCAACGGCGTGCTTGGAGAGTCTTACCTTAAGGGCAAACTGACACTTGATTCCACCTAGCTCTTCCAGCTCATCAGTCAAAACATTTTTCATCTTCCGACGCATGCCCTTTAAGAACATCATAACGTCCGAGCTAAGGGGGTGAGACTCAGGAACGTTCATCACCCATCCACGCAAATAGTTATTAACAACCCACTTAGTCTTCTTGAAGGCAAGGCGCACTGTGGGTACTGGGTTGCAGGGACTTGTCTACGTGGGGCAGGGAGTGGTCTGCGTGACACAGGGACTGATCTGCAAGGGGCAGGGACTGGTCTGCGTGGGGCAGATGTGGTGACAGGGGTGCGTGCCACCTCAACTCTTAATCTAGCCAATATCTCCTTGTATGTACAGTCATATTCCTTACGCACTTGGAGTGCTTGGAGTGCAACCTTAGAGCGTAGATAAAGAGGCTTAAAACCTTGAAAAATATTCGTTTTGGGCTTTACGTGCTCGCTGAGTCATGTTTACTTTACAAACCCATTAGTCTAAATGGGAATTTGTTGATTCACAAAAGCCAACGACAATACAGTGAACAGACTTTGACCTTGCTACATGCGCCACAAGATTTCTATTTTTATACAGAGGGGAATCCCCGCTCAGTGGCGCCGGCTGACCGGTCAGTCTCCCTTGCTATAGGCCGTTGTGAATCAATTTGTTTGGTCAAGACGAAGACGACTGTGTTTGACTTGATCGAACCCACAATCCATACACAATCCTGCCTTATTATTTTTTTATAGCCTTCTGACAAACCGTACAAAGACGATTAACGACACCATGATTTATCTTATATCTGTGTAAGTTACAAAACTCCTGCGTACAGGGCCTGTTACAGGGGTCATTCTTTCCGAGTAATATCCACGGGCACTTATTGTCAAATACTACAATTGTTATATATATAGATCTCTATTAGTCTAATTGGTAATACCGTCTGGCGGCATCAGGGTTTCTGACGGCCCCACAAGCAACTCCTCCTTTTCAAAGCCACAGAGAGGTCCATCCAGCAAACAGTATAGTACAGGCTCACCAGATTTTGTGACAGAGCGTCCAATCTGGTAAACATTGAGTGCACACAGGGTCAGTGGCCTTGCGCCGGTGGTCTTGGTCGACCTCACCAGGCTGGTAGAGGTAGCGAACGCCAACATCAGAGGAAAGCTTTTGCTCTTTGACCCCCAGCAGGCGCCCTGGTACGACTGAAGAGGGCTTTGGTGCAACTCGTTGTGCCTTTATAGCATCTTAAGTTTTTTTCCCCAGGCAAACGCGTCAACTCATTATGTATCGCAGAGACAACAGCCTGTAGTCGAGAAAGCCCATTCGGTAGATCGTTTTCCAGTATCATTTAACTCTACAGCATACTGGTGTCCTAAATGCCGCTCAGCAAGGGTGCGGTTAAAGCGTTCCACTAAACCCTGGTCTCGATGGATATTCACAAGGCCACGCCTAACTGATATTCCATGTTTTACTAACAGCTGATTCGCTGCACCCATAAACTCCTGTCCGTTGTCGACCTGAAGTAGTTTAGGCCAATTCAGTGGTCCTCGCTTGTATATCCTCTCCAGTGCGACCTCTTTAGCCTCTTTTGAAGTCAATGGCTCTGCCGCTTTGTAGCCCGAGACGACATCCACCATCGTTATGGCATACTTGTAAGTGCGGCGCTTCACAACGTCATAAGGAAGAAATAAGAGATCGGCTTGGTGAACCTCATTAGGGAAAGGGACATCAAATTTTGGTCTGGGAATGTGTTTTGGCAGTGGTAAGTAGATATGCCAAATAGCTTGCTTTGTTAGCCACCCCCTGGCAACTTCCTCAGTAACCCTCACTTTTGCTGCAAGTTTCTTGATAGCTGTTATGCTTTTCAGTATCCCTTAGGACTATAGTAGATCTTCTGCATGCGAAGTAAACGCCCAAGTCTCCAAATGACCTACTTAGTAAGCCGCTATGCAACCAGCCCAGTCACAGCCAAACCCAGTATAATGAACGCCACCTCACGCCATTTTTTACCATCTGAGGGCTTGTAGAAGTCTGAGCAGGTCAACGGTTTTACCCGTAATAAGGGAGTACTCATTCATAGCCTTGTCCGCATCCCAAAAAGTATGCTCGGCATGTCCCTGGCAGCGCGGTTGCTCATTGATGAATTCTAAACGCTCAGTTTGCTTCTTGGCCCATTCTGATTGAAGCTGCTCGATTGCCATATCATGGTGTTTACTTTCCGCGTCCACTTGGCTGCCTCGTAATTTAGAGAATAAAAAGTTGCTCCCAGAGAATGTAAGGGTGCTAACAAGAGCACCCCCAACAAGTAACACGAGTGTGGCCATTACTTCAGTATATCAACTTGTAAGATTCCTCGTTTCATCGGCAACAGCCATAGCCAGGTCCCGTGGGTCGGCAGCAGCCATAGCCAGGTCCTGTGGGATAAAATCAAGACGTGGCACCCCACCACCCAGAGCCATCTTAACAAGCTTTGCATAACCTATTGAAATACCGGAAACAACTGCACTGTGGTACAGTGTGTTGACGAGCATTTTTCCATCAGTAATTGGTGCTGTCATTTTATTCCATTTAAAAAGGATCCTTTAAATGAGCGTCCTGAGGCTTTTAAACCACAACTTGTTTAGGGTGTGAGTCTAGTTTCTGCCTGTAGCAATACAATGCGAGTCCAAACACCCCAACACCACCGACAACCAAAGGCACAGCCTATGTTGGCCACGCCCACATTTCCGGGGGCTTTCTTGTTGATTTTGGCTCGACAGCTTCGTCTCTAGCATCTGTAAGCGCGGCCTTAGCCTCTCGGAGCTCTCTCAGAAGCTTATTTTGATTGGCTTTTTGAGCTACAGCACCCTTTCGTCCTGCCGCAACCCTTTTAGCGTTTTTTGTAGTGGTCATTGACGTTATCTCCGCCAGTGTTGTCTCCCCTTGATTCGTGTTTGTTTCTTCCATGTTTACTTACTAAATTTATATTTCAAATTGACAGCTCTTAGAAAGCACCTGTTATAGCGGAGTAAAGCACCTGTTATAGCGGAGTTAAGCACATGCTATAGCTGAGTTAAACACATATTATAGCAAGGAGGTGGAGTCTTCCTCTCAACCGGCCCCTGTTGATTCGGTCCTTGTTAAAGCCGCGGTTAATGGAGCTTAAAACATGCCATAGCGATGATAAAGCTCACAAGTGGCAGTGCTTAGTGCGTGTCCAACAAACAGGTCAGTCTTGAGGTCTGTAATTACCTTTGGCTGGTGTTCTTGTGGGATTGGTAGAAACATACAAGCAATACCTTGTATAGTATAGCTGTATCAATGATTGACCTACAGTGCGCGTCATGCTAACGCCTAGCCAAGCCTCGCATCTCACATACAGCTTTTTGATCTCTTCATCAGACATTGATTCAACCTGGTCAATTGTAAGGCGCTCCAAACCAAAGTACTGACGGGCCTGACCGCCGGCTATGACGACAGCAAGCCTATCTCTCTTAGAAGACATATATACACCAGGGGTGCAACTAGGTTCCGCTCCCCCAGACTTTGTCTCCACTAAGCTAGTCGAGTCCTGTTCAAGGAGTTTATCAATAATAGTATCAGGATCCATGAATATACGTATACGCCTTCGAGCTTCAAAATACTGCATCGCTACCCTAATTTGGTTACTGAGGCAGTGGCTGCTATCAAGGCCAATATCACTTCAATCGACGGCATATGCAGTAGGTTGATCAGTCTTCAGCAGCAGTTTTGCGTGCTTGGTCTTTGCAAGTAGTTGGCGTACAGTGGCACGTTCCTCCATTGTTGGAATTACATCATTTTTAGGTAAGGCTTCTTCAAGCGAGTCATGGTCCTTGGGGTGAAAGAGCACCATCCAGCGAGTCTGGTCGCGTAAGTCCTTCAGCACGGAGTTGTACTTTTGGGTGAGGACCCAGACACTTTGTTGTGCATGGCAGCCGCTAAAAGCCAGTTCGGATAACATGTCTCTCCTCTTTGTTAGGGTCATTGTTGCCCAACAGTCATCAATAATGTACAGGGTTGGCTCGCCCTTGAAGCAGTGATAGAAAGCCCTTAAGTGGTCATTGAGCCGCTCCCCTGGATCAACAAAGTAGACCTCTGAATCATCCCACACCAATGACCACGACTGATAGGCCTCGTTGAAACGTATGGTTGGGCAGAGGATAACAATATGTTCGAAGGCGCATTGCCAGATATCTTGATTGTCATTTTCTTAACCATGGCGCGACCCAGGTTTTGCACAATGCTGCGATTAGCATCAGCCGAGGTCAGTGTGATTGTAAAGGCCAGCCGTGCTGTCCCTGGGACAATGACGTCTTCTGCACCTAGATTGGGGAAGCGAACCAGCTGTTGTTGGTTCTGGTCAATAGTGCTTAGATTGTTTGTAATATCTACAGACTGTTGCACGCCCTTTGCCCCTAGGGGTTCGCGTATCCGGCGGTGTGGGTTTAGTTTGCGCCCATAAGTACTCGACATATGTTGAATTCTTAATTACACTTATATATTTAACATAGTAACATGGAGTTTGATAACACCACATTTGACGACGTAGAGGAGGAGGGGGCTATGGGAGGGGAGAGGAATGAGACTAACTTTGATGATGAGGAGACTAACCTGATTGACGAAACTTTAGATACGTCGAGTACGACAAGTCCACCATGGGCTATTACTGAAATGCCTGCTGGGTTAACAGAAGATCAGGTGGGATTCTACAGAAGAAATCAAAGTCTTAGTTATGAGGTGGGAGAAGGTAGTGTCTAAGCATGGGCTGCAGGCCACTCTGGAGTTTAGATCGTCTAAACGAGGACACAACGCTAGCTGAGAGTGTACCCACCATGTTCCGAGAGCAGGGCATAACAATCGCCTCCATCCTCACTGCGATTGGATTGGCAATCTCTACCCTGGTAGCTGCTTTGAATGGTGGAGGGAGCACTAGTCCAACTCCGGAACCAACGCCGATGCCAGCTGATAAACCCGGGGTGAAGTAATGGATTAAAAAACAGGTGAACTCCTTGGCAAACGTACCAAAGGGCCTAGCCGGTAAGGCAGCAGCTGCCCTTCTAAGAATCATTGGCTCCATCGTATCATGGCTGCTTAAGTCAGCTGCAAAGGTGGCTGGTTGGATGGCAGAACATGTATGGGCCATAGCTGTGGTCGTTGGGGGAGTTATCCTCCTGATACTCCGTGACTTACTACGTAGCAAACCAAAGCACAGCTAAGCCTATAGCGATTCCACCTACATTAAGAGCGGTTTACTCATCCTCGTGCACCCCAGTATTGCTGCCGATCTGCTGTTCCACAGTTGCGATAGTAATCGGATTGTTGTACCCAGCAACGTCTCCAATGGCGAGGCTCATATCAGACGGAGCCATGTACAGGCCCGTTCCAATCATATAATCAACCTCTGAAGAAGCTTTGTGAAGGACGTTCTGATACCAGCGGATGGATGTTGGAATGTCCACTGGGAAGTTTATGGCATCCTCAACGTTGGCCTGAAATTGATTTTAAGTATCAAAGGACGTGCCAACATCTAGCATCTTTGAGCAGGTCTGCGTCTGAGCCTCAAAAATGGCCCAGACATAAGTCCGAATGCTGTTGTTGATCCGTGTGATACCTGGGTCGGTGAACCCCGCTGATTTTTCCATGATGTAAGTACTCCAGGGAGTGTTTGCTCCATCCTGGTCTTGTTTATAAAATCAATATGTAGCTTACCTCCCTGAAAAACAAAGACTTTGGTTGATTTCTCAAAGGATTCGTACAGGTGGGTGTTTCCATGATGAGAGATCACCCGTACCTCGTGTGTTTCAGGGTTGGTGAAGTAGACCCGCCTTAGGCCCTGGTTACTGCCCTTTATCCTCCAGTCGCTGTTTTCCTCAACCCCAAACTCATGGCAGAGATTCTCTTGTCAAAGGTGTTGTTGCTGGTCTACCATGTGGCGTCATCAGGCAGTGCTATTCTCATTTCGTCTAAAAGTCTCCGTGTAGTACACGTGGAACCTGTAGAGGTTACTTAGTGCTGGGGAGTTAGATTTGAGATGGTCCAGGGCAGAAACTCTGCAACCGCTTGTTGCACACCATACAGCAAAGTTTACCTGGTTCTGCCAGTATTGCATGTGGTTGGTTCTCCAGCCAACTACAAGGCTGTCGTCACTTATGTTTGGCACCAAGTATTTATCAAACAGGTTGGAGAACTCCACCCTAAACGCATCTGTAATATTACCTGCCTTAACCTGGATGAGAAGGTGTGTCAGATCCTAAGGTTCCATATGAAGTGGGTAGACCAGCCCAGTTTTGTACTTTTTATTCGTATTGGAAGTAAAGGCTTGTTTATTCATAGTGCTATGTATCACACACTGTCTAATGTTCAAAGCGGCGACGCTGTGTCCCTGCAAAATCCTATTGACTACACTGCGGGCGATCTATGTGTTGGCCTAAGGTCAATCACGTATACTGTTGGTTGGTATAATCTCGAATACACCGAGCCCATTCAATGGCGGTCAAGAACTTCAGAAGAGAGAGCATCTGTCCAATTGAAACCTGGTCTCTGGAGTTTCAGCCTTCCTCAGCAGCAGATTACGTCAATAGGTCTTGGTTTAGACGTTGATGCTGTAAATGGGGTTATTAACCTCACAATTCCTGATAATGGGGCTGCGTGCATATCAGATGCTGTGTTAAAAATGTTGGGTCTTGATGACGGTCAGGGTAGACAATTAATTCCTTCAGGTGCTTACATAGGTGACCGCCAATCAACTTGAGCATATTTAACACAATTTATGTTCACATCGATCAAGTCAGCACCACGCACAACATGCTAGATGGTGCGCCCACTACGCTTCTTGAAGTTGTTGGCTTAGAGGGTGGCTCTTTCGGTGATATTATAACCACGAACATCACTAATCCTGTCTGTAAGCGTGTCAAATGGTAGGAATAAGGACAGCTAGAACCAGGCAACATTATTAACTTTTAAACAACCACTCAAAACCGAGGGGCGACTTGGTCTGTAGCATCACTCCTAATTGAACTTGACTTAAAGACTTAAGTGCCTATAACGGTAGCATTAAACAACACCCGCCCATTCCTCCAGAGCCGCCTGATGAGAGTCCAGGCCACTTCTGTCGGTTGAATGAGATCCCCCTCAAGAAGCAATACTTTGAGAAGGAAATTGAAAAATATGGTGCTATGTACAAAAAATATAGGTGTGCAGTAAACTCATTGGACGCAGTAGATACTGTTTTGGTTGCTGTTGGTATGTGTCTTGGCGCAAGTGGTGCAGGTGTATTATCTACAGTTGTTGCCATTCCTATTGCCACAGTGTTGGGTGCTACTGCAGCCGCTTTTGGGCTAGTTGTAATTGCTGGAAAATTCATCAGTCGGCGGCTGGTCATTAAGGTGAAAAAGCATGACCAGATCAGCATTCTAGCTCAGAGCAAATTGAATACCATTGCTGACATTGTATCGACAGCACTTGAAGATGGTTATATCTCGGATGATGAGTTCAAGCTCGTTTCTGTTGAGGTCATAAAATATACCAAAATGAAGGATGAAATTAAGGTTAGATCTGCAACCCGCCAGACTGCAATACTCGACGAACAAGGAGACAAAGCATTGGAACCTTTGAGACAAAAATTGGGTGTATCATCTTCATTGCGCGGACTGTGAATGAACCCGTGAATAGATTAAACCCAGTGTGCGCAGACATCTATGGTCTGTACCTATCTAGTTAAACAAAGGAGAGCTTAAGGTATATCTTGGTAATGGAGCAAGTGATTAAGTCGTTCTGTATCTCCCATTACGGGATCAGACAAAAGACAACTCAGTGGGAGAATAAAAGAAAGCACTGCATTGGTGGAAGCGACTACTCCGCGGTTATTGGTCAGGACTACTTCAACAGCTATAACAAGAAGCTGACTGAGAAAACTAGCAACGAGGGCGGCCACACTAGCGGAGCCTGCCTCTTGGGCCAGGTCTTCAAGGAGGTTGCAATTGCAGTCATTGAGAGCAGATACAACACAAATGTTTACGGGAACAACATTCACATCCACCAAGGCGGGGAGGACACGGCTTACTCCCCAGACGGATTTTGTGTTCTTCCGGTCCAGTCTGGCGGTGACCTCCTCTGTCCTCCTGGGGACCCAAGTCAGGAGGAGATTGCGCTGCTCGAAATAAAGTGTCCTTACACACGTATCCCTGGGAGGATTATCCCGCCCCAGTACAAACCTCAGATTCTGCTTGGGCTTCCCCACAGTCCGCCGGGGACCATCGGGGTGTTTGTGGACTGTGTTTTCCGGGTGTGCGCCTACGAGGACCTGGAGTGGGCTGGAGTATACAACTTGGAGTACCACCATAAGGACAGGAAGAAATACAAGTAGACGGTTGCTTGGGGGTACACAACCATCCAAGACATAGATGACATCCAGAAATCACAAGATAGTTCTTCTTTGATAAATGCACCATGTGCAGTGCATAGTCTCAATATGCTGCATGAAAATAGCAAATCATCATTATTAATGTGTCTGGTATTAGAATGAATGTGTCTGGAACTTGGGCTGTGAATAACAAAGCAATGGCATTCTTTTTAAAGGCTTGACACCTCGTCTTTAGAATCAAGCGTCAAGAGGTATTGTGTCAATGTTTATAGCAGATTGATGTGACAAACTTGCAAGGCTTGCATTATTACTTTGACAATGAGATATTAGCTGGATACGCGTCTATATATATCACACACGTTGCACATGTCTTTGTATTGGTCGTTAGAGGCGTAGACTTATACCCATACTCATTTGTACCTGCTGTTTGCCATTTGAGTTTCCTGTTCCAGGTGGTATATCACCCTTTATCTACCCATGGGAAGACAATATCCAATGCTTGGAAGTCAAATCTACTGTTGCGCACATTGGCTCTGCTTTGCAATTGTCTGTCTGTCTTCGTTTATTCCTCCCAATCAGATCTTAGATATGCAGAATAAGATGAATTTGCTTTTTTGCGACCGATTTGATTATTTGCGCTTATGTAACTGTGGATTATTAGTAATAGATATGACCTATTTATAGATATTGACGTTATTTGAACATGAGTTTGTGTTTTGTGGACGCCAAGTCTCCATGATGAATAATCGTCGACCAAGTGGACGCATGGCAAAAATTATAACACTGTGCTGTACTATTCACCGAACTGTATGGCGTCACATTTATGGCAGCAATAAATTGGTATCACCACTAGCTTGACAGAAGTGTCATTTATTGGATAATAACGTAGCAACAGATGATAACATGACCCATCTCCAGGACACATTAGTCGCTTTTGAAGTGTTACACATGGCCACACCTACATGGATGTCGAAGGCGATAACGAAATAAGTACTGCCGCTTTCACACCTACTTGTGGTACTCTAATTAACTACACTCATTGGGTGTATTATATGCCGCTAAGCAAGTCCGCCTTGGAACAAATATTATTCTGTAACTGGTAAGCTTACATACAGTGTGCTTATCACGTCCTTTATCAGCACTCAATATAATGCAACGTGATAGATTACAGTATCTTAGTACTACATTATATTATTGCATCAGGGCGTTAAGCAGTAAATTACGTAATATCGCTGAATTGGGTTTGAAGAAAATTTTCCAATATTCATCGTGAATGAACATTGTCTATACACACATTCTAGCCAGACTTCATTAACTATACTGAGTAACATTCGCTTCCTGGCAAAAGTACACCCGAGTTCAGCCTCGTTTCACATAGATCCTTTGATTATGAAGACACAACCAATACACTCAGAACTCTGATGTCGTTACTATTCATCCAATTCTGAACCAACTTGTCATCAGACAAATTCAGGTTCTTAGCAGGGGCCATAAATCTTCTTTGCAGGGTTTGATGTCTGCCGCACACTGTTTATAATTACTTCACTATCCCGCAACGCGGCTGGTTGTTATTCTCTGGATATGGAATCGCTAATGTTATATACCTGTATACATATGATATGATATTATGTGCTTGTATGTAATTGGTGTAACGCAATTGTTTCAGCGGACTTTGCCGAGTATTGATTTCTCTTAAGGATATCGAGCAAACAGCATTTCTTCGAGATTTGTTCGGTGCGATACTATTAAACCATATATGAGAAATTTTAGGGTGCTGTATCGTGAATTGTAAATACCCATATGCTATAACTAGGAACACACGATAGGATGGGTCAGAGTGTTTAAGGTTGGGGGGGAGGGTTCATGGTTGTCGATGCCAATATGATCGCTCTGTCTTCTATTTTTGTTTTGTCTCGCAGAGCAGCCATTATGCTATGCTTTGATAAAAATAAATATTTGAATGCTCCCTAGTATATCCTTCAATAATGGATGCAACCACATCAGCCCTTTCAAACTGGTGAATTAAACCCATTTAAGAAAACTACGTATTTATTTACGCTATCAATTCTGCTTAAAGATTAAACAATTTATTATATGTAGATGTTAACCATTGAAATGCTAACATACGCGATAAATTTTACATACTATTTCTGGTATTCATGTATTGCATTCATTTGCATCACGCCATTAAGTTTTGAGAACTTGATGACTTCGTGATACCCAAAGGCGTTCTATTTACTACATATGTAGGTCTCATTACGGAATTACACGATGCTTTACTGTGCCGAACAGACCAAGATATGGCATCGAACGTTTTTTGATTGTTACGCAAAATAATTATATATCTGTAGCAAAAACATATTATGTGGGGTATCGAAGATAAGATTCGTCATTTCTTATTTATATTGATTTTACATGGTTGACAATCGATTGATGTCACGTGATAATCGCTCGCGCGTCAGTAAATGCAGCCGATCATCATACTGCATATTGACCACATGGTCAATATTGACCCCGGCAACATGGGTCACCATATGCAAACTCGCCATGTTACGGCAATGTTTTGCTTACTCGATCCCAACCCGTATTAGAATCAGCTAAGATCGAATAAAATAAAATATGCCCCTGCCATGCATACGGATTCAGACGCCGGTCCAATGTCTTTTTTGAAAGAGGCAATAGGCACCCAGAAATTTAAGATTAAAATTTGACTTTTAGATGATTATGGTGTAATAAGTGTTATATATAATCGCATATTACAAGTTTGATATGGTACTGCTTGAGAAACCAATCGCTTTATTCTGCTGCTTGATGTCAGTATCGCGATGAATTGATATGTGCGCTTTGTAACGCAAACAGGATAGTTTGGAATATAAGCCCACATATTTAGTTGTATCCATAAGCAATGAACCACAAAGCCCTAATTATACCAAATATATGAAAAGGCACTGCTTTTATTCGACGTGGTGACACCCACGCTTTTTTCAGGAGGACTTTTGTGGCTGTGCCATGTGCTGTTATGCTCGTGACATAGTTACAGTATTAGTGATAGGCGATGTGATAATAAGGATCTTGTTGATGCAAGACCTCGCACCACATAATTACATCACCAAAATACTTATTCAACTACGTTTGGCTATTTAAATGATTACTGGAAACGTAATTGTCATCATAGCATGCTCAGCAATCAGCAATATATTCCTTCACATGACCACAGACAATACATGTTTGCATTATTTTAATAGTAAACTCAGCCAAATAATTGGATTGCCCTTTAGCCAACGTGTAGTCTTGTATTTGTAATAGAGTGTATGTTATAGGTTCATAACAGGTTCAATTGTAATAGTATTTGCCAGTTCTCAACCTATTATTCGATGTTTTCATTATCGCTGCTATATTTGCAAAGAATACTTTTATCTTATCGATCATAACCATATTACCAAAAGGGTCGCTGCTGAGACACCAAAGGCAATTTAACAAATACATTGTCTCTCCGATAAATTACGCAGGTTTAATCTTGACAAAAATTTAATGCCCGCCAGTGTCAATTCAATAAAGTCAGGTTTATCTGAGTTGTTGCCTTGCTGCTATAGGATGAGTAGGTAACATGAATAATTAACGTTGCGTATGAATCACATAAATCAATCATGCAGACATCTCTTCTATTTTAATCATTGATGTAAAGAACAAGATGTGTTGAATCATGAGTGATGTCGAAGAAAGTGTAATGATTTTACCGTCAGCACGATATTGCACACATTAAAATCGATCGTTTACCACTGTGAACATCATATAACTCCATCCAGCCCTCCTACTGTTCAATTAGTCACTTTCATGATAGAAAAATCTACCGCGGGTTTGCAAACCTTTGAGGTAGTAAATATAAAAATATATACCATCAGTGAAGCCATTGAATGAACACAATAAACTGCAACGTATGCAAATTAAAAAACGCATTAATGTTGCCTCTCTCATCATATGTTAGTGCAAATTGTACAAGAGACGCCGTATGTATCCTGGATATCACTGGCAAGTCGAAAGGTGCGTCGTAAGCATGAGATCGTCGCAAATGGACGACTTTTTAGATGCAATATATGAGGTATAAAGCATGCCACCCCATCACAGCTGACAAAGTGTCACTGTATTATTCTGACAAGAAGGGATCGTCTTCCCGAGTCACTAAATAAATTACGTCGAAAAAATGCGTTGGTAAGTATGCTTCGGTGCTTATGGGCGGAAATTATCAGGAATCCAAGCAAATACGGCGACATCACTAGCATGTTTTCAAACTCGTCTGAGAGCAAAGATTTATAATTATCCGTACACCATCATGGCGGACATTCTCTTATTTTGCCTCTTGTAATAAGTAACGCAGATATCAAAACTTCGTTGGCGGTCCTCCTTGTGCCAAAAACTTACTTCTTTCAATATATTAGTTATATAGATGGGAGGTTTCGACATTTCACGACACGTTATGAACGATGGTTTAGACATGCTTAGTTATGGTATATTATATATGATCAATGAGGTATAAATGCATACAAAGTAGCCTATAATGTTAACAAATCCCTTTGATTAATGTGCGCGTATGACACGAGGCGTCTTTTGGGGATATATATATCAGCATAAGGCGTTTACAACGAGTTCATCCCCACATGTTTGTCATCCAAGAGATCACAGTAAACAACATGATACCTGACAGGTATGTCAAGCAGAATATGGATAATTTGCGAATGGTTGATAAACCCCGCCTCACTCTGTCTCAAACGTGCTTACTTCTTTGATCTAATATTTCCCAGCTCTCGCAGCCTTCGGTGTATAAACATTAGCATAACAAAATACCGAGAGCATATTCGTGTCAGAGCGCTGTGATCATCTGATTGTCCGCTATGGTGTGGGTAGTTAAGCCGAGAGCTAAATTATTCTATCCGCGATGCAGTGAATTCAAGGCACCAGACATTCGTTTCTATGTCGCAGCGTTTCAGTATCCATAATGCAGTGTAAACGTGGAAACAAAGCGATAACTATATCGATTTCCATAGCCGTATGATCATCGCTTTATTGTGACAGATTATTAGTGTGAAGGTGAAAGCGACGTGAACGTGTACATAGTATTACCATCACAATTATTAAATAATCATAAGATGCTATCTCAGATTGGATTGATTAAGTTCAGCTACCCTTCTTAAACAGGATCTCAAAGCGAAGACAATGTTCTCATCTGCCTTTCAAACATAAGATATTAGACCAATAATCAAGAACATCAAAGGTACTATAGAAATAACGTAATGTTATTGTGGCATCATTTGTCCTATTTTTACGAGTGATTATAGTGATCATTGATTTAAGTGCAATCAAGGAACAAGATGGTAGGAGTAGGAGAGGCGTTGAGAAACATACACGACCGTAGAATGTAAAGCTATGATGTTTTTGACTGCATTACGTAATCTATGGTATATAAGATGGTGTACCACTTTGTGTACAAAAGCTCGTGTTTCGTATTATCAACGCTGACATTTAGATGACGTTTTAATTATAGATTTGCTGTTTAGCAAAAACAATGACAACGAACGTCGTAAGAAAGAAACACAACCTTGGTATCTGCATCAAAACTGTAGCGGTCATAATTCATTGAATATTGTAATCGTTGTTTGCATCATAAAACATATTCACCAACTAACACCAGTGACAATACATGGTTTGGTGCATTGATAGACGTCCCATCGGCGACAAACTAACATGATTCCTAGAATATTTTCCCCAAAAGAACATTCTCTCAGGGAATTTGAACAAAATGTTCATTCGAGGGCTACGTACCGCATAGCAATACGCATTTAACAGATTAATTCTTATATATAGCAAATATTACATGGTGCTTTAAGCATCTGCTTGAACGAAAAGTGTATCATGCATCCGGGGCATTTTTACCCAGAGATGGAATGGGAGCCTGTCGTTAAGCCGCTTCAATTAAACATAATGTCGGCAGCAGCCAATTCAACAGGGACAAACCGATGATATTATTAGCGTGATTAATTATCACAAACCTTTAACTGCCTTTCTGCATACAATCAGAGGGCAGGTCGAATGGTCGCGTCATTGTTATTGGGTGTTTTACCAAACAAAAACGCACATATACTTACGTTTAAATATATTTTAAGAGTAATCGCCGTTGTAATATATCCAAAATATGGTGTGGCTATTTAATTGCTGGCCAATCACCGTAATTGATTTATTAAAATTATCCCAAGTTCGAATAAGCCTACATTGTTGTTGACCATAATGTCACCCTTATATTAAAAGCACATCGATTGGTCAATAGTGCCTAGGCAAAGGCTATATTAAACACGAGAAAGCACAGCGATGTTCACTTTACGGACCATCGGCCCCAGACAGCAAGAAGCCACCATCAATTCTGTTTGCGTTGCTAGTTAGTATACCACAGTTTCCGTTGAGGTACACACGACATCTTGTTTGAAACAGAAGGCACAAAGTCATTAGCGTCAGTCAGTCGGGATAAAGTATCAGCAATATAGAAGGCTTCATTTGGAAACTAGCCCCTCAGGAGCGCCTATGTCATTTCATTGTCATCATCAATGGTTACTCAACAAGGAAAGATAGGTCTGATTACCAACTGTTCCCATTTGCGAGCCTAAATGAGCACCACTGTCACGAAAATGAATGTTCGAGCTATTTTGAGGATCGGCATCTTTCTTCATTTTATTGCGTGCAGTAAGTATTTCTATGTGACTAAGTCCAGGCCCTAATGGCAAATGAGCCATGTGGTTGTCGACAAAACCTTTCCTCGTTGATCCCTCTATATAACGGACAGTAACCGATGACAACCAGATTGGCTTACTTCTCACTCCACTGCCAGTAGATGCATCCATGTCTGGAATAGCAGAAAGCTGCAGACCTCTTATTGGTGCTATTCGTCAATGTCAACAGTTATACATACCAGCTATTAAGTCTCAACCTTATCTGCGCTACGGCCAGACCAGATGCAACGCGCTCTGCGAGTGGGGACCTTACTGCTGTTATTTTTAACCTCTAATTAATGAATTTAATCATTGCACCTTGTTGGATGCTATCGGGGACACATCGATTGTCAACAGTAGGCTGTTTGGGAAAAACATCACTTTCATTGCTTATAACAGTAATCTGCAACAAAAAGAGGCAGGTAAGATCCATAACTCCCTAAATTGCAATGTTTCCGTTGCAAATTTTTGTCACGTCAAGGTGTTGACTTTGTTTTAGGACTGGAAAACTGTGTGCGCAGCGATGCGCACTTTACAGGTAAATACTGCCTGCGTACATTTACGACAGCATTGGCTAACACCGTGCCACGCCCATCTCAGAGGGAAAATGATATTGTCTTTTGTCGGTAAGATACGTGTTTATGAAATGCAAGAATGTTATAAATTATGCAAACCTGTCGATCTTATTGTTGCATAAAATGAATGTTTAACTGCAGAAAGGTCCATGCATTTATGGGATGTAAATGGTCGATACTTGATACACACAACTGCGGCGAAGCCTTGCAATTTCAGAAAATGCTAGATCTGATCTTGATTCAGCCATTCATAGTCGATAGGAACTGCACCCTTAACACGGGTAATGATAGCAACCGTATTATCCCTTGTGTTTGCTTTCTTCAATTTGCTTGTGATTTCTGTTTTGTTATGTCGTTCAAAGCAGCTTGCCAGTGTCGTACTGATCCATTTGATTGTTTACTGTTGACAAACTTGCTGATTCACTTATTTTTGAACGTTATGCTACTCTTGAATGGCAAGCACAGTTCCACGTCTCTATAATTGGTTTACGATGACGAATGCTGATATCAACACTGAATGAATTCACCTAAATAATGAAGAGAACAGACTGGTGGGTTATGTTTGGATGGGGACGTGCGCCTCCTGAGGTCATGATATATTTGAAAAATTAAATAGCAAGGGTGTTGTTTTACTCTGTTAAAACAAAATATTGTTCTGTATTTCGTGTGATTGATCAACGGGGCGCCCCTTCTTGAATTCACCGATGTCTGCATTAGATTGGAGCAGACGTAAACAACCATGTAATTGGTGGCTGACTCGGGCATGGAATATATTGTCCAACATGTTTTGTCTCATATAAGTGCATTATGTACACGCTTATTGGCTTGAACGTTATTCGGTCTGTCTCCGTCTGTGTGTACAGCCTTATTGAGGAAACAGACCTGTCACTATGATGCGAGCACGTCGCGTCGCATATTTGACATATTTTGTGTTTAATCGATGTGGCACATTAGTGACGTTCCCTTAACTCCAACATCATCCTTATCCATCACGTGCGGGACAATACCGTATAAAATCATGCCAGTACACCCGAGGGTTCAATTTCAGTTTCCCTTATCTCCATTCCAACGTTGGATAATCCTACTTCATATGAAATTGTATGGTTAGGCGGTTGGTGTGTATGAAATACTTTACTTTATCACAGTAAGTGAAAATTATGGTTGATAGAACTGGGTAGACATTGTGAATTCATTGTTTTAAATTTGGACAGCTTGAGAGAGAATTAAGGGAAGACGCCAAGGCTAAGCAGATAAATATGGAACAGAATAATACAAGAAGTATGCAAATAAGGCGTAGTAGAGTCTCTGGTTCTGGGGGTACATCAGCATAAAGGGAAAGGTACACACATTCCTCTTAAAACTTCTTTCTTCAGATGTCGTCCTAATGTACGTGCCTCGTATTGATAAGCATCGTGAAATCCATATCCCAAAAAGGCTAATAGGACTATGGATGTGGTACCGACAAATTTATGGTATATTCAACTGTGTCATCAACGTGTCGGTATGAACAGAGCACATCATCAATCAGGTTTCAAAGTGAAATGCAGTGGTGCAGTCCAGTGTTTCGTTCTCTTTGTCACTTGTTTTCATTCAATTTTAAGACACGTTATTCCATTGGTAAACTGGTTGGTGTTGAATATATATAGTGCGTTAACTCATTTAATTTCATCAAATAGTCTTTTTTCGGTGTGAAGGTACTTTGTTGTTGCTATGGTATGCGATCATGACGCATGTGGTGACGTCATCTGATCTACCATTGGAGTTATACACCAACTTCTGTCACACAAGAGGTAAACTTGCCAACATTTACAATATTACAAATATTGATTCTTGAATAGTTCATTCAAATACATTCAATATGTTTTTAGGATACATCGACGACCATGTCGAGATTTGCGGTCACATTGGTGGGCGCCCTGTGGGCACTGACAACCACAGTGTTTTCCGTGAGGTTGTGACCATCGTCGACTACGTTTTAGAACAACTCTAGTGTGTCGACTATGCTCCCGTGTCGTTTAACCCTGACAGCCACAATGATGTATTTCCTGATATGATTACTGAAAATACCGTAAATTCGACTGCCATTGTCGAAAATGTTACTTGTCAGACGTTGGCATCCATAAGGGTGTTATCTCTGAGAGAATTTTTTTCTATGGATTCAAATGTTGCATGTTATAGATCGCATTACTTCTTGGTGTGGTTGTCTGTTTTCAATAGTAAATTAAGAGTGAACATTCAAATTTCGACCGTTCATGTAATTAGCTGTTACACTCGAACGGTATGTGATTATTTTCGCCAGAATTTTGGGGAATGATGGATCAAATTGGGACACCACTACCGAGCAAGTTGACGCGCATGCGCAGTGTTGGAGGCTTATGGGATCGATTTTTTGTCGATTTTTTTCCGATTGTCAGTAACTATCTCCTCCATAACTACTGCAGTTACGAACATATGAATTACATGGTTGCAATTAGCAATTATCGTAGCATGGAATAGATGGATAAAAAGTACTTGTTTTCACTTTTTGTACTTCGTATAATTACATGTGTTTTAGAGTACCTATCGCAATTTTTGTACGAGTTCGCTCCTTGCTCCGAAACGGCTGTATTTACGCACATGATATTTTGTCAGTATTTAGAACTTGGCCTCGTAATAATGATTGTAACAGTATATGAAGCAATTTGCAGTAAAAAAAAAGTTAAAAAGACGCTTAGTTTGAATGTTTTTCACGGCGTCAGCTTAGCTTTGCATGGACTTGGCTAAGGAATGATGTCCAAAATCGGCTATGGGGTCATGTCAATACATCTAAGCGGCAGCTGCTTGTGACATCTATCCGAAAATAGCGCGTGCGCGTTACCAGCTCCCCTCGCTGACATCTATCGTAAACGTGTGCGGCGCATAGGATGCCTTAACACCAACCTTACGTTATGTAAACGAGGCGCAATCACAGTCCTGATTGCTGAACTAATAGGTCAAGTATTCATTTGTATACAGATAACAGTTTTTCATGTAATATTGTTGATACCGTATCGCTAGTTGTCCAGGCTTGCCGTTGGAAGACATGCCGTTGGCGCTTGTGCCAAATCTAGTTACATATTGAAATATACTGGATTTGAGTGCTACACCGAATTGAGGACTTAGTTAGTCAACTATCATACATTTAACAGCAGATTCGAGCACTTTACGCAGATGCTCATGTTTGCATATGTATGCAAGGTGCTAAGAATATTAATCTCTAATTATGAGTCAGTTGGATTTTCAATGCGTGATGTTGATGGGTATGTCATTTAAAGTGATTGGTAGATGGTAATGTATTACTTCCAAAATGTTGATTTTAGTTCTCCCCAAATGGTGATATAGTACTACCCAAATGGTGATATAGTACTACCAAAATGGTGATATAGTACTACCCAAATGATGATGTAGTACTACCCAAATGGTGATGTAGTACTACCCAAATGGTGATGTAGTACTACCCAAATGGTGATGTAGTACTACCCAAATGGTGATGTAGTACAATCGAAATGGAGATATAGTACTTCCAAAATGGTGAAGTAGTGCTGCAAAATTTTTAGGGTGTACGAATCTTAAATAGTTTTCAATGTACGTCTGCACACACACTCGCTTCATCGCCTCTTCTTTCCTTGTTACTCTTTGTCCAATAGGTTTATTCTGTCAGATACATGAATAGTTCTTGTTAAGTCTAAGCTGTTTATCAATTCTAGTATGCGGCTATGATGTGATAGAGCCATAATCCAAATCGATCCCATGGTGCGTCTCTTTGTAGCGAAAACAGAGAGGCTGGCTATAACGACCGGGGCACGCTATAGCATTTCTTTACCAAGTCATTATTTTACTATAGTTCGAGTAACGGAATCTCTATTCAATGTCTTCCCTGAATGAGTGTGAGAATTGTAAATCTATTATGTTCATGCCAAAACGAGATATTGCATTCCTGAAATACAACAAAGAAAAAAAAGTGTGTCCGAGGCGTTATCAGGTATGTGACGTCACCCTTGTAACATAATGGAGACCAAAACTATCCAATCAGTCTCTCACCCTTTCTGCACGTACGTTAAATAAGTTCCGACCATTATAAGACAAAAAGTATTATGGCGTATTGTGGGGCTTTTTGTTACATGCCGCTATCAAATGTAGCTAATTTGTTGATTGGGAGAAATTATATCAGAATCGATTTGTGCACTGCAATCACAAACTCATTATTTATGTTAGCAGAAGAAATAAGATATATAGTATCACCATCATCAATTATGAGACTATCAATAAGTTGTCATTTAAAATGCGAGGTTAATCGTATACCGCCTCATTAAAGGTATATTTCCTTGATGATCGAGACTGACTTCGTGTTCTGTCCTGATGTCCGTGAGGAGCTCTCATATAATCACAATGATGTCATTCTTCACACTGGCACCCTCAGGGCGTTAATGACGAATAAAAATATAGAGTAATGCGTCGTTCAACTGGCCCCATCAAACGTAATTGTTTGGAAATTTACTTTAATGGAAAACGAACCCAATTGGTGCCTGACATAATCACAGGTGCTTTGTGTCCTTTATTGTTAACTTTGTTCTTCTTATTAGGTGTGCATTCAAAATCAAACATCACTATTTTTGTATCGATAAGACTTAATAAACACTATGCACCGTGATATAAATTGCTAACTTTAACTGGATAGGTGATCATATAGCTATAAAACATAACCATTGCTTGCCGGTTCTAAACAAAGATAACTAGAATAAGAATTGATGACTGTAACAATTCGTTAATGAATGTTAACATTAAGTTTACAATCGCATAAAGAGACGAAAAGGAACCGTGGTTCCTTGCTTTTATACCAGGGCATAAACTGTGATACACGCTGCCCTGTCATCGGATGGTGTGTCACGCATATTTCATGGTCAGGCTTATGGGACGTAAAGGCCAACACATGTCCAATCTAACTGACTCAAAATAATGAGATATTAGCTCATAACAAGCCGAAGGTTGGACACAAATGCAATTCGATATATCATTGATATAAGTCAAGTAAGGTACAGTCACAGCAATGTACCAAACTATCTACCATTGTTAGGTGACCAAAAACACATTGACGAAGTCATGCAATTAACGCAATCCGCTCAAAGTAAAGCAGAATTATTGCTATTTCCATGGAATGTTTGGACCTGACTTTATTTGAGTTAGAACGTCATAATAAGTCCATGTGAGCCAATGCATAGAACTATTCTGGAGAGTCTTAAGTAATACCATAATATTGGATATGAATGGTGATTTAGTTAATTGTTTTGGTCGCCTTCAATCAACAGAGGAGACGCTATAACCCTCGAAACAAAAGATACGCTATTTCAAGTTTGGAAGCATAGATGACGCCCTTACAAGCTGGGATATATAGGTGAAGGTGTGACCAAACCCGGAAACAAGTGGCGATATCCGAAACCCCAGCTTTACTTCCGATGCAACGCGATCTTGTCGGCAAAATAGATATTGGCTTGCTTAAGTGAAGGCGTCGAAATGATAAGCCGAACAGCCAGAACGTACTGGATTTATTATATTTTACGTATAATATAACAGAAAGGGACTTTCATACACTGAGGTTTGTGTTTAATCTAAGTATCTTAAAAGTTTGGCGGCCACTAATAGAGCCAACATGGATGACCCAATAGTCAAGTCAGTCCGTTGGTGCCTAACCAATGATAATAAGCACTTCCTATAGTAGCAAATAATGTATGTCATTCAACCACACCGCCTATTCATAATAACAAAGCGTTGATAGTTTCTCTGTCTCGCTTGAAAGAGTGTTTTAGATTACAGAACACGCTTGGATGGCCTCTATCTGATCTACAGGGGAAGGGCTCGGGAATAAACCTGTTTTGAAGACATGGAACTAATTTACAGTATCATTTGAGCATGTGCGCGTATAACTTAAGACTGAATTGAACATACACTCCAGACTTTTATCCTCCGCGGCATATGCACTTCTTTAGTGGTTTGTCTGACGCATATCGGACCCTTTAGGTCTTATATTAACTACCATTTGACAGTTTGAGGATTGATATAAGTAGATGAATCACATACGTAAAGCAACGTAACCTGGCAGTAGCTGGTGGAAACAGAATAATGGTGTCGACCATCGTAATTTATCCAAGTTGTTTTGGTCACGCTAGTTGCTAATATGGTGTTACACCAGGTCAGGATCAGCACCTCCTGAGAGAATGGTAGCCATTCGCAAAGCGGTCGTGGATTTACTTGGGGCCTATTTTAATAAGTGTTTGATTCCCCATAGCATTTACTTTCAGTCAAAAACGGTAGCCATTACAACAATATATATGGTGTAACAGCCTTGTTACATGGCTAGCAATGTAAATACTTGGCAACACACCGCACCTACCAATTTGTCAACGTAAAACCTCACCATTAGCTTCATACTTCTCATCACCCATAGTGCAAAGACTGCGTCTTGCTGAGAGTATAAAATAGAATTGTTTTTGATTGCTCAGCATGCCCGTTTATCACTTTGTGAGCAATATAAGACAGCATGGAACGTAGTAGGGTAGCATAGTTCATCAAATGACACCTGCCATGGAGGCCACACGTGATAGTGTATCAAAGCTGCAATAGGTCATTTAGTCTGCCTTTGTTATGTTTAATGCGTTGACAATTGATTGCTTGGAACAGGCACGATGTGGTTTCATCTCATAGCCTATGGTCTAAGGCTATAAATTTCTGCTTGCAAGTACAATAATAATTGGTGATAAATTTTGACAGACTATCCGGTGTCAAACTTCAAAAGTAGCTTTTGTCGGTGTTGCAGGCAGACGAAATAGTTATCTATGGTCCTGTAATCTGCCTTAACAATGGTGATCGTAGAAAGCGAAAATTTAATAACGAATAGCATTTTAAACCCATCCACCAATGTCGGCAATGTGATACACAGGCGCCTGGCGATTGAGGCTGACAGAACAAGATATATTACCTTATTGTAACCCGATCTATTATGCCCCACACATATTGCTTTACGGGAAAATATGTTAAATTGCTTTATGTGTGAATATACGTAGTGACTTTCAATGTCACATTAAATGCCACGTGGATAGAATAATGTTACGTAACAGAGTAAGTTAAAATCGTGGAGCTTTTGTCATTAGTTAATGCTTGAATGTCTATGAATATATATCTTAATAAGCGTTTACACTACATTATCACACTGGATATGACACAAGATACCACATGCCAGAAAGTCATAATTTTTGAACAAAAGTTGAATTATAATATTGTGCCTCTCTTAATGACAATACGCACATTGGTTTTTGAAATACCATTGCACCAAATATCAAAGTATACGTCACTGCAGCCAAGCAAGAAACCCACTCATTGCCAAAGCTATCACTAGAATACGGTGAATGATGAAAAGAATAATACTGCATAAATGTGGCATCTTGCATATATAATATAGCATAAAACGAGCGTGTTATGAGAGGCTGGTAATATACGACATGAAGCGGATTATCAAATAGAAAAACAGAGGGTGCCACATCCAATAAAGCGATATGAATGTGCTGGCTCGCCGAGTTTAAGATGGGCAGTTACCCAATAGAGAAACCCCACCCACTTAACCCAAAATCATCAATAGCAGAAACGCCCCGATAACTGGAAATCATGACTTACATGTTGATCGATGCATTTTTTACATTCTTTAGGCAGCGCTCTGGCAACATCAAGAATCATAGATCCATTTTTGATTTCCATTCGCAGGGATATTGACATAACAAGGCTAATTGGTGTATCAAATTAGTTGCTAGCGGACAGCCGATCGTTAATTAGAAGAAATCTTCATTACAATGTTCAGTACATTATGCATGTGATAACGACAGGCATGGTATGATAATTACACTTCTGAGGTGACGCTGTCATCCTTGCCTGTCATATTAAACTAAGTATAAACACGAACTGTGGCAAGGAAAATTATTCAAACGTCGAACATGTCATGAGAATTTACTGAGCCCATCAAACGGTATAAGCCCACCTGTGTCCTCGATCATAATGTTAAGCGCTAGCTAATTCATGTGATCCGCAAAAATCAACTGTCATTATTAGGCTGAAACAAACACACAGATTGAAATACTTTGAATTTGGATCACTGCCAACAGTCGCCCAGCTGGCGCAATCGTGTTGTCCAGGCCTAGCTAAGTAGCTATTTGAATTAAACATAACATCAACGGTATATATGAATATCGGACTAGTTATAAACCAAAACGGTAATAGGGAAAATATGGGAACGCTAACCCCATTAAAAGCCTACCATCAGCTTAGTGTAAAAAAACATTTGTCTTCGTGATCGAACGTAAGGATATGCATGCAATTCAATGGAATCGCTTGGGCAGATGCAAGTATTCAGGAGTGTTGAATGTCCCGACCATACAAATCACATAAACAAGGATTAGCAACAAGATGTAATGCTATCAATAAATTATTTTTATCCTGCAGCCTCGTTATTTGCGCAGTAAAAGCACTCGAGCTAGATCTTGACCAAGGTCGAGGTGACAGTATTTATATTTTGCGCGACTGTTCTAGACTGCGTGAATAGTCTAGTCCAGCATAGAACAGTTAAAAATAAATAAGGGGATTGAATGCTTCGGTAAATGAGAGATAATCTGCTTTTCGGCAATGACATTTGTGCGAAATAAAACAATTTATGAAACGACACTTACATAGAAACGTAGGGCATGACATCATGTCAGATTGATGACTTTTATTACTATTCGTTGATGCTGGGCAGAGAGGAATTGTATCAGTTGAGGAGAAAGACGACGAAGAGCTTATCAAATCATCGATCCCTTCCGGACAACGGATGCTGCCTCGGGTACCAAGAATGATTGATGTAGCGCCTGACGATGCACACCGCTATGACGCGCCATGGGCTGTATGAGGATCGAAAACAAGGTCAGTGGAATGTGTAGTAATACAATCGATGGCTTTTTAAGCATCGAGCACGGATATATAATTTCAAGAACATTTCAAATAGCTGTCGCTCAGCCGAACCCCATAATAGTAATCCATAGGCCGACCAAGAAGTTTTCACTCGCCAAGGTTTAGGCAAGTGAGTCGTCGGTCGAGTTTAATTTGAACCATTCTGTCGGCTCACCTCACCATAAACTGAGGTCATGTTATCCCCTGATTCCCGTTTTGCTGATATCAATTAATTGAGGATCGTCTTCATGAGCAGAGGATGTCAACAATCCTGTCCGCTGTCACCAATCGCGCTGAATTGGAGGTGCATTTGACAGCTCCAGCTAATTATTGGGGCATGAAACGACAGCATGGTGGTGTAAAAACATACGCGTGAATGCTACAATGTGCACATAGTTGCGATAACAAATTCCGGCAAACGTAAATCACTTGCAATTCTTAGATATATTATATACAGTAAGCTAAAAAACGTATTGCGCCTTTTATCAGTGTTAAAGTACAGGCATAGGCTGAATATTAAATTATGAGAGTTTTATAAATGAATCCACATAGACACTGGTAAAAAGCTGTGCATCTCAAGGGTCTGTTTTGGGATTCTTCTGCGCTTTATCTTAATACGTTGTATCGCTTAAACTGTTAACATGAGAACAATGATATGTAGATCATGATATATTTTACCCAAGAATTTGGCACTAAATATTGTTGCAGCAAAATATGCATGAAGCATTATACAGGGAACTGAAAATTACTAATCGAACTTAAAAAAAAAGGATTGGATATTGGTCAGAAAATTCTGATTGAGCTATAGTATTGTGCATAGTATTGTGACGCAGTGAAAAGCCTAAGTGTTTTTAAATGACTAGGGTTTAAACCATATTGTGAAACTTGAGGTCGCTGCACAATACTGGTCTCCTAATACTGCATAATCCTTAAACAGGGCGCTTTGTTTGCCTTAACCGCGCATCACCAATCGGTTTTGGGAGGCTGTCTTTGCAAAACCTTGTTAGACTTGTAATACTCTAGGCACACTGAAACAGTGAGTAAGACATTCACTTTAAAAACTGTAGTATCACCGGAATGTATGTTCCAAAATGCCGCTGATGGTTTAGCGGCTCATATGCTGAGCCTATAGAGGCACGCCATGCATTGTGGGAAATTCATCAAAAACAGATTAAATATGGGAGGAATGGGAATGAAAACTCGCCGAACCATTTGAACCGGGAAGTATCCCAAAGACATCTGGCGAGCAAGTAGTCATTGCGAGGAATGGAATGCCCAAAATGCTCTATATTTTGTTTACTCTATATTGCACATATTGCTCTGAAAACTAACAGATATACATATAACCATTACGCATGTGCAGCGTACCTAAAGCTTATTTTAAATGAATTATATTCGAATTTTGAATGTATTATGAAAGTGCGAAGCCATAAAGAATTCAGCAGCTTGATTAAACCGTACACAAGGTGGGTTCGGCGAAAACATCCACCAAGCGTTATGTCATATTTTTGCTAAGTGTTTTTATTTATTTTCAATGTTCTGTCGCACCGATTTACATTGCATTGTGATGTCTTTTGCAAACACATTAATAAAAAATGCAGAACCAGTGGGTAATATTCCGTCTCTAATTGTCACATAACCGTCATTTAAATGTTCACTGCGTCCGCAAGTTGTCTCTAGCTCTATCGTTTTCTCAATCTAGTACACAGATTACGACAGCAAAGGTTACAGTGTTTCTATTTTTATTTGCAATTGACATTGCATTGTGCTGTCTGCTGTTAACACAATAAGAATGAATACAGAACTAAGGGGTTATATTCCGTCTCTAATTGTCACATAAATGTTCACTGTGTCCTTAGGTTGTCTCTAGCTCTGCCCTCCGCTCAATCTAGTAACACAGATTACGACAGCAGAGATCATCATGGTTAAGGAACAAGTAGGAAGACGAAAGTTTGCCTCATACGTGTGTGACGGAATGATCAAGTTCCAGACTTATACACTAAACGCCCAATAACCTCTGTCCTTTGGTGCCTCTCTCTTTTTTACGGATTATCTTCTGCTCTCTTGCCTGTCAATATGTATAGGTTGTATTACGATATATCTTCATGACACAAAAACTTGCATGATCGAATGATTTATTTTCATATTGCATTTAACATATTTTTAGTGAATCCCATGGCTTGTTTAAACGTGCGTACTCCATGTCGTCACACCATTTGGCAATATATCATGATCTAGGTATGGAAAAATGGCATAAATGTATTTTGCAATATAGCATGTATTATATTACATTAACCATTTTGTGTATGCAGTAGATCATAATTGCCAAGCTGATCTTGCAAGCCTATAATGTTTGACTGACTTTGTTCGTGACATATAATCTGTTAACATTCGTATATGTTCATTAAAATCGACAAATGTCTCCGTGTGACCCAACCATTGGCTCTCACCACGTAACCCACAACTTCTAACTAGCCAATTCTGTATGACTGAATTTCGATCGTACCACCAGGCATATAACCCAGCGCAATTTACAAACCTGGTAAAGCCTCTATCCGAAAATATCCATCCCTGTGCAACTCTGTATCTTGGTCTGCCACTCGTGCTCTGTAACAACTGTTAATTAAATGCGATGGCAAGATAAATATACACAGACGTGGCTCTTACCCACCTATTTAAATATATATATATATATATATATATATATATATATATATATATATATATTTATATAGATATATATAAATATATATATATATAGATATATATAGAGATATATATTCATAAATATATATATAAATATATAGATATATATATATATATATATATATATATATATATATATATATATATATATATATATATATATATATATATATATATATATATATATATATATATATATATATATATATATATATATATGTATAAAATATACTTCCATATTCCCGGTTTCCGGTACAGGTAGACCGCTTAACATGATAATATCAGGTACCTAGGGCGACTTCATTTTAAGGAGACAGAACGTCGGTCCTCCTAATTGCAATCACATGCAGCACATCATTTTGAGTTACACTGGCGCCCTCTTTTGTTAACAAAGATGCTTCATCTGGATAAATCATTTTATTTCTCATCATATTCTTGATGTATATTTATGTATGTGTTTATATGAATATAAATATATATATACATATATGCATGTATATATATTATATATATATACATATATATATATATATATTAATATATATACATATAATATGTATATATATATGTATATATGTATATATATATATATATATATATATATATATATATACATTTATATATATATATATATATATATATATATATATATATATATATATTTATATTTATATATATGGACTCTATTATTGCTATCGCACTAATATTATTCTTTTTTTTCGAACAGCCAATCGGTTTTTGGAGAGAACGGAGGAAATAACGCACCGAAATTAGGCCCTTGAGAAACGAAGACAAGTACTCGATAAACATATTCATGATGATCAAGTGGCGGATGTCTCTTTAAAAATGAGTATTTTTACGTTAAAGAATGAACCTGCCCCTCTCGATTGTTATGCGAAAGTACCTGGCATTGCTGTAAGTTCCGCTAAATTTAAATGAAGGGGAAGCTACATTAATTAATAGGCAAACCCACGCAGCAGATCAATCGTGTCAACAAACTACGCGCTGACTGCAAATATATAATACGCCGTTAAAATTGAAACACTATTGTCCGTTCGAATACCTCAATGTCATGGCCAGACGCAGGTCTGCCGGTATCAATCATTGTATGAACCAACGAAAAGTAAGCTCGATTTGTCATTACAGAGACAGACACCAAACACGCGCGCAATACTCATAAGCCCACCTGGCGACAAGATCTGTTGATTCCAAGACTGCTGGTGTTCCCGATGTTTGTACAACTACGTATCGCTAGGAACAAGCCTCGTTTATTCGTCGCGTTTTGTTGAATTTGATTCTGTGATAACTTGGAATGTGGGGAAGATTTTATGATCGAACACGATGAAGAATCCCCAATGTCGTTTTTGTTACCGGGTTCGCATTTAGTTGCTGTTGTACAATCCTCATCTCGGCTAATCTCCGCTGCTGCATGAAGTCAGTGCCCCTGACCATACAATATGTTGATAACCTAAGCAGTCCCTACGCCTTCTGCGGAGTCGCAGCAGGGAGGCATGAGGGGCGTGGTTAGGCGGAGAGACGCTAGTCTGTGGCATTCAGCGCGGTGATATGCAGAGCATCAGTCCACCTCAGATACTACGCATCGACAAACGGCATCTAGGTGGCAAGCAGCGAGGCTTCAGCTGCAGCGAGGCTTCAGCTGGCATTCATTTCCACGCCTAGGCATAGATATAAAGTGGACAGAATACTCTCGTCGCAGAAGTTGGATTAAGGGTATCATCGATGGATAAAGGCTTTTTATAAGGCAAAACATCTTAACATGGCAATGATTTACGTGATGTTTTAGGTCTTAACTGACTCGATGAACAATTACTGCCGCTAAAGAAACAATCCCACAGGACGCATCCAGTCTGAATCGGCATCTCACTCAGGATTCATAAATTGATAAAACCAATTTCCCCTGCTGAGTAGTCACCTCAATACAAATGCTTCTCATCAGTGAATAGAAAAAACGACAACTCATCTATTAAATATTCTTTACTTGGCATTGCAAGAAGGCTTCTAATATGGATGCGGTCAGCACCACACATTACCGCGTTTTAAAGTGGTGCGATTTTGTGGCTGGGAATGAGACTTATCTGGCGACAACACAAGCACCAGATACAAATAAGTCTATGACGGGAGGACATTACTTCTGGTTTGATGTGATAATACCCATTATATGCATGGTTGGAATTGTAGGCAACATTCTGAATTTGGTGGTTTTAACGAGACGACGCATGCTGTCTAGTATGCAGCGTTTGGAGCGATGCGCGACACATGGCATGGCAGCTCTTGCACTCTCGGACCTGTTATTTTGTCTCACAGTATTTCCGCTGGCTTTCATCAGTTCAAATAAGAGCACTGCATTTGCGCTCTATTATCGCGTCTACGGTATTGCTCTCATTCACATCTTTGTTATGGTTGGCAACTGGCTGACTGTTATCATTGCAGTCAACCGCCTGCTTGTCGTGCAATACCCCATCCACGCACGCAATTTCCTCACCAGCCGTAAGACTCTGATTTCTATAATCTGCGTGTACATATTCTCAGCCGTAATGAACCTTCCATACTCGCTCCACGCTAAGGTAGGCCCATGCCGGGGTCCGAATGAAGCCATTCTCTTTGAGCACCAGGTGAGTGAACCCAAGCATTCCAGTCATCAAATGAAGCTGTACATTCGGTGGATACTACCAGTTTTCTCTGTTTTCATCCCACTCTTCATTCTGACCCTTTCCAACACTTGTCTGATCCATGAGCTTAATAAAGCCTCAGTATACCGCCGTACCAACTGTCCTAACACAGCTAACGCGCGCGACACCTCACACAAAGTCACCCTCACCTTAATTATCATCATCCTAATGGTCACCTTTCTGGGGTCCCCCGCGGAGATTGTGAAATACGTCGACATCTACTCCACCTGGCGCTCATCAGCACAAGTCATCGCCAACGTCTTCAACATTCTCCAAACTCTCAACTTTGCTTGTAACTTTTTTCTTTATTGTGTGGTCAATCCCAACTTTCGCCACACGATGCAGGAACTTTTCTGCTTCAATCGGAAACACCAGCGCACTTTCTCCGTCAGCAACGCAAATGGCGGCAACATGCATGAGCTACGTACCAGTTTTATGTGCTTACAAGATGATTCTGCCAGTCATAAGACGTCTTCGCGTTCCCTCTGTAAGTCATCCATCGTGCGCAAGTCATCCGGCTCGGCCCGAGCCCCTGTTAGCGTGCTCTAAATCCCAATGCCAAAACGCCAATGTCTGGGGATGACAGCATGTCATACTTGATGCATAGATATGGGATCAATCAGCTCTTCAATTGTAAATACGTGCATTCATATAAAGATATAAGTGTAACTAATCTATTATTCCGTGATTGCTTACCACGTGATGATTATAAGTCAATGACAAAATATGACCCCCACATAAGACGTCAAAAAACTTTCCCACTGTAAGTGCAACTTTTCTGCTTCAATTAGCGCAGTTTCTCCGGCCCAAAGCCCCATGTTAGCGTGCTTCTATTCTGCCAGTCATAAGACGTCTTCGCTTTCCCTCTGTAAGTCATCCATCGCGCAAGTCATCCGGAGGCCCCTGTTAGCGTGCTCTAAATCCCAAGGTGTTCAATGATATTGAGCATAGATGGGATCAATCAGGTTCTTCAATTGTAAATACGTGCATTCATATAAAGATATAAGTGTAACTAATCTATTATTCCGTGATTGCTTACCACGTGATGATTATAAGTCAATGACAAAATATGAACCCGACGATCACATGAGGCAAATAGGTGTTCAATGATATTCAGCAGATGCAGATGTTATATTTGTACTAGAACAGTCTGAGGAATAGAGTTGTAGGTCAAGGGCCATAACACAGTGTTTCAAAGAAATTCAGTTAATCGTATTGATACAATTGGTGTTATTAATCCGGTATTCGTGATTTATCACTAAGAGAATTACTCTCTTTATTCTAGTAGTATATGTAGATGTTTGTGCTATGATCCAAAAGATACGTGCAACTGTTAAACAGTTTGAGCTCTATTGATTCGCCTACAGTCCCGTCGTCATATGTGCCATTCATTAATGACTCCAAGCTATAATAATCTATCTTTGCCTGGTACATGTGCTATTGTCAATTATTCGAATCAACATGTGTTGAATGTTAATACATGCATCTCTAATATTATGATAATAAAAGTAAGCATATGTCGACTTAATTCCTATTGCATGTAAACTAATGTTAGACTGCCGATCACACGAACAATGGAACAGTTTTCTTTCGGATGTAGGTTGCTCACTGACATGAATATAGATTTTGGTGATTTGATTTCTGGACTCCATTGGATGACTAGTTATATTTGCATGATCTTAATTAGCAGCGAAGCGCAGACATATTCGAGTATAGGCATAGATAATCGCATCAAGCAAATGCGCACAGAAGTAGAAAGCCTGTCATATATTGACGGAGAAATCACAACAACTTCATCAGCAGTATATAAGTAACAATATCCATAGCATGTGGGTACATTTATACATGAATACATAATTTCATCTATACATACATACATATATACATACATACATACATACATATATACATACATACATACATACATACATACATACATACATACATACATACATACATACATACATACATACATACATACATACATACATACATACATACACTAACACATACATATATAATATTTACATACATATGCATACATGCATAGATACATACATACATACACACACATGCATAAACACATCCATCCATTCATACATACATACATACATACATACATACATACATACATACATACATACATACATACATACATACATACATACATACATACATACATACATACACTAATACATACATATATAAATATTACATACATATGCATACATGCATATATACATACATACATACATACATACATACATACATACATACATACATACATACATACATACATACACACACAAAACACATCCATCCATCCATCCATCCATACATCCATACATACATGCATACATACATACATACATACATACATACATACATACATACATACATACATACATACATACATACATACATACATACATACATACATACATACATACATACATACATACACATACATACATACATACATACATACATACATACATACATACATACATACATACATACATACATACATACATACATACATACATACATACATACATACATACATACATACATACATACATACATACACATACATACATACATACATACATACATACATACATACATACATACATACATACATATATATATATACATACATACATACACGCATACATGCATATATACACAAACATACTACATACATACACACATACATACACACATCCATCCATCCATCCATCCATCCATACATACATACATACATACATACATACATACATACATACATGCATACATGCATGCATACATGCATGCATACATGCATGCATGCATGCATACATACATACATACATACATACATACATACATACATACATACATACATACATACATACATACATACATACATACATACATACATACATACATACATACATACATACATACATACATACATACACATACATACATACATACATACACATACATACATACATACATACATACATACATACATACATACATACATACATACATACATACATACATACATACATACATATACATACATACATACATACATACATACATACATACATACATACATACATACATACATACATACATACATACATACATACATACATACATACATACATACATACATACATACATACATACATACATACATACATGTATACATCCAACTACGACACGAGTGACCATACGTATGACATACAGATCGCTACAGCAGACACGGCAAGAATGTCTTTGGACAATTTAATGGAGAAGGCGCTGATACGCCGATAGCCCAGTACTTGGGGTTGCAACCGTCGATTCTATCCATCTTATGAGCAGACCAGCTTAAGATGAATAAGTTCTGGGTTAATAAATAGAAACAATATCAGCACCCGCACTTGGGTCACTCGCTGTTTCATGAAGCGACCTTCAGACATTGGATGAACACATGTATGTCTGAATAAAATAAAAGCTTTATAATGTATATAACCATTGTGTATTTCTCAACATTCATGTCCAATCATGAACTGGCGAAACTATTGATGACGCTCTTGTTCAAAGTGACCGCGAGAGCTCCGTCTGGTAGGAACTGAGTACTCAGCAGACATCGGAATCCGCTTCTCCATACAGAATCACGGAGTTCTTTAGGCATGTTCAAGTAGTATGATGGAATCTCATCCGACATAATGTTGCCGTCGCTAAGACAGTACGATGCAGGGAAGCCTGCTATACAGGTAACCGTTTTTACCTCATTGAGGATCATTTCTAGGCTCCATAAAACATACTAATGTTGATATGCCGTAAAGCCCTACGCTTACTTATTCGATGAAAATGTTCTGAATATAGGTGAGGCGCATATACCGCTAAGTAAAATCGCTCCACTGTAACCGGGCCGCGAAGAGCCCTTCTGCCTCATTAGAACACCGGTGCCGTTACACAGCATGGTATATCATCTCAAATCACATTTTAACTGTGTACCTGCAAGGTCAGAGATCATTACCGGATGAAAGATCGCATTTAGGTTCACTTACTCTTAGGGAAAGTAGCAGACATATTTGCCTTTACCCTGATTGTACTTCCCAGGCTTTAGATAGAAAATCAGGCTGCCTATTTATTCAGAACATGCAAGAACTAACGTACATGATTGCTAAAGGCATATCTCCGTAATAGGAGCCAACACAAAGCCGGCATGCTGTGGCGGGGCAGCCACTATTGTGGTGCGGACTGCTATTGATGGACAACTGCTGTTGCGAGGCAGACAGCAATTTGTGGACAGCCACTGCTATGGGAAGACTGCTATTGGTGGACAACCGCTGCTGCGAGACAGACAGCTAGCTGTGGACAGTCACTGCTGTGAGGCAGACCATTATTAATGGACATCCACTGCTACGAGGCAGACAGCTACTGGTAGGCCGTCATTGTGTGAGATAGTTATATGTGGACAACCACGGTTGCGAGGCAGACAGCTAGTTGTGAACAACAGCTGCTTAGGACAGACTTCTACCGGCAGACAGCCATTGCTGTGAGGCAGACTTCTAATGGCAGACAACCATTGCTACGTGTATTTGGAGAGCCACTGATATGGGATAGTCAACTGGGGCAGTAAACTGCAATAAGGAAGGGGGAGGGGCTGGTGTGCGGCAGTCTACCATGCTTCGACTTGGCGGGTGTCGCATTACGCCTCAAGCCATGAAGTTGTAGTTTTCAGTTACTCGATGTTGAAGTCAAAGTTCCCATTTTGTGGTCGAGAGCACTTCAAGGCTTTTTGTTGCAAGTCGTTTCAAAATAGTTACAGCCAGAGGGTTGATGGGTGCTACAACAACTTGTTTTCTAGTCGTATTCCTTGCATCAACTCGCAATAAAGCTTATTTGATGCCCCTCAACTTTGTTGTATCAACTTTATGATTGTAAAAGGACGCCATTTCCAAAGCAATCAGGCGTATTTTATCTTTTTTTTAAATTCATCCCATCTTTGGAGGTGCAACATTAAATAATGGAGTTGGTGTGCCGTTTGGCCATGCACTTACCTTACCTTGCCTTTATGAATATGTTTCCGTATTAGAAGCTGTTCGAGTACCACTTCTGTATATTGCGTTAGCTTGCTAACCTTCGTCGGTTACGAAGCTGCGAAATGTGACATTTTCTCTATGACCTTCCTCACTCCCCATGATGACAAATCAATTATAGTAAGTTATTGTTTCTATATCGCATCTCTGAAAGAACTTAGCAAAATTTCATTGCAATCTTTTTGACAGTTATCCTTTGATGCAGTATTTATGAATTGGAAGAATATCATGAGTTAAGGTCGATTGCCGTAGGTTGATGGGAATGGCCAATCATGTGACATAACTGGGCAAACAGGATTGAACATAAACCTGCCCTCCTTCCCTAAAAAAACCTGGTGTCAATTGCCCAAGCAAATACCATGGTAATCATCATTCAAAGAAAAAGTAAATGTACATGTCAATACCGATTGTGCCAATAGTACACGATTGCGGCATTGTTCTTGTTCAACAATTGCTCAGAGAAGTTCGAGTAGTCTTACCGGATATCGCAAGTATTCTCCGACTACCCGGGACTATCGTCTTGGCATCTTTTACTAATGGTACGCAGATTGGCTAGTATTTAAGTACGAGTTTGTATTATTCTGATGCCAGAACTAAGACTTAGGAGTGGAGCAAAGGCATGATGATTATCGCTTTTTTACTGCAATCAATGGCGCTTCATCTTAACTCATGTATATGTTGATGATTTTGTCTTTTGCGAATGATTTATCAAGGGTGGTGCAAACAGAAATTGGTCGAGGCACAAGGAACATTTTATGCCTTATCAATACAAATGTACATTAACATTCACTGCGAACGAATTTTGCTCCAGCAAGGACAAAATCTTATCACTCAATGTTTTCATTTGCCTTGGTTGAGTACATTATAGGAATATTCCATATTGTTATCATGGGTACATTGGATAATGTGCTAAAATGACCAAACTAAAATTAAATGCAATCATTAGATGATGGCCAATTTGACACTTGCTATGTTAGTGGCTATCTTGCAATAATTACAAGCCATTTATATGAGAGCACCACAGGTATGTAAATAATGTGTTTCATAACAGTTTTGTTTATTGTTTCAAGTTTCTTACGTCATGCACTTTTTAAACTGGTTGCAACAAGTAATATTCCCGTTAAAGACGCCATAAGTCAAATTATGCACATGGCACAAGCGCATTCCCTAAAGTAGCTAACGACAGCATGTCAAACTGCTGTACTTCACTGCGTTAAAAAAATCTAACGGGTGAAAATTTGTCATTCATATATGTATATTGGATAAAGTGTCAAGAGGTACTATATTAGTCTTTGCCACAGATTGATATCTATTTTGCCTAATGTATATGAATATACCATATATTGATGTATAAAAGTTTCGCTCGGTTGAATAACAGCTAAAGATTTTCGCCATGTATGTTTATAAGATTCATTTCGCCGATTTAGCACAAGAAACGACTGTTGTTGCTGACAACCTTGACATTGTGTGAGTACAGCAGCAGTGCGCAAGTATCTGCAAGAGGATTCATGAAGTTACTATCACGATATATATATATATATATACATACAATCATATATATATATATATATATATATATATATATATATATATATATATATATATATATATATATATATATATATATAGATATATATATAGATATGCGAAGTAGCTAATATTAAAGACAACGGATAATAATTCGACGCGAATCTATGCTACTGCCAACAATGCATTAGGAAAAGTGATGTTACATTTGCTCCTGAAAAATAGTATTTGACAGCGTATGCCTAGCACGCGCCTGCTAATGACATTAGAGCTGTGGCCTTAGCTCTTAATGAGCCAGGAAAGTTTGCTTATATCTAAAGAAAATAGCGCAGTGTCTCCTCGGAAAAGCAATCTGATCTCGAGAAAAACTATCGGAAACAATGATAGTAACGAGGTTTTGCAAACGGATCTGAATGATGTCAGAGACTAAAAAACCAATAGTCTGTGAATGTAAATCGTATCAGCCAAAGAGGAATCGTTCCTGCGGCGTGTTAGGTATGACCAATATTTAGTAATTGGAAATATGTCGTGGTTGCGGCTAGCCATTAAAGATGTGCCAGAATGGTTGTCATAATATATCGCTGCTTCAAAGTTAAAATTGGTTGGCCACATAAGATGATGAAGCAACTCGTCGGCATCATCAACGTTAATGACTCATCCTCTCGATTAACCGGAAGCTACGGCAACCAACAGTTAAACGATGTTGAAAATATACCGACCTTGAGAGTTCATGCTTGTAATACGTGTGTATCAGCTGTCGTTCACGTTTATTACCCTACTGGTCAAAGCTAATGATACAAATGGTCAACTGTTCTCAAACTTCTCGTATTACGACCAGCATAGGTCTACTGGACAAAGAGGTAATTTTGACTTGCAGGATAGTTTGATGAATAAAACTAAGGAGACAGCTGGTGATATGATGCAATACATAGACAAAGTCATCAAACAGAGCTAGATTCTGAGGCTTACAACACGGATAAGCTTCCATATACCAGTCATTGCTATATTCCTTATTGCCATTTAGTTAAATGTTAAGTAAATTTGCAAGTGCCATATCGTGAAATTGTGTCGTGACTATCTTTTTAAGGCATCAAACAACATTTTGATTGCGACAAGCTAGTCATTTGACCCAACACAGCGTGATGAAAATGGCCAAGATAAATCAGTAGTCAGAAAATTAACTTTTTTTACAGCAATGTTTGCAACAACTTATAAGAAATTGCATCTTCTACATCGATAGTTCTGTTTCAATAACGAAACATGTACATATCATTTCTAGGTAGCATTTGAACCATACCTGTTTTATTTGAGACTTAACTTGCAGGTGAAAATAACATGCTGATAGTTAAAAGTCACATGTGAAGTGGAGTATGCTTTCAGAATGTGAAGCGCCCTATACTCCCTACAGTATAATTCACGCCGTTTTGGGATGTCACAGACGCAAGAACTCACAAAGTAGCATCTGGCCTAAGTCTTAAGATGACAAACTGTGCCTTCCATTTACGCTTCTCATGGCACAATCTATTTTCGCTGTACCTGCCAACAGTGCAAACAGCGAAACTGATATTCTTCTTAATGTGGAGGACGAACGATAGTCGTGTGCTATGAATCGGTATTAAATGTGACACGATCACTAACTTGAAATGAGATTTCCCAGATTAAGTACGAGCAAAAATATAAACAATTACTGTTCATAGAACCAGTGTTGCGGTATGCCGATTATCATGTTTTGGAAGGGTAACTTATATAAATCAATTCAACTTAATGTTTGTGACCCTTGAAGGACAAATGTGGTATATCTTCACCGATTTCTCTTGACCTGGCCTGAAATAATTCGTTAGTGACTGGTCAATTCACATGATGGTTTGGAATTTCGAATCGATACGGAAACCTTTCCTAATTCAGACACCGGACATATTATAATTTAAGAACCTACTACAACATAACCTGAATTCATTTCTGAACTGACACTCATACCATCAATTGTCTCCAAATAAAAGCTGCGCAGCTAGATATCAGCTACCCGGACATATTTTGGGTTCATATGACACCATTTTAAAGCAAAGTTTATGCAAAGGTCGTAGCGACACTTCCGCAACGAGCATTGCAGTTTCGCTTATTCTAACTAGGCACTATTGGTCGGGGGGTGCTACATGAACCAGTTACGACAATCAGCAACGTCTAGCATACAGTCTTGACGAGGGACATGGTGGTGAACTGAACGTTGAACATGCTCTATGGTCAAACAAAGTCCAAATTCTAAGAATATTATTTGCACAAGGTATGCGTGAATTGCAATGCTTCATATGTTTGTTAGGCCGAATCATTAATACGTTTGCTATTTTATCTTGTGATTTATGTGAATTTTATACCAGATCGAGCCCTGTTATGGCCAACACGTTTGTCGATACAAAAAGCGATTCGAACCCTGTTGCCCCATGATGGGAAATTAAGATATGTTCCGTGATCGTATGACCATCATTCAATGGAGACAAGAGGCACTTCTATGGAATGGCAACGATGCTTCATCGGCATAACTCCGCTATAGCGCGCACGGATTTATATCTGAAAAAGTGACACAAAGTGCTATTTGACATGACATTATATGCGATATGCGCACCCATCCTTAATCTTAATAAGGGATCTGATACAGCTGAGTTTAACGTGTTGTCATTGTCAGCTCATTATCAAACAGATAAAACGGTTATTAGACGAATAATTGTTGCCACGGTGTTTATGGCATTAAAAAGAATCACGGTCTGTAAAACAACGCCAATTATGCCAAAGCTAGGAGATAAAGAAAAATTCTTGCATAAAACTAGATTTATAATTCAACAACTAAAGGGATCCTAAAGAGAAAGGTAGTGTTATGCTAAGACAAGGTATAATCTTACTCACACCAACGATCCGGATGTAGGCTGACAGCAAATGTAGGCTATTCCGGCAATCATGCGCATTTTAGCCAGAGGAGTTGTCATTTGACCTAGTTACTTATTAATTAATGACCCTTGTGAATAGTGATAAAATAATGCCTTCTGAGAAAATATAAACCTGCTTATGTTACATATCAAGTGACCGTTAACATAGCATTAGTTAATTGCATTAGGGTCAAACATTATTCGATTGAATATACAGCTCAGAGAATGGCAGCCATTTTCACAGCGGCCCCAGATTTACTTGGCGCATATTTTAATCGGTGTTGATAACATATTGCATTTATTCTCTTCCGATAGTGCAACAAATGCGTCTTGCTGGGAGTGTACAATTGGGTTGTTTCTGATACTTCAGCATACCGTGTATTGGTTTGTGAGCTATACTAGGCTGCATTGATTGTAGTGGGGTAACATAGTTCATCCTATGACAACTTTATTGCAGGCCGCTGTTTATAGTGTATCATAGATCATCGTGGTACTCTGTGCCCGTGCAATGCGTCGACAATTGATTGTTTTGAACAGGCACGATATGCTTTCATTTCGAAGCCTTTGATCCCAAGCTATAAATATCTGCTTGCAAGTACAATAATAATTGGTGATCAATTTTGACGGACCATCCGTGTCAGTTCAATTGTAGCAGTAGTCGGTGTTGCTGGCAGACAGAATAACAATCTCTGGTGCTGTAATCTGCTTCTAGAAACCAAAGTTTCAGGATATACTTTTAAAAATGGTTATTGTTGAAAGCGAAAATGATAAAAGGTCTATCAAATGTAAGAACGAATTGTGTTTCAAACGGATCGACAAATGGCAGTAATGTGATATCCAGGGGGCTGATGATTGAGGCTGATAGAACGAGATATATTACCTGATCGGAACCCGATCTATTAGTCCCCACACATATTGTTTTACGAAAGAATATGTTACATTGCTTCATGTGTGGATATACCCAGTGACTTTTTATGTCACATTAAATGCCACGATAAGCCTACTGCTACAATTGACAGAATAATGTAATGCCACAGAGTAAGTTACAATCATAGATCTTTCGTCATACTTTAACACAGGAGCTTTTATATATATATATATATATATATAGATATATATATATATATATATATATATATATATATATATATATATATATATATATAGATATATATATATATATATATATAATATATATATATATATATATATATTATATAGATATATATATACATATATATACATATATATATACATATATTCATCCTCTGTCTATATATATATATATATATATATATATATATATCAGAGATATATATCTCTCTCTATATCTATATCTCTCTATATATATATATGTCTATGTATATATATATATATATATCTCTATATATATATATATTTCTATATATATATATATTTATATTTATATATATATATATATCAACGATGAGCTTGTCTCATTATAATAATTTCATTTAATTATATGAGGAAAGATGATGATCTGAATTTACAAAGTGAGTCGAGTTACCTGTGTACCCAATATTATCACACTGCAGATGAAGCAAGATAGCAAAAGCCTGCAAGTTATAATTTTTAAGCAAGATAAACTATTATATTTTGCCTCTCATAATGCGAATAAGCCCATTGGTTTTTGAAACAGCATTGTACCAAATATTGAGGTATGCAACTCATTGCTGAAGCTAATACAAAAACACCGTCAGTGACGGAAATATTAATATAACATTATGGCTGCATCTAGCATATATAATATAACATTAGACAAAGCGTGTTCTTAGGGGCTTACACACGACATGGAGCGGATTAACAAACAGAGTAACAGAAGGTGCCGCATCCAGTGAAGAGAGCGGTTCCTTCAACTAGTGAAGCAATGTGTTGGAACGTTGCTCATTAATACGCAGCATACTTACTCCATGCACCAGTCAAATAATGTAATGTTCGTGCCATGCAAACTGAAAAAAACATACGCTATGTAACAATGGCAATATAACCAGTTATTCTGGAAAACCGCTTTAATACATGTAAAAGTAATTTAAACTGTGCATAACGCAGGTACGCAATTGATCGTCAAAAGAACTCAGGCAAAATGAGCTCAACTCGTTATCTGCAGCCCGAATTTATGGTCTTCTAGTAGAGCATTATATAGAAACAAAGCATCTTTAAACGGTCGTCTCCATGACCGTGCCGTGACGTCATTGAAGCTGATAGATGAGTATTACGACTTAGCTGACTCTCTATGCCTCATTTATGACCGGAGGTGCTGATAATCTGATACATGTAGGCCATTTCAAATCGATGACTGCAAGAAACAGATTCTTAATTATATATCTTAGTAGCTGTGAAGTTTGTCAGTATATTTAACGAGTTCAATGGCAAACTCAATGATTTTTCGATCGATTTATGTCATTTTCTGCCTCCGTATTTATATGACAGTGGATTTGACGTAATTGATTACGGCCGGCCCTTTACTAAATGAAATGGTTGATTTAACCATTATCGACCCACAAAGGCCAAGTATATCAAAATTTCATTATTAACTATGGGGCCTCAACACAAAATAAAGGCTCCTGATTACAAAGGGGGTTAAATATATGACAAGACAAGCAATATGTCTACCATTCTTTAAAAAAAAAGAAATGCTAATGAAAATCGAGGCTAATAATATCAATAACAGGTGAGGTAATAACTGTCATTTCCTTCTCTACTATATTATTGTGTCGCATTAATGACCTACCAGGTTGAAAGTTGCACCCTAAGATAGCGTCAAAACAAAATTAAAATGCAAAGGGATATACAGCTCACATGACCTTCTTTGTGGAAATGGTGTCTTTCAGACATTGTATGTGCCCGTACTTACCTCATATGATGTTAAATCCACTGCCGTTCCGAAGTCGAACAATAACTAAACGTACAGATGTTGCGATGGCATTTGTTAGACTGAAGCAATTCTCTGATTTATCAATGTAGCTTCCACGCTATTGCATGACTTTTAAAGTCATATTAAGCATGGCACTGATTGCGATAAGCACAGTCATTCTAACCTCTATCTGACATGACATCAACATTATTGTTATCAATGCACAGGCAAAAACCATTCTGGGTACAATAACCCTGGAACATGGTCGACCTTATCGAATTCATCTAGAGTATATCAAGATTTACAACCACAGCTCTATGATTGTGTTTGTAGTAAACAAGGTACTAAACAAATCACATCAATGATGGTTGCTCTTCGCAGATATGAACTGGATCATTAGCATCGACGGGTATACATTACTCTATAGGCTGGGCTAAGAATGCCAGCGAAGTATATATGCTGATAATTAAATACAAATTCATTCTACATGATAGACAGAAAAAGGGCATATTTTCCGCTAGTTTAAATGGAATCAAGTCGATCATTTACTTTTGGCAAATACTGGTATTGTTTTATATCCGTTAATCATAAAGAGGAACTCGTTCATTTGGCAATCCTCAGAACGGGGCCTTTATGGACGATACCTCTATTGTGTTTCCCATAGACACCGAATACATTTATTATCAGTGCGCATGTTAGATTCAGACTACATCGTTTTCAAATTGGTAGGTTTCCATGCAAGTAGTCCATATAGCGTGTCGATTCTTTGGCTGTAGGAATATTGAAGCAAATATTCTATGATATCTATAAAATGAAGCAATTGTCTATTGCATAAGTGCTGGCTGAAGAATCTACGTCCAATCAGCGTTACACCACCGGCCATACACCATCCAAGACCTGCTAAGCGACAATATGCTTAGTAATCTGGCATCATTCTGAGCCAACATTTTTCCCCGTTGTTTCACACTGGTGGTTGTGCTGGCACTCCAGGGGGCGGCTTTAGGTAACATAGATTACGCTCATGGGATGCAATGTGAGGAATTACTGATCGATTAATCGGATCATTCGCGGTCGTTTTAATGCACTTTTATTCATTCGGCAAACGCACAAAGCCGCATATGTTGTTGCGATGGAAGTAGGTCGTTTAATGGCAATTATGGCCCAATACAAGCACGAACAGATCAAATTATATGTACGTTGGGATGGGCCGACGACAGCAGTACCCACATTGTATATCATAGTATTAAACATGGGTACGAGACGATTGAATCACGCGATGGAGTTACAAAGGAAGTGCATTCATAGAATACTGATTGGAGATATTGTTTAATTGTGGGTACCGATAATTCAATCCTAGCTCCTCTCTTACATATTTTAGCTGTCTACTGCCCACTTTATTTCCGTGACGTGTTTATACTGATTCGTCGACGCTTTTTTGTACATTCCACTTTTTTACCCATATTATCGATAGCACCAAGCTGTTCGGCTGCCTCTGCATGCAGTCAGCTATTAGGGTTTAGCTCATCCATTACATCAAATGATTCTAATACCTAGACAATCTCTCAAAAACATCGTTCGTGTTATTTTGTGTAAAGCTTGTCCTCCGTGTATATTATAAGCTGGACTCGAACCATATACATTTGCGTTGTCGTTTCCTAGGTTTTCTATGGTCGAGCACATACATTTACAAGTATCGTAAAGCAACCATGCATTCGGTAATTTCAAGTAATCGAAAGCTACGAATTGCTTTTGAATAATTTCCCAACATGTTGGCAATAGAATAGCTATCACTCTGAAGGAGTGTCAGCAATATATAGCCATAAAGAGCAGTCGAGTGCCAATTCCAATCAACCATTGATTCAAAATAATCACAACTATCATGGAAGCAAAATGCCATTGCAAATATCAATCAGCTTGGCCCACACTTCTTCCCTCCCGACAGTGGCAAGTAAATAATAATGATAATAACCATATGTTATGTATCGTATAACACAACAAAAAAAGATTTTTTATAGCGCCTAAGAAGGCAGTCAATTGTTATAGCACCTACTAAAAAGAAATGTCTTGGGTTTGGATTAAAATGCGTCAAGCGTATTCGACCGGCGAAGGGCGCTAGGAAGTGTATTCAACACATTTGGTGCGGCATTACTAAACGCTCTGATGCCGCATGAAGACATATTAGGAATTTTTGGACTTGTCTATTAATCGAAACCCCTTGCAGGCTGTTATTCAGCAATAAGTTCCGCTAAGTAGCTTGGCGCGGTTCTAGTAACAGACTTAAAAGCGAGTAGAATAATTTGGCATATAATGCCTTTTTCCAAAGGACCCGGGTGTATGCATGATGTGTTGGATGATCGCGTTGTACTTTGTAAGCTCACCCACACCGCACACACATTATCAATGTCAAAAAAACAATTGCAAAACAAGGGACCAGAATGGTGTTAGGAGCAGAAAACGATAAAAGACGTTGCCGAGGCCAATGCAAATCGAGACGATTATTGGGGTTTGTAGGTGTTAGGACATGTAGGCACTTTAATATGTAGACGAGGAAACACATCGCGACGAATCGAACACACGGCAGCCAATGGAGGTCCACCAATACAGCGGTTATATTGTTGTATTATCAAACCACATATGAGCCTTTACAAATAGAGATTTAGGTCGGGCATCAATCACTATTGCTAATCCCATATTGAAATAATTGTCTTTAGATTTCCGGTTGTTGTTGTGGTTATCAATCTTGAATGTCCGACTTCCCACCCGAATGAGACATTGGAAAGATGGCGTAGTACCTCTATTCCCATGCAATAATTAATCAAACGCTATGATATTTTGGCAAAACAGACAACATACGAGTCTACGAAGCCGGTTTGGTGAACCATACGTCACTTGCATAATTAAGTATGCCTTATGCTATGTTGGCTGTATATTATCACCAAGAGAGAGACGCGTCTCAAGAAGAAAGCACACGGTCTTATCCCAGTTGAATTGAAATATCAACCAAGATATCATGGTTGAATATGCAATTCTAAAACGAATTTCCAATAGTACGATGCTAGCAATACATCCAGGTCTATGCATAAAACACATCAAGTACTGCGCCAGTGTTGGTGCTAACATCGTCATCCGTAACAGTTAAGTTGCCCGTCCCAACCACGTTCTCAATACCATTTGCATTTAGGCCATAAGATAACCAGGTCATTTGAACAGCGCTGGGGTACTTTACATGTAATTTAGAGATAGCTAGTGTTATAGTCGCATCATCTTCAATGACGATTTAAACCATATCGAAACGGTGCAATGTGGTATGAAATCTGACTATCGATTGCATTTATTGAGCCCAATAATACAGTTATTGTGAATAATATCGTGCGGAGATGAGGTTTATTTTTCACTAATGATTGCGGTACTCATTGTGTCGAGCCAAACAAGGAACAGTCGGGTAGGAGTGAGAGAGACGCTGTGACGTAACGAAAACTGTATAACGACAGCAAGGAAAGGGTTTGCTTAGTTAAAGTGCATCACGTATTCCATGGTATGTAAGATGATGGATTTCATGTGTTATTTCTTCGTGCACATTGTATCACAGTTCAATGAATATACTACGAACAGACAAATGGTCAAATGTTGCTGAAGTGATGGAAAATATCCTTATTAGCCACTAGCTTATACATAATCATTAAATATCTATTATGGAATTGTTGTAAAATGTCAATTGCATGAGCTGGTGCTCTCGAAATGTATAGTTATTGGATACTATTACTGGCGTCGACATCATTGATAGAGTTGATAACAAGCAATGACTAGAGAAATAGCAAATTGACAAGAGATCTTACAAATCGGCGAAAAGGGTATCTTTAATGTGATGATACCCAAACACACCAATATGATGTTCCAATCGCGAGAATAACAGAAACAAATTATACTCTATTGCAAATATTATTTTTTTAACAGCAGATTGAAACACTTTAACCAACCTACTAAGCGCACTTTGCACAATGCAGCCTATGATATCTCCGGCAAAGGCGCCTCTGCAATAAACCTAGTAATTGCAAATTTCTTATAACCAAACACAATTGGGAGAATCTCATATATAACGTTGTTAGCAAACTGCACCTGGCGTACGTCCATCAGACCAAATGTAGCAATATAATTAGATCCCAGGGGATGTTTTACTGACGATGCGTGGGCGATGTTACAGTGCTATTGTAATTGCCTTGTGGAAAAGCATACATAATGTACCTGGCATGAAGCTTTTATGAGCTTTGATATTTTCTGATGGATGTATCAAATATATTTAATTGGTTTAATTGATAAATAGGAAAAACCTACATTACATAAACTTATGTCCTAACAACATTTGTGATAAATGCAGGGAATCTCTATTTCAAACGTATTGATTTGAAACTGAAATGAGCTTGTGCCAGTATTGTAGATTTTATACATACATACATGCAAACCTACATACATACATACATACATACATACATACATACATACATACATACATACATACATACATACATACACATACATACATACATACATACATACATACATACATACATACATACATACATACATACATACATACATACATACATACATACATACATACATACATACATACATACATACATACATACATACATACATACATACGTGCATGAATGCATGCATACATATATACATGCATACATACATACATGCATTCGTATGTGCATACATACACATTTAAATGCATACATACTGACAAACATGTATACAAATATACTCACATGCGTACATATATACATAAACGTTCATACATAATCATAAACATACAGACATAGATGCATATTTATAAACATGCATGCATATTTTCATACGAACATGCATGCATACATGTTCGTATGAAAATGGAAACCTACATACATACTTACATATATTTAAATATATACATACATCATGCATATATACGTACATACGTGCGTACATACATACATACATACATGAATACACATATATGCAGACGTATTTGCTCACCGACATATATACATACATACATATATGCATACTTACATACATATATGCATACATACATGCATATAAACAAACATGCATACATATATACACATATACATACATATATACATACTTACATTCGAGTGTACATGCATGCATTCATATATGCATACATACATACTCATTTACCTAAAAGTACCCACATACATACACACTTACAAACATATAGACATACTTGCATGCATACATACTTATATGACTACATACATATACATACACACATCCGTATATGCATATATAAATACATATAAACATACATACAAATATAAATACTTATTGCATTTATTTACATAGGTACATGCATAAACACCTTCATACATGCATACATACAAACATAAATAAATACGTACCAGCATACATGCAAAAATACATATATGCATACATGCCTATATACATGTATACATATATACGTACATTCATAAATGCATGCATATATATACATACTTAAATGCATACATACATACATACATACATACATACATACATACATACATACATACAGACATACATACATACATACATACATACATACATACATACATACATACATACATACATACATACATACATACATACATACATACATACATACATACATACATACATACATACATACATACAAACATACATACATACATACATACATACATACATACATACATACATACATACATACATACATACATACACATGCATACATACATACATACTTACATATACATACATACATACATACATACATACATACATACATACATACATACATACATACATACATACATACATACATACATACATACATACATACATACATACATACATACATTCATACATGCATAAGTATCATGGTGATAGCAGTAACATTAACCACTGAACAATTGTATGTAATATGCATTTGCATGCATTCTTTCTGCAAAACGTGCTTTTCAAGTCATGTCGTGGCATGAATAAGCATAATGGGCCATTGTCAAGAACTGTTAATCACTAAGAGATGTAATGTGACATTAGAACTTAACATCGTTTTGGGTGTATTTATATATATATATATATATATATATATATATATATATATATATATATATATATATATATATATATATATATATATATATATATATATATATATATATATATATATATAATATATATATATATATATATATATATATATATATATTTGTCTATATATATATATATATTTATATTTTGACATAAAGCAACCATTTTGGGACATTTAGAGGCAACACAAATTGTATTCTATATAATGAGCATTTCTTGTTTCCTGTTGGTCTATCGGTAACATGTTTCGGTTTCGTCAACTCATTATTTTATTGTTCTATTAATATATATATTGTTGTTTACTAAAAAGGGGGTTTTCCAAATTAGTTCGGGTATTAGGGACATGTACAAAAAACCAACTATTTAGGGAACATAGCAAAAAAAAACAACCATTTTAAGACATCAAAATAACAACCATTTTTTTTATCAAATCAAAAGATATTCCCGACTAGCAATAAAACTGCTTCTGAAAAAAAATACGACGAAGTTTACGAATTATCCGATCTGCCATTAGTATTTCGGTTTGTCCAGACGAATTTATATCTGTCTCCCGCCCGTTGGAAAACGTCAAAACAAATATGTTTGGTTTGTATTCCCGCTATCGAATGTCACGTGGATAGCATATATTCATATTGAAGGAAGTAATTCTAAACAATATACCAGAAGTTGGGGTAATGATAGATCGGATTATAACGGAAACAATCTGTTTAAGGCTGAGTACCGAAAAGGTCGTCAGTCCAATATACAGAATTTTTCAAACGCCCCTGACCCATTCCTGCGCGATGCATGAGCCAAAACCATCCAATGGATAAAAGTGAATGGAGATAATGTACAAAGTAACATTAATTTTAAAACAAAATTGTGCAATAAAGCAGTCACAAAGGCCTTAACTTTTTTGGCTGGTCGATTGTCCCATAAAGGTAACATTCGTATAAATATATATATATTTATATATAAATATATAATATAGATATATATATATATATATATATATATATATATATATATATATATATATATATATATATATATATATATAGATATATATATATATATATATATATATATATATATATATATATATATATATATATATATATATATATATATATATATATATATATATCTCTATATATATATATATATATGAAATTATTTCCCCTCCCTAACTGTTGTGAATAATGCATTATATAGTTGATTTCTTTCGAATGTCAGCCGGGAAGGTAACTGCATAGAACGAACATGTTAATACTTCGTTTGGCACTTACACGTATGCAATATTCATCCCCTAGTTATATTTTTTTTATGCAGTGACGACCAACGTTGAGTCAAATCCCATTATTTAATCTGTTTAGACGCTCTTTATATTAGATGTAGTACGTCGATGAAAACGCTATGAAAATTTAGCGATAAAAGTACATATGTTGTTTATTAGGCTTGATCACTGTGGATATGTTTGGTCTCAAACAGCCAAACGACCTTCGCATGTTAAATATGCCCATTGATGCTTTACGGGCACACATCTCTTCTCTTGTGACTCCAGCGGTTGTGTGTGGAACAGTGTGTAACTCGGTACAAAACTGTCATTAATTTGTGGGACAAAGTGCCAAATATCGACACCTGAGGCCAACTGGACAAAACTTATCGTTTCTAGCGGCGGTCTTGTATTGCTATAGATAATTGAGTGCTTTGCAATTATAGCCTACATACAATTCCTACATCGGGATAATTGAACAATTTTCGTGTTTACCGGTTAATATATCATGTTAATCCATTCAAGAACGTGGTCGGCATATAAATATATATAGATATATGTATAAATATATTTAAAAGCACCATCACCAGATACATTCAAAATAGTCAAAGATGTATTAGTCATCAATAATTGTTATCGTCATGCAGCATACTTAACATCATACCCAAGTGCATATATGGGGGGGGGGGGAGGGGGGGTCACCGCACATGGTGCACTGATCACAAACAGAGATATTGTATGACTTAGGTGTGTTGCTACCGAAACTAAATTACGCATATAACATGCTTTCCTAGTTAAAACCCGATAGTTAATAAGATTAAATAATGGAATACATAGTACTTCCTCGAATGCTGCCTTCTGATCAAGTTGCTTCCAAATTAATGAATTATATATTAGTTAAATGGAAAATTGTGGCTAAAAGGCGCTAAATGCTATTCATATCATTTCCAGACGACATTGTAAATGGTCAAATAATGCTTATCAAAGAATATAGCCTTTGCTTAATCCGACAATATGCGTTGCTTTTTGAATGACGCCATGCCTGCAATTTTACGCTGGTTTAATTGCATTTGTCAATTAAGTTGCACGCTGTTAATGTGTAGAAAGTATGGCTTCATTGATCCAATGCATGTGAGTAAGTGTGTCGCGTTTTGAAAATGACGCTAGTATTGTCGTAATATGCGTCGAGGCTTAAAACATACAAAAGACACAAACGCATTCACATTAAGCACATATTTTTGCATTAATAAGATGTAACTTGAAATCGTTGTCTACATGCTACCATTACATTCCAGATTATAAGGATGCATTTGCGTCACATGCAGGTTCTGATGTTAGTTACCTGGAAGTAATCACGGGTAAATCTTGTTATCACGCATTGCTATTTTTAGCTTGCCATTATAGCGGTGAAGAAACATTTTCCTTTTCCTAGATATCTATTCTGCTCGGCCATTTGCAGATATGTTAGAACAATATTCCGGACACACACTGGATAACTTCAACCACAATGAGTGTTTTGCTTAAGCTAGCCACTTGAATGGGAAAGGAATTGTGTTGTCGGCAATTAAGTAGTTATATGCATGTTCGCACTAGCACTCAAAGATTATGAAATTGAAAAAATTCTTGTAATCTTTTGTGTGGTGGTAAATTAATTCATTCGCCGATGGTCATGCACCGTTTGTTTGTGTAATGTTTTGGACAATATCCTAGTATTTGGGTCTTGTGTTAGTAATCACGTTGCTGACGGCTATATATTTTGCAGCGTCAGTTTATGGTTGTTTGCATTGCTGACTCGATTAAGGCGAAATATATTCAAACGTTAAGTCATGATACTTGTTTTATTTTGCTTTTTTTCAGAATGACCATGGCATTGTTGTTGGTAAATCTCTTTGGATACAACGGATTAAATAAGCCATGTCATAATGATTACAAAAGACACCGATAATTAAGACAGCATGTAGAAGGTCCATAAATTGGCCTATCATACAATCTGTAGAGCATATGACACGAAGGGATCTTAACTAGGATGCTGTATTCTTCATTATCGTTGATTAGATATTTTGCACATACATAAAACAGGTTCAAATATAGTTTAATTCTTAAAAACGGTGAGTAACATTAAACATGTCCATATATTTAAATTCCAAAATAGATTATTGAATTGATAAATACAATTTATCCTTTAAAGGCGTGAATATAAATACAATTTTATAAGTACAATTAAAGTGATGCCATGCAAATAAATTGCAAGAAAAATCCATTAAAAAAAACTATTAGAAAATCAATAACTGGGTGTGCAAGCTGGAACCCATTATAGACCTAGACAAAGGGTCTAGCTCTAGTAATTTATTATAAAAGCATCAGTAACGACGGATATATTCCGTGTGGAAAGTAGTACATAAGTAGTAACATACCCAGGAAAATCAAAAACGTATGTTTGATTAATGAAAATAATCGCTGGGGCAAAATTTGCTTTTTATATATCACAACATGGCATAACATAGAAATCAGTTAATTGTCTAGATATGCACATATGAATAGGTCTTAGAACCGATTATTTCAATCTTGGAGGATGTTCTTATTCTCACTGATTGATAATTTGTTCAAATTAAACTCCGCGTAACAGAAAACAAAATTCAACAACATGAAATATTACGTATCACAAGACGAGTGGCGATGATAATATACTTTTTTTACCTATCAGAATAACAAAGACGTAACATGAAGAACCATACATACTTTGTTTCCAAAGAGGCATGTCTTACTCTGATTTGTGTGCAGGTGATTCGACTGTTGTTGTTATACACGGGTAGATCCTTTAAGAGGAGACTCTGGGATTACGAATACGTTGCACCTGTGGTTATGACATATTTCAAATTACCTTTGAGTGTATGACGATAGACTAGCTGCCATTATAAAACACAACAAAGTATCGTTTTGTATACTTTTTACATATTCCAACAGCAGTAATAAAGGATAGTTCTCAATCGCAGCACCAGACGTTGAACTATATCTCTTTGCTATCCACTTTGTTTTGGAAGTAATTGAAAAGACTATGTTTTTTCTTTGAACATTTACATTAAACGCATGAGACTTTGGGCATATTGACACTTATAATGTTAGTGTCAGCAGGTTATGTATCGTTTTAGTGCTGTGTAAATGGCAGCTACCATGTATTGGTAATGGAAATGAACTTTATCAAGTAGTTGTCCCATGTTTTTGCATATTACCATCACAATTTCACGCAAAATCATGGTTAAATAATGACAACGAGAGGACACAATATCTCTGAACGACAACAACTCAGGCAACCAGGTAGTTTGAAAAGCATTAAAGACGCAGCAATTTGAGCTATTAGGAGCACAGCATAAAGTTCAAAAATATGTATCCATGCACTTCCATATCAGGACATTACACGGAATAAAGACAATAGAAAACGAAACAAAATATGTACTGATACCAGCAGATGCAAGAAGTTCAAGGACTGTTTTTTTTTGCTATTAATTATCTCTGTTACAACTGTATTGCCCTATCATTAGATAACCATTGGCGGGTGTTATCGGTGATTTTCTCAAAGCAAGAATAAGTGGGAGGTAATGAAAGTAATTGTAAATCACAAAGTTGTTATACCAGGTTAGTTGTGTCAAATATTCGACTTAAAGCAGTGCTATTTCCTCAGCCGTCAGTTTTATAACTCCACATATATAAATCATATATATGCCAACGTAGCATGTACACGTCTGGATCAACTTGAACACGAACCTTGAGTGCATAGACCTGTGTCCACAAAGAGGTTGAAAGATACTATAATGCCCATTCAACGGTTATGGGTAAATGACGTATAGTTGCTTGAATGTTACTGTTATAGCATATCTTTGAATCCAATATCCGTTTGTATGCATAGGTGCGACTACACATTGTCTGAGCCGAATTAGTTAAGCTAACTTTTTACGCCCCATATATATATATATATGCTCCATATATTTATATATATATATACATATAGATATATGTACATATATAGACATATATATATATATGTATATATATATAATATATATATATCTACATATAAATATATATAGATATAGAGAGGGATATATAGATTACATATATATATAGATATATATATATATATATAATATCTCTCTATATATAGAGATATCTCTCTCTATATATAGTATATATATATATATCTCTATATATATCTCTATATATCTCTATATATCTCTCTATATATCTATATCTATATATATATCTATATATATATATATATATATATATATATATATATATATATTAGCACGAACGCGTCCTTTATTGGACAAACTGCCAACCTTTCTTTGATTTGGGTCCACGGAAGTACATACAAAAAATGTCCACATAAGGTCCTACACTTTTTCTTTAGAAATGTTAACAAATATTTGAGTCTGACCATTGTAATATGATAGTCATGTCTTAATAACGTACAAAGATAATCTGTTAGGATTCATTTCTTTGAATTTTTAATATTATAGTTAAATACAATTTTTATAACTTACCATTCGCTGACATTACCTGATAGACTCAATATCTCCCTTACAACCGTATATACTTTGGCCCAAATGGTCAAGATTATTTTTAAAAATATGCGTAGAATATGATGATTTGAAATTTTGAAAGATTTGAATTTTTTTAAATTTTTACGCCGAAAAACTCATTTTTTTTCATTATTCGACTATTTACAACTATAAATAAGTTCGTAAAACGCTGCCAATTATGATCATAACTACAACAAATATTACATTTCTAATCAATAATGACGGAAAATGATATCAAAGTTTCTCTATTCCGCAAATATACGCAAATATATATGCGCACGAAAGATTGGATTTTTACGTATTAAAATCCTATGCTTCTACCTGTATTCTGGTCAATTCTTGTCACGTTCTGATGTAATGTAATGAAATAGATAACCCACTGGTCAAGGCTTTTGCTTATAAATAAATTACGAAAGTGGTTGCTAGCAATCTATGGTGCATTAGCCTTGAGTTGCTTATGCTCCAATCAGGCTCAGTTGTATGATGCAACCCAATCATGTGTTCGCACAATGAGCTGCTACAAGAAGCAAATCAGTTGTATCCGCGATGCTCAAGATATATCCCATTTCTAAAGTAGCAAACTCTTAATATGACAGTTCTTAATAGTGTAGGACTAGGCGTTAATCGCACGTCAATCATTTACTGACTAGTATGACTTTAACATCTAGCTTGCCCGTAACGCAATCATACACATAGGTCGTTGATGGATGGTAACGTGAACTACTCTGTATTGAGATAATTGGTATGAGAAGATAGCACTAGCAAAATGTTTTCGGTAATATTGTTTTCTATTTTAATTCAGGTATATTCAATTGCGACTGGTTACAGATAATATGCTCAGATTAAAAGTGATATGATCCAAGGCATATTGTGCTCACACTTACCAAATTAAACTGTACAGTGTTATGCGACTTTTTGGCATGGATTCATACATACTGTTATTGTTCTGATATGAAACATATAGCGTAAGGTATTATAGGATCCCGCTACATTACGCAGACAGGTAATCATACTCAGGATATAACATTCCTCGAAAACCATGAGCGATAGATTTGTCTATTGTGTTCTTGAGCAAAATGCTTTGTGTTATTATGTGCTTTGTTTGTAGGGCCATTCATCGCAGGAATCATATCAGTCGTAGCCGGCTTTACAATTATTGCTATTGATAATCCTGATCCCCGTCTTCAAGACAGCCAGATGAATATATTCCCTCGTTGATTTTGTGTTGCCCTTTGGTCTATCTATACAAATGATATAACTCATATAGATAAAATTGTAATCTGTAGACGCCGGCTCAGCCAGCCAATGACGTCAAGCATACTGCTGGCGGCCATGATTGACAATAATTTTGACAATACGCGTTAAAGAACCAGTATCAATTTCTCACCTTCTTTATTGGCATAGTTTGGAACAAAAACCCTCTACTGTTGTCAGTATTTCGACGTAAGTATTAGTTGCCCAAGTTAGAATGCTTACGTGATAAAAAGCTAATTGGCCTGAAGAGAGTTTTAATCCGTCATTAGCCAGCGTTTTGGTTAAGGTTCTAGATATTAAAAACAGGTGACAAGTTAAGGCTTTCGAGATTGATGTGGTCCGTATAAATCAAAGCAATGTTCAGTTTTAATAGTAAAAGCAACATGCTGACAATCTCTACCGGGTCAACATAATAGCTTGGTTAGCACAAACTCAGTTGACAAAAACACGGGGTGGAATCTTAAATGCCACGCGCCATATGGTCAAAATCTCCATTTATGTAAGCTCTGTTTTGACAGCATATATGCATGAAAATCTCTTGAAACTAAGACATACATTCGTTCTACGCTTAAGCTCAGTGGGCTAGGGATTTCCTCCTTAATCCAATCCAATCTTTGCGGTTTACATGAATGAATCTATTAGTCGGGTATAACCTTACTGAAAGTTGCACTTTTGACCAGGCTCCCGTCCGTGGCTAATTAGACGCACATATCAGCATAATATATTCTGCATTCATGCGTTCTACCATTACTGCTCATTTACAGTTGACCGTGAACCTGTGGCACTTGACTCGGTACAGGTCAATCAACGCCCTTTGTCAGATATTTATTAACTTAACTTGGCTGCGTATTCGTATTGCAGTTGATTAACTTCGGGGGTGCATTATTGGCATTTGATGACTACTGCTTACATAAGACATTCTTCGATAGCATGCTGAATTGAACCAAACAAATAAGTGAAAGCGCACTGGTAAAGGTCGCATTGTTTGACGACAACAACACCTAGGGATTGCGCATTGATATATTTCTATCTCGTCATATGTGCCTGCTCTTCCCGAAGCGATTATCTGCTAATAAAACATCGCCCACACAGTCCAACGATCATTGAGTTTGTATGGGGATAATGCAAATGCTCATTACTGTGTGTGGTTTTTCTGGTTTGACACACCTAAGGTGTCATCAATGTTGCTTTCGGTGTCATGATACATTTGAAGAGGTCCTATTAACGGTGTTTGGTTACAGGAAATTGGCCATAACGTATTTTTATTGCCGGATATATCATTGGCTGCATTTTGCAAGGTGCACTTTGTGTGCTGGTTTACAGTTATTCAATCTTCGATAAAAAGAAACGTTTGCAATAGACGAGTATCATTTTTGCCATATTACATTACTTCTGGTTTGAAGGACCTACCTATGTGCCAATGATATTGAAGACCTATACCTACCTAACCTACCTACCTACCTACCTACCTATTCTACCTAAAAAGAAACGTTTGCTACCTATTTTTGCCTACCTACCTACCTACCTACCTACCTACCTACCTACCTACCTACCTACCTACCTACCTACCTACCTACCTACCTACCTACCTACCTACCCTACCTACCTACCTACCTACCTACCTACCTACCTACCTACCTACCTACCTACCTACCTACCTACCTACCTACCTACCTACCTACCTACCTACCTACTACTACCTACCTACCTACCTACCTACCTACCTACCTACCTACCTACCTACCTACCTACCTACCTACCTACCTACCTACCTACCTACCTATTAACCTACCTACCCACCTACCTACCTCCACCTACCTTCCTATCTACTTACCTACCTTCCAACGTACTAACAGGAAAGGGTATGTATCAAATAGCATCAGCAGTATGCCCAGGATGGCCTTGGACGAAGGTTACAAACTATCATTCGTGTCAAGTCATGCCCAGCGTTAGTCGTTGGCAGATGTTGGCCATAAACTGGTAGGCGATTCATAATAAATGTCATAGAGCTATGTTGTGAACTATTAATTTATCCTTAAAGCAATTTATAGCACAAAAGGAATCGAATGCCTATTAGGTTAATTGTTAACTGATTTGGTTGATGATGAGCTGATCTCTTATAGGTTGGTAATGCGACCTATTATCCTCTAATTTAATTGTCTCACTCAATCATATTTGTCTTTTAAATTGAAGTAGACATTTCTTATAACGGCATTCACGAGTGCAACCAGTATGCGTGAGCTGAATTATCATATTGTTCTGATCTGGAACAGCATGCGACCATGTGCAAACAAAATATATAAATAACTGATTATAACTATGATACACCGCGACATTGCTACCATGCGTTGGTCGATAAACTGTAAGAAAACTGATCTCTTAAGTGATGCAATGGACGCGTACGAGATATATCACAGCGTTTGTATTCATATATTACATTAATTATGCTTTATTTTACTCACATGATAACAAATGATATAGCGTTCACTTGTTGCTGACTCTCCATTTGCTTACAGCAAGCAAAATTCCTAGACAGGTGGCTGAAAAATGGCTCCCGTCGGATTTACCGATCGTCAGCTTTTACTTCAAACTCTCTTCAAGCGCAATGTCCATATCAGCCTAATATTCTACATAAGTTTGCTTCAAAATTGCTCTCTGCACGACATTATTTGACGCTTGTTTCGGGTGAATTAATATTGAAACTTGCATGCTATTTAAGCCTCTTGTTTGAAGTTTTGTCATGTATAAAAACTAAAATCTGCAACTAACCGTTATCTTTTCGCCTGCTTCTCACTTTAACATCCATTCATCAATAATTATCCTATATATTTGCCAGTGATATTGTACGAACACAGGGTCAAAATCATTAGCGGTAATTACCATAGGTGCATTTGGCTGATGAAACATTGTTTATCATTTCGTCACATACAACCATTGCCTTCAGTAGTAGAGAACCATTCAGGAAATGTTTCAAAATCGATCATTCAAAAGAAACATGGAATATGCGGTACTCATGCAATAAGCTATTTGTCACTCGATTATGAGACAGCCGATAACACAATCACGAGTATCACATAATCATACTCTAATGTGGAATTATAATTCGAACGGGACGGAATCAACCGCAAATAGCGATTAACAGACATGGTCCAAACGATTTGTTCTGTTTTGCACTGGATACATAACTTTGTTAGGCATACTATTCTGCATTCCTGAAATTACTTTGTGGCAAATGTACACCGCAAGCTTGTTATTACAAATAAACATATTGTTGGATCTCAGAAATAGAAGAATTAATTTTGTGTTATACGTAAATATTGGTTGTTGATCAGCATCTGATCTAACAGGTTACCCATTGAAACTAATGCGGTGCACATGTGTATTTAATCCAGTATGTTCACAAAATACCAAGGCGGCTTGCAACACCCATTTGCATGACATTACCACATTAATTGGGTTTGTTTTAGAAATCTTTTATTTATGTTCCAGTAAGCAAATGTCGCAAATGGGAAAATCTGGACCCTGGCATAATGCATAGCTAATGCTCCTGTTATACCCCTAATCGAGGTCGGGTAACGAATAACTCTCCATTACAATCACATTTAGCTAAACAAGAAAAGCCTAGGGCAGAGAGGTACAACATGGCATCATAAGCAGTTATCATGATTCGGTAAATTGCATGTAATTCATCTCATTATATAACCAATTACTCATAATTGACGATATCCTGCCTCATCGACTATGCTCTATTCACGATGGGGCGTGTTCATGCTTTACCATATATATCATCATCACAAGTGTTCGCGACATAATCGCAAAAGGTCATATAGTTTTTGAGCTTAGCCATGATTTGTCACCATGAACTTTTAAATACTTCAAGTCTTCACAGAGATGTATCGTTTCTATCCGTAGCTGTTTGATATCCATTTGTGCAGAAGCTTATGTGCAGCTAAATCCCCCCACGAATAATGTCCTCGAAACATTTTAGAATAAGTGTTTTTTTCTGGTGCATCTGACAGAATTACCCAGTCTCAGGTTTCATATTGAGCATAGCTTCTCTTAATGGTTTATCAAAATCGGTTGATATAGTCTGAGTAAGAACAGAGACTTATTATGGCCTGTACGAATGTCCAAATATGGAGGAGATTTTGGATAGCTGGAAAAGCGTGCAATTTGAACTAATAAAGAAAACATGGACATTATGGTCATTACAAGCAGCCATTTTATCATAACACTTTTTAAACCGTTGATTATCAAATGTGAAAGTTTTTTAGGTCTGCCAGACTAGGGAAACGAAGTAAGTTTATTACATCCGTGTTTAAATCTACGGGTTTTTGTTTTGGGCAATGGCAGACAATAAATCCTTGCCAAATAAGTTACTCCAACGTACATTCATGAAAGAAAATATGTATTAATTTTGTGCCATGCCTAACGTATCCTACAATGACTCCCTTGTTGTACATTGATTTATCGTTTAATAATATGTTTGCAGTATGCTCAGTAGCACCAGAATGAAATGGCAACGTACAAAGCAATGAACATTCTTCATTTGTGGCGAAACAAATGCAATGTAGCATCAGGGTGTTTCTATGAAGGAAGCTAAAGGTTAAGTATTCGTCCTATTTCGATTACTGATCAATTGTCATGTATTTACTTTAACATCTCTCACGAGGGCATGTTTTATTGCTGAGGTTTTACATTTTTCTTGTGCATTCCATACACTACCCCCAACCCGGATTATAGGCAAATGTATGCTTACAACCAATTATAAGATTTGATAGCACCAAAATATTTTGTCAAATTATTGGAATTTTACGATGTAACCTTCTTTGTTTATCAAACCATACATCGTCTGAAGTGACAGAGTGTGTAATGTTAAATTACTGTGTCAACGATATCATCGGAGATAAACATGGACCATTTATTTAAGCCCAATATAACGAACTATATTGTAAAAAAAACTATAGGATATTTTGTTTATCAAACCATACATCGTCTGAAGTGACAGAGTGTGTAATGGTAAATTACTGTGTCAAAGATATCATCGGAGATAAACATGGACCATTTATTTAAGCCCAATATAACGAACTATATTGTGAATAAAACTATAGGATATTTCGCGCACTTGATATGCGATTGAATTGAACTGAATAAGCATATTTTCAAATATGTGAATGATTTGTCCATACTCACACTATGTTATAATGGGGGTGGGGGATGGTCTACGTTCAAAAATATATTGCCCGGCTTGCAACGCAATAACGAAATCATTACTGTGCTTTGTATCCTAAGCAAATTCAGCCGAGCACTTTCTATTACCTCACCCAAATCCAGATATATAGTACCAGTTCATTCTATCTGTTTGCAAATCAACCTTGTGCGTAATAACCTGCTTCACAGCGTTGTCATGTTTTGCATAGATTAGGTCATTTTGCTGCACCCTCACTAATTTAGTCTAAAATTTCATTTGCTCGGCCAAATAGGTGGTACGTTCACAAAAACAAGCACATATAATTATACAAGCACTGTAAAAACCACTGATTAATTTATTTTTCGTTATCTGATTGTAATAGTCTGGGTGGTTTAAATATGCCGGTAGACCAAAATCATACTGAACAATTGCTTTGATAAGTCTTAACATTATCCATCAGCTGTTCGATTAGAATAGCCGCCCCAACACTAAGTACAATATCAATACAAAATTGTAGTTCTGACTGCCTACCAATTGTGCTATGTGTCCCTATACCCATTAATGTATTCACTTATAATGGCGTAGGTTGAAATCGGCTGGTAATGTGCTATATCAACAATGCTCTTTCGATAGCAAGTTATAAATTCCACACATTTATGGCTTAACATTTTTTTTCAAATAATCTGATTATCAATGTTATCTATTAATTGATGTTCGCTTGGAAGATTTCCATTCAAATTGGTTCATTGATTGAAGTCTTAAGTACATCTCATGATCAAGCCCTTGTTTTGGTTATGAAGGTAAATATAAGTAAAGCAACGGCTAACAGAAAGATCAAGTCTATATACAATGCACCGATGTAAGGCCCGTGCAAGCACAACAAAAGATTTGATATATAATAAAGTGCGGTATGGCAGAATCTATAAGCAGACACCGGCTACTTATGCTAACAAGCTCACACGAGCAGGGTTTGCAGGTTATTAGTCATATTATACATATGACAACAACAGAACTTAAGCAAAAATACAGACGTTTTAACATAACTTTACTGCGATCTTAATAGGTGTTCTCCTTTAATGAATAGGCTTAATCGTACTGGAGCTAACAGGTAACGTTGCACATTGATTGTTAATAATCCGGTGGCGTTATCTATTTATTTGCCACTTGTATCAGTATGATCATTCCTAATAGACTACGCATCAATGGTCGTCTGGTTGCGTTACACAAAGAACTATTTTAACCATTTTAGCCTCGACTGCTTGATCTATCTGAGTCTATACAGTTTTGCTCATTTAGAATTTGCAAGGTAATACAATCGTTCTTTGTTGGGTCCCATTAGTGCAAAATATGCATTTTTCCGGGTCTCATATAGCATAAAAAGGAGAAAGTGTAAACCCGCCGTTTCACGAAAACCCATAATTGTCTGGCATTACGTTGATACTGCTGCTATAAATGCGACAGGCTGGCCCATGTATGCAGCTCGATGAAGGGAATGAGAAACCGTTCATAATGCTAATTGCTCTCATAACAAAATGTGGTGCAACAAACGAAAAAAAAGATTCGAATGATAGATACAGATAAACATAATGCTTAACAATTTAATAATAGCTTTATTGGTATCAGTCTCCTAGATTTAATGCTGGAATGATTTGCATTGTTACACACGCATATTACACGACGAATTTCATGTTTATTTCAAAAGGAACTATATAACGTAATGTTTTCTTTAATTAATATTCATACAAATGAACCTCGACGCAAATTGCTGATATACCAAACAATATTGATTTCGCCGTTGTAACGAGCTATACGATGGCTGTCAGCATAAAACTTTGTAAATGAGATGCATTTTGTCCGATGCTATTCATACATTCTTACTTATGCATAAAGCTCCCATTCGCTGCATTTCTAGGGTCAGTACTGCCAACACTTTGCCTTTTGTGCATTTCTTAAATTATCTGCTGTTCGTATAGAGCTCGTATAGAAATGAGATACTCCTTTTCCTGTTCTTCGCGTTTGTTAATTGGGCTCAATAAATTGATCATTGAATATAACAATGAAATAAATGCTCAGGTGTGACAACGTGATGGTAGTGGACGGCTGTTAGATCACCATCTATTAAGTACCATTACCGACATAACAAAGATCCATTGCCCTGACGGGCAGGGAAGTATACACTGCTTTAACGGTGGTCAATCAACATTTAGCAGCCAGGTGTTGTAGAATGACCACGCTTCTTTGTATGAAGTGGTGGAGATGAGAATCACGACAACACGTGCTTCGTTTGTCACGCCTGTTGTGGTGGAATGATGAAAATGTTGCTTCACGACATAACAATTGATGACACAAAGAGGAATGGAAGTGCACTCGTTTGCATCACGCCTGTTGTCACGCCTGTTATGTCACTGGAAATGATGATAAAATGTTTGAGAGGATGGCCTGACCCTGATCAAAGAAGGCTGTGAGAGGGTTGGTGCATATGTCCTTGGAAAGCTTTTTGTGGCCTAAACATGGGACCAAATATTGATTATAGTCAAAGTGGGTGCGGAGGTCACAATCAGGTCAATTAAAATCCCTCATTGCACGTGTGAGTGCCAGATATATAGAGCAGATTCATTTCTCTTATGTGGGATAAAGTTGATTTAGGTCCATTTGATCCTGAAAACAGAACCCTGCTTGCACTACAAATAGGCTTGGAAATATCACTGTGATGCCAAGAAAAACTTTAATATGATATGCCCGACCAGTCAATTATTGTTAGGAATCCAAATATTCCTTTACATTTGTTAATTGTCTAAAATATCGTCCCTGTAATCAGTCAGTGACCCATTCGCGTTAGCTGAATTGAAAATAATCGTTCCGATGTTTGGATGATGTGTCAGCAGAGTATTTCGATTACGATAACTGAATCAGAAGTGAGTCTTCAGCGACGTATTTGCCCGTCCGAAAAGTAAATAAATTTTTATTAAAAATGTGATAACAATGGGGATTGAATTAGCACGACTATTTGATACCTTTTTATGCATTCTTATTCGCCAGACCATGCCCAGACATTACCACCTTGATCGTTTCCTGCGTACTAAGCATCATTTTAAAATGAGTGAAACCGCAATCAAAAGAACTGCAATTGGGGGTCCAAGAATGACGCTCTCCACCATCTTTTACTATTTAATTCGCTGTTAAACAACGAGTAGATATAAAAACCTGTTGCACGCTAACCATTCTTCAAAAGCGAACAGGAATGCACGGTATGATAACTGCTTCATAAATCAAAACGGTTGTTCTTGTAATAATCTGTCTTAGCTCCGTACAAATACTATATCTACACATTAAGCCCATGAAATTAAATTTGGCGAATCTAAGAACCATCGGAAGCTTAGCTGATTATATCTTGTATACCTCCTTGGCAAGATATAGCGTACATTGATAATTAAATCCAACTCTTTGCATACAAAAATGTATGTATGACAAGACGAATTGACTCTCTCTAATACAGTGATCACACATCAGGTGTCCGTAATTAGGGAGGCACGGGAACAGTAATCGAAACAGTGCTCTGAGTAGATGATTGAACAAGTCCAATTTTGTGTCTGAACATTTCTAGGCATAAGTCCTTAGAAAAAGACGTAGCACTCACCGGAAAATATTAATAACCTGAGCTTTTTCTAAGACGTACCTTCTCAAGGTAGACGATGGTACTCAAGACACTTTTACCTCTCTCTATTTATAAGGCAAACGAATGGTGCGTAGCGTTATTTGATTTTACAGAGCCAAGAGGATGAATGAGTACATCGGCATGAACACAGATTGTTGAAAAGAGGAAAATCTTTACTTGTGTGTGAACAATCTGTAATCGGCTAAACAATGGAAACACCTGCGCGAGCGGGTTTTATTCGCGTTGGAGCGCTCGATTGAAGGAGGCACGCAACTCCTACATAACCAACTTGGCCACTTCTGCCAGACGGCGAACACCGAAAGCGAACATACATTCCGCTAGCAGATCCTTTGCTCGGCGGAGTAGTTGACAATGACCTAGCAGCCCTCTAGATATTTAAGATGGATCGCGTTCCATTTGCCAGAGTGTGTAGTGTACAAATTCTTAGACCAGTCAAATTACCGTTTAACTCGTGTTATAACAATCTCACGCAAAAGCATGGATAACGCTGTTGTACACATTCAGACGTTAACCTGTAAATTCATCGATGCACTTTCTTTGTGCAACGTTGATTATTGGTGCCCCGAAACTAAGGTAATTACGATGAGGTCAATAAACATCGATTCAATTAGCACTCTGTCATTGGACAAATACTTTGGCATATCAATTTGTTTCATCTTGTTACCACGTAGCCCTTGATAATGTGATTTATTTCTGATAGTCTATTAGAGCCCATGCACTTATTTAATAATCTTAGATCGATGGAAAACAGTACTGTTCATATAGGCGGAATATTGTATGGGGTAGTTCGATCATCGCTGATTTACTTTCCGTGCAACGAATCAACCACGTTACTTTGTCATGGATGTAATCGCGCAGACAACATCTCGAATTGGATTGGCATTTACGCATGTCGATAGGGCTGGCGGTGACATGAGGGGGCAGGGTGGGGTTGTTTGCGTATAACTATAACGCCCTTCAACGTTTGTACCTTAGCATGTGCATGGAGTGATGCAACCCAACCTCAGTTACATGTTCATCACACGCGACTAACGTAGATGGTAGTAGAAACAAAAAGCTAAACTTGGTGTCTGACATTTTTCTCGTGACGGAATCTTGATATATAATAAAAGCAACTGTTTGTCAAACATATTGAATCCCGAGTTCAACATAGCATCAGTCAAATTTCGGAACACAAATGAAGATTCACAAACCAACTATGCCAAAGCGATTATGCCATTTCTGCAAATGCCAGAAATACATTGACAGTTGATCAATGTGTCAATGCCATAGCGCAATTGTGATGACAAGCTCATGGATCGGAAGGCCAAAGGTTATTACTCATGGGTAAATAACTTCGGAATTATATGTTTGTGTTGTTGCTGTCGTTACCGCATGGAAAGTGAGCTGTTGAACCGAACAACTGATACATTTGATAAGCGTCGAATTTAATGCCTCTTGCTATGAATAAAGTTTAATTGTCCTGGTCACAATGGATTTGTTTTGCATGTCGATATATTCTACACATTGCTTTCTAATGCATTTCTATAAATGCATAATTCTGTATTTGCAGTAGAACCTTATATTGTTGAATAGGTACTAAAAAGGCGAATCATCACTATGCATAGCATTTGGTATGTAAATTTATGTAAACCAGAATTCGTCTAATGAATCCCAGTAAAATGTCAAAATCACAATGAAAATGTTTAATTCCGATTTCATCCTTTTTAATTACTGCATAAAGATGCTCTAATTATGACAATGGTGCTGACTATGTTGGCAGATGATAACGGTGAAGATGATGATGGCGACATTGAACATAATCAATATTTCATAGCGAAAATAGAAATATTGAGAACCACAAGGTTTGGTTTTGTTATTTTCCATTATTTTCAAGTAATAAATGATACCTAATTTTGTGTTCCGGTAATACATGGTAATATACCGAATAATTATCCATGAAAAACGAATACAAAAATACTTAATTTAACACCTGAATGCCGAGTAAATCATTATAAGTCCCATCACATTACCGACCTGAAATATTCGATTGAACTATTTTCGAAGCCATCTGACCATAAAGTTAATTGGGGACGGGCTACAGCTCACCGTTTGGAAACACCAATTTCCACTTACGAGTATATAAGGATCGAGTCACGGCTTTGTCTAAGTCCAAGAAAAATGTTATGGATAACTCATTGATTTTTTTAATTAAATTTGGTGGTCGTATTGCATAAGGTGCTGCTAATAATAGGCATTTTACACTTCTGAAAGCAACGACATATGGAAAAATGGTAATGCATAGTATTTGTTGCATTATATTCTATTTCGCCTGCTTTTGTGGTTATTTCCCTCATGATATGCTTGCAATGCACATAAATTTGTGTATCGATAATTTTAGATACTTATAGCTATATGTGATCTAATATATCTTATACCATCGACCAGATAAACTACAGAAATCACCAAATGATAATTTATAGCGTGATATATAACTAATATGACGTTAACATTATGTGCTTACTTGTGTGTTTGGTGTTATAGGCTGCCAGAATGTACCTACCTGCCTACCTACCTACCTTCCTCCCTACCTTCCTACCTACCTACCTACCTACCTACCTACCTACCTACCTACCTACCTACCTACCTACCTACCTACCTACCTACCTACCAATTGCTTATCGCCATAAGCATGTTTGGCTTCATCTAATTAATTTTGCATTGTTTGTCTTAATGTTTCATTACTAATTAATGCAGGATTAGTTAAATAAGCTGGTAACAATGACCTTGGACAGTGATAACAGACTACCATACGTGTCATAACGAGCCCTGCGTTAGGCATAAAAGGCCGATGAAGTACAGTAGGACAGACAAAGGCAGTAGCGGGCTGTATAGTGGTCAACGTTTCGTGATTTAAGTTGGAGAGGGAGAAGTGCTGAGCTCGAAGGCCAGGCTAAATTATCAGATTGTTATGGTATGGAACAGAATAAGACATACATGACCTATTGTAAAACAAATGTAGCTAACTTATTATAATTATGATACACCTCAATACTGCTACCATCAAGCGTTGATGAGATGTATTGGAGTTAAATATTACAATACTTCATGGCATTCTATGCTTTATGTTTATAGCGTTCTCTAAAATGGAAGCCACAGTTAATAAATTGTGCCGAACCAATTAGCAGACATTATATTAAGAACTCGTCGTTACCTTTACTCGCATATTCCAGTTTCACTAACAGTCGAAAGTTTAAAGAAGCAGGTAATGGGAAATGCTTATTGCGATATTACGCATTCTGTCATGTCCATTCTCCGGAAGTATTTAACAAGGAAGCTATCGCTTTATAACAGTCTTCTTTAGCGGGACTCATCGAGACGGGATATCACCTTACAAAGACAGGGGTTGATGCATTGTAATATTTGAACAGAATTTGGTCAGATCTTAAACTATGGACGGACTAGAAGGCATTTATAAAGCATATCCCACCTTTTCACTAATCTGGTATCTCTATCAACGTTCATAATATTTTACTTAAAGATGCATTTTATGCATGACCTTGGGTAGAGATCAGCGGCTCGAACCGGATAACAATGTGATCTTGCGATATTTGAATTATTGGAGGCAAAACGTTTTGTGTTACACTCGGCAGCTACCAAGTCGTTCATCTGCAAAGAAAACGACCCGCATTGCCTTATATATCAAGAATAGTATTGCAATGGGTACAAATGAGGGATCGCAGGATGTTTCGCATGTGACCTTCGACTAGTTGATAATACCTGCGATCTATTCAACTTGCGTTGCCAAGTGACATGGCTTTATGCTTCAATGGTTATATCTCCATGTGTTTATATATTATAGCCCTCTGAATCATATAGTGAAGTATGATGTTACGTCGTCTGGACAATAATGCTGCTGGGGCATTTATAATTTGTGAATTCATAACAAATCTCTTTATTGAAAATCTTATATATCCTACAACGGATTGAACTTTGCATATGGTTCATAAATTTTCGCTTACATAGCTCTAAAACTCCCTGTTCTTGATTTTCTCTCGAAAGTTTACAGCGTAGATACTTACTATTGGCAGCCGGTCAAGCAGAATAAATCGACGGCCAGACCTTTAATACAAGTTTCAATCAAACGACAAGCATCGGTGCGTGTGATAGCTGATTGTAGCTACACCGCGGATTAGGGTCACTTAATCCTTTCCGAAAAAGTCTGGTTTGTCAATACATAATAGCATTTGATGGTATGATAAGAGCCATTGAATATGAACGTCATGCAGGGGGTTGAATTTCAAAACAACCCAGTTTTCAGCTGATTAATCGATATGAACTCATAATGTATTGAAGAACAAAAACTTGTATGCGTTAGTGTCTACAGAACGTGTATGAGCTTCTTTAGTGTGCACATGATGCCTATTAGGATTCAATATGACTCAAACTATCTAATTCAATAACAATCAATTCGTTTTGGCTCTATTCCGTCATTCGTTACAGGGGCAAGCTGTTAATCTGTTAATCGTCATTATAATGCTTTATGCATTTTACAATTAATTGTAGTAGAGCACCATATATAAAAATTGGATTATATCTTAATATGAACAATTTTAGCCTTTTGATAAGTAGACCGTATTATGCAATGTATTCAATATTTTCATTGTATCTACTCGGTTGTAAGATGAGCTTAATCATTGCTATGATAACTGGTATCGATGATATCGATGATCAGGTAATCATCAATAAGGCTATTAGTATGATTCTTTAACATAAAATTTGAATTTTTGCAGATCGATGTTCTGATCTATAGCATCTTATTTTATGGAAAATGGTTCTGCGAAGAGAAAAAGTGTTTTCTGCTTTTTATACTTCAGATGTTGTAGTTAGTCTCCCTAATAGCGCTTGGAGTATAATAAAGGCGGGCTTTATCAATAATAGATAATGTGCGTTGCTGGTGGTTGTTTCAGATCGCAGCATATAACGGTAATCGGAATAATGCAAAGCAATAAGTAAGCCTAAAAAGGTAGTTTATATATATTTATATATATATATATATATATATATATATATATATATATATATATATGCATCAAATATAATTAAGTGAACGCTTGCATATTTGCAGAGAGAACCACACG